>OY829519.1:8184632-8799340 GCA_963691665.1 Clepsis dumicolana
GATCCCAGCAGCTCCTCCTGCCAATGACCCTAACGCAGAAAGTCCCGCGAAAATAGGTATTAGTGGCAATATACCTCCAGTTTTAGGAATCGGTATTAATCGAGGAACTCTCATTTTACTCGTATTGTTATTAAGAAATACTTTACTCGCTGCAGCAAAAGCTCGACTGACTGCAGTGCCTTCTTTTTTAGATTTGTTTTTTTTTCAATTCGGTACGTATCTTAGAAACAAAATGCTTAAATGATTTTATCCCTGCACCAGCTTTCATTTTAGATTTCATCACTTTGCTAACTATCCAAGACGCAAGTTTTTCTCCTTTTCCAACACCTTTTGACTTCAATCTTTGTTTAGCCATTTTATAGAGTTCAAAATCTGCACGATGTCGGTCTGTTAGGTCAGAATATTTATCGTATGCTATATCGTGTTGCATACACGCGTTGTCCAATTCATTAACTCCTTTATCACCTCTTTGCAATCGCTTATGCAATTTTGTGCCTGGTCCGCAATAATTGTAGCCAGGTAAGTGCAGTTCAAACGGTAAGTGATTAATAATACTGTTTAGAAGTCCTCTTCCTTTCATATCCCAAAAGTTAATGACTTAGCGCGAGAAAGTTTTTAAATATATTTATACAATGGCATTTCTGTCGATCCAGCTGTTTTCGCTATCGTTAAGTCCTAACCACTTAACATACAATTTTTTCCCTCTTTTTTTGATTACCTTTTCGATGAGGTAAACGTCTGGATACTTAGTTTTTTGCAGTTCTTGTTCATAAAATGTACCGAGTATTGAGTTTTTTCGTTGGTCTTCAATATGGTAAGTAACAGGACGAGTGTGATTCACCTTTTTAATAGTAAATAGCTCAGTTGACCAATTAGGCGTATAACCTTTATGAAAGACGCTTTTGTACTTGCTTATACGCACATGATCTCCTACATTAAAAATATTTAATTTAAAACGCCGATTGGATTGTGATTTATCTATGTTTTTCTTTACTTCGGCTTCATTATTAAAATTCACCTCATTTGGGCTAAATTTTGTTGTGCTATGCACAGTTTGATTATAAGATTGAACTATCTCATCGAAAGGTTTTCCAAGCCATTTGTAGTTCCCGATGAAACTGAAATATTTGTAAAGTTTGTTCTTGAGCGTTTTTATTACCCTTTCAACAATAGACGCCTTTTTAACTGAATACGTGGAATAATGATTTATTTTTAAGGATTTCACATAACAATCGAATTGATCATTGTAAAATTCTTTTCCAAAGTCTGTCTGTAAGTTTCTAGGTATTCGTTTGGTCGACTTGATAATTAGTTCAAATGCATTTTTTACTTCTGTTTTAGTTTTAGATTTCGTAGGAATACACCACGTGTACTTTGAAAATGTATCAATAACAACTAAAATGTATTTATATCCCTTATTTACAGTATGTAAATTCTGTAAGTCAATTAAATCTGCTTGCCACAAATCATCAATTCCTTTTAATATAACTGCGCGACGCTTGAAATTTTTTCGGGCCGATCTATGGATTTCATTCACGACTTGTTCTTTTGTCATCTTTGAAATTACTTAAAATATTGTCTATGTCCCTTTTTGTATAAAAGTTTATTTTCAACTGATTTGCAAGCTGATGAATTTGAGAATTTATAGTTTTAAATAAAGAATCTAGATGCTTCTTCTCGTAAGTGTCCTGGACGAGCTGATCGACATATTGCTTATTAGCTGCATCATTGGGTGTCAAAGGATCCGCTACCCCCTTTAATCGCGATGATTGTAGATCGAAATCGCCATCATCAGAACGCAGCAAAGTTTTATTGTTAAGTTCAAAAACTTCACATACACGCAAACGTTTATGAACATGATGACCGAATTTGTCTATGTTCATTTTCACTTCTTATTTTTATGCACTTATGTATCATCAAATTTCCGGCTTCGACTGATGGTAAAAGTAAAATACCAGTTTTATATATCATTGATTAACCAAGCCCGCTTCACGAAGTTCTTCTACAATTGATATTATTTCATTGTCTAATCCTGTGTTACCGGCATCACGGGAAGCAATGAGTAATTTCAATCTTTCAACTAATTCGTTTGGATTATCCCAATAGACATATGAAACATCTCTTTTAACTTTTTTCATTGTTGGTAGTCCTTTGCCGTAAGTACATAAATCTTCGCTTATTGAACGTTGTTTCGATAATTTGAAAAGCGGTTTTATAATGTATAAATATTTCTGACCTTTGTTACTTTTTATTGGTTTATTGGGATCAAAATCTCGTCTATGGACATTCGTTTCTAGTAGCAACATTTTATAATAACGTTTATCGTCTTCAGTTATGATACCTAAATCAGGCAACTTCTTAAATAACAAATCATATAAACCTGGTGTTAAATTGTAAGTACGTCCATTTACTTTGAGTTTTTCGCCACTAACGGAAACTAAACAAGATCCTAACATAAGCTTATCGCGTTCTGTTCGTATGCCAAAAGGAATGTCCAAGTCGGTGTTGTATTGTTTTTGCCATGCAGGGTCTTCGCGAGGAGATGCATATGAACCGGTAGTCTTAAATGAAGTATCATTTGTTGATTCCAAGACATCATTGTTGTCACTTTCACATAACATGTCATCATCACCATCTTGTCTGTTTTCGTCTCTATTTGATACCTCATCATCATTATTTGAAGTCGTTTCGGAAAAATTTCGTACGATTGTTTGATTATTAATACTACTTCTCTTCCCTTCATTAGGACTAAATTTTAATGTTTTTGGCGCCTTTTGCCACTTAAATATGTCTTCATCAAAATCGGTTTCATTAGTGTTATAGTATTTATTGTCGTTACTTTTAACCATTTCATTAAGCGGGTCTGTTATTGGTTTAAAGACTGATTCCAAAATCATATTGTTGTTATTTTTCATATCACGAAGTAGTTTAACCTTCTTTTTGACAGCATCGGCAGACTGAAGTACTTTTTCTTTTAAAGTTTTCTCGGTGTTTATTTTATGATTCATGTCTGATCTCGATGGATTCCCATGATGCAATAAAAGTTTCTTGAAAATGAAACTGGTTAAGTAACACGGTTAATCCAAAACGATAAATGTATCAAATCCCATTCTATAACATCCTGAATTTCTAGCACAGTCCTTGTTTACAACCAAGTAGCTAAAAGGTACGCTCCATATTTTTGCACACATTTCCCGAAACTGTGACCAAGACATATCAGTTCCAACGTGCTCGTCATAAACATGACGTAAATTAACTTCATCTTGTTTAAAAAGGATGATTAAGTTAGCATTGTCCCTTATTAATTGTTTAGGTATTTTACTGTAAGTTTGATTTAAGTAGAAGCTGTCAATATTTTTATGCCTTCCCATTGCAAAGTAATCCCTTATATTATTTTGATTTTCGCATGCAACATCATCAAATATGATAATTGAATTGTTCTCAGCTTCATGCGGGCTTAGTATTTCATCATTTTCGCGATATTTTTGAAATTTAACTGATGGAACCAACATCAATATTTTTTCTAAAAACTGGTACATCGGTTGGAAAAGTGTTTTTGAATATACGTAAATATTTTGAAAGCGTAGTCCTTGTTCATGTAGTAGAAGAGAGACAATTAAATTAGTTTTACCGCAATTAGAAGGACCGCAAATTATACAGCGAATTGTGTCGGGTAAAAGTTCACCGTGACGAAAACTACGATTGTTGCGATCTGAACAAACAACCTCCAACTGCAAGCTCTGAGCTTGTTTTACAAACTTCATATCTGTTCAAGATCAATTCAACCAATGCGCGCGTGTTGCAAGCATGGAATGCTTATTCAAAATGAGCAGAAGAGCAGATGGTTAACGTTAAACCTCGAGTGTGAGCAAATTCTGTTAGGTTGGGTTCCGTTGGGTTTGAGTTGCTGTTGGGCTGATGTATTCGTTGCGTTGATCGAGAGGTGAAACAGAATGCCCAATGCGATTTCAGGTGTAGGTTGAGCGTTATGTTGAACGCAAATGCTGATAGGTTACTGTTAGGTTGGTTACCGTTGGGTTTGGGTTGATTGTAGGTTGTGTGCAATTCATTGTATTATTGGGCTTCTGGATCACCACGAATGAGTGAGGGCGAAATTTTTCGCCCGATCGAATGAATGGTGGTCCAGAATGCCCAATAATATACTACTCCCGCTATAACCCGTTGACATTTGGTGGCTGTGACAGCTGAACTGAATGATGGGAAGAGGCGTAATTCCTGACCCCAGTCAGGATAATAATAATAGGCTTTTCTTGTTGTTGTTTTTATTATTATGTCAACAACCATTTAAATATAAAAAGATCGGATAATGCCCTTTAACACTTCTTTCAGCGCTCGTAAAGTGCCTTATAATTTTCTTGGAAACGGTGAGACCGTATTTTCTTCTGATACCTACTGAAAAAAAGAGACGTAATTTCATGTCATTTTATTGACATAATTAAACAGATGCATTCTGCCTTGAACGCTGATGTTAATCAAAACAAAAAAACAAGTGATTAATTTGAAGAACTGAGAACACAGACTGAATAAAACTGTAGGGCTAGCACGATCGGCCGCGACTTTGTTTGTCGCGCGAGATTATACTACCCGTCCCGTTGCATCCTGAGTGACAGAAAAGGACGAGCAGTTGTTCTCGCGCGAGATAGAAGTCGCACTGTGAATTGTGCTAGACCTACTGTATTGTGTAAAATATTGTTCTAACTAATGTTATCCCTCTTGGAATTATACGTTTTTTCGAGGTGATAGCTTAATTAATTATTGCTACGTTGCTTAATATACGATATTATAAGGGTGTGAGTGAATGAACGTATAATCCAAGTACCTAAACGTAGTAGTTTGTCATCGTGATGCAAAGCTTCACCACAATTCTCTGGACGATTTGTTAGCTAACCACACCTCTTATGACACGCCCTTAGTTTAATTTGCATTCATGTCAATTACTTGCGCTCAGCATTGAAATGTGAATGTGTCATTAATACGTAATTTTTTTTTTGCATCAACAAGTGAAGTAAAAAATAAAAACTGAATAAAGTAATTACCTCAACTCTTATTATAGTATTATTTGCTCTTCTGATTTTTTTGTCACGCTTCGCATGAACAATTCTCATTATTTTGTTTTGCCTAAGTACCTACGAGTATCTATACCTCTAATATTTTGTGAACTGGTGTATTTTTCCCTCAGGCGCTTGCTTTTTAACAACTGGACATAAATTAAGTGACACTGACAAATCGGTCTACATGTTGTATCCAATATGAATTGCGGTGATACAGAAACTCTTTAATCTAGCAACTTTTTAATACTGATCCACAATATCGTTTTGTCACGTGACATTTCAAGTTGTCAAAAAGAAGACAGAACAGAACACAAACCTAATTGGTAATTGATTCACCGACAATAAAGTAGATCTGGCTAGGATTTCACCTGAATATTAAGTTTAAATGTAAATCGACTCACAAACACACACATATTCACCACAATATTAATTGCCCTTTTGCCTCCAGTCCTTTTGATTCAATCAAGTATTTCT
Source organism: Clepsis dumicolana (assembly GCA_963691665.1). Classification (NCBI taxonomy): domain Eukaryota; kingdom Metazoa; phylum Arthropoda; class Insecta; order Lepidoptera; family Tortricidae; genus Clepsis; species Clepsis dumicolana. The sequence goes on from OY829519.1 coordinate 8,190,179, forward strand.
AATGAAGCTGTGTCACTACAGTGCTTGGAAACTAATAGAATTTGGGTCAGCGGGTAAACAATTTTAGGCAGGCAATGTTGACGTAGGACGTAATTATTCGGGACTATTTGTGACTGTGACAAGTGTCTTTGTTTAAAATAATGTCTACTGACAGTGAAAACGCTTCAGAAATTAATGTATAGGTATCTTTACCTACTTGTTTTAGCCTTTGCAAAGGCACGTTAAATAATAACATTAGAAGTCTTCTTCCACGTGTAGTTTTTGGTACGTGTAGATCACAGTACCTAACTATTGACAGATTTATCCGTTCCCGGCGTTGAGTAGGTTAAAAATATAAAATTACATCATTAAAATTAATATACATTTTTAGTATTTTACGAAAAATTTGATATCTAATTCAATGAAACCAGCGGATCAAGGCGGTTCAAGGAGGTTTCTGTGAGGAAGCGGTGAAATTCAACACAATAGGTACACCTCGACCAGATCCCAAACGGGCATTCATGTCGCTTTAATGAACGACGGGTGCTACAGCTGTAACAATCTGTACAAAACTTTTCTAACGCACGTCACAAATCCCCTCCCACGTAACCGCTCCCTGAACTTTGGAGTGCAAATGACGCACCGGTCCTCTGGGACAGACACAGACCTAACATAAAAGCTTGCTATCAGGGAATACTCTCAACACTTAGGGAAGGGTCATTCCGGACGTTTTTGCCAACAGAAACGTATTTACGCCGGAGGTCTTTTATTTTCTCTTGTCCGTCTTACAAAATGTATGTGGGGTACATAGGATTACGGGTTTATCCCAGGCATTACCGGAAAACCGGCATTATCGACACACGCTTTGAAAGAAGAACTTGTTCCTGGAATCCATGGAGTTTGCGTGATGGTGAATATTCTAGGCTTCTACGTGTAAGTACAGTAAAATGATGTAAAAATAAGTAAGCATATTTCACTCGAACGTCTCTAAAACTTAATATTATGCCCAACACGTACATACCTTATCACGCCACGCCAGTATTGGACATGTCTGCGTATGTACGCAGAAATGTCCAATACTTAATTCCACCTTCTTTACCTTCTTTATAGTAGGAATGTTCCTACAAAAAGAATGTGAGTACATAATATTCATCATTGACAGTACAACCCTTAGCTTTACTTATCTTTGATAATCTCTAACTGGTAATAGATGCATTGGTGTTATTCATAATAATAAAATCCTAGCCAATCTAGCAGTTTGTTTGGTCGAAGCGTACGCGTTATTAAGCCCTATGGCATGATGCCATCGATTTCATTCAGGGTAGAACACTCTACCTAAGTAATCACTACCAAATTAGTACTGACTGACTGAATAAGCTTTCTATTCAAAGGATACTTTGCCACAAGTTATTACGATGCGATCATGCGATACGGCACCTGTACTAGATATCTAAACCATACGTATTTCTTGGCCACGTAGGTAGGTATCGTTCGCGTTTACACTAGTCCGAAAAAACAATCCCGATGATGTCCGAAATCAAATTCAACTTCGGTTGAAAAAGACGTACCAACTATCGAAACGACTGAATCGTGACCCTTTTCGTGTAAAATGTCATGGTGGCATCGCATTGCTTGACAAGGAAAATAATTATAATACTTACTGGGAAAACGTTCTACGGTGGGTCAGGAAACAAATGGTTCGACTATACCTAAAGTGCGCGAGTAATCCAATAAACTATCATTTTATTTAATTGCAAAGTCAATAACGCGTATCAAACTGTAAGTAAATATCCCTGTTTTATGCAACAACGTCAAAGAACTAGTTAAATTCAATAACAAGTATAGTTTTTAAACTATCCTTTTATCCAAACAATTAGACCAACATGTACAATGTACATTTAAACAGAAATACGTCATAGGCGCAAAGGTCATGGCGAAAGTTTTATTAAAATTTAAACAATGCCTCGTAACTGCTGCGCTTTGTCAGGGCTGTTGTCTAGTCCTTTCATTTCATGCCGACACAGAACAGTGACAGGGTGCGCGAAGATAATTGGCTTATCCGGGCCGGGATGAGGAAAACGCTTTGTGAGAATTATATTTGAATAATTAAATGGTCATACTGCCAACCTGTTTCTTCACAGGCCATAAAAGCAACGTACGTTCTTTTGACATGATTAAGCGCAGATGAAGAGTAGCTTAGTGAAACCCTCGCGTATTGAATAGTCAAACAAAGACTAAGATAGAAGGAGTGAAAGACACGTAGGATACAGAGGGTCGAGCACGACTTTACGAATGCTGCGTAACGTAAAATCGAATAGTAAACGTTGTCGAGTTTGTATGACGTTTGGAACAGCGCCCGCCCGTGAGCGTATTTGGAACTAAAATTTAGTATGATGTTTATCGATCTCGATACGATAACCGTAACGTTACGCAGCATTCGTAAAGTCGTGCTCGACCCTCCGTATTATAACTGAAACGGTATTGGAACGTAATTTGGTGAAAGAATGCCATTGTTCTAATAACAAATCAATTTGAATTCTTACGTACTTACTGCAAAGATATCTTAATTAGCAAGAAATTAGCTATGATCCGTCAGGAGTATCTTTTTGTATAATTTCACTTGTAAACTTACGCAACAGTGAAGTGCTAAACAAAGATTTCTGCAACTGACAAACTCATTAGAACAATCAAAACAAGGAAATGAACTTAATGCCATTTAGTCAAGTTTGTAATTGAATTTTTCGCAACGGCCTTTGGTCGAACTCCAGCAAAGTTTTACATAGCAAAACTTCGTTTCTGTTGTTTGAACCAAATATTTGCTTACGACCTTTTATGTAAATATTATTAATTCAAGTATTTCTCAAATTCCTTGACTGCCCTACGTGATTACGCAACTGTTAGTCGACTATTTGCAACCTTATATTACTAAAATTATCCTACTAATCCTACTCCTAACTAATATTATAAATGCGAAAGTTTGTGAGTGAGTGAGTATGTTTGTTACTTCTTCACGCTGAAACGGCTAGACGGATTTGGATGAAATTTGGAATAGGGATAGCTTATACCCTAGATTAATACACAAGCCATCTTTTATCCCGGAAAATTGTATAGTTCCCGCGGTATAGCGATAACCGAATTCTACGGAGACGAAGTCGCGGGCAACAGCTAGTATTCTTTAAAAATGATTTTCTGTGATCAATTAATTAAATTCCCATTCCTCTCACTCTGAAAAGAGGCCAGTGCCCCATCAGTGTGACCAAAAAAAGGCTGGTGGTGATGATCAACCTATTTTACATGTCTTGCTTTTATTAAGTTTCGTTATCTTGATACTCGGAATATCTTTTGCTTTGTATTGCCCTATTGCCCACTCATTATTTTAATTGTTACAGCTAACACCACCGACCTCGGCGTTCTCGACCCGTCGCTCTACAAAGCCGATTGCCTCGACGAAGACCTGCTCTGGCCAGAGGGCCATGTGGTAATTAATTTGCTCCCCTTAATAATTAATTCAAATCCGATTATAAAACAACTCGACGTAGGCAGTGATTTGGATCGAATTAATTTGCTTGCTTCAAAGTGAGGCTCGTTTTTTTAATTGCCGGCTCCTTCACTAATTTATACTGAAATTGGTAGAAACCAGTTTTTATAATTGTTTGATAATGTAGTTCCATCTTCTTTACTTCTTGGGTATGACCATAACAATCTCCTGTAGGTAACTGTGTTATTAATGCGATCCAAGTGATTCCATAATTTTTTCCCAGCCTTCGTTTGGAATAACTTTTTGAATTGTCATGAATACCATGACTTATTTACTCATAAACAAGTTAAAAACTCCCGTTAGCAATTAAATCTGAGCTTATGCAGAGATTGAAAGTTCGACTGTAAAATGTAACAAAATTAGGTGTTGAGAAATGTTTTACGTAAAACAATTCAGATCAAACAAATTATAGCGCACATGTATCCCGTCTATGAACCTCATATGTGCGACATTTTATCCCTAGTACGTACATTATTGTAAGCGGCAACCATAAAACAAGGCATAATATTTTCATAGCCCCGTGTTGTAAAAGTTGCGTGCGCCTAATGAATATTTATATAAAAACTCCCGTCGTGAAGGTTTTTATTGTTTCCTCACATCTTTTATTTGGAAACAACTGAAACAACTTCTTTCACTTGTTTCCGCGGCGCGAGGGCGTCGAAACAAAAGAAAAAGCGGCAGTTTACTTAATATTTAACGCTCTTTCCTGGCTAAGCGTCAAACTGGGATTATTAAATGCACGAACAAAAACTAATTCTACTCATATGATAAAAATAGTACATTGTGGAAAGAAGCTGTAACAACATATTTCATTTTCATTTCATTACATTTAATCATTGTAAAGTCATGTCAAGAACATGACGCCCTGTAATTGCACACAATTTGAGCTTAAAAACTCAACAAATATTTACCGTTTTCGAAGAAAAACTTATACTTGTATAACTGTAGAAGTACTTACGTGGGTGGCTCGAAAATTTAAATTAAAGTAAAAGGTTATGTTTGATAGAGGTGCAGCTGAAGTGTATTTTTAGGCTTTATATGAACGATTGCTAGACAAAGTTGTGGATTAAAAAGCTTTTCTAGTTTTAAACTTACCGGCACAATTAATCGCCCATCGTGTTTTCCCTGATTACATTTTGAATACTGTTATTTAATAAATTAATTATTTCATTGGCGCGGGTACCTAATAATATTGCGTTTTGGCACCTAATAAATTATGAGTCGTTGTTTTAATTTACAATAAAGGAAATATTAAGTAAACTAAAAAACAATTACTTTGCTCACCCGCGACCACTGAAAATATTATATATTAAGTGAAATATTAAGTGTTTACCTAATGCTTATAATATACTTACCGACGCAATAATCGGCCATCCTATTGTTATTCAATCAATTAAATATTTGGTAAAATAATTAATTTATTAAATAGCAATAGGATTGCCGATTATTCTGTCGGTTAGTACCTATACCTATTATAAAAATTAGGTAACACTTAATATTTCCTTTATTGCTAATTAAAACAACTACTCGTAATTTACTAGGTGCCAAAACGCATTATTATTAGGTACCCGCGCCAGAATTGCCACCTAGGACGAAAGTTGTCACCAAAATGTATCGACTCGCTTCACCGAACAACATCAAAACGTCATGTTACAAATCTCTATATTACGTGTCCCAAATTGACCTTTCATTTTAATTTCCCTAGGGTCGCGTGTGGTTCACACTGAAATACGAATCCACCACCGAAAGGCTTCAAGTGCACATCATAAAGGTGAAACATCTGCCGTCTCGTACCCCCGCTTTGGCCAACGCTTGCGATCCGTATGTAAAGTGAGTACTTAATTGAAATATTCTGGCATTTACCCACTATTCACAGTTGGTAGGTGAAGTAATACGATAAATTCCAGAGACTAATGAGCCTACTCAGTAGTACTTGATCGGTAGATTTACATTTTAGTGCCTACTACACTACGCACCTTTAGAATGAAACAGACCCAATTCTAAATATGTCATATTTATACATTAAATTTTGTAGTAGTAAGATTTTTTATACGACGAGGAAGGCAAACGAGCAACAAGTGGGTCACCTGATGGTAAGTGATCACCACTGCCCATAGACACCCAGAACCCCGGAGGGTTCGCAGATGCCTTGTCAACCTAGAGAGCTAAGATGAAATGCTTCTTGTGCCCGTAATTACACCGGCTGTCTTACTTTCCACACCGGAACACAACAGTGCAAGCACTGCTGCTTAGCGGCAGGATTATCGAGTAAGATGGTGGTAGCGATCCGGATGTTAGGTATATTCAGAATTTGGCTCTCTTTCATTCTGTAGGTGCGCTAGTTGTAGGTATATTTCTTATTTCATTCATACCTAATATCTCTAATTAGATAAAGCAAAACGGAGCATTAAATCCCTGATCGTTTCTCGCATTACAAACTATGCGATGGTATTTGCTGCGATGAAAGAATTCAATATAGTGACACGTCTGTGCAATTCTTTCCTTCTTTGAAAACATTTATATTAAACTGTTTCATAAAGCGAGTTTGCTCTACCTAGCTATTTCATATATATAAATATACATATATTTGCTTAATTTATGTATGTACCGATCCTAACAATGACAAGACGTGAGCTCTGCTAACGAAATAACATCATTCTGGTACATATTTATTTTAAAATACTGATGGATAAAATGGAAAATAATACTTTTTCTAAAGAAAAACGTTTGAACGATTCACCAGTAATATCTCGAATCCTTCAATTAGATCGAACAACTTCTCATTTTGTCATAACACTAATCAGCTAGACATTGCTTAGGCTTTGATATCAATTGTAATTCCTGAATTGAAGTTGACAATATTGTATTATTTTATTAATGGAAGTTATAATTGATTAGAATGAGTTTTGAAGATTAACTACGACAAGTTTCAAGTTTCAAATGTAAATGTAACAACGTTCAAATGACCAAGGTCAAGTGCTCAAAAAGAAACCTCGTTGAAAGAGGAACTAGAAACCATAGTTTATTATATCCTTTTAAGTCCCAGCTAAATGCTCACATTTTACGACTAATATAGTGCTCCTGACCGAGACGAGAGTTCCCATATTTTTTTTTTAATAGGTATTATTTCAACATGCTTTATTTATTTCACTGAACAATTTGTAGGTACTTCAAAAGTACTTGTTCATTATTTGTAATATTCTTTACAATAGAATACAACTGATGCCCGACGAGCGGAGAGTTCTTCAGACTAAATCAAAGAAGAAATCCTGCAACCCGGTGTTTAACGAGACTTTTGTTTACCAAGTAAGTCAAGTATTGAATTGCAATTGCGTTGTATTATTGCTTGCATAGGGCATGTAAGAACAAAAGGTTTCCAAGGTAACTGTTTTGTTTTAATGTTTTTGGAAACTGAATTAATTACGAAATAGCCGTCAATGAAAAGATAACGCTTTAAATGGCTCTGTAGCTCGATCTTTTCATTATAAAGCGGCAAATATACGTGGGTTTTATTTAAGATTATCTTATAGCAATATGTCGTTATCGTTACGTTACCCCTTTTAATTCTAGAAAGATTTCGTAGAACCTCTACAATTAAAATCAAATGAACAAAAACCGTATCCTGGGAACACAGTTACGAGCATTTATACCAAAGTGTAAAACTACCTATTGGCAGAGATAAAAAATTGCATTTGATAACAATTCAAAGAAACAATTTTTTTTTGCAAATATAACCATTTTTGCGGTACATATAAATTAGGCAGATAATAGTTATAAGCCTGGGCACATGCAGCAAATCGACGACAAATTCATCAAACTTTGTATTGAAATTATAGATGACAGAACCAACATTATAGGAAATTTTACTACTAAAATTCTGTCGAGTTTTCGTACCCATCTTCAATATCCAACGTCTTCTGCTTTCATGTAGGTAGCCTGTGAAAGCGGGTTGCGGGTAATCTGATCACGTATAACTTAAGCTTTCGTTTTATTGGCGTCTTGTTTTTTTTAATAGAAAACGTGAGAAAATATTCACTACATCTTGTACCGTTTGTTGTTACGTATCGTTTTCAATAACTCGCATTGACTAGGTACAGACTTTTAATTAAGGATTGAGTGCCTTCCAATTAAATAACAATATTACGTTTGAGATTACGTGCTGCCTTAGACATTTATATGTATATAGCGTATAGACCCGTCGGTGCCTAAATTTTACTGGTTGATCGTTTAGACTAATCAACAACGAATTTTATTTGATTTAGGTAATATTAATCAGCAGTATTATTTCTGTTAGCATCTACCTACAGGTACCTATTAGTTGTCACAATTAATTACTAAGTTAACACGTTCGCATTATCAGCCATCCGAGACCCGTAAATTTCGACGCTATGTTAAATTAACTACTTACGTCACGTTAATGACGATTGACGTATACACGATTTATGATAGTTTCTGAATCCCAATGAAGCTGAACCGTATATATTTTTTTATATGATGAGGAATATTCGTGTATGTATTTTAATATAGTACAATACAAAACCAATACAACGTGTACTTTGAACTATTAAATCATATCTAACCAGAACATAGAAAAACTACAAGTCATTAAATCAATTTTGTAAAGTACTAATATTTAACCATACTAACCTAGCTAGTATGAAACTTAAAATCACAATGAATTTTGCCAATGTTGACAGTACTTTGATTTAATTAGAGTAAGCCGTGTAAGCCATGATAATTCGTATACTTTTATTTTATTTTCATTATTAATTGAATAAGATTTTTCCCTAATTTAGCTTAATTTTCAAATATAAAACATGAGTTCTTTCCCAGATTCCACCCGGAAAATTGGATGGTCTAACGCTGAAACTCTCCGTGCGAGACTCTGGCCGGGTGGGCAAAGGCAAGCAGCTAATCGGACATGTCATTCTACCCCTAACTGAGTTGGAGGGCATCGCTCCTGACGAAGAGCCTCAGCTCTACAAAATGGATATCGAAAAGGTATTTCTCTTTGACCTTTGGAGTCAAGATGAACTTCTCTAAACGCCAGTGACGGACTTTATAATTATGTCATCAATTGACTAGGCGCCAAGGACGGATTACGTCTGTCAGCGCTTACCGTAGGCTCTTACCTATACGGCATTAAAGATCTAGTGGTCTAGAAAAGTGTAATTTATTTTGTTAAAAGGTTGGAAAAGTTAGATCTAAAAGTAGGCAGTGGAGTCAGACTCACCCAGCGAGGGTTCCGAGCTATCATCTAATAATATGTGTGCTACTGTACGTGTACGTACTTACGGTCCGTCGAACGTTAGGATGGTCGGATTGATTTTATAAAGTTTTGATGATTATTGAAAACTACGGGGCTTAGAAAAGGGACAGTATTATAGAATGTGCAAACAGAGCCTTTGAAATTTTAAGAAAGGGGGAGGTTACGTTTCACACCTTGTTGCAAAATACTTGGGTAAGCATCATCTGAAACTCTTTCAAAGTTCAGGGCGATAACATTAGTAGTTCCTGAGATCACCAGCTGTTTCCGACCCAGAGACCGAATTACACTATAAGGATTCCTTTTAAGTTTATATTGAATGAATGAAAAATTCAAACCCAGTTTAAAGTATGACCTACGTAATTAGATTTTTGTTTCTACAGGATGTACAGGAGCCCACGTCTGACCTCGGAGAGATTCTGGTATCGTTGCTGTACAATGAAAATTTACATCGGCTTACCGTTACCGTAATAGAAGCAAGAGGATTGAAGGTGAGTCTAAATTTGTCAGTAGTATTTAAAACTTACTTCCGTCGCGTCATCCCAAAACCGTTTCGATTTTCAATGAATTCGTAATCTTGCCATCCGCTGAAAACATTTTAATAGAACCACTTCATCAAAATCAAATTTGGTTGACCTTAAGCTTTGCAGCAATATTACATTTTGAAGCCTCCAAGAATTTATTCAGCTATGTGGAATCTCGGCTGACATGTATTAAACGATGGCGGAGTTTCGGTTTCAAACTCAATGCTTCTGAAAGTAAAGGAGTTAGCGGCACGGCAGTATTCTTGATTTGAAAGCTTTGGTGGTGTTAAATCGCAAGGAGCTGTCCGTAGCATCTGTGGCACTGCTTATAAAAGATTCCATTTTCTTTGTGCGGAGGCGTATAACGCGGAATATGAAATAAGCTGATATTATTATCATTATTCATAAACGTACGTTAGATTTTCACATTTTTCACTTTTCATCCTTTATCGCTGTGTTTTATAACGCAGCTGTCTTAGGGTTTATTATCATTTCTCATTACCTAATGTATTTGAAACACTTTTAAGTACCTTATTTTATTCATGGAAAAAGCAATAAAAATTTTAATGAAATTATTCCTCATAAATCTTGTTACCTAGTATATTTACCTTGTCTCATGAGGACGAACAAACTAAGTAGGTAAACATGCCGTTACATATGATACGTTAGTAATTGCTTTGGTAACAGTAATTAACAAATTTCAGTCATTACGTACACTTCTCACAATAGATAGATGTATAGATATATTACATTTGATAGATAACTTGTCTACTTACTTATTTTTTGGGCACAGTAAAGTTTTAGATAAAGTGTGCTACGAAAGTGTGTACTGAATATGCGGACATACCGACTATACGCATCAATAAACTCCTAACAAAATAATGCACTTTGTATGGGCGGAGAGAAATCCTTTACATTTTATCACATTGAATTGAAAACGTTTTGCGTCGCTCGCTCATGGGAATCGGTTAAAACAGTCGCAGCCGACACATGCAAAGGTTAATTGCCGCTTGATTCTTTATCTTGAATCTTTGATCTGATATCGAGGCACACACTGACATCGTGTTCTTGAAATCTCAAATACGCATTGTGGGGCCGTGTATTTGGCACACAGTATGTGTCTTGACACAAATTACCGCTGCGTTTTGCGCTCTGACCAAAAGACCAAAGATTTAGCTGGTGAAATTATTTATCTAATGATGAACAATATTACCGTCTTGTCTACCTCTAGCTGGACCCATCATCGAGCAAACGCGAAATGGTAGCTCGCGTGACGCAGGAGCGCGCGTGCCGTGGCGTGCGCGCGCGCCGCACGGCCGCCGTCAAGGTCGCCGACGACGGCAGCGCCCTCGTCTCCGAATGCTTCCACTTCCGACTGAGAGCTGATGAGCTTCACACCACGAGCGTCACTGTGCAAGCGCTGCAGCCGCATTCTGTGTATGCCAAAGGTGCGTGCCATGAAGTTATATAGTACTGAAAGGTGAAAAGGGCATAGCAACACCTACGTGTTGAGTGAGTTGGATGTTCTGTTGACACAGTAAGAAATGTTGTGTGGGTAGCTTTATTTTGTGGGGCTGCGAGGCTATAAAACGTTCATAAGATCATTGACCGACACAAGGTTCATGGTACTATAAGGACCGACAACAATTTATATTATAGCTAAACTTCGGTATGTTTAAAGTGAGTAGGAATATACATTTACTATTCAAACATTTTACCATACAATTACGCAACTAAATTACAAAATGTCAATAGAAATTTAAAGTGCGTAAGGAGTGTATACCGAGACTTGAAAAGTTTTGGTCAATTGGTTATTTAGTTAACCTCTCAGTTTTGCGATAAAGTCGTGTTTGTGTATCGTAACTATATAACAAGACCAAACAAGATTATCAAAGATGATCAAGCTGAGATTCGACTATAACTTTGTTCGAGTTCTTTCTGAACCGAAAAAATGCTCTTCTCATCTTACTCGGAGCAAAAATAACACTGGGCTTAGAGAATAATTCTTTCAGCAAAGAAGTATATAAAACCAAGTACAAACAAAATTTAAACATGTCCCTTGTATTCATTAGCGACGTTGTAATACATGTGAAACAAAAATATAATATGAAGTTTTTTTTTAAGTCTAGGATTTTTCATCCAGAAATATTATTTCATACAAATAAAATATTACGATTATGCTTGTTATGATCGATTAAGATTTAATTGCCCCTGTCCTATGCAGTTAAGTAAGTAGTTAGATTTTGACAAGTCTCAGAATAATTAAAAGTTCTCGTTATTTGGTTTAGAATAATTTGAGGGCTTCAAAATAAATTAGTAAGTTTAACAACGTCCTCTAATAGTTACTAAGGTACGAAGTTTTGTAACTTATTATAAAAGTATGTTCACTTCCTACACGGTTTTAGTATCAACATAGTTGGTAGCAAGATTTAATTAACGTTGTTTGAAATACCTACTAAAAGGAGGAAGTTTCTCGAAAATATTTGTAACATGGGAGGCATTTACACAGTTAAACGATATGTCTCTACAGGTGTCTACAGATAAATCGTGTAATTACCGTGTGGTTGAGAATTTGTGTAGGTTGACTTGCCTCTCACTAATCGATACCTGCCCACCAAGTTGAGCTTATCCAATGACGACTATACAGTGTTGAACGCAGTCTGTCCTCATATAATGGCATTGATGAATGGAGTACTCAACGAACGGGCGGTAGGTATAAACGAGACGAGTTTGAAAAACATTTTCGATGAAACCAACTTTTGAAGCAGATTGAGTGCTTTTTCACTTTAATCGAGTTTGATGATCCATTTATTTGACGAGATGATTCTAGGACTTATTAGATTTTCGGAGCAGTTCCTATTCTGACATTTGAACGGTAGTGGTTTCATTAATATGAATGATTCACATTACTCTTAATTCAATTTAATTGGTAAACCAAAACTCTACCTGTAGAGAAAAGTATGTATGTTTTGAGTACTTCTGATCTTCTGATAAACCATCTGTGAAGAAACGATGAAGACGCAATTTAATTTAACGATGTATTCACGTGGAGTCTCCAGCGTATTGTACTGTCCCCCTCCCCCCTCTGCCTTCCACTACTACTACTGCCTAACTAACTACCCCTAACGCCTCAAGACCTACCTCTACCCCTAACGGCTTATCCCTACCTACCTCTACGGAGACCTATCTGCCCTACTAAAGACCTATTTACTTAATATTAATTGATGGGATTCAACCTAGTAAAATACACTATAATTTTCTATGTAAGTTAATTTACCTTGTTTAAGTCATAAAATTGGCCGTGATCGTCTAGTGGTTAGGACCCTACGTTGTAGTCTTAGTAACCCAGGTTCGAATCCTGGTCACGGCACCAAAATTGTACTGCCCCCCCCCCCCTCTGCCTTCCACTACTACTACTGCCTAACTAACTACCCCTAACGCCTCAAGACCTACCTCTACCCCTAACGGCTTATCCCTACCTACCTCTACGGAGACCTATCTGCCCTACTAAAGACCTATTTATTTAATATTAATTAATGGGATTCAACCTATTAAAATACACTATAATTTTCTATGTAAGTTAATTTACCTTGTTTAAGTCATAAAATTGGCCAGGTGATCGCTAGTGGTTTAAAATTAAAAACCTACGTTATAACCGTAAACGTAACCCTTTAGTACTTTTAGTATAATGGGAAATAGTGTAAATTATTACATAGCTTAATAAAATAGTTAATGAAGACAATAAGTTCATGTTCATGATAATTGTCAGTCAATAGTCTGTAAAATGTTTAAATTTGCAAAAGGAATTTTATTACGCAGCTAAAGCTCGGAGGCCCACTCCCCGCCTCCGAAAGTGGCCTAACGACACCGTACAGGGGCTCAGCCTCCTCTGCGATGGCTCTGAAGGAGCATACTACATAATTCCTTTTCGTGTAGTAAAACACGTCATCATATTATAAGAGAGGACATTCAAAGGGGGCGTCGGTTTATAGTCTGGAGATATTCCTAGACAAAACCTGTGATCTCAATACTCCTGCAGTAGCAAATTAGAATTTAGTAGTAACATAGACTTCAATGATCAATTAGGTACATTGACCAATAAATAGCTATCGGAACACCTGGTACCGAAAAGCGTTGAACTTGCGTCTGCCTTTGTTCTAGTCAAAATGACTGTTCAAGGTTATTTTTATAAAAGATCAGTAAGGCTTCTACCTTTAAAATAATATAGATAATAGATAGCCACTACAGGACTAAAGGAATCCAAAGTCTGTTACCAGGAATGTCAACAGCCTTCACTAGGAGATTTTACTTTCAGCAAACAAATATTGTTTTGTTGTGAGTTGTTGAATTATTTTATCTCAAATATTTGCTTCTACTAGCGTTTGTAAGATGGGACATTGAATGAAAGTGAAAACGCCGAAATCCCTCATTCGTCCGGAGGTAAGTATGTTTGTCAGTAAGTAAGTATATCAAATAAGTCAAAAGTCATTTAAGTCAATTAGTTTAAACACCTCCACCATAAGCATCTTAAAGTAGCAATATTATTAAGCCGTGCCTATTCTATCCTGACATCTAAACTAACCAGCTATTCTAAACGAAACTTGCAAACTAGGAATCCACATTTAAATTCTTCACCACCCAGGGAGAATTTTAGGTCTGTCTCTTGAAGTAAAATACAAGACCCCGCCTCACTCCATCAGCGTACTCTACGTTAAGAGCGTTCCCAGGGAGAGCGAACCTGTCAGTTAACACCGCAAAGGTGACCCGGCTCTCTCTTGCCAGAAATCGGTTACATTAACCGAAATTCGTCCAGGTTCTCAATTACCCCTTAATTACTACAATTTTACCATTTAAATAATTATAAAATAAGCACAAAAGAATTTAGTATTAAAGATCACAAACTGCCACTAATCCCCACTATTAATTATCACTTAAACACAAATATAAATCAATATGCAACTCTCCAGCAATGAATATCTCAGCACCCACTATTTTAGCACTAAAATACACAAAGCTGGAAATTCACACATCAATATCCCATTATAATTAACACCAAAATTAATTAAAACCTCCAACAAAATTACGACACTACCAAATCAACCCCGAGAGAACTTCTTCGAACCCGAGTTCAAATAAAAAAGATCCACGATTCTCCTGAACGCTCCTTTTATACTAATTCCAAATTACATCGGCGTCAGAGTTTACCGTGGCGTCCGTGCCTACACTTCTTACACATACCTCAAAAGTTACATCGGTTACTTTGGTTACATTGGTTACATTTGCCTCAAGGTCGTCGCCTCGTGGGCGTAGCGTTTGGGCTCCTACTGTGAATTTCTTAGTATTGAAAGTAGTTGAGTTTAATAGTATGATATATGAAATATTTTATTATGGGTAAATTATTAATTAATTAGATTAATTTGTTTATTAAACAACCTTTATTTAATAAAAATAATTATTCTTAATTTCTGTAATTTAAGTACCTTCCTATACTCACATAAGGTGGAACTTTACATGCTATCGTCTGTAAGGTTACAATATACCTACTCAGGCGGGGGGGGCTCATATTAAAATTATTACCACGTTCAGCAGTTCAATAAATTTAGTTCACATTGTTATATTTAAATACGTAATTACTGAAAAGATTATCGTAAACCCACACGGTATCTTGGAATACGAAAGCTTCATTTTACGCACGTGAGTTTATTTTCCGTCCTGCCGCTAGTTTGGAAACGCAAACCTTCAAGTCTACGGCAAAGTGCCACCTTACGCCAGCGCGTAGTATTCACCTGTAGACAATCAAGGTCTAAGTTCTAGCTAACGAACCGTACAAGTAACTACATGCATAAATAGACTGGAACGTGTCACATAGGGCTGAGTCCACCCTTTGTATTATTTAATAGGTAAATTAATACTCATCTCAGTCAATCGTGAAATCGTAGTGTTGAATTGGAAAATAACTGTATTCAATTATTTGTAGGACTGAGAATAACATTAATAATTATTTTACATCAAAATTAACGTTTGTGATTAGCGTTTTTGATACAATCTAATATGTTTAGCATTTACTCATCTGATTTCATTTAGGAAGGAAGGAAGGAAGGAAGGAAGAATTTCATAGAGGTCTTGAAAAATATTCGTTTAAAAATCTATTTTCTTTCTCACGAGCCATATCTTTCCCTCCATAATTTTGTGCTTAATCAAGGATGAAAAGAGCTTCTCTACTTTGTGTTCGATTCCTTATGGTAATGGATTGAATCATTTAATTACAATCTTCCGGAGAAATCTCTTTGCGACAAAATGGGGGTATTATACAATGTAGGTCTGTAGGGTTTCGGAAAGGAGTCTGGTGAAATTTAGAACATCGACTGAAGCAATTAGTTATTTCAGAGCGCTAAGTAAGTAAAGAGATGTGACGGAAATATCTCACCTATTAGAAGGGGTGTGGCGTGATTTTGAAATCGAATTGCGATTTCACTTTATGTAAAATTGAGATTATAATCTACAGGACAAGCAATAATGTAATTTGAAATAATGTAGCTTAACAAATTGGTTAGCATCCTTTAATAAATTACCGTATCTGTACTACCAAGGAGAAGGTTTATAAAGTTTTACATTGAGGCTTCAGGGTTTTATAACACAAAGATCAACATATGACGACCGGATAGCTTAGTGGTTAGAGTAGAGACCCTGACCATGAAGCTTGAGGTCCTTAGTTCAATCCCCGGTCGGGGCAGATGTTTGTATGACGAATGCGAATGTTTGTTCTTGGGTCTTGGATGTTTAATATGTATATAAGTATGTATTTATCTATATAAGTATGATTATCTGTTGTCTAGTACCCATAGAACAGGCTTTGCCTAGTTTGGGACTAGGTCAATTGGTGTCAACTGTCCCATGATATTTATTTATTTGATTAAGGAATCAATGACTCCAGTAGGTATACCAAAAGTATCAGTTTCTAAAATTCGTTAAACCCCATCGAGAGCGGGGTGTCGGTCGGTTAAAAGGTCTTGTGAAATAAAATAGAGGTTACTACATTAATATAGATATGATATGACTAGAGCGACTCCATATGGAGCTATAAAAATTAACCGCAATTGTAGATTGTAGAATATTTGTAAGTAATTCAGATGTTTAGTTTTTTAGTCTCTTAAAAATCAGTTTTTTTAAGTTTTACCTACAGTATTTTATTTAATCTGTAACTAATCTACTTCTATACTGTCCGAACTATAATTTTGTTGCTGTCAGGTTTGAAACCTTGGGTCCATGGGGTCCCAGCGCTTACAAGCTTATTTCAGATTTGCAAAAGTTTTCTCTCAAAGAATCAGCATCGCTATTTAGCGAGGCAATGCTGCCAGCCTTTTGGGCACCATGCCATGGGGGCCTTATTTAAATTTAATTTAGTTTTAAGTTTTAGTTTATTTAGTTTTAGCTTAGATTTAATGTCATTGTAAATTCTTTTATTATGTAAATAAAGTATATTTTTTTTTGCATTAAGCTACTTCTATGTACAGGTTAATAGTACTTTACAGATATACCATCAGACTACGCTGACCAAGATGAAATCTATGGCAGGGATTAATTACAAAACGAATTAATCAATCGCCCGATGGGTAGCCAATCGGGTTTCAATTTGTCTCTGAAAAAAAAAGTACTTGATGCTAATTGCTTTTGGGGATTCGATATTTTATTTTACTTGCACTGTTCGTACGTACCTACATAACTGAATAATATGTAAGTCTATTTTAATGTCAACTCTATTTTCAATTTCAATTTTAATTTTAGATTTAAATTTTTGATTTGAAGCCTCAGTGTCAATTCTCAAGTTTTTAATTCAGTATCTGTACAGATTCTTTACTGAAATATTGAAATGAGCACTTC
The DNA here is from genome assembly GCA_963691665.1 of Clepsis dumicolana. Classification (NCBI taxonomy): domain Eukaryota; kingdom Metazoa; phylum Arthropoda; class Insecta; order Lepidoptera; family Tortricidae; genus Clepsis; species Clepsis dumicolana. Next base: position 8,207,367 of record OY829519.1, read on the forward strand.
CTGACTTACGGGATACACGCGGGAGCGGACCGTTACGACTTTACGAATGCTGCGTAACGTTACGGTTATCGTATCGAGATTGAGAAACCTCCTACTAAATTTTAGTTCCAAATGCGCTCACGGGCGGGCGCTATTTCAAACGTCATACAAACTCGACAACGTTTACTATCTATTCCATTTTACGTGACGCAGGTTTCGAAAAGTCGTGCTCGACCGTCAGGAAATGCTGATTGAAATATAGGCGTTCGATTCGACTACCGACTGTCTAGTTCACAATTTGATTCGTGTTGGGTAACACTATCTCTCTTTGTAAATAAAACTCTACGAGAATCCTAGAAGAATATTAAGAATAAAGCACCTAACTTTTATAAGCATTTTTATAATCCCTTATTTGACGTCTAGTGTTTCTTCCTTGTCCTTGTTTCTTTTAATATTTTTAACTAAATGAAAAATAGGACTTGCCGAGCTTGAATGCAAATGCAGGAATATAATAAGTAAGACAAACGGCTGTAATCCTTTAACTTTTCCCTGCAAAGTTCCCGCGTGCTATTCCACCACGTCATAAATTCTCATTTTTCCCTTTTTCTAATAAATGATCTGTCTGAATTAAACACCATTCGAATTACGGCATGAGTATAATTGGCGTACAAACGTTTTGTTTAACAGCCGCTATTGAGCGGCGACAGAGGCCCGAGCACGAATATTCGAATCCTACATAGTACGTAGGGTACGAATACGTACGTAACGTAATCGAGTAGTAGTATTAACGTTATCGGGAAAAATTGTATTACGTTTGGAACAGCACCCTCCCGTGAGCGAAATTGGTACTAAAACTTAATAATGAATTTTCTCGATGACGATACGCTAACGTTACGTAGGATTCGAATATTTATGCTCTGGCCTCAGAAATAGTTGCTAGCTAAAGGTGAGAGGAGTATGGACCGTGGTTTGACCAATCACAGCTAGTTCTCGAAATGTGCACTCCTCGTTAGTGGAAACAGTGTGATTTGTTTTTATGTATTTCCAATAATTTACTAATTCAAATTCACCCTATACCTCCGGAATAAGATCAACGTAACGTTGTAGATGTTTAAGTAAAATAATATATACGGACGTAATATTTTACGTGTTTGTTTCAGATCGGCTCCTCGGCAAGTTCATGCTAGGCTCGTACATGTTTGCCCGGGGCCGCGCCCTGCAGCATTGGAACGCAGCCCTCGCCGCGCCCATGGAACAAGTCAAGCAGTGGCACCCGCTCACCAACTAAACGACGACCCGGCCAAATTAAAGAGTTTACGATCATATATCATAATTATACGGTAACGTACATGTTCTTCATTTATAAAATAACGCTTCCGTGCAACAACGCCAATTCCTCGTTATAAAATTTTCATTTTTCGTCCGCATCCGGGCTTATTCGATTTGTTTATTTGAGGTTGCAGCGTGTTGTTGCGTTGGAGCAAATTAATGTAGGTCAAACTGGAAGGTGAATGATGATTAATTATAAATTTTATTCTGCATATAATGCACGTTTTAACAAGGTTTATCGATGCGGTTAACCTTTGTAAAGCCGTGTGGCTGCTACGTGGGGGTGTGAACTGTGAACGCATCGTCATAACTGAAATTTGAATATCGAACAACGCGATGGCGCAGGTGGCTGCTAAAATTGGCTGTTTGAAAATGTGGGCACTGTGGCACAAAGGTGTCACGTTGACTCAAAATTAAAAAGGTTTTTCCTTTCACGAATTTATAACTGAATTTTAATCGCACACTGCACTATTGAACTTGTTTAATTATTGAATTTATACTTATATTCGAATCCAGTTACCTTTTAGTAATGGAGTGTTTATTTTGAAAGTAACTATCATGAATGAATACTGAGAAAGGCTTGAATATTGATTAGGTAGAGTAAAAACATGCCAGGTAATTTAAATCAATTGAGCAAAGTACTGGATTCGAAGTTTAATTACATTGATAACTATTCAAATCACTTTTCAAATGACTATTTTATTAAAACGTTATTTACAAAATATACTTATACACCTTATACTTATATACCTACCCATACTTATTAAGATTAGGCATACTCTTTAACACGCTAGGTAACAGACCAAGCAGTCACAATTACCTATGCATTCTTTCATTCAATGTCACATATACTAAATCGTTTGTAACACTAAATACTCTATGCTCTCTTCTACTTACGAATAATTTGGAAACAAAAAAGTTCTTAGTTATTTAGGGTTTTTAAAGTAGTGTTTTATAAGCAACGTGATTTCTTACCCCTGAATAATTTTGGACTAGCAAGAACGATTCGAACAAATTCATAAAATAAAATTAAAACAACTTATGACTAGGCTCCCAATTCTTCGTGTTATCGAGATCAATCTTTATTTTAGTTTTTCACACGGAGATTTTTATGTTACAATGAACTGATGATGTGAAATTGTACAAATGACACTGAGAATTGGCGCCCCGCCATTTTCATACTTTAGATATCAATGTTTACCTCGTAAGATGATAAATGTTAATTCATTCACATTATACTTAATTAGGTAGGTAAGGTGCATCGGAGTAATTCGGAAAACGGGTATATTCAGAAACTTCAAAAAATCTAAGTAACGGTAGCGATATATTTCTACTTTCATCATTACTCTAGAGGCCAGCTTTATTGTGCTCGCCGCAACAGTCATCACGAGACGCTATTGTCGACCTGACGTGCATAGCGTCGATTTATCCCAAACAAGTGCTTTTCACGCCAATTTCGGTGATTCGTAATAACCCCAACAACTTTTTCTCGGAATTTTGTTGGGTTACTTGAACAGTTGTTTCTTTTTTCGATAAATTGTGGTTTTTTATGAATAGCTAAGAGGAACACAACGTCCTAGCTGTGATTAAAAAAAAAATCGGAATCCCCCTCCCGGGGTTATTCTGATATGTACTCAATTCTCAATAACCCCACTTGGCTTATTCATAGTAATTAGCAGCGGTTCTCAATATGTAAAAAAATTAACACTACAATTAAGATGTGAATATAAGAATCCTTAATTACAATAAAATTAAAGACAGACTAGTGTAGTTGCCCATGGAATGGTAAAGTCAGTAGCGCATTGTATTTTATTACATACCTACTTAAACAGTTTTTGAGTTCCATAATATATCATATCATCATGTCATAATTATTCCTCATACCAGCTTCGTTATATGCAGTTCTTCTCTCGGTTTTAATAAACTTTACAAAGAAAATAATATAGGCATCACACATGGCACATTATGATAATGAAAGGTTGAGAACCGCTGATCCTTCCAGGGTTAAATCCGAACTAACAAAGCTGTATGTAATGAGATTAGCGGTTCCGGCGAATAAAAGTAAACATATGTTGCGTGAGGGGTAAAGAAGGACGAAAAATAACTACGAAACTTCAGTCAAAGTAAAATAAAGTCCATTTTTAAATAATTTCTGAACTACCCCAAGGTAGTTCGTAATTTCCCCAATGCCAAAAAAATACAACTCAATACTTTAAGAGCTTAATTTCAAAAACCCTACTATATATTCTGGATTCTATTACATATTTATGATAGATCTGTTCATTAAGTAAACAGAGGTAAAACAACAACGGCAGTAGATACAAAACTTCTTTGAATAAAAAATCAAAATATAGACCTCTAGTCAACTCGCATAAATTTCTGTCGGAATTGCCCCAATGCACCTTACGTAGTTGTCTTAATTTAGTAGTGAAATTAATTATTGATTAGTTAAATAATTTATAACGATTACAGATTATTACCTGTTAAATAAGCTACCTACAATGTTTTAACTTTACTTTTTGTAAATAGTTTTGTACTTAGGTAGGTATAATAATTCCGGTTTCAGTGAAATTTATTTTAATAAGTTGCAGTGACTTGCTTATAGTTATGCAGTAATTAAATTAATCATTTTAAGTTACTTTATGATAGGTTCAATTTTAACAAAAAATTTCCATGATTATTACGTATTTTCCTGTTTAGGTTAATGTATTTAATTACCTATATTTTTATAATGTAAATGTCCGAGCTTGATAAATAAACAAAAAATATTGTAACACTGTGATTATGCCGAAGAACTATTTTATGATAAAAATAACTTATTTTATTCTGTGTAACTTATGTGATAATCGTATTTGCTCCGATGGGTCATACTGACGTATTTTGTTCTGACAGTAGCTTATCTAAGTGTCTTTTGTTTTCCTTCATTTATTTTTCTGCCATCTTGATATCGAGCCGGTGGTAATTGAAGTATATTTACAAGTTTAGTATACATAATTCAATTTCATTAGTTTAACTAATAAACAAAACAAATAATTGAAAACTATAGACATTAAGAAATTTCGCAAGTAATACCTACTTGGTTTTGTAAATTGTTAATCGTATCACCTGACATATCAAACTCATACAAAAATCTTTTTGCAAATACTCCCTATTAATAAGTAAAAACTATTCAGAGTATTATTAATAAATTAAATAATATAAATGTTTGTATGAAACTCTTCTAAATGAAATGTAGGGCCCATTGATAGTAAGTAATTAAGAAAAAAATGTATCAACGTTAAATATACACATGGTAGAGTTTATTATAATTTCGTGCAAATGTCAAAGAAATAAATGATGTAACGTCAAATTGACGAAAATTCGTTGTTTGATTTAGGTATTTCATTGATACCTTTTCTTTCCTTACATCTTTCCTAAATCGTATGGGAATCGTACCAAATTATCAATTTGCTATATTAATTTAATGCCTGTCGGTTTACACAATTCAGGCATAACAACAAGCAATGAACTTCAGTGAAAGTCTTAATTATTTTCGTTTAAGTGCGAAATATTCTAAAAAATTTTGAAGTACCTATCATATAAGACTCACCACGTGGCTGGTGAGCCTACCGCTGCCTACGTTGCTTAAAGTTGAAATTTTGCTGTTATAAAAAATTTTGGTGCTATGTTTAGGATCACGTGGCGTGTATTATGTGAACGTTGCGTAGGTACAGTATTGTGCAAAGCTGAACTAATGTACATATGTCCACCACTTTGACGTGTAGAAGGGGTAAGTACTTAATTATTGCTTTTCAGAAAATCCTGTTAACATGAATAATGTTTTGCCGTTACGCAATTGTACATGAGATTATTGCGTTTTATTGTTCTGCCGTTACGCAATTGCGGGTTAGGTTATTGTGTTTTATTTATTTACGTACGTTGGTGAAGTTTAGTAACAAAAGATTTTAAAATGCCCGTGGACCCACCAGTGGGTCATAGCAGTGGTTAAAAGGAGGATAGTGCAACTTAAAATTTCATGTATAAAGTGTTGTGTTGTACCAAGATCGAAATTAGTCTGTCAAATTAATCATTTAGGCACCATTAAATTATTCCACGTAGCGTGAATATAGCCTCATTGACAAAGGTGGTATCTATACAAATTGGGTATTTGTTCATTACTTAATGTAGGCGGCGGCAGAGGCGTGATATATATAGACTGGACGCGTTTTATAAAGCTACAAGTTGCAATTTACAACCAGAAGTCTCTTTCTAACAAAAGGTGACGGAATAAATTCTGCTTGTAAATTGTAACTTGTAGCTCTATCAAACACAGCCCTGGTGATACCACTATAAAGGCAAGCATTCTAAATACATGGGGTAAATACAGTCAACAGCAAAAGTAGCTAAGCAATAAGCAACCGAAGCGGTCACGATGATCTGCACAAGCTCTTATGTCCATAACAATAGAGCCGTGTTTATTATAGAACATTGTTACCCCTTCGGTTGCTTAGCTACTTCTGCTGCTGACTATACATAATGAGAAGAAGTTTGAAAGAAGACAGATAAATAAATTAGTCTGATATATTTATTAAATAAAAAACAATCAATCATAAAAAAAATATATTCCAAATGAACAAACTAAAGGTCAGCGCAAGGTTCCGTCAATAGGATTAATGACAAAAATAAGTAATTGAATTAACATAAAAAGTGGTATCCGCAACATGGTTCGTCAACAATTAATACTAACTATAAATCCCCTGCCTGTATCGTGCCCGGCTCAAAGGTCCCCATTATACTGGCTGCATTGCCTCGCTGAACTGCAATGGAAACCTGTTGAACCAGCCACGATCCAGAGCGGGGATCGCAGCCCCTATCCCTGAGTCGGCGACCTAGCTCCCTTAATAAGTCTAGTGCCTCCGAACCCCAGGGCCCAGCTGTCTCGACCGCAACCGGCACAAAGTCATAAATTAGTTGTTTTGTCAAAGGACTTCGCTTGTGATGGCCACATTCGGGCTTTCAAAGCGAGGATAAGGCAAGGCACGAGCCGAGAGTAGAAACGAGCCAACACATAATTAAGACAATAAGATAGGTAACTGTAGAAGTTCCGTAGTGGGTGAGCCGCTTGATTAAGCTACTCATGGATGGCGCTGAGGAGAGATCTTCCAAATAAAAATATGACACAAGGCATTGAAAAATTCGTTAGGTACACCAACGTTAAGTATAGCTTAATTGGTGGAGCGTGGTACGGATTACCGAGGTTGCTGGTTCATGTCCAGCTGCTTAACGAATTTTTCTTTGCATTGTCATTGTATGTTGAATTTCATTCTATGAATGTTTCATAAAAATAAAAACAAAAATAATCAATAAATCGATTATTTTCATTGAATAAGATAGGTACCTAATAAGAGGTGTCACATACACATACCGGCTACTAAGTCAAATAACAATACTGAATAATAAATTAAATTAATTTTCTTCTGTTCCTCTAAATGACGCGTTTGCCGTGGGCAGTAGTGGGCACCGTCGACGTCTTTGGTGACTTTAACAACGTCGTAGACGTCTATAGACAATTTCTAATGAGAGTTAGTGTCAAAACTATTAAAAAAATCACAATTCGATAACTCATAGGTACTTAAGTGCATATTAGCATCAAATATTTCCCAAGGATTGCGTACATCGGATAATATTAGAAAGTGCAAAATGAAATTATTTGTCTTTGCCCGATCCTGTGAGCGACTTTATAAGCATACAGCGAATATGCATTACCGTAAAATGGAATGGCTTTGGGACACTTTGATAGCTTTCAAGCTGTTATTGAAAATTTCTCTTACGGTTGGAAGAGTTTTACTTCGACATCAAAAAATATGCAGCATGGTCTTGAGTAATTTGTGCAAGATTAAAGTCCCTGGGAGGTGCCTCTGATCAGTACCTAGTATATTATATTGCAGGTTATAAGTAAAAAACGTAACCAGTCTAGAATAGCAAGCAATATAAATGACCTAATCTAACCAATTAGAAAAGTTGAAAAATCCCCGACATTGTCATTTCAATGTTCAGTATTTCAAAAACGGTTGAACCGATTTTAACGCATTCGCTGCCACCCCTTTGGCCTGAGAGTTTTTCAGGTGCCGCAAACGCACCGGGTGAAAGTCAGGAAAACGCATATGTGCGTTGCCAGCAGTGAATGCGTTAATGAAACTTAGCTAAGAACCATCTCGATAAAACTAGCTTTCGACATAATGAAAACGGGATATTGACCGCGATTACCTTATAGGTTTGATGAACTCCCGATATTTCAATGCAGTTGCATGCATCATGATCACGGGCAAACTGACGAAACGAATGTTGCGCAGACCGGGCTCTGTCTACCCGCATTTTTGCGCGCCGACTGCGAGCACTACCACTACCATCGGTCGCGTTCTCACTTGTTACTCGATTTAAGCACACAACACTTACGGTGTCACTACGCGTACCCGAAACTGATTCTGGACTAGTCTTGCATAACGAAATCACCGGATTCCAGTCAATTGACAATTTAAACCTAATCATTTATGTCTAATGCAATTAACCGCGAATCATTTAAAACTAGCTTTCGATTAAAAAAAACCGCATCGAAATCGGTCCATCCGTTTGGGAGCTATGATGGCATAAACAGATAAACATACAGACAGATACATGGGTCAAACTTATAACGCCCTTCTTTTTCGTCGGGGGTTAAAAATAACAGCAAGCGCAATTGAATTTTCTTGACCTAACCCACCCGGTTAACCGAAGATAAATGACATTTACATTACAAGCCCGACGGTCACAGAATGTCATCAACAGGGAATATGCCTAAGGAGTGTATAGGTACTTAAAGTTTGGCGACAAAGTCCCATTGGTCCTTCGCTATTAAAGTCGGTCACTGGTATCCGAAAATTATCTAAATAGATACGATTTACGAAATTGTTTGGATAAACCGCCCTCTAGATAATTTGGGCTTTCGGGCTGTTATCTTTTATATGTTAATTACTTTCCTAATTAAAACCAACGTTTAGAATTATTTGTTTTACTTAATATGAAATTTATTATTTAAACGAGTACCGTGCTCCGGCTGAATTTAAGATATACTTTGAATTTTTCGCAAGGACGCGGCTTACGCTCTTTATTGCATTAATTGCTTCGTTACCAAACAATTAATTTAAATTGTCTTCATTAACGCCCATATTGTTTAACGTTTGTTTAAAACCAACACCATCCACTCACGGATTATGATTAATAAAGAAATTAAATCCTATCTGCATACCAAACATTCTATGCATAATTTATTTTTTAAGATTTAGAACCTACTTTGAAAACGATTTTAACTAGGTACACACTGAAAACTGTGTTAAAGGTACGCCTGTGGATTTTGTAATTTTTTCCTGTACCTTTCATGTTCATGCCATATGTTTATTTTTATGAAGTTTGTTGTACGCGTGCTAGGTACTCTCATAGAAATTATGCAAGCTACAGGCTTGTATAACGTGGGTCTATCGCAAACAACGGTTAGTGACAAAGATAAAGCTACTTGCCATGCTTGGACTGTAACCGTTGTAATTGCTGTCTAATCACCACGCCAAGTGCAGATTAGATCTGGTCACGTCCGTGCAGCAAATTCGGTTTTAGGTTTCGGCAGACGTAAAATGGAGCTCGCCTACGCAAGTTCGCCTATTCATCGCTAGAGATAAAAATGTTCGTTCTGAAACATGTAGAGTAAAATGTTTTATTCAGTGACGTTGCATATAAACAGGAAGTGGAAAAGTTACTACCGCGCTCGAGTTCATCAAGATTTACAAAAGTCCCAATTGACTACTACCTATTTCTGACAGTTCTTTTTTCTGTTCTCAAACGCAATTTACTAGAATCATAACATATCTTTACTGTGTAATATCATTTTGTTTATGGTTTTATCTCCTGCTTATATAATTTTTGACTTATTACTGTGTCTGCAGGTAAACGGAGGTCTAATTACCGTAGCATCCGCTGACGTGCCTATACCTACGTCAACAGGCGCAATATAATTACGCCAATACGTATAATGCACGGACGTATCAAAATTACATGCCGTGTACATACGTACCTACCGGACTTGGTTATGAGTGCATTATTGAAAGTAGTTTAGACAATTTGGGAGGGTCCCGTCTACCTCTAAGCTAAGATGTATACTTAGCGTCCACTTTTAGTTTGCATAGCTAGCAGGTCAAGTTGGCTTGACCGTTCTAAGTTTATCATTAACACCTAAATGGACGTATCGAGTCAAGTGAGTACGTTCAGGTACAAACTAACCCAATACTGGGAAATCAGAGGCTTTAATGGACGGCGCGCCCTAACTTGAAACTCCATTAAAACTGGGAAGTACATTTTGTGGTAAGCAATAAATACTTCATCGAGTTCAATATTGTGAATTATTTTAAAGGAATTTTGGAGCGAATGTTTGTTTCCGTTTCTCTTTGCAATTTCAGCTGGAAGTTTAAACTTTGCGAAGTTACTTTAATATTTAAGCTGTTTATTTTTTGTACCTATATTATTGTGCTTATATGTATACCCTCGATCTATTGGTGGATCGCGAATAGAGACAGATCACACATTTGACGTATATTCAAGGAACCTGAAATATAACAACAACAGTTTTAAATGATTCGTGGTTAATTGCATTAGACATATATGATAACGGGATATTGAACGCGATTACCAAATTTGCGGTGCTAACTTCACACACATCGATTACCTTAAAGTCTGCGCATTATTAGTAATCTACTCTCATTCCGTCAGTTTGCCCGTGATCATGATGCAAGTAACTGTGTCGAAATATCGGGAGCTCATCAAACCTATAAGCAAATCGCGGTCAATATCCCGTTTTCATTATGTCTAACTTGAAGAACAAATGATTATTTGTGGAACCTTTTCACAATCCTATTTAGATTTCCTAGATATTTTTATGTTATATCATATCGTGGTACTATTCGATAGCATAGTGCAATGCGATTCAGTGTCTTTTGGGCTTACCCAATATACTTAATTATGTAGTATCTATTTACGATGCACCTGCTTAGCGTGGCGTCACTTTTCAAGGAATTACATTGGTTAGAAGAAAATAATCCTGAAATTTCTGTAATCATATAAAGTAAGAAAAAATTAAAATTGTGGTTAAACTTCCCCGTCTATAAATCTAAGCCTACGCATAATAATGACTGTACTTTGCAAAGAAACGGACCGTCGCAGCAATATTAATTAGGATAAGGGTGTTTTTTATGATTTATTATTACACTTAATTTAAACAATTTGTAAGGATTAACTTAATTGATACTTATTTTGATGAACTGTTTACTGTGAGTCGGACTCGCTCACCAAGGTGAGCCAAGGTTCAGAGCCCACATTAATAACGTTTGTGCTACTTTACGTATCGTCAAGGTCACCAATATGTATACACCACAGAGTTCCAAAAATACGCAATATAGACCTTATTACTACGGCGTTAAGGTTAATGTATATATATTTTTGCAAATTTGCGCGGATCCATGTCTTTTGACATTGACTGTACAGTCCGGTTTGTTTTTAAGCATTTTTCATTATTACTCGAAAACCATGGAGCTTAAAAAAAAAAGAAAAAAAATGTTTTATAATTGCAAGTAAAACCCCTTTCAGACCCTGTCGCAATGAAAATAAATGTATTTTTAATTATGTTCTATTTGCAAAATATTTGGGTGAGCATCATCTAAAACTGTCCTACATAATCAAGTCGCAGCATTACATAGTAGTTCCTGACATACCAGCCAGTAACCAGGAGCTGTGACGGATAGACAGACAGACATAAGCACAAACAGACTAAGTGACAACATCAGGGTTTGTTTATGCTATTCTAAGGACAATAATGGCAGTTGCTTGCTTTTTTTTTATCGCAGCATTTAAAAAATAGGTAATAAAATCTACATAATAATATATTGGACAAAACTTACGTTTTGGACGTTTTGTATTTAAAGGGTAAAAATGAGTGAAACATAATAAATAAATATACGGATAGATACAGGTGAATTAAGAACCATCTCATTTTTACGATTTGTAAAAAATGTGTCGACGAAAAAGTTGTGTAGTTTTAATATTTGGTAAGAATAGTTAAAACTCATAAAATGGCTATAAAGTTGAACTATAAAGCACGTAAAATTAAATTCTCACGTAATTTCCCTTGATGATAAAGTTGCTATTCTAGACTGATTGCCAGGCAAGTAGCTCTTATTGAATGAACAAGAATACTAGGTTTAAACGGAACATGTTACGGTAGACAAAGTTTACACAGCGTGCTTCGCCGCATACATTTTGTTCATTAAATATACAACCGCTTTAACATCATACGGAAGTTTTGCCAATTAAGTGCTCATTTTGTTAATTAAGTTAAATGTGGACTCGCTAAACAGGTAAAACAAATAACAGTCCTTTCTTTCAATCTGGATAAGACACTAATTTATTGTTACCTTTCTGCCCACGTCTCGAGGGCTCCGTGGCAATTAGAGTATCTCAAAGGTCCTGCCCCTGCAAATTGAATTATGAGCTCCGCGTACTTCGGTTTGAGCAACGATGGAACTGTGTTTTTGTAGACTTTCGCCTTACAATGGTAATTGTGAGGCAAATTCAGTACATACACATAATTAGATCAGGTAGTTCCAGTTTTGACACAAGAATCCCGTCACTAATAATGATTAAATAATGAATATAATGTTAGTAAAATGTTGTGAAAATCATTTCAGGAGCAAGTTATTTCAGCTGTCGCTTGCAGCATTTTTGCCGTCACGTAGAACTTGTTTGGACAGCTCAATAAAACAGTTTGTTGTGAATAATGCCAATGCTTGAAAATATGCTTTTGCTATGTAGCAAAATCTTTTTTAGTAATCTTCAAAAATTCGACTGTTTTTTTATTATTTAAATAGGACTTTTTCAAACCTATCTATACAGTTTTGCCTACAATCAGACCAAAAATGTTTTAATGGAATAAGCTACAGCGGATTTCCAATAAAATAATACGAATTGGAGCATACTGAATCTCCACAATTTTCCTCGTCTAACAAACTCAAGTTAAATAAAGGGTGCGCCAGTGGTTTTAGCGATACCTGTGGTTAAAGCGAGAGATTTGAAGCCGGCACTTAATTTTGTGATGCATGGTCGTATTAAATAGATAGTTAAAATATACGGTACCTGTTTGTTTTCCCTGCAGAGCTTTTATAGATAAGCAAAATCTGCCGAAAATATAGGTATTACTAGCTTATGCCCCCGCAGCTTTGCCCCCGTGAAATATTTTAAAATGGGCTAGTTTTCTATCCCGTGGGAATTTAGAAGAATCCCTCTTTTTAGTACACCTATAGGATGCTCAAGGTATATGTTTGCCAAATTTCAAGTCTTTAGGTCCAATGGTTTAGGCTGTGCATTGTCCGTCAGTCAGTCAGTCAGTCAGAAATCAGAAATAAGAAATCTTTGTGTCAGTTAGTCACGGTACTGTTTTATAGGTATAGAAGATAGATTATTTGCCAGAGTAGTTTACTCTTTTATTTTACCGTCGTGGTATATTTACTGGTGCGCATAAGAGGGGGTTTAGAAGGTCCGGACCCCCTCTTAGCTTCACACCCCCCATGAGAAACATAGGTACACCCGTGCTGGCCCGGCTGGTAGTAATTTGCATGGAATTAGCTCGAACAGCGCGACACGTGGGTTACTTCGCAAAACGGAATTTCAAAGCGTTTTCAAATCTCCGTAATGCAGTGCCGTGAGACACAGTTATTAATGATAGACATAGGTAAAGTTGGAGAACACACGAATAAGAATAATAAGAATAAGAAATCTTTATTCCGCAACAACAATACAGTTAACTTAAAATGAAATTAAATATAAGTAGTTGCGAAAGAGGAATCCACTCAGCATTCGTCGGGTCACTAAAGGTGGCTCGACGCTGATGTTATGTGGATCTTGGTTGGCATATGACGAACCCACCAGTCAAAGCAAAGTAAGTAAATATAAATTTCGCAATACCCTTCCTTTCTAAGATGATAGACAGACACTTAAGTTCATAGGCCGACTAGCACCGACCTTGTGTAAGATACCTACTAAGCTGGGGTTGACATAACGTCAAACGATACAAGTGGGTCTAACTTATTTCATATAAAATTAAAATTTTGTAAAATCACACTACAGCTCGTTTTCTATAACATTTAAAAGCTCTAGGTTAATACAAAGTTTATAATTGTCAATATGTAAGGTCAGATCGCCCGGCCGTCTCCATCCTTGCGTGCCTGTATTTAAAACGATTTAATAATTAAGTACTTAGTATCCATTAATTACTCTAACTCTACGCTGTTGCTAGTTTCACATACCTACATTATTTCATTTCTATTCAATGATACAACATCGCGAAAACTGTTATGAAATCATTTATGAAATATTTTGAATAATAGAGCCGTTGAACACACTTAATTATCACGTTGTCAAACATGCATATTTAACTATTAAAACCTTATCCAATATTTACTCTGTCAACACCAAAACTTCATATCCTGAGCGTCGGTTTCAATCTGCTGTATAATTATTTCACATTAGGTAATCGCTGTAATGTAATATTGAATGTGCGCTACGTTGTTAACTTAATTATGAATATTGGACGATCGATTACGCAATTATCATTATCGTGTCTTGAAAAAAAAAATAGGTTCGTTGTGAAATAAACGTCAATCATCACTCTTACATAATCCGGCTACATAACCCTACTAATCCGACTAATCCGTAGTCCTTCCTCTGGGAGCATTCATGTAGGGCTATTACTCGACTGATACCTATGCGTGAGTGACCAGTTTTTTTCACAATAGGTTCAACAGTTTGGTTAGTGATTTAGAGTATTTTCTTAGATTTTTTATTTTATTGCTTATTATTGTTATTTTTATTACGTAATTTCACTTTGACATTTTTATTAACGTTGACATTCCTGATACCAAATTTGCTATTTTAATTTTGCTTGTGTTAAATGTCATTGAAATTTATTAATTATTGAAATTGATTATATTAAGTACTATTTTATAAACTGATTATTGTATGCCTATCGGCAAAACATAATGTTCCATACCAAACTTGTCCATCACTGTAACCAGTTATACATATGTTTACAATAAAATCACTTTGACTTTGACTTTTTAACAGTTCAATGCTGTAACTGATAACTTGATGATTTTGTACACTCATCGAAATCATCTATCATCAGTATTGCGTCAAATTTCCCATACGCGTTCGATTCGTAGAATTTTTACTATCAATGTAAACCAACTTTTTGTATTATTTTATTTTTACGGCGTAATTGGTTAGCGCGTTACCACGGTTTGGTGTAGGTCAGGGTTCGAGTCCCAGTTCGTCAATTTATTTTTCTGCTCTTTCTGTATATTCACATCTCAGCTTGGGTTTTTTTTAAATATTATCAGTGTAGGTATTTTTCCCACAATATTTGATCCCTTTTCAGCCTTTCTCAGCCTACACAACAAATTGACTAACTAGTTTCAAAATCAACGACACTTTTAATAGTCTATAAACTATTACGAAGTCTGGGAATTTTGAGAGTCTACCCTTGTCCGAGATACCTAGTAGAGACTAGAGATTGGATATCCTAGTTACCCTAGTGGTGAAGCAAAGCCACCCGAATAACGAGGCTCGTGGGACAAAATTGCACGCTCTCCCGTAACACAACGCTGGTAATTACCGGGGAATTACGAGACTTAATGAAGTTCGCTTTATCGTCTTCATTCTAACAATTTAGATTTCATAATTACAACACGAAACAATACAAGAACAAACAAAACAGATAAAAAGTACAAAGAAAATGCATCCAAATTTAATACGTGTTTTTTTACTACTAAGCGATTTTTATAACTTGGTCGAATGAAACTACAACTCGTTAATCTGTAAAACCTACTTAGCTGTGATAGTTTATTTTCCTATAAAATTCACTATATGCACTACTGCTCTTAATTTTTGTCACATTTCCAAATACGTTAGTGTTATGTATGTATCTATGTGTGCGTGGCTGCGCCCACCACTAGGAGTAGGTACATCATATGCAATAAACAGTGCCCTAAGCACGACTTGTCGAATCCTGTGTTACGTTACGGTTATCGTATCGAGATCGAGAAATCTCATACTAAATTTTAGTTCCAAATACGCTAACGGGCGGGCGCTGTTCTAAACGTCATACAAACTCGTTATAGTTTACTATTCGATTTTACGTGACGCAGGATTCGACAAGTCGTGCTTGGGGCACAGTGTATTGCTAGCTACCGGTTGTTTCACTTGTCTCCTTGTTCCCGACGTAACAGTTAGTTTCGCCGGTAGGGCGAGACACTTGACTCCAACAAAAATAAACACTTTGAAGCTAATCTTTTTCAAATGAGATCTCTGAATCGAAAAATGATCTTCGCACACCCTTAAAAACACCTATCTAAAGGCATCCCATATCATGGGAAGATAATAAATCACCCCCATTATAGCAGTTAGGGAAGTTACATGCCAAATTACAGTGGCATCATATAGTGGCTTTGCGAGCTGTAAACTTCGCAAGCCTATTTTTGGACCTTTTTTAATTTCCAAAAAACGAATCGACAAAAAAACTATACGTAGGTATTTATATATAATTTTCGAACCTGAGAACCATTTCATGAGAATCGGCTAATTTCTGAGTATTATTCGTTTTTTTTTCAATTTCCGAATTGCTTACAAAATGTCACTAGAACGGGTTGACAAATGCGACTTGTATTAGAGGAGATCAGCCGGACATACGAAATAATTTGTGTCCCAGCTGAAACGGAGACGCTTCGCTCACTTCATTCGTTGGTCAATAAAGACTATGATTAAGATTTTTATCACTCACCGGATGTAAGTACTAACAAATAAATTGATTCCTGACCCACCGTGGAACCTTTTCACAGTAATAGCGTCATAGTGACATCGCATTGTTTATTAAGAAAAAATAGTTATGCCGTTTACTGTGAGTACGTTGTTTGATAGTACATACCAGTAGATTTGACACTCTTGAGTTAATTTATGTGGCACAGAATTTAGCCAGATGCGCTTATTTCGGTGAAGTTTAATTAAAGGCGTTTCGGGCTTCATCCATTTACCATAATTTTATTCACTGACCTTTAAAACAATAAGTATGAAACTCTGCCGATTTATTTTGATCCTGCTTAATGATGGAGGGATACAAACTTCGCCGCTTGTCTAAAATATTTTTTTTTTATAAAAATGATGAAAAACAACCAAGCATGTATTCCATGTATAGACCTGTCAAATAATTCATCTGCTCTTGAAGAAATGTTCTTTGATGTCTTTAGAATAAAATGTTCCCTGTGTCACTGACCCTGTGTCACGCTATTTTGGAAGAAAAATAAATAAACACATTTTAAGATAATACTGTACGATGTCTCGTTCAAAATAAATAGCCATTCAACCCGCTGTTGTAATAACTTAATACCTCCAATCTAAGCACCGTCTACCTCTTCAATAAAACATGAAACGGGAAATAGCAATCCCAAATCGACGTGTAATGTGTTAGTTTGTTATTTTTGCGGTAGAATTTCAAATTGGACGGACCCAAGCACCGGAGGCGAGGGTAAACATCGCAGGATTTGTTTTGACGTATCTAAAGTGTAACTTGATGCCTGGTGAGGCGGAATGCTGAAAGGTACTTATGTAGGTTTGAAATACAGATCTTGAAACCCAGCACGGAAAACTCTTGTAAGGTTTTCCGGGGAAATTGTTTTTGTAATGTGCATTCGTTTTTGAAGCTCATGGACAAAATGTAAAGTTGGTGAACAAAAAGGAGCCCGTCAAAGTTGATATTAGCTATATTTTGCTTTGGCTCAAGGGAGTTCTTTTCGTTTATGAAGTAGGTGTAGTTGTTTAACATTAAATCAGTCTATTTCTATACTTTAAGATACGGTACTTCTTAGGTTCTTGGTCAGAACTTCCCCTCTTTTACTTGGTCCTTGCTTTATTATCTTGACCTTAATGCACACGGGGCTTAATGCTTTTGCTCAGCAGTTATCAGGCTAGAAAAAAAAAAGAAAATTCACGAGGTCTTACATATTCCTTTAGCTTTTAAGATATTCGTAATTCAATTTTTTATTACACTGAAAGTGCTTCTGAAAACCTATTAGAGACCAAATAACTGTCAAAAGAGGCAATTCTCCGTAAATTGCCTCCACAAGTTTTTATTGTAAGCGCACCTCATGTTCAATCCATGAACAGAGCAAACGAACTAATAGAAAACAAAGAACATCAAAAGATGTCAAAGACCCTGTACAATCAGAAGCTCAAATTGCTCGCTATACGAATCGACGATAGACTTTAACGTAGTGAAATAAACGGATCATTCACGTATGTTAGTCGAGTATAACCCGACATTTTATCGAACTGGCATTGCCTGGATTGAATATCAAGGTAGCTCCATGTTAAAGTCACTTTCGCGGTGAACCGAAAGACGGCAAGATTACAAACTTTTAGACACAAACTGATGAATTCATACAATTATGAACTAAAAACATTTAATTTGTTGTGCAAAACAGGTATGTCTGTGCAGTTGTGCTCGGAGTGTACTGTTGTTGGCTTTGATAACGAATTCGTAGCTGTGTGAACTCGTGTGGTGGTAGTGATATCGGTCTATGGGATATGTATCATTTCGTGTGCAAGCTCAGGTAGGCCGGCAGGACACTGCACGGAGACATGCTTGTGGTCGCGGAGAAGCAAAAATTTTTTTTTTATTTCATGAAAATGGCAACGTAGGTATCGCCTGATTCAGTCAATGAATGGTATGCGGGGTAGTAATTTGGAAGTACTCAAGCTTCTAATTTGTAGTTGCGGTATTGTCATTGTAGCGGAGAGTTCAAATGAACGCGATGGTAAACATAGTTGTCGCCAATGACGCCTATTATCCTTGTGAAGTGTCAACATCAAACGGTAACGTGTGCCTAGATAATTACTACCCGACTCTATTAAGAGCATATATACATTATAAACACAATCCACTTAATAATGAGTTAGTACTTTGTTCCGGACATTGACGCCCTACCCGGGCTATCCATGTTTATCTTAAAGTCTAAACATCTCGTTCAATATTCGATACAAAGATTAAAGATCCCAAAACCCCAAACATACAAAAACAAAACAGAATTATAATGAAGAATTAAGATGAACACATGAAACAAAATCCTCGATAGAAATATTTTTTAAAGTTCGACCTGCCTCGGCACTATTATCATTTCTAAAGTGGAATGTGAAGAAATATTGTAGCTACGATTGAACGTAATGAAAAGTCATAATTGATTGTTCTTTTCTGTTGAGCAAAAATTAGTACCTACTGTAAAAGTAAAGGAAGTGCCTGTTAAGAGCTTTCGAGATACTACCTACTCAAAATAGTGGAACCGAAATCTTAAAAGGTGATTTCAGTGTTTAATTTAGTAATAAGGATCCTCAAAAGGGAAAAAAGGAACCCTTATAGGATCACTTTGTTGTCCATCTGTCTGTCTGTCTGTCTGTCAAGACCCTTTTCCTCTGTAACGCGTGGAGGTAGCATACTGAAATTAATACCGAATACTCAAGCCTGCGGTCCTTTGAAGCTGTGAAAAAATCAACCTTCTAAGTCAACGCAATCAAAAGATACAGTCATTATAAAGGCTATTTCCATACAAAAATTCAAAATTCAAAATTCAAAATTTTATTCAGCAAATAGGCAGTTGAATGCTCTTTTACACGTCATTTTTTTGAGTCTACCAGCGCTTTCGGAAAGACCATGATTGCCAAGAAGAATGCGCCGCAAGAAACTTGGCACAAAGTCATTTTTTCTAAAAACAAGTTACATTAGCTCTTACAATACGCAACCACAGACAAACTACACAAAGAAACCTCACTCTGTCATTAAAAGATTAAGAGAGAAAAAAAAAATACCGCATTTTAGAAACAAGTGTAAAAAGCAATTATTAAAACAGCAAAACCAGAACACTTTACTTTACTGGCACGTTTTATTTGAGCAGGAGATGTATAGGGTCTCCAGGTCAAATATCTGTGAAAATTTAAATTACAAAGGGATGTATAGGGTCCCAGAATTAATACTATAATATAATACTTAATCTAAATGGCTTAGAGATGTATAGTCTCTAGGGTTGCCGATACGAATTGCCGAAATCCAAAAACCTAAAGGGTACTTCCAGTTGTCCTAGAAACTTGAAATTTAGTATGAAGGTAACTCTTATAGCACAACCACTCAGAAAAGTCTCAAAATCTTAAATTATTATGTCTGTCTGTAGATTTCGCAGACCAATATAGGTTGACCACACACTGCGTTCATTTTGCTTAGAAGCAGGGCTCTGCTAACACTGGACTTCTTAAAACACTGGAAAAAAGCGTTAAAATCTTTCTACGGAACCCTCGTGCGCGAGTCCGACTCGCACATGGCCGGTTTTTTTAATAGTGACGTGTGTCACTTCTCAATCAATTTAGTGATTTCAACTTACATATTTATTATCTTTACAATGTCGTAGCACCTACCTGTACGTGTCGTACAAATAGGTAATTTCGTAGCATTAAATAGTACGTGACTTGACGGTCATTAGTTCACAGATTTTTGATGCGACGAGTTTTCTAAGTAACTCTTCAAGATAAAATTAATTGTGTTAATACGTGGCGAATATGACTGTAGTTAACGAGTAGCTAATATACCAGTGGTCTTTGCAAAAGTAAAAAAAGTCTGTTCGTCCTTTTAGTAAAATCAGCAACTTTTTATGAAATGTCAAAACGGTCCGTCAGTGTTCAAACTGCCTCCTTTTATTAGTTTTTGTTAAATTAAAAATCGTTTTAATTGCAGCAAAGCATCGGTTTTTTATGAGTACCTATTTTCGGAAGCTTGATTAGTGAAAATGTAAAATGATTTTATTTTGACATCAGCCCTATGTCTAAAAAATAATAATAGAATGATGGAAAGTAACAATTTTTATGTTACAGAGCAAAAGGTCAACGAGAAAAGAGATGCATTTTTTTTTTTCATTTAAACCCATTTTTATTGTTAGTCACGTTTTTGCAACTGACATTTTGTTCCAAAACAACGGGACGGAATAACGAGTTTTGTTGGTAAATATCCTCGGCACAGGGAAAGTTTAATATTTTATTAAAGTAAAATTTTGATAAAACAGGCACAAATACTTTCTTTTGTGTAAAGATGGGCGGATAATATTATCTCTGGTCTGGAAAGGACAATCTTTCCTTGTAGAAACAAAACCCATTTGTGTTAATAAAGTGCTGAAAATTTATAGGTACTTATTTATATTAGATACTGTTATATTTTATTCCCACTCATCCAAATAGCAATAGTTCTTATTTCTCGAAACATCTAGGTACAACAAGTTCCTGTAAAAACGTCATAATAGTTAGAAACTAAAACTACCTACTTATGTTATGATGAGCTTGTCCCAGTAATGAACGACGCTAAATAGAAAAATAGTAGGTTTTCTACTCCTATAATATAATCTGTCAATTAAATGGTAAAAAAGTATACAATAATAAATAATGTTCCAAATCTGTTTCAAGTTCTATGCTCTATGGTCTAAATTCAATAACATAATAATCCATACAAATTTCATAAGTTACTCTTATTGAGTATAATAATAGCATTTGAAAAAAGAATAAGTACTAAGTTTCATGCTGATATCGAGTTTTTTTTAAACATGCCTGTGCCTCGTGATTAGTTGCTTAAACATTAGTGAGAACAGCTGTAAGCCAATCATAATTAAGGAGCATTTCTTTAAACAAAATTCCGTAACTGAGAACACGCTGAGAACTCGTAAGATTACAACATACACACTCATGTATAATGACCTTGGTTATGTTACAGTTGAATAAAATACTATTAAGCAACTGTTACATAATGAGTGTTTTAAGGTCTAGTTATGTAGAGTTGCATACTCTACACACACATTATAATACTCTACGACGGGTTCAAAAGCCGAAGGCATAATTGACTGCTTTTTTAAACATATACAAACATATCGTTTTTTTTTAATTGAGGCCTATTTTATTTAAATTGTATTGGTTTTTAGAGACGAAAACTGATTGTTGTAATGCTGGTCGTTACCTACAGTTTCTGAACGCATTATAGATAGAGGGCTTATGATATTTGTGTGTAGATAAAACTTCTTAGTTATTGCTTCCCCCTTTGTTTCCCTCTGGCCTCGTCCTTTCATATTACGAGTTAGCAACAAATAATGACAACCTATTGGCGCCTTATTCCTTACCTCGTCGTTTTGTGACAGTTGTAAGACGTTGATATGTGTTCATTCTTTTCAGAAACTTAATGATGTCGTTATGCTGCAACTTTTGTTCTCCTAAAGGCGACATATCTATCACTTCGTTTCGTGAAAGGTGTTTGTGTCATGGACATTCGCATTTAGAGCCTCTAGTGTAATTTTTGACACAAGAGAACGTCTAGATCGCGTTTACGTTAACGTCTAAATTACTATGGGTAAATCGGCAGCGCCTCTAGAGGCAAGTATTGGCAACATACTATTCTCATAGTATTTGACAAACGCGAACGCGATGGAGATGTATTTTTCGGACGTCGATTACACTATGCGCTTAGGTCAAAGTCAAAGCACCTTTACGCCTTATTTTAAAAATAATACTTACAATATTGTAGGTGCTGTAATGAGACCTGATTTATGACGGCTTGTAAAATGTAATGCAAACGAAAGGCTCTTTTCTAACTCCTTGCATTAATGAAACTTAGCTAAGAACCATCTCGATGAAACTGGCTTTCGATTGAAAAAAACCGCATCGAAATCGGCCTACCCGCTTGGGAGCTATGATGCCACAGACAGATACACAGATACACAGATACACATGTCAAACTTATAACACCCCTCTTTTTCGTCGGGGGTTAAAAAGATATAAAAGTGATATCAAGTACAAGTCATAGAGAAATAAAAACGGATCATACACGTATATAAGTCGAGTTTAGCCCGACATGTTTCGGACTAATTCTTAGTCCTTCCTCTGGGAGCGCACGACCCGGCGGCGGCGAGACGCACACTGCGCGCCACGGCTCTGCTCGGGCTAAACTCGACTTATATACGTGAGTGATCTGTTTTTATTTCACTATGATTGAGTCTCACGGTAGTTTCATGTCAAGTACAAGTCGTTGAGCATTCTATTGTAACAAAACAATTGCTGTTTTTAAATTTGACAAACTGAACCGCAATGAGAATACATAAAGCCCAAGACACGCTACGGACATTTTTGCGATCATTCTTATGAACGCTTAATAAATGATGTTCTCTCTATCGAAGCAAATATAAATACAATTGTTTCATTAGAATGCTCATTACAAGTCAATATTAGTCTACCTTTTGTTCTCGTTATTTACATAATGAAAATAAAGGCGACAAGAGAATCGAGACGACTACCTATCCAGTAAAATTTTCAAAACGTAGATAAACAACCCACAAACAAAATGGAAACATCCTTACTGACATCTTTACTTAATAAAATAAATACCACTTAAGCATACGCGGTACGTCATAAGGTCACAATATAATAATATTAGTGGAACTTTATTTTATATAAGTTAATAATAAACGAGAAATTTTCTTCTTCCTCAATGAGTTTCCTTCTTTGCACGTTTTTAGGGCTTCGTACCTCAAAAGGAAAAAACGGAACCCTTATAGGATCACTTTGTTGTCCGTCTGTCTGTCTGTCTGTCAAGACCCTATTTCTTCGGAACGCGTGGAGGTAGCATGCTGAAATTAATATCAAATACTCAAGCCTGCGGTCCCTTAAAGCCGTGAAAAAATCAACCTTCTAAGTCAACGCAATCAAAAGATACAGTCATTAAAAAATCTATTTCCATACAAATTGCCGATTTCCAAAAATCTAAAGGGTACTGCCAGCTGTCCCAGAAACTTGAAATTTGGTATGAAGGTAGCTCTTATAGCACAACCACTCCAAAAAGTCGCAAAATCTTAAAATTTTATGTCTGTCTGTAGATTTCACAGACCAATATAAGTTGACCCCACACTGCGTACATTTTGCTTAGGAGCAGGGCTCTGCTGACACTGGACTTGTTAAAACACTGGGGAAAAGCGTTAAAATCTTTCTACGGAACCCTCGTGCGCGAGTCCGACTCGCACTTTTCCGGTTTTTTTATTCTTAATATAAGTTTCCGTTTCCGAGCTAAAGTTAATGGCTTATTACGTAGAGCGAACACAACTCTCATTAGTAGTAGTTCCCATTCATTAGTCGGTATTGGCCTTTTGATTGAAAGGTCAGACTTCTGTTTCGCAGAAAAGGGTATCCTATTGCTTCAATTCGAACTACGACTGTGTTAAGCGACTCTTGGTAAAGTATAGTCGAGTTAGGTTGAGTAAGTTAATATCAAGAAAACTCGCTGCTTAACACAATTTTACTCTGAAATGAAAAGAAAAGCAATCAAACTTGTAGACGAGAATGATATTACCTGTCTAAGTCGACGTCTGACATTTTGAAATCATTTTAATAAATAGTAACTTCAAAATATTAAAGACTCTTTGACATACTACTCAATGGATGAAAATGAATTTGGATGTAAATTTTTAAGATCCAGTTGCTTGGCTATTTATAAGAATAGAATAGAACGAAATTCTCAAATTATCCGTAGTATTAAATTGCTTTTATCTACACACATATCACAAGTCGTCTATAATGCGTTCAGAAACCGTAGAAAATGACCAGCATTTCAGTACGCCGTCGCCTTCTCGCCGACAGCGCCAGCCCCAGCATCACCACCACCACCTCCAGTAAAGTAATAGTCATTACGACATCAAATTCGATATCGTAATGAGTTTTCGATATCGAATTCGATGTTTCAAATTTGAAAACTAACGTAATTTACAATCATAGTGAAATAAAACGGATCACTCACGTATATAAGTCGAGTTCAGTCCGACATGTATAAATAATGATGCGATTTTTTTTTACAGTAAAAAAAACAGTTTACGAAACGTTGTTTGTCTATGACTAAAAAAAACAGTCAAATTCGTGACAGGTATGGGTATGATATATGCCTTCGGCTTCTGAACCCATCTTAGAGTACTTATAATATGTGTGTAGATAAAGTAATGTATGCAACTCCACATAATTTTATGAAACTCAGCTTCGCCTCGTTTCATAAAAACACACTCGTGTTTTAAGGACCCTCATTATATAGCAGTTGCATAAACTACTATTAACGTTTTCTTGAATAATGTACTTATAATTTCCAACATATGATTGAATAGGTACCTATCTAGTAGCTTTCAATTTCTCAAATTTATATTTTGTATTAAAGTTTCGCAGAAACTAGAGTCATCACCAGCATTTTATACGTCCCACTGCTGGGCACAGGCCTCCTCTCAGAATGAGAGGGATTGGGCTATGGTTCCCACGCGGGCCCAGTGTGAATTGGGAACTAGACACACATCATTGAATTTCTTCGCAGGTGTCTGCAGGTTTCCTCACGATGTTTTCCTTCGCCGAAAAGCTCATGATAAATTACAAATGTAATTTCGCACATAAATTCCGAAAAACTCAGAGATGCGTGCCGGGGTTTGAACCCACGACACTCTGCTTGAGAGGCTATAGGTCAAACCACTAGGCTATCACGGCTAATAAAAAGTATAGTGTTGGGAAATTTACTTCGATAGCAAAGAGAAATGCAGACACTTACTTGAGGATTCCGCAACGCTGGTTTTGGGGGCCCCCAATTGATGTTAGTCCACAGGAGTTATAGCTGGCGTTCGCTGATGGTGAATGTGTCGTTGCTAAGATTTTGACTTGCTTTTAAAGGTTTTGAATTTGAAGTTTGAGCGGAGCGGTAGCGCTGCACACTGTACGAGATTCGTTACGAGAGAAGAGAGTGAATGTCTCTAAGACGTTGGCAACACTGTACTGGTGTTGCGTTTTGTTAACGCTTTTTGGAAAGCGTTTTGTTCGTATCCACATTCAAATCTGCCATCGATTTGGATAGATTAAAATAATTAAAAACAAATAACAATCTTGTGCCAGCTGAATACTAGGTTTATAGAAGTACGGAACATATAGTAAAGGGCATCGACTTTAAACATTAAGACACGCCACGCACCTCTTTAGCGCTGACAAACTGCGGCCTTCCTCATTAGCTGTCATTAGACTGACATGTCAAACTTCAAGGGAATATAACACCTGGATAATGAGTCCCTAAAAATTGAATTGAATTGAGTATATTATTTACTTACGTGTGGAATGTCATTTCTTGTGCTTTGTTTTTCTTTTGTGTGTTATTTGTACAGTTCAAAAATGTGCACGACGTCATTTTGAGCGGTTGAAACTGTTGTAATTGGACAAGTCAACGAGATGTCACCCGCGCGGCGGCCGTTGGCGACTAAGTCACCGAGTAACCTAATCACCTATATTGCTTGTCCGCGCGCTGTGAAGGGGTGGCGTATCCGTCACTATTTGGTACACCAATGGTAAAGGGTGATAATGTTTGATTTAGATATTCTGCGTCTTCTGCGAAAATGACTTTTGCTTTAGTCCCTGTCATCGCTCAACATCAAGTGATATCTAAGGCCCCATTAAGTAAATAGATGCAACATCTCTTGTCACTTCCTCTGCGTGTCTGACCATTTTGTTAGATTTTGTTTGTGTTTGGATTAGTGTCATAAAAAGTAAATCGGAAATCATTAAAAAATATTTGCTGATTTGTTTCGTAAAGTACTATGCTGAAAATGTCTTTCGGGTTATAGTTGTAAAATAAAATAACTTGCACACTTACCTTAATCCTATTTACAAAAATGAGAAACATTTTCGGACACGCTTCTTACATTCTTGTCCACTTTCTCCTATTCTTCCTTCTATTCTTTCTTCCTATTCTTTCTTTCTATTCTTTCACAATTGAATGATGAATAAAATTATTAATAGGCTGCATGATGCAATTTCTCAGCCTCACAGTATTTAACGTAGCTTACACTAGGTGTAGTCAATGACATTACATAATAAAAAGAGGTAGATATGTCATCAGAGGGTCGAGCACGAATTTTCGAATCCTGCGTAACGTTACCGAGAAATTTGTATGACGTTTGGAACAGCGCCCACCCGTGACCGTATTTGGAACTTAAATTTAGTATGAGGTTTCTCGAATTAGATACGATAACGTAACGTTACGCAGGATTCGAAAACTCGTGCTTGGCTTACTGTACGCCGAAAATGTAGCGCAGAAAAAGCCTTTTCTGTAGCCACAAATCGTAGCCTCTTTGAAAACAATATCTCTCAAATAAGGTCCGAACTTACACGCAAATGTCAAAATGTTCGGAACATGTTTTTCGATTGTCTTGTGAGCAAATGACTTATCTTTTTTTTATACGACAAGGAATGCAAACGAGCAAGTGGGTCACCTGATGGTAAGTGATCACCTCTGCCCATGGACACCCGTAACCCGGGGGATTTGCAGATGCGCTGCCAACCTAGAGAGCTAAGATGAAATGCCTCTTGTGCTCGTAATTACACCGGCTGTCTTACTCTCCACACCGGAACACAACAGTGCAAGCATGGCTGCTTAGCGGCAGGATTAGCGAGTAAGATGGTGGTAGCGATCCGGACGGACCTCGCGCAAGGTCCTGCCACCCGCGTATCTGTATTTATAATATGATTGGGAGTAGTGATGAACCTTCGGCTCACGTCGTTGCACCGCGGACACGTAAGGCCGTTCCAACTAATTATAACTTCCGTTTCCAACTGCTCTTCCTCTTGTAACAAAAGTTTAGCTGTACGTTCTTTGTACGTGAAAATTTTGTTATTACTAGAACACGGAAAACTTTAAGGTAATAAGGAAACGTAGCCTGAATAACGTTTACCTGTGCGACTTTGCGTAGCGTAACCCGATTCCTATTTTGTTTTCGCTTGGAACTCCACCAAAGTGAAAACTTTTCAAAATTCGAATGCTGGTTCTTTTGCCACTGTTTGTTTTGTCACAGTACATAAATAAGCCAAAGGTTTTGTTGATGTCAAAAGTATGTGTTTCGAGGACCTTTTATGTCCTTTGCCTTTTGGGTCTAGTTGGGATAATTGGGCTCGGTCCAGCAGACAGGCATTCGTGGCCTCATTCAGGCACGCGATTTCACAGTTTATACCCGTTGGGGTATTCAGTATGTTACCTGCGTTTTATGTCTTCATCCCAGCAGCGTACCTAACCTAAAGCAAAAGAGTCTTATACCTGCCAACAAAATGACCAATAGCAAACCAAGTCAGCTGTTCTGCTGGTCTAGTTCTTCAAACTGACGATGACATTCACCGACGCTATTATTATTATTATTATTATTCGTATGGCATTTTAGTCAGTCGTTCAAACACTAATTCTACATTATTAAGTTGCAACATCCGGGTTATTGGTCCGACATCTCTTGTCCGCTGACTCCTTGAGGAGGCCGCTTGAGCGCATCCAGGCATATTCCAATAATAGCAGTTGTAGCAAGTATGAAGATCGAATGACTGAGCAGTGCTGTGAGGTCACATATAGCAACAGGTACAGCAGCCAGAAGGTTGTTGCTCGTTTAGCGCCACCCAGGGGACACGTGCAGGGTGTTTTGGTGGCAATTTCTGCGGACGTGAGCAACGATCGTCCCCCGCTATCATTGCACCTGTTAAAGGTAAAACCATTGATGGGAGACTTTTACCGCAGTAAAAATTACCGCGAGCCTGGCTGCTCTATCTCACAAGATCGCGGTTTTGCCTTGACCTACCCTCCGATATGAGTGTCTAGTGTAATCGACGGCCAAAAAATACGTCTCGAACGTGTTTGCGTTAAGGAGTCAAACAGTATGAAAATTATTTTTTGCCGATACGTGCCACTAGTGGCGCTGCTAATTTGCCCATAGGAATTGAGACGTAAAAGCAAACGCGATCGAGACGTTTTCTTGTGTCAAAAATTACACTAGAGGCTCTGTGCAATTAGTGTCATCAGAACGCACAAAATACGTCTCAATCGCGTTTGCGTTAAAGTGTCAACTAGTACGAGAATTGTTAAACGCGAACGCAATCGAGACGTATTTCTTGGCCTAGTCGGCGATTACACTAGGCGTTCTGATCACATCCTTTAGTGACAATCTCCTTCCTAACGCACATACAACATGTATTGTGTGTGGCCTTTATTCAACAACAATTGCCAAAGAGACTTTTGAAATAAACTTACTAACTTTTACCTGCAAATAATACATTAATTATACTCGTTGTGGACGTTCATATAGTTCTCAAGATTGCCAATACATGCAACTTCCTTCGTCGGACTATCGAGGAACTTAAAGGGAAACCTAGAAACTCCACCATACGATATAGTTTTCAAGGGAATGTAACTCGAGATGCCTCCTACGTGCATCATAACAAGGTCCAGCTGGATATAGGTCAGCAAAATACGTTTGATATTGAACTCAATGACATTCTTTAAAACTTTTGCAATTCCTGCTCATACTAATAACAAAAGAATCATTTTTTGTACGTAGCGAATGTTATTGTTGTTACTTATAATTAGGTATGAACTCAGTGATATCTAGGGAAGTACTATCTTAATCTACTTCCTCAACTTAGCAATTGAAATTACACTATTTTTCTTATACATTCTCTTACAAAAGTGATTGAAAATTGAAAGTGAGTGAGTATACTCGTACTTAAAAACTTTAGAATGTTTCATGATCGAAGCATAAATTTGGTTCTAGTTTTATTGATGTTGTACCTAAGTATGTTAGAAACATAAAGTTAAATTGCAATTCACAACTAGCAAAAACAGTTACCTAGTAATAGCATTTAAAAATCTGAATTTTTGATCCGTAATTAGCTCGTATCAATACACAAAAACCACAGATTTTGTATCGTTTACAATTATTGGTAAAGGTATTACTTACCCAACGGTAAATAATACCTTTATGTAATTATTCTCTCCTGGGATTTTTCAAAGCCGGAAAGGTTGCCGGATACGTTTACTCAATTTGCTGGTAATACCAAGCGCTCGTTCGTCCTCATTACTATTGATAGGAACTGAGCCGCTTTTTAAAGAATAAAGATAGGTAACCAAAAGATAAGTACCTACCAACGCTAAATAAGCAGTATCTATCACTGTCCACTTTTTATAAGTATTATAGAGAAAACAACCTCTCTGCATCTACATAACTAAGGTGCGTGATCGTACCTACTAGTTCCATAATAATAAATACTACGGATATTTAACAAAACATAAATCATACTCGAAATCAAAGTTCATGCTTCGTTATCGCGACATACTTTGTAATGAAAATAAAATTTATATTCAAAATATAGGTATCCACATACCATGGGTTATAAAAGTGCTTGGTTACACTACACGCAGAAACAGGCTAATCGATCTACCAAAATATTAATTTTCTTGTTAAAAGTACGAAAATTATGAATCCCATTATACCTAATAAAAAAAAATAGAAATAACGTTTCTGTCATAGAGAAACATTTAGGTATACGTATTGAATGTTTGTTTCTTACTTCGATAGACAGAAAAAATATGGAAGTATTTATCTATCGTTTATGGAACATAATATTCAAAGAAGCTGACTATCAGGTGACCCATTTGCTCGTTTGCCTTCCTTGTGGTATAAAAAATAAAAGCTATAATTATGTTAAGGTAAGCATGTATGTATTGTACCTATTTTTATAAGAAACAAAAGAAGAACCTTAATACGATCAAATATTTGTTCGGCTACTGAAAGAAAAAATAACAACTAAGAAATATGGAATCTCCCAATATCTCATTTTAGGCAGATATAAAACCATTAATGAGAATTGCCGACAAGTTAATGACAATTGCCTATCGGCAATATATATATTTCCAATAAAGAACTTAACCCGAGGCAAACACGAAATATAGCTCCAAATTATGGCACAGCCTGTTCTGGCACAACCAATCAAGTAACGTAGGTATTGGAAACTTTACGTCTCCGTCAATACAAACGTATTCCAGGTTACTGTCCATTAACTTAACAATTAAATAACTCAAGTCTTGTTATCACTCGGACAGATTCTCGAGAGGCTTAACTCGTTTACGAAACAGATGTTTTAGGACTATTGTATTTTGACTGCTTAAATGGTTAATTAAAGCTGACACTTTTACACTTTTAACATGAAACTACCAATCACTATGATTAAAGCTGACAGTTACAATTTCAAGGTATCTTTATTACCTACCTAGTTTAGTACTAGAGCGGCGTCTGAATCGCCGGTCTAAATTATCCGCTTAGATTAACAGAACTACTGAAGATATGGAAGCCAAGATAATGTTTATAAATATATTGGTAATTTTATCCATACTGATGCTATACGGCTAAATAGCTCTGTATAATTAATTAGCACAGTTATTAACATGTTAATGTAGCAGTAACGCTGCGTGTAGCCACGGTTTAATTATGTACTGCTTATTTTACTTGAACTTAGGACACCTTACTTATTCACTCGTAAGGAAAAATAATACTATTTGTGGCGCGATGCCCGAAAGATTTTAACGAAAGACGAACTTTTAGTGGACTGTATGAACAAGGGGTATTTCTAACGTGTGTTTCCCGACCTAATATTAAATATGGGTACAACTGATGTAAAACAAATGATTGCGATCGTGCTCACCTGATCTTCCGAAGCGGCGGTCATCCAAGCAGTACTTCAGGGTTATATCCAGAGCTGGGCCCAGTGTAGACAGTTCCCTTACTGCTAAACTCCACAAGCACACACCACATACAGCCCGAGCGCAATCTTAGTTGGTCTTTAATTTGGATGACATTAATTTCTATACGTTCAGAGTAATTCGCCGACACTGGTTGAGGGTTCCGCGATAACGAGTACGATGAGCGACTATCCTCGAGGGAGTCGACAAGACCAGTCCTTTTAAAAGGGAAAAAAAAAAAACTAAAAACGGAAGTGCCGTATTTTGACAGCTACATTGTTGCCAATTTAAAAATAGCATTGACACGACTGAACACTATTTTATTTACACACATATCATATAAGTCCTCTGATATTGCGTTCAGAAACCGTAGCTTTACGACAATCAGTTTTAAAACTTTTGTAACGTAATGTCATTACGATATTGAATTCGATATCGTTATGAGTTTAGAATTTGGAACATCATTAAGGTGCGGGAAAAGTTAACTTTCTAAACTTGTGAAATTCATCTTGGAGCCGATTTTTCAATCCCTAATAGATAAGCTCTTATTCCGCAGATAGTATAGTAGGGGTATATTTGGAATAAGAGCTTATCCTGACGATTAAAAAACCGGCCAAGTGAGAGTCGGACTCGCGCACGAGGTTCCATAGAAAGATTTTAACGCTTTTCCCCAGTGTTTTATTGGTCTCTGAAATCTACAGACAGCCAAAAATTTAAGATTTTGAGAATTTTCTGAGTGGTTGTGCTATAAGAGCTACCTTCATACCAAATTTCAAGTTTCTACGACAACTGAAAGTACCCTTTAGGTTTTCGGATTTCGGCAATTTGTATGGAAATAGCCGTTTTAATGACTGTATCTGTTGATTGCGTTGACTTAGAAGGTTGATTTTCTCACAGCTTCAAGGGACCGCAGGCTTGAGTATTTGATATTAATTTCTATAAGGGTTCCGTTTTTTCCTTTTGACATACGGAACCCTAAAAATCGGCCGTTAGCGAAGTAAATGTAGGTATATGTAAACAAATCTTTGAACATTTAAGGACAGTAAGCGTTTATTTTAAAACTAAATTAATCTTAATGTCCTGTTTCTCATATTTTTATGTTTTTAATCAATTCAGCGCGTAAATAAGGTTTGTTCTTTTTGCCTTTCATTATTCATAGAAAAGATTCCCTTTTCCTTCAAAACCTAAGTCATGTTATATTTTCCGGTTACGGTTCCCAAGACGGCATTAGTGTAGATGTATTCAGTCGGCCTTTGCACTTACAGTACGCCTGGGAACCACATTTATGATTACAGGAAAACGGTTCAACAGGCTCAAAGTTATTGTTTCCAAACACGAGATTTACTACTTAGCTCTGTTAAAAATGTTTGACGAGATTTAAATAGAAAAAAAAAAACAAATGGTGCGCTTACGTTTTTTGTGGGCTTATTTATGAGCCCCAACGCAAAGTTTGATAACAATGACAGGTTAAAAATAAATAAAAAACAGTTCCAAAAACAACTCTATTTTGATCTAAACAGTGCTGTTTTTGGAACTAAATATATACGAGATACGAGGTTGAGAAAGTATAGCGACGTGTAAAGGTTGCAAAATATCACCATATCCATATTCATAATTTTGCTGAACTGTTTCCTTAGGAGTCACAATTAATTTCAAATCTTTATGCAATTGTATATACTATAATGACGACCTAAATTAAATCCAGTAATTAAATGCGTTGTTTCGAGTCGGGCCCTTAACTTTTTGACAACAAACGGGGAACATCATTAAGACATTTAGCAAATAGGTTTTTGATAATCTCTTTCGGTTTGGTCTAATAAGAACGAGAGGTATAAAATAGCATCACGTTATAGCCACTTGTGATAGCTAAGGTAATTTTGAACGCCGTATTATTTAATGTTAAAATAACGCGTAAAAATAGGAACTTGCCCTGAAAAAAAAAATAAAAGGTTGAATTTAGGTTTATATTTGACTCAATAAAGTAAAAAAATATATAAGTATGTATTGTGTTTAGTGTTTATTTGCCAAATAATAAAACACTTGCCTACTTTTATTTTTTACTTTTATAAATTTTAGCAAAGTGACCATTCGAAAATGGAATTTAAATATTTCGATGTACTCGTAGTTCCCAGTGTTTCTGCATAACTAAGTGTGATAAAAATATATCCTGTATATCCGACTCAACATAATGAAATCAACCGATACTTACTTAATGTTAAGCACCCACCTCCCCCAATGCACCTGACATCATAATTTTAGACAGACATGACTGGGAACGTTTCAGGTAAATTTTGATTTCATCATTCATTTATTTATTTATTACCAAAACAATTTTACAGCTACACAGCAAAGCCAAAAAACAGTACATATAAAAATTAAAATCATTACAACTGTTTATGGAGTTTTAAATGTAAGTTTCGCTTCCCTAAAGCGTCGGAACACCACACCCTCCGGCCAAAAGTCGGATCAAAAGTCGGAGTCGGAGCGGGTCGGGTCATGCAAGTTCCCAGTTTTTCAAATGAAATTTACGGGTAATCAGTCTTGACTAAATACCGGTTTAATTACAAGCTGTAAAAGCCCCGTAAAAGTTTATTTGGAGCAGTTTCAAGTAACGTCATCCATAAACGCTTAATCCTGGCAATTACTGAAAGATTTCCCATTTCCTATAGAAATTGTCTTTAAGCTTAAGGCGTTAAGGGGCGCACCCAACAGAACTACGTAGTACTAGTTATTCTGTGATAGAACTGTGCGCGAGCAAAGACAACAGTAATAGGAAAGCTCCTCTGTAGGGCTAGCACGACTGGCCGCGACTTTGTTTGTCGCGCGAGATTATATTACCCGTCCCGTTGCATTCTGAGTGACAGAAAAAGACGGGTAGTTGTTCTCGCGCGAGATAACAGTCGCACTGTGAGTTGTGCTAGATCTACTGAGCGAGACCAGGGAAATCATCATCATCCCTTTTTTACCCGATTGCCCAAAGAGGGTTATGATTTTCGAGCGTATGTCTAATTCTTTGGCACGCTCTATAATAGCCTATACCGTTTGACGGATTTAACGTATGAGGTGTCATTTAATTTGTTTCAGTTGTGCGAGTGACATTAAGTAGGGTATTATTGTTTCCCGGAACTTCAGTCGGGTTTTCTGTTTTTGATTTTAAGTTGGTTATTACAGCTTTTACTGAACTTCGTTCCTAAAAGTTATTCAGTTACAAGATTTGAGGGACAACTTAATAATAATAAATAAATAATAGTTAATATCATGGGACATTTTGACACCAATTGACCTAGTCCCAAACTAGGCTAAGCCTGTACTATGGGTACTAGACAACGAATAAACATACTTATATAGATAAATACGTACTTATATACATATTAAACATCCAAGACCCGAGAACAAACATTCGTATTCATCATACAAACATCTGCCCCGACCGGGATTTGAACCCGGGACCTCAAGCTTCATAGTGAGGGTCTCTAAAGACTAGGCTATTCGGTCGTCACACTTACCTACATACATACTTTACTTAAGTATGTATGTAAGTTGTCCCTCAAATCTTGTAACTGAATTTTAAAGCAGTTATTTACGCACTGACAAAAAAACAACAATACGCCGGATTTTCTTACACGCCAAATGCTCCCTTCAATGAGCACGAGGACAATAAATCTTCATAATGTTTTCTCTTATACAGAGTTGCTTGAGAATGTTTTCAGATAAATCATCAGTTTAAGAACATAAGATCAACACGCGTGTGTCTTATAGTGCCCATGTGCTTTATGTGGTACTTTCAATCATGTCCCAATAATATTTTCATTCTTAGGCACTACATAAGTACCTACGAGTACATATAGTAGGTATTTAAACATTATTGTGGAATAATTCGGTCACTCACTCTTGTATAGTCCTACACGTTTTGGACTAATCCCGTAGGTCTTCCTCTGGGAGCGCTCGCCTCCGTTACGTTAAAATACGTTACGATACGTTACGATGAAAATACCCTGTGGCCCCTATTTTCCTTTGAGTAGTATATAATGATGTTTTAGACACAACTCAGATATACTATACATTTGTAACTAACTCAGATATACTCAATCGTAGCGAAATAAATGGATTACTCACAGTCGAGTGTGGCCCGACATTATGTTCGGAATATATAGGTCACGTATTCCGTTTGTTTCAGTGCAATACAAAGTATAGTGATTAATGTCAATTAGCCAACAACCTTATCGCATTTGTCAATGTATTGAGCAAGCGCAGCCAGATCTAAGAGCTGTTTCAGACTTAGGTACAGCGTTTTTCTACGCATGTTCGCTGGAACCGGTAGTAGTGAGTTGGTCTTTATCAACATAATTATGGATTCTCGGGCTTGTATTACGAGCTTATAAGCTCGTCAACGCTCGTGCGAGGCGCGCGTGTGTAAAAATTCGCGCCTATACGCGCCTATTGATGTGCCAAGATTGATATTAAATATTGACAGCTACAATTAGCCATGCTAACTTTTTATACATGTATGGAAATCTCAAAACCATTTCGAGAAACAAGCTTTTGGTACAGTTTCTGTATATCAGATTTAAAAAAAAGTCTTACATTATTAAGATATTCATTGAAATGTGTTGACCTTCAAATGACCTTTCTGTGAGTCATCAAACGCTTAATGGACAATGATTCCTTTGGCTTATTAAAAAAAAAAACGACTGACGTCTGTCTAGTCTATATCAAACATAAACTCAAACTTGACATTGACGTAGTCGTTTCGTTTTGTAGTTTGTTTGTTTATTTTTTATTTAAGCACAAATAGTAAAACCAGCAGCATTTTATCGTCTAACGGCACTGAAAATGGCAAAAAGGATGGCTAATTTCAAAAAAGCCGATTCTCGCAATTTGCCACAAGTGGACAATGTCATGATACTTATTGCAGTTCATGGCGAATTCTAGCAACCACAACATCGCTGAAATAAGAGGAGCTAAAGCAAAATAAAACAATATTATAATAATAAATACAATCTAATTTATTAATTTATTCGAGTACTCAACGGTCAAGACTTTATTGTTAAACATTTAAATGATCTTCACAACAAAACTGCAAATAGTTCTTGAAGTATTTTTGCTTCACTTCACGACACCATTCCTCTCGCCGTCGTTCTGGGATTGGTACGAATAACAAACCCGGGTTATCCCTGTTGTTATTTGGACATAAAGGGACGAAACAGTCGTAGCCTTCCATTTCAAACAAGTTCAGTTAGTGTTAGTGACTTTTATTTTTTTTGAGGTTAGCCGTCCGCGGTCACGGTGACGTTAACACCTTGACGTTTACCATAGACTTTACTGTAATTTTTTTTGTGCAGGCGAAGACTACATTATCCATTATGCGTTTGCATGACGTCACGTCAGCAATAAATTAATATTTGTTTTTAATGTAGATAGGATATGAAGCATGACCAATTCTACATCTTAAGGACTATACTTAGGTTAATTTTGTAATGAATGATCACCTACATGCGTTTCGAAAAACGAGCTAATACGGTGTATAAAACGCTAGTCTGAAACCGCTCTAACGGACGGACTAATTTCATTCATTTGTTCCGAGTGATTCGATTAAAGGCTGCCGTGCACCTTACCTTACTACCGATAGCTATGTACTTAAGTAGGTACCCTTATTAAATCACTCATGCAATTAGCTGTGTCGTCTTTGATTTTCTAGAGTAGAATAGAGAGAATTTAGTCACAGGAAACGAGGTATTGTGTGTAAGTATTCAGGTAGGCACTGCAATTATGTTAATTAAATAATGTTGTTACCGTAACCGTTGCAATGCGGCACGAAGTTAATTAAAAAAGTTGTAGAACCTTTACGACATTTTATTTTCGACGTAAAACATCTCAAGAACTGCTGAACCAATTTTAATGAAACATGGCGAGGAAACATCTTGAATCTCGATTAAACTAGTTTTCGGTAAAAAATGGCGTCCAAATCGGTTTATTCCTTCTATACGTAGATAGATAGAGACACATTATACACACACACACCCAAGGGTTAAAAAGGAAATTTGTGAGGGTTTTATTACGTAGGTGCGAACAAACTCTTTCGTTTAAAACAAATTATTCAAAAATCATACAAATAGGAATGTAACGCAGAACGCTTATTCTTACTGCCATTTTGTATAAGGTTTTAAATAAGGGATAAAGACCTTAGTTTTCATACAGGCACAGTTAATTTAATCTGTAGCTCTAAGGCGTAAAATTTTCGCAAGCTTTTTATTATGATTTGAAAGGAATCTTTTAACACTCCACCCACGGGAATTTTTGTCATTACCTACCTACACAAAATGTACCCGAATGTCAAGTGCTTCACAAATTAACCTTTTCGGTGTTCGTGCATTGCTTCCTTGGTTAAATACGTAAAATATTTATCAGTAAATCAGGTTGTTTATTAGAAAAATGCCTTCGCAAAATAGGCATTACAATAGGTCGTAACGTTTTACACGATAGTCTTTTGTTTTAATTAATTACCTATTTACATACCTATAATTATTTAATAACGGTATTTAGTGGATTCTTACTTGGTTAGCAAGTTGTACTTATTTAAGTTCACAAAACACACTGGCAATTATTTAATTTCGATTTAAAAAATGTCACGAACATTTTTTTCCAATTTCATAAATCGCAGCTTATACAATTCCCACGAATGCAAATGAAACATTTCATTATTCAAGAATTTTCTTCGTTCTTAAAATGTTCACCCTAGTCTCAAAATACTAATTAAGAGGACTTGTTTTATTTTAATTTGTAGCTTTTTTCGTGACATGACTATTCAACTCACAAGACCAATACCTATCTAATAAGTATTCTGAATGGAACATTCTAGTAATTCCTTTAATTATTTTAAGGCTTGTAGATACCTACCTAAGCTGTGAGCTTATTTTGGGTTATTTTTGCGTATTAGTTTAGTGGGAGAAGTGGAGACGACGAGACGTTATTTTATTTATAAATGAAATGTGCCAATAATTCCTTCTGCACAGCAAAAAAACTTGACTTTTTATCAACTTACGAGTACATCTAAACGGTATTATTATACTGAATAGTACACAGAACAGTAAACCTGGTACTTACCTACTCAAAACAAGCAACTCGTAAAACTCACGCATTGCAGGTTAAGCGGATTACTCCGAACGGATCACAACAAACAACTGCCCCCATACTACGAAATTCGAAAATCGAAGTTCGTATCGTATCGTTCCGCTCACTCTCATGTTAAATAATATTAGCTTGAGAGAGACGGCACGATACGAAGTTCGAATTTTGCACTTCGCAGTCGGGGGGCTGAACACTATACGTTTTAACTACTCTCGTTATTACTAACGCAGATCCCATCATAGCATTTTTAATTAGGTAATAGAATATCAAAGTTTAAGCAACGTTGCGAACAGTATTTATCCAGCAAATTGCTGAACTTGGTTCAAACGATTTGTGAATTATAATTAAGTACCTACTTTGATTACACTTACTTAATAAAGTTGCTCAAGAAATTGAACTAACACGGTTTTGTTTCTAAATTTGTTTGTTTTTAAACAGGTTCCATCATCAGTCCAGCTTATTTTACGTCCCACTGCTGGGCAGAGGCATCTTCTCAGATTGAGAGGGCTTGGGCTATAGTTCCCACGCGGGTCCAGTGCGAATTTTGAACTTCACACACCCCATTGAATTGTTTCTCAGGCGTGTCCAGATTTCCTTCACCGAAAACCTCGTGATAAATTAAAAATGTAATTTCC
The DNA here is from genome assembly GCA_963691665.1 of Clepsis dumicolana. Lineage (NCBI taxonomy): Eukaryota > Metazoa > Arthropoda > Insecta > Lepidoptera > Tortricidae > Clepsis > Clepsis dumicolana. Next base: position 8,246,163 of record OY829519.1, read on the forward strand.
CACATAAATCCCGAAATACTCAGGGGTGCGAGTTAAGGCTCGAACCCACGACCCTCTCCTCTGCTTCAGAGGCCATAGGTCAAACCTCCTAGGCTACCAGACTTGACTCCAGCAAAAATATTTCGCAAACGCATTTCTAAATCGAAAGTCTTCGCATACTTACTTACTCGCAACATTTTTAAATACCTATCTAACTACACCCCACGCCATGGGATAGATGACAAAATACCACCCCCACTTTACGTGTAGAGGAGTTAAACTAAAAAGAAAATGCTTTAGCGGCGTCATTAATTTTATATCCATGCCAAGTTACAGCTTTTCAGTATAAATTGTCTGAGCTATGGCGCGAACAGACAGAAGGACATGACGTAAGTAACTAATAAGAAAGACGAAATCCTTAAAAACACCTGCAAATCACGTCCCGACGCAGTGACGTCACATCCTTTTACAAAACCCGGGTTGGGTAAGCTGTTTGAATTTACGAATGATACGAAAATATAATAAAATCGCTACGGGCCCTGAATGGGTCATGAAAGGAATAAGGAATTGGAAGGATTTTCATTTATTATGTAAAACGAAAATTTACAATGGTGCCAGAATCAAGCTACGCCTTGTTTCGTTTGAAGAATGTGCGTTTATAAATAAGATAGTTTTGTTTTAATATTATTATTAGGAAGACAAATGAGCACTGTAGTGCATTTATTCTGAGTTAGCTATTGACACCATTAGACATCATTCTTGATGTAATTGCACCTGTGAATTACACTTAGGTATGTCAAATTTGCTAGTCAAAATATGTAGTTTATCTCATTTGTCACAGGCAAGCTTAGAATTACAATGAAATAAAAACGAATCACTCACGAAGAGCGTGCGTCTCTCCGCCCCTGGGTCGTGCGCTCACAGAGGAAGGATTCGTTTTTATTACATTATGATTGACTCTCACGGTAGTTTCATGTTAAAAGCTTACAATTACTGTATTGTAATTAACTAGATAATGATGAGTGACTGCGATTCATAAATCATCCACTTTACGTCACTCTCGTGTAATATAAATAAATTAATATTAATTGGCATATTTTTTTAAGTGACTGAGCAGTTTCATAAAAGCTTGACATGTAATCCACTAACATTGTTGGAGCTCGTTTAGAGTAAGGTTTACATTACAGAAATAGGAACATTTTTAATTTTTATACCATAAACATTCGTTCCATTCGTTAGCAACGGATTTAGAAAATAAATGCTCTGAATTTATTAGTAATTGGTACCCTTTTTTCTCAATAAGGGACGAAACAAGCAACATGGCAATCAGTCCATGTATTCGGGCCCTTCGTTTAATCACAGGAACACGCCAAGACATGGACATAGGTAACTCTCAAATAAGACCGCAATGTAGAGTCGTTGTTCTCTTGCATCTATCCTTCACCAGCGACGTTTCTTCACTTTGTAAGAGGCCTTACAAAGCACCGTTTTCCGGTTTGCAGTGGCCACTCAGGAAATTTTATTCTCTACTGGTCAAAAATATTTCTGATATTATTTAAAAGCTAACCCTCTCCTTTTCTGCTTTTTAACCCCGACGAAAAAGAGGGGTGTATCTGTCTGTGGCATCACAACTCTCGAACGGATGGACCAATTTCGATGCGGTTTTTTTTAATCGAGATGGTTCTTAGCTAAGTTTCATTAAAATCGGTTCACCCGTTTTTGAAATATTGAAATTTGAAATGAAAATGTCGGGGGTTTTTCAACTTTTCTAATTACATATCAGGTGTTGTTAAGACGCGCTATTAAGGGCTTTCCGTGCTCGGTTTAGGTTATAAATATGTCGTTCAATATTCGAACTCAAAATTCACTGAAAACCTGAAGGTATTCAGAATCGAGTGTTGAATCGATTACACGATACTTTAAAGCAGGTTTTTTTTTATTCCTTTTTACTGTGCCCAGTATAAAAGTTACTGCTGCTTTTATGTCACTAAAAACGGCAAAGCGTATTTGACAAGTACACATTACGAGTGTAGACTTACAAATGAAGTCGAATTATTGACTTGGAAAAACATACGAATATCTTTGAAAATAATTGAGTTATTTGTAAATATATGCACTAAATTTACTTAAAATAAAAAAAGAACAGTTATGGGTGTCTAAGGTTTTCAGTATATTATTATTTATTGTACACCTTGTAGAACTATAGTGGATAGTGCTGTCACGCCTGGGAAAATTAATTCCGCTTTCAAAAGTATCACTTTATACAAGGTTATAAACAGTTAAGGTGACATTGAGGTTTTTACAGCTTTTATTTCGAATGTCGTTGTATAGCAGTGTACCTGGCGGTCGTAAAAAAACATTTAAATTGTAAATCCAAGGACTCAGTCTCTGAAGCACTTGGACGTGTTTATTGCTTGCAATAAAATTATCACTACTATATTATACGCGTTAAAACTGAAAAGTTCTGAAGCGATGGACTCACGTAGGTAAATAAAAAAGGTCAGGCAGAGTAATGTCTTAATAAAAGTATGTAATAATGTAATTTCGTCAAATCATCCCGCTAACTGCTGGGTAAATGTAATCTTTTAACGTCACGTTTCTCTTCTAGTGCTAGAGTTGTCTACAGCTTTCCAGCGACTTTACCACACGAATCGGATAACTGGAAATTAATAACAAAACCCAGGTATTTCTTGAAATGGTTTTGAATTAGAGAGAAAGAGAGACATTTATTCACATACATTGACACAGAAAAAAGTAAATCAATTGTAATACTTAGCATTATTGATGTGGCGATAAGTGTGGTAGGTAGTTCATGGAAAACTAAAATGATGAAGAAATAAAATCATGAATCCAAAATCCAAAACTACTTAATAATTCTCAAAAACTTGTTTCATGATTCATTAAAATGGACCGGCATAAAATTGAGTGCCATGGTTTCTAATTTTCTACCCTGCCCTTCCACCAGGTGTAAGAGCACTTCCGCCAGTCATCAAACCGATTATAGACCTTCGTTGTTGACAATGCCATGTCACATTGCGTCGAGAGACTGGAACCGTTGTGACAAGAGGGTTAGCCTGCCATTGGCACTCTACGCCCACCACCAAACGCGTTATACAACGCTCACGGCGACAAGGTTCTATCCAAGCTTTGTTTTAGGTGTATTTCGGATTGACCCAGTTATTTGAGTAGATAAGTATCGTATTTTGGCGAGGGCGTACTATTTCACGATTTACATTTTTTTCACCGAAAGCCCTAGGGAATAGCATTTTATGTGAAGATAAGGATGTTATTTAATATTTACAACAAGTATCTTTTTCATTTGACGTAATTTCAAGTATACATTATTTTACCTTGAAATGTTTTCCAACATATTGAAAAATGTGTAAGCACGTTTTTTAACTTGTGAAATGACATCTGAAAACATCTTAAAAGTGAGTGCTTTACTGCGAAATAAAATACATTATTTATTCACGTGAAGTACGAGAAAGGAAACGTTGCTTTTTATTTGCTTTTATCCTAATGACGACAGCCGCGTTTTCTTATGTCATATTTCGTTTATCAATACTACGATTGATTCTATGTTGATAATGAAGCTGACTTACTTACAATGAATGTAAAGGGAACCCTTCCACGCGTTCTGCTTTAATCAGGTCTTATGTATAGGTAGGTACGCCATGCCCAGACGGAAACGTGCTGCCATCGTTAAAATACCTGAGGGTCGAGCACGACTTTACGAATGCTGCGTAACGTTATGGTTATCGTAATCGAGATCGAGAAACATCGTACTAAATTTTAGTTCCAAATACGCTCACGGGCGGACGCTGTTCCAAACGTCATACAAACTCAACAAACGTTTACTATTCGATTTTACGTGACGCAGGTTTCAAAAAGTCGTGCTCGACCCTCTGTAGGCCGAGCACGAAGTTTACTGTGAAAAGGTTCCATGGTGGGTCAGGAATTAATTTTCTCGACTGTACTACTATGTATTCTGTGGCAAGACTCGAAATAAAAAAACGTACAGTAGAACATAGAACCTCTTCCTTTTATGAAGTCAGTTAAAAAGGCGGGGGAGTTGGTTCGGAAAAAAATACGAAACACGAGGGGGGAGGGGGGAGATCACGCGTGTCTCTATTTTATTTTATTATTTGTAACTTACGTAGTTTTTTTCATAGGTGTATCTTACATGTTGGAAAGAGCTGTCAAAAGCAAATTTACATTTCTGTCGTAATTGTTTCAGGGATAAAAATATTAATAAAATTGTAGTAATAATACCTATATGTATAGCTGTGATTTTGATTAATTGCTTATACATATTACGAGAAAAACAAAGTTTTGACATTAACCATGTGACAGTTCACGGCATGGGGGCAAGGTAGTCCGAATTAAGTCGAGCTAGACTTATATACGTGAGTGATCCGTTGATTTCACTATGACTGATACTCACGCTAGTTTCATGTTATATTTGCAAAGCCAATGGTTAAATAAAATATATTTTGTGGTAAGTGTACTATTTTAACTTCAACATCGCTGTGTTTACGCAGACAGAGCATGAAAACAATCCCTGTTAACTCAAGTTAATTACCTTAAGAGCAACGTTTAATTAGTTTTGTGAAGACTGCGCTGCCACGGCATTGACTATAATTAACTTCCCCTCTCTTAAAAACAAGTTAAGTTATTTTTGAATACTTTATAGGAACAGTCAGCAGCAGAGTAGCTAAGCAACCGAAGCGGTCACAATGATCTGTACAAGCCATGCACAGTCAAGGGCATAAATATATATACGTTCGCAAGGCGTCAAAAATACCTGTACAGTTGATTAGCCAGGAATATCTGTACGGTAATCCGGTCAAAAATATGTGATCATTTAATTAGTCAAAAAGATCTAGACAATTACATGGCCATTAATAAATGTACAATGTCAGTCAAATACATGTAGGCAAAAAACCGCCTTCAAAAAAAACCTCAGAAAAAAAACATAAAATAATCCCCAAAAAGCCATGAGTTTTATGGCCTAGCAGAAATATGAAGTCGGTGCGGTGCTAGTGGAATATTCTTCGCTTTTTGGTGATTATTTTATGTTTTTTTTCTGAGGTTTTTTTTAAAGGCGGTTTTACTTTTTGTTAAAAGAATTTTTTTTCACAATTTTCAGTTACGTTAATATTTAAAATATTATCCTCCAACTCCTAACCGTTAAGGAGTTGTACCTTCCATCATCACCTCATCAACACGAGATGATGACTACCAGACGCAAGTACTTGAATAGCTTTCGAAAATATATGAAACACATGATACGTCCCTATAAAATTTGAGGGTTGCCCTCGATTTCCCTTTGATCCTATCATCAGATCCTGACTTGGTGACAATAGGACCAACTAGAAAGTATACCCTTTCAAACAAAAAAGAATTTTTGAAATTAGTCCAGCCGTCTTCGAGTAATCGGGGAACATACTTCCATAAAAAAATAAAAATATTCCGACGAATTGAGAACCTCCTCATTTTTTTGAAGTCGGTTAAAAAGGAGGCCATAAATATCTATACATACACGCAACTGATACATAAGGACAAAACCCAAGCCAAATATATATATATGTACAAGCTCTTATTGTCTTTAATAATAGAGCCGTGCTTAGATAATTGTGAACGCGTCGGTTGCTAACCTACTTTTGCTGCTATTTATTACTACAGTATTTTGTTCGTTGGAAATGTTTTACTTATTAACTTAGAATACGGAACAAACCACAACCATAAGAATAAATAAATTTATGGCACAACCTGCGAGTGCGCCGTAAACTACAAAGTAAAACACTAAACCCAAAATGTCACAGAAATGAAAAAAAAAATCCAATTCGAACAGTACGAAATTATTGGATAGAAAAAAAAACAAAAAGACGCTTCACAAACAACACTGAAGTAGGTATTTTATACTAATAATACACTAGGTACATCGCTTAAACGTGTACCTAAGTACCTACTAAGTACTTTGTATTATTTAGTACTAGCGGGAACTATATAATTTTCCCGAATAAAAAGTAACCTATGTTATTCCTCAATATTCAAACTATCTTCTTACCAAATTTCATCTAGATTGGTGCAGCAGTTTTTCCGTGAAGAGGTAACGAACAGGCAGAGAGAGAGACAGAGAGACAAAGTTACTTTCGCATTTATAACATTAGTTACGATTAGGATATCCAAGACTTGGACTTCGACAACAACCACTCACCAAAGCGTTTGGCTTCGCTCTGTATATTCATTGCCTAGTTAGTGAAACCTCAGCGCATAGTAAATGGGAACATTCTCAAAGGCTACTTGGTCTTGGTACGGTAGGCAATGTTAACTAATATTTAGATATCTATAAATGCATGAATAGGTAGGTACATGAAGTCGTCTTGTGAGTTTAGATAGGTTAAATTGGGATAATCCGTCACATTCACAGTATATCACACCCTCAACCTTATTGCAGAGGATCAGGACTTATTTTTTTGTGCTTTTAGCAAATTCTCATAAATGACATTGTAAATAAATAAATAAATATCGTGGGACAAATTGACACCAATTGACCTAGTCCCAAACTAGGCAAAGCCTGCACTATGGGTACTAGACAACGGATAAACATACTTATATAGATAAATACATACCTACTTAAATACATATTAAACACCCAAGACCCGAGAACAAACATTCGTATTCACCATACAAACATCTGCCCCGACCAGGATTTGAACCCGGGACCTCAAGCTTCATAGTCAGGGTCTCTAACCACTAGGCTATTTGGTCGTCGATGTTTCATCATCATCATCCGGGCTAGACCTTATCCCATTTACTTGGGGTCGGCCTTCCTTGTCCGCAGTTTCCACTTCGCACGGTCCTGCGCCATGCTGGCGTTTAATTGAGCTTCTTTGAGGTCTTTTTCGACCGTCGTCAGCCAAGTTGGAGGTGGTCTTCCACGTCCTCGCTTCGTCACTGGCAAGTTTAGGGCAAAGGGCAAGCTTTAGCATTGTTTAAAAAAAAAACGTAGGTACCTTACCTACTTCAATGTAAAATTGATAGAGTATTGTTATTATTTTTTGTTACAATTAGGTATCGAATTAGACAGAACCTGTAAAGATAATTGTATCTAACTATGGAAATAAAATAAATACTTAAATAAAATATCGGAATATTCTACTAACTTAGCGGCTACATAGCCGTAGGTGTAGTGACTAATGAGCACAAAATAATTAGACTTTCGTTGAGTTTCGACACCAGGTAGGGCAGACGAACAAATAAATTGAATGTTTGTTTTCGTTTAGGTACTTAGGTTATGTTTTGTATAATAATAGGTAACATAGTTAGAAAACATCAAACACCATTTCTCATAGGTACTCTCAAAATCCCACTTCCAAAACAAAAGCGCCATCTAGTACCTATGATAAAAAACATCATAAACTGTCTGTACGTATGGCTGTGAAGTTAAACACACAACTGCGCCATCTGTTACGTGAATGTTAAGTTATCAAAGCAACTCTCGAACAAAGTACATTGTTGCATTTTTGGGCGTAATCTTGGCAGACTGATGACGTTAACAGTCTATAGATGGCAGTAGTAGGTAAAACCTCTACTTAAATCGTATGTTCTGGAATGCGTAAATTGTAAATTCAACCGTAATGGAGCAGTTCAAATATACTAATGTAATTTGTTTCTTGTATGGGTCAATTAAGACTGGGTTTTATAAAAATAATGTCAGTGGCATTACGTGTCTAACGCTTTCGTCTACGCTTTCGCATTCGCCATCTTTTTCTGTCGGACGGTACAAGATCGTGCGAGAAAAAGATGACGAATGTCAAAGCGAAGACGAGCGCTAAAGACAGGGCCTCAAGTCAGATAAAAATTTAGCAGATCTAAGTAACCCATTAATAACATTTTATCAATGGAATAAGGATAAGGAAAATAAAACAACGTTAATAATATTCAGTATTAACTATTCATATAATTCAATAGTATCTCTTATATTAAACTATTTCTTCTAACGCTCCACACGCGATATTTGGTTTATTAACGACAGTAGTCAGAAGACGAATCAACAGTTGTCAATTATCTTTATAATCAACAATCAAACAAAAATTTTAAGAGATTACATATTTTTGGTGACATTGTTAGTAAGTGCTTTAGATTGACACACATTATGTAATCATTACAGGCACCCAAATCTAACCATCCTGCAAGCTTTCGTATGCCTTTACTAGGCATAGATCACGAATTGATAACATCAAAAATCAAAACATTATGCCTTAGCCGTGCCTCAAATTTCGAAGTATAGTAACTGTAGCTTCCTAAGGTAAAAAACAAGTTGAGATTTAGACTAAGAGTAGTGAACGATTCATGTTGGTAGCCAATTATGATAAGTTACGATGATCTGAACAATTCAATAACAGTGCCACCATAATTACTTATGCTAAACGCAATGCAAACTCAGATAATTAATGTTAGCGTGTGCCGTCAGTTAAATTATTTATAACATAAAGAATACTGGTGTATCATTTATAAACGCAATAATTATACAAAATAATAATCTATACTATTTAGTGGGGAATGTTAACTTTGGTATAAAATATTAATTATAATCAACAAAACATAATCAACTGAAAGACACTCAAAACGAAACTTATGTCTATAAAGCATAAATTAAGAAAAATACTGTATCGATAGTGGTCCAGCTTTACTAATATTTACAATAAACTGGTTAAGCAACAAAAAGTACGAAATAAAGGGAACTTTAAACCTAGGTATAGAAATATTTAGAAATTAACATTGCACTACGCTGTATGTTAGGTATGCAATGACGAACTAACTGGGATGTACTATGACGTTGAATACTAACAAGTAAAATTTACTCTAGATAATTATTAATTATATATTTCAATAAAACGTTTTCTAACGCACCATCATAATATGAATAGGCTTTCTAATAAATAATCAAGGCTTGATGCTATAGGTACCGTTATTTTTATATATATTTTTACGCAAGTGGAAACTATTTATTGCTTGCTGTGTGATGTGAATGATAATGAATGGCATTTAAAAACCGCAAAATGACAGCACATTACCTAAACCATCACGACGGTAACAATGTAACGGACCGTTATTTGTATAAATAAGAGATATTATTCAAATTTTTCTATAGAACATTTCGCTAAAACATGTAAATATACTTTTTGCGCGTAAAGTAGTTCGTAAAGGGAATACAAGTCGTATTCTATATACCTATGTATAAAATATATACACATCGAAAAAGAGGAAATACACTATTTAGGTTTTCTAAACGTAGGGTCGATAGCTTTTGCATTTAGTGTAAAGTTTGATCAACGGTACAAAAGGGTTTGATTTGAAGTCACTAAGAGAAATCGGTGCATTTTGTATTGAAGTCTCTTCAAAGCCTAGTCGCGTTTACAGTTATTTTTACCAACAGTTAACTATTAAAGAGTTAAATACACTGAACACCATTTATTGCAATGATTAACTGATTAAACAAAAAGGCACGCATATTAAAAGTAGGTGAAAAAAAAACCAGATCTACTCTAGATAGGTATTATCAGTTGTTTTGATTTTAATAATGGAGGAAAACAAGAACTCCAAAAATATTTATAATCAGCTAATCAAGCAGTTTTTAAGATAATATTGTGAATTTATTCAATTGCAGTTTTAACAATGAGATTCTTTTGCCTTCAGTTACCTGCATTTAATTCACACTTCAGATATAATCAGACAATTATCAGATTAAATGTTCCAAATAAACTACGTTTATCACAACATTTACAAAAGCGATTTTCTTTCACACAGACCACCTGCATTTGCACATCTCATGAATCAAACTCTAATTCAAAATACACGTATGAATGACCGAACAATTGCAAATGCACGACGATTGTTAGCGTGAGACCATTTCTGGGTTAACAACGCAATATAAAAGATTAGAATCATATTCTCTCTAAATAAGTCATAGAAACCTTAAAGATACGTGCTGTATATTACATATAAAAGGACACATAGCCATATAAATATACGTTTATATAACGTTGCAATTACGGATAGCAAGAGCGACAGTTGTGTACGAATACATCATAATTATATACTTATATTGCAGCAGAAACTATATTGCACATATTGAAAATAAGGTCAATTGCCTACCCACGTCCATACAATTTGTCCCAGTAAGCAAGTAAATAGGTACATAATCTATACACCTATTCCAGTATGAAGACACATCAACTACACATTGAACTTTAACAAAGCCCATCAAAACATTCAAAAACTGCATACTAATGCTATCCTTGCGCTATGCCACGTTATTCGTGCGGGCGACAGAACTCAAATCGACTGAATCTTCTTCGCTAACTTGTCGATATTAAGTGTAAATATAAATTGGTGAAATGGTGGAACTTCGAATTGAGATTACAGCTGTACCTATTTTGCGGCAGCTTTGTTCCTTTATTTCTTAAGTAATAGGTGCATTTTCGTTGATTGATGTCTAGGCGGTAGAGTCGTGGTTGGATGGGTTTGGGATTATGGCGGAACCCTGTTGTTGTTCACGCAGCCGCTTTAATTCGCGAGTCTGGTAGTCAATCTTGGCTATTAATGCCTGCTCTCGCTCCTTAATGTTTTTTATCTCGGTCTGACAACTCTGAAAGAGAAGAGATACCAAATATTAAATATTGCAAATACAGAATCTTCCTCCAACTTTATTCAGGCAGCGTTGGTATCGCAAGACATTTCAACCGCATGTAAAAACAGGTTGATGGGTTGGTTTGCTGTTTACTTGCTTATCGCCGAGCGAATTTCTTCCGTTGTGGCAAAAAAATTTAAGCTTATACTCGGTCCAGTAGATAACTGAATTCAATATTCATCCAACAAAAAAAAATCTAACCCGTGATTTGTTTAATATTGCGCGCATGCAGAAGTTGATAATGTTGGTTGCAAAATAAAAATTGCGGAATATTCACTTAAAATGTGGCGAAACTTACAATATTCTGCTGCAACAGATTCAGTTTATCGTTTTTCAGCTTGTACACTTCGACTCTCAGCTGTTCTGCGTCAGCTCTCGGCGGGGGCATCGGCTCGCCACGCGTGTTGGCGCCGGCTTCGGCAGAAGACATCGATTCAAGGCCTGTGTCGCTGTCTACGTACACACCACCTATAATTATAGAGATTGGCGATAATTATGTACTTATACGAGGAAGCAGTGCGATGGATTAAAAGTTTGGTAAATTAGTGCTTACAAGGGGAGTGTGGACATTTTCGATAATCGACCGTTTTTCGGAGCTCATATCTAGGTAACGATTGGGAATAGGTATAAAGTATATGTGATCAAACTTGTAGAAAAAATTATCAGCTTTCATTGTCTATAATTTTCTTTGACGCATCGTTTTCGAGATGTGAACAAAAACCAAAAAACTGGACGTTCTTTGGGCCCCCCACCTCCGAGCTAACCTCCGAGGAGTAGGCACTTTTAATATGTGTGTCTTCTAACTAGTCCAAACAAAGTCCCGAAGTGAAACTATCCGCTTTCGACCTTTCCATCCACAATCATTTTTGTCCGATAAGTCATTTTCATTTTATGCTGCGTAGGTTTATTATCAATTTAAGAAAGAAATTTTATTATACTATTGGGTAAACAGGTTGTGTTCGTGCATAGTATACTAATCTAATTCTGTCTTCCTTCTCCTCTCATTTACTGTTGGATCTCCCTCAGAGTTAGTTATCTTAGAAATATTAAACTACCACAAACATGCTCGGAAACAACAGCAACTATTCTACAGGCCCCTATTTTACCAACATTATTAATGAAAATAATCGATTTATTGATTATTTTTGTTTTTATTTTATGAAACATTCATAGAATGAAATTCAACATACAATGACAATGCAAAGAAAAATTCGTTAAGCAGCTGGACTTGAACCAGCAACCTCGGTAATCCGTACCACGCTCCACCAATTAAGCTATACTTAACGTTGGTGTACCTAACGATTTTTTCAATGCCTTGTGTCATATTTATTTGGAAGATCTCTCCTCAGCACCATCTATGAGTAGCTTAATCAAGCAGCTCACCCACTACGGAACTTCTACAGTTACGCATTAGTGGCAAGAGATGGAGCTATTTTCTGAATCAATGAAAATAATCGATTTATTGATTATTTTTGTTTTTATTTTATGAAACATTCATAGAATGAAATTCAACATACAATGACAATGCAAAGAAAAATTCGTTAAGCAGCTGGACTTGAACCAGCAACCTCGGTAATCCGTACCACGCTCCACCAATTAAGCTATACTTAACGTTGGTGTACCTAACGAATTTTTCAATGCCTTGTGTCATATTTATTTGGAAGATCTCTCCTCAGCACCATCTATGAGTAGCTTAATCAAGCAGCTCACCCACTACGGAACTTCTACAGTTACGCATTAGTGGCAAGAGATGGAGCTATTTTCTGAATCAATGAAAATAATCGATTTATTGATTATTTTTGTTTTTATTTTATGAAACATTCATAGAATGAAATTCAATTGATTGAATTGATTCAGAAAATAGCTCCATCTCTTGCCACTAATGCGTAACTGTAGAAGTTCCGTAGTGGGTGAGCTGCTTGATTAAGCTACTCATAGATGGTGCTGAGGAGAGATCTTCCAAATAAATATGACACAAGGCATTGAAAAATTCGTTAGGTACACCAACGTTAAGTATAGCTTAATTGGTGGAGCGTGGTACGGATTACCGAGGTTGCTGGTTCAAGTCCAGCTGCTTAACGAATTTTTCTTTGCATTGTCATTGTATGTTGAATTTCATTCTATGAATGTTTCATAAAATAAAAACAAAAATAATCAATAAATCGATTATTTTCATTGATTCAGAAAATAGCTCCATCTCTTGCCACTAATGCGTAACTGTAGAAGTTCCGTAGTGGGTGAGCTGCTTGATTAAGCTACTCATAGATGGTGCTGAGGAGAGATCTTCCAAATAAATATGACACAAGGCATTGAAAAATTCGTTAGGTACACAAACGTTAAGTATAGCTTAATTGGTGGAGCGTGGTACGGATTACCGAGGTTGCTGGTTCAAGTCCAGCTGCTTAACGAATTTTTCTTTGCATTGTCATTGTATGTTGAACATTATTAATGTCAATTTATATTTAAACTGACAATTCGATCTACATAACATGGCCAATATGAAGCGCGCTAAATGAAAAACTCTTCACTTCAAGTCAGCAAGTTATACCGAAATGTCATTGAAAACTAACATTTGTAATGTTGGTGAAATTGAAGTCTAGTCTATTAAACGGTCTACACGTCTACAGGACTAACCTGTTGCACATTTACCACAACTCAGCCAGTCCTTGTCGTCTAATTGAAGAAAAAATCCAATTCAGTCACAAAATGACGCAAAATTTACAAAACACCTTGGAAAATGTAGGTTATAAGAATGAAGTAATTTTTTACGGGTACCTAATAAATACTGAACTCACAGCTAAAGTGGAGTTAACAAAAGTTTTCATCATAAAACCCCACAGCTACATGTTTTTAATAACATTTCGGGACTTATTTAATCACGACCCAAAATGTTTTTAAAATTTCCTCGACGTTTGGACTTGTCTACTTGTTCTTGTACTCGGCATTAGTGCCGTCGAAACGACGAGTCAATAAAAAAAAAATACATTGTGATCAAGTCCCGAAATGCTATAACTATGACTGAGAATCGCAAAACTTTAAAAGAATACGTATCGTGTTCTACCTTACAACTCTCCAGTTTTCTTAAAAACTCATTTTTAAATACAAAAAGTCTAATAAACCAAATCTTTTAATCTCAAGAGTACTAGGCGCTCATAGCTTACCAAGAGGGTCTAAGTCCACAGAGTTGAGACTGGAATCGTCGCTGTGATCTTGCATGGGCGGGCGAGGGCCGGCGGCGCGGGAAGTCACGTCAGGACTAGACGCGTCAGAACCGCCGGCGGACCGCACGGAAACCGCACTTGCCGAAGACGACGCCACTGACGCTTTTGAACGGCCGCTCTGCAAATACATAAACTGTAATTTAGGGAAACCATACGTGTGTTACTGGTAGGTAATAATGATTTGTTACTTTTTTTTAAACGAGCCATTAGAGGATTGGGATATGACGAAACTAATAATAATAAGGATTTTGTATTAATATTGTTTTATTACTTTTTATATGAATATTGTAAAAACCTACCCTAAGACATTAAAATAAATATACAGAATAATAATAATCATATGCAGAGTTTATCCTCTTTTCTTAAATTCAACGGTTTCATAAAACAAATGTAGATTCCCAGTGATGGACAGTTAATTAGAAAAAAAGAGCGTGGGACGTAACTACTCTTAATGATATCTCGGTAAATTAAAGAAATCTTACATTAGGGGTGGGCGTATCCTGCAAACTGCTCATTTTCTTATTCAGAACATTTTTGCTGCTGTCACCAGAGAGATTTGTGTCTACGCTCGGTGACCTGAAACAGTTAAGAAAATCAATTTAACATTTCACCGAAATTTACAATAAACTATGAATTACGGTTTCAAACGCAGGCCAGATTATCATCATCATCAATGACAATACTCACCTCACTTTTGATATCGCCTTCTTCACGGTGTCAATGAACCTCGTACTGGGTCCCTCTTGCTTCGGTGTGCCTTCGGGTTGCGGCGACACTGCCCCCGGTTCCACCCTCACCCCCGACCCAAGGAATTCGATGGTTTTTTTCTTCAAATCGTCAGACAAGTTCTGCAGCAATGACGCTCGCGTCCTCAGTTCGAGTTGAGCGAACTTGTTGGCTTTGTAACATGCGTTCTCAGCGTTTATGAGTTTGGTAAGGAGGAATTCCTTCAGCTCCCGACCTTTGCGGAAAATTGACGGCTGAGGGAGAGTCGGCCCGAAAAATGGTACGTCTCCACGAGCGGTGACGGCCACCTTGTACCTGCAATTAAGTTAAACTTACCGTTAATATTTAGTTTCAGCCGTGATACCCTAGTGGTTTGACCTATGACCTCTCAAGCACAGGGGGCCTAGCACGCGTGCCATTTTGTCGCTTGTCGCTCAGTGCGTCCTTCACTGATTCCGTCACTATGAAAGGGACGCACTGCGCGACAAGCGACAAAATGGCGCGGCGTGCTGGTTGTGGGGTGAAACCCCAGCTGGCACCTCGAGTTTTTCGGAATTTATGTGCGTAATCACATTTGAAATTTATCATGAGCTTTTCGGTGGAGGAAAACATCTTGAGGAAACCTGCACACTCCTGCGAAGCAAATCAATGATGTATGTGAAGTTCCCATCCACACTGGGCCCGCGTGGAAACTAGAGCCCAAGCCCTCTCATTCTGAGAGGAGGCCTGTGTCCAGCAGTGGGATGTGAAAAGGCTGGTGATGGTGATGATTCAGTTTCATGTTTAACAATAAATGAACAATCGAGTGTGACGGAAGACGACCGCAACGAAATCGATGGCCATACATATAAATTAGTTTCGTTACAGTCGTGGTTAGCATTTTATGTTTAAAATCTAAGTAACTCGGCGCTGGGTTTTCGTTACGTTCGTGAAAATGCGAGGAAGAACTTTAAAAACAACACTAGCACCGGTAACGAGTTACCTTTCCCGCAACATCTGGGCCATGTTTTATAAAGCTACACGTTACAATTTACAAGCGGAAGTCTCATTCTATCACCTTTTGTTAGAAAGAGACTTCCGCTTGTAAATTGTAACTTGTAGCTTTATAAAACACGGACCCGAAAGGATTTTCGCATTTCCCCTGCAAATTGCGTTTCCTCAAATCTGTGCCGCGGCGTAATGTAACCTGGAAGAGTTCCGGCTAGCACACCTACTTTAACTCTTCGTAAAAAGCTTTCTAATTACGGCAAGGCGATTCGTTTGCATATAAATTACAAGGGAAATTTCCATTCCCCTTTTCCGAGCCGTGCGTTGTTGCGAGGCAACACAAACTTTATGTTAAACAAGTCACTTGAGAAGCAACAAATGTAACGTAACAGGAATAAGAGAAACTTCGTGGAAGTGAAATGGAAAAGAGATTGCGTCTAACTCGCGGAATATTTAATGGAAGATTATTATAAAATAATAACAGAACAGTGAAAACCAAGGTAAGTAAGATGTTCCAATTAAATTTGGAATCTTTATAACGAAAGTCAAAAGATAGGTACCTAATTTTCATTCGTGGAATTTCTTCACCTTGGTAATGTTTTAAAAGGTGAATGCTCTTTTATAAATAATCAGGTTGTTTGAAGATCTAGAATCTAGACTGCTGATGATTACCTGGTCTCCCCGCCGGCAGTCTCCAAAGGTGTAACGACAATGAATGCGTGGAGGAAATGGGATGCGATCATGTCTGGCGTGAACGGAGTCGCCTTTTCCTGAAAAAAAAAACAATTAAAATTTAAATTGCGAACAATAAAATCTTTCGCTGAATCAAAGGAGTAATGAAAGCTTATGAACAATTTATGCGATCTGTACAAACTTTCCAAGGGTTTATTTATTCAGGAGATGTTATTAATTTTGACACTTAGGTTTAGGTATTTAAAGTAGAATAAAGAAAATTATCTTAATTATAATTCGACAAACCGGCAAACCGTGGTGGCGATCCGGGCGGACCTCGCACAAGACGCGAGTTTGCACCCGCAAACAGACGGACCTTGTGCAAGGTCCGTCCGGATCGCTACCACCATCTTACTCGCTAATCCTGCCACAAAGCAGCAGTGCTTGCACTGTTGTGTTCCGGTGTGGAGAGTAAGACAGCCGGTGTAACACCGGACAAGAGGCATTTAATCTTAGCTCTCTAGGTTGGCAACGCATCTGCAAACCCTCCGGGGTTGCAGGAGTCTATGGGCAGTGGTGATCACTTACCATCAGGTGACCCACTTGCTCGTTTGCCTTCGTCGTCGTATATATATAAAAAAGAGACCCTACCACAAGCAAATTGAAATTTAAAAAATAGATACTTGAAAGACAATCGCCACAATGTCGTTACCGACGTGCCGCTTCCGCTGCAGCTGCTGCGCGTCGCCGGCGGTGTGCGGCAGCAGCGGCGGAAGATTAGCTTAGCGGCAAGATTAGCAAGTACCACCCGCAAATGAAAATTTGAAGAATAGGTACCTACTTACTAAGTGCCTAGTGAATGAAGAGCCTTGGGGGGAGGCCTATGTCCAGCAGTGGATGTCTTTCGGCTGACATGATGATGATGAGGTACTTACTTGAAAGACAATCGCCACGATGTCGTTGCCGACGTGCCGCTTTCGCTGCAGCTGCTGCGCGTCGCCGGCGGTGTGCGGCAGCAGCGGCGCCACGTGGAACATGATCTCGCGCTCGTGGAACCGCTCGTAAACCGCCTCGGAGCCGGTGTGCCCGTTCATGATGTCGAGCCCGCCGCGGTAGCCTGCCCAAGGTAAACTTTCATCATCACCCGCCTTTTTTACGTACTGCTGGGCACAGAATGAAGATCTCCTTGTGTTTAAGGAGAACGATTAAACTCGAGGTTAGATGCCGCGTGGAAGCGCCGCTGGGGCAGTAACTGTCGGCTCCAAACCATGGGGAACTGGGCTGAACGCAAAAGACGATCGACAGCCCGCCTGATCCAGCCAGGCGTCCCCACACAACACCATCACATCATTATGGGCACAGAATGAGAGGGCTTGGGCTATTCAAAATTCAAAATTTTATTCAGCAAATAGGTAGTCGAATGCTCTTTTACACGTCATTTTTTTTTCGAGTCTACCAGCGTTTTCGGAAAGACCATTATTGCCAAGAAGTATGCGCCGCAAAAATCTTGGCACAATTATACTTAGTTCCCATATTATTATATAGTACATACATATTACATAGTGCTGATTGGGAACTTCACACACATCACTCGCAGAAGTATGCAGGTTTCCTCACGATGTTTTCCTTCACCGAAAAGATCATGATAAATTACAAATGTAATTCCGCATATAAATTCCGAAAAACTCACGAAGTGCGAGCCGGGGTTTGAAACCACGACCCTTTCTTTTCTGCTTGAGAGGCCATAGGTCAAACCACTAGGCTATCACGGCTTTTTAACTTATCTTTAAATGAACTAAAAACGCAATAATATTAAGGTCCGATAATTGTGAGTTCATAATTACAAATCTAACTAATAATAAGGCTGAAAGGCGTAGAGCGTAAAAGAATTGATGAAAAACAAATAAGCGACCTAGACGATGGAAATGATTTGAAAATTTTCAAGAAGTGTCATGCAAGGCAAAAATGTACCTAGGTAGGCAAGGTTTTTACAGCATTATGAGGTTTTTGTCTTTGCTTTCTAATTTACCTCGTAACCCAATGGTTATATTACTGATTTTGATAATGGACAAAGCAGCGACCCATTTTGGTAATCTAAGAGCTTCTCAATTAACACCTTAGGTATTTCAATAATTTAATCCCGAAGAAATTTTAAATCTCAATTCGTACAAAAAAAATCACTCGTAGTCTTTAGAAAGAGTGGTAATAACTAGCCCCGGTACAGAATTTTAAACGATTAATCCAAAGGCACAGATAACGTAACCGTGCAATTAGAAAGAGCGGTAAAATTGTGGCACTTTTAAATGATCATAATTATTCAACGTTAAAAACTTATACTTTCCACTGAAAAACT
Organism: Clepsis dumicolana; assembly: GCA_963691665.1. Lineage (NCBI taxonomy): Eukaryota > Metazoa > Arthropoda > Insecta > Lepidoptera > Tortricidae > Clepsis > Clepsis dumicolana. Next base: position 8,264,800 of record OY829519.1, read on the forward strand.
TAATGAATCACCTGCGTTAATGAGCTCTTGATAGCGGTTATGCGGTTAAAACTTTAATATAAGTCGTCTTAATAAAACGTACCTTTATGGTCTTTCAACTTGATTTTCTGCCCGAGCAGTTCTAGAAACTCGTCGAAGGCTGGAGACGTCTCGTTGTTACCGAATAGTTCTTCCTCAGTTGTCTGTCCGTACTTCTGGTAGAGTACTCCGAACTTGAAGGTGGCAACTAGCACGTGTTCATCGTAGGCCGAAATCAGCGAGGATGCGTTCAGTGACATCACTGGTATGAAGTTGTCGACGTTCACTTGCTCGTTCAGCATCTTAGCCAGTTTCAGGGGCGAGGGCGTTACTCCTGATCCTGGGAAAAGAAAGCAGAAGTGTTTTTATTTTGCGACGAATACCTTCGAATGCTTTTTTTGGAGTAAATCAGTACCTAGGCATCGATATAAAGTGTATGTTTATATCCATTGTCTAGCACCTATAGTATAGTTTGTTCCTAGTTTGGGATTAGGTCAATAAGTGCCAGTTGTCCAAATGATATATATTTTTTCTATTATAATTAATCTTACTTTGTTCTAAAGGAGAACTCGAATAAACGGTTTTTCTCAATACGATTTTCGTTAACATTCAAACTAAGTATCGGATTAGACTCGAGTTTATTTTAATTTCGGATACTATTCGGGTTGCTCATATAGGTGCTATTGCGCTAATGTGCAAAGAAGTTCATCGTTGTTTTCATTTTCTTGTTTCCTTTGTCATATTTCTCTCATTTTTATTGTTAAGTTAAGAATAAATCTTGTTCCACTTACTGGTAGTAGAAGTAAGACCGTGCATGGTTTCAGTGCGTAGTCTGAGGAGTATCCGGATGTGGTCCTGCCCCGCCATATGCTCGTTGATGAGGGACATCACAACGGGGCCAAGGTTTTCATCGGTGCCGACCAAATTTATGTGCTCCTGCAATAAAATTACCAACGTCAATAAGTTAGTGGGTAAAGAAAAACTAGACCTTGAACTTGACACAAGGCAGGAAATCAACATTGTTATAAGATGTGAGACTCATATCGTGTAAAATATTGAAGACAAACATTCTAGAGCAACTAACTAGATCCACATAATTATGAACGCAGGTCTCAATGTCGAGTTTCTAAATAAACACGTATGAGTTGTAATGCTGTATAAATGAATACTCGTACGTAACAGTAGGATAAATGTTATTTAACATTGCTCACATCATTGTCAATTTGCATAAAAAGCACCACAATGAAGGTTACCCAGAACATTCGATAACGCATAGGAAAACAGGAGATATCAGGCTAATTAGGAGTGTAAATAACAAAGCTAATATTGACCAAAACGACCGTAAAATGTCCATCAGACACGCCCAATACCTATAAACCCACAGAATATGATAGCTAGACAATATTTATAGCGGCAAGTGTCTGGACGCAGTCATTCGGACTCTAATGGACTTATTGTTTTTATGGGTCAGTCCCATGATGACAATTCTAATAAGTGAAGGTCAGTTCAGTTCAACAATTAGGTAGGTGTGTCTGTAAAATTTTACAAGGATGATCCACTAAGGTTCCGAGTAAAAATATAAGATCGCGAGGATAGGCGTAATAACACTAATTTGATTGAATGAGTCGATGTAATTATAGCATGAATCAGAGCGTTTTTTATAGACAATGATCTCATTCAATTATATAAGCTAGCCGTGTTCCTGCGACAACTGGAAAACACTTAACTTTTTTTTAAGTAGGTATAAGAGGGGGCAAAAGAGGAGACGGATCACCTAATGGAAAGCAATCACCGCCGCCCATGGGCACCTGCAACACGAGGGGAATCACAGGTGAGTTGCGAGCCCTTTAAGGTTGGCTCGTTTTTTAAAGATCCATAAGTTATAACGCTCCGGTAACTATACGTTGACAGGATCGAAAATGAAGATTTTAAAATTCAAAGACAATTTACGAAATACTACGAAATATTTTACCGTTTATTACGTTTACGATACTCGGAGTTTTCAATTTGAATGTAAGTTTGAGTTAAACGACAAATTCACCATGTTTGCTATGCTGTAATAACTGCAAAATCATGAAGGTTCATACTAACAAGTTAATAACCGCCTGCTGTCAATCAGGAATGCATTACGTCTTCATTACATTACGAAACATTGCTATGCGTGTTTGTATAGCTGTTAAACGAATTAGGCGTACCATCAACTGAATCATACTATGACTGAATTGAAGAGAGTATCGGGTGTTAAGTGGCTCGTAAATAACTTCATTGTGAATTGTTGTATATGATCATAAATACTATCCAGATAACTTGAAAAAAAAAATGCTATGAAATTCTTTTTGCTGATGGTATTTATTTATTGGGTGTACTTTCACATAAGCATAAAATTTCAAGTTCAATTGGTTAAAATTCAGTTGCAAGATTTGAAACTGACTAGGTACTTAGGGCCTGCGAAAACTGGCAGGCTGGATGACATGGCAGAGGCCTTTTTTAAATGTTAATTGATTGCAATGAACTTTATGTACATAATTATGTACCTAGTACCTACCACCTAGTACTTATTGTATATTTGGGGGCCCATAACGAGACACATTTATAAAAATTTGTAGGTAAATTGTATAATAGAGTTCTTAAACATTTCTTTATACTCGTAAGCGTATAAGTAAGAGTGAATGAGTTAATTTTACAGTTTTTTTTTTAAGTTTGTATGTCCAGATTTAGATAAGAATCAAATTAAGAGTTCGCTGCAATTTTTTAGTCACCTTTAGGTGCTCAGACAATACAAGCCAGCTAAGCCGAAGCAATGCCAGATCCTCAAGAACCGTACGTGATCGGTATATGTAATGTGTCGCAATCTCGAATAATTGCAGTCCACTTCCTCCAGTGGTTGGCTGTGCTGCCAGGAAACCATTATTGCAGTTCTTGAGAAACGCCTATTACGCTTTTGTCAGTCGTGTAGTCAGCCGTGAAGATTTTATGAGCATTAAATTTAATTCCGGCAATTAATTAACTTCTTTCTTCAAACAGGACACTTTCGGATAAACTTTATTGAATTAAACATGATGCAATTATAAGCTTTAATATAGATTGAACACTAGCTCATCAAGCCGGAACGACAACACCAAAATTGTATCCCATTATAACTTACTCTATTTACCTACCAATTTCAGAATTTTCCCTTGCTCGTCCTTTTTCATCTTTGCCACAAAACGGCAAATTGAAAGCTAAAGATGGTAATTGAAGGGACGAGGGGTTAATGCCCCTTTTCGAACGCTCTCTGATGGATCACGTCATCTGTGATGGAATCTTTGAGCAATTTTTTGCAACCCAGTTGAGTGAAATTTACTCTATTCATCGGCTCAGCTTTGGTGTCAGAGATTGTGTTTACGGGACATCTATCTTCATGATGAAAGATGATTCTATTACTGCGAAATGTGTCAACGGATAGTCAATATATCCATTGAACCGATATTTCCTATTTTATGCTACATATAAAATCCATAAGTAGATGACGCTCCACGGTTGTATTTTGACATTACTTGTGGTAGCATTATGATACACCAAAGTAACCACAAGACTATTTGAATTAGAGGAATATTATTATGTTAATTGATAAACACTCTGCCTAAAATAAATATCACGGCTCATGAATTAGCAGATTAGTGGCAAAGTTTTACCTTAAGAGAACTTGAGTCGTTTGCCCTAACCTAACTCATGAAATAAACGTTACTTAAGAGTATGTGCCAAGTCTTGGGATAATCCATGTCATTAATTACTGCAAGATATTGCTTACAGATTAGTTTACTATTACTTGTAATTCTAGACTGAAATTTAGAGGAGCTTTAATGTAAGTTTAAAGTACCTTCTGGCTGTAATGCTATTGGTATAGATATTTAATCTACACGGTAGAAGTACGGGTGAAGTTTGCGTCTACTAATTATTTCTTTCTTATTTGGTTACTTATTCTATTTGCTTTTACTTCGTGCATTATGCAACGAGTTTCTACTGTTTTAACGAAAACAATCGTAGTTTTATTAGCAAGGCTCGTGCATTCGGAGTTGTTGTTTATGTTCCGATACAATATTATTCAAACCTATTCGTCCAACGGAACTTCTAAATGGAAATTTCCATGCTGCCCGTAAAATCAGTTCGATTTATTTGTCCCAGCCTTCGATTTATTTAGCCAGGCCGGCACCGGCACCTAAAGGGCAATCATTTCTGAGGGGCCCATCATTTCTCTGCAAAGAATTGTCCTCGAACCAATTTCGCGTTATGAAAGAAGGCATTTGCTTATTGCTCCCATTTCTCTTTTGTCAGTTGCGGGGGCTCGTCTCCGTCACAGATTTAATCAGTGCGAATTGAAAAATGATCGTACTAGATGCAGTGATTAATGTTATTATAATGTCGTCTATCTAGTAATTAAGGGCTGAAAAAATGCTTCAAGTGGAACAGATTTCCATAGATTAATATGCAATACGAGTATGTTTGCTAGGTTTACATGCTGTTAGTGACCGAAGCAACTCTTGTCCTTTTCAGAATTAAAATATATCCTCAGGCCCCGGTAAAAAAAACTCCAACCCTATGATAGCGACCTAACATTCCAGAAATCCTATACCGTAATGAAAATCCCAATTTAAGGTAACAGATTGTCGACACCGAAACCCCTTCACGTGTCAGCCCTAATGTATTTGCACGTCAACCCTCGGCTATCGGCTTAGTGATCAGCTGCATTCATCTAGCCTAACTCTTGCCGCAATGACCCATCGACCTCCAGGGCTGGCACGGGGCGCTCGTAATATTTTATGCAAATACATTCGCGTATCCGCTTGGAATCGTTCACGGTGATGGCTCAATTAACAATATTGAGCCCTATCTTAGTAGCTTCGAAACTTCATGGGTTTTTGATGAAGGTATATTGTTTTTTGAGTTACGGCTGAGCTTCGTCTATCTACTTTAACATAAAATGGAAGTTGATGAAAAATTATCATCATCATATCAGACGAAATACGTTTACTGTGGGACAGGCCTTCCTCAAGGATCTCCATCACGATCGGTCTTGTGCTACCCGCAGTCAATGGCTTCCCGCGATTAGGTTTTAGTTAAACCGTAGGGATCAATCTCGATTTTAATTAATAAGATTATAGCCATTCTAATTGCAAGAGCTTGAATTAATATGAAAGTAATTTTAGTGTTTAAATATAGCGAGACGAAAGTACAATAAATAGACATTCCACGCGTGAGAACCATGTATTTTAAATGCAAATTCACTTCCCTTATCTCTACTTTTACATCAGCCCGATGCGTAACGCGTACTATACATTTTTGAGATATGATAAAAACTTTGAAAAATACCATTTCTTACTAAGCGCCGCAGATGCATTTGCGATAGGGCTCAGTGCCCACGCGAGGTCTCAAATTGTTTGGTAATGTCGTAATCGGTACAATCTACATGGCGCAGAGAGCTTGGTTCAGTCGGCGTGAAGCCAAAACGTTCCGCGTTGGTGGGCGCACACGATTATTTCCCACTCTGTATATTTTATTTAATGAGTGTAGTCGAGCCCTTACATGCTTGGAGTTGCGTACGTTTTAATTGGTGGATATGTTTTTTTTTGTTTAATTAATTTATCGAACAGTCTGGATTCTGGATGTATAAAACCATCAAATTGTTTGCACAGTAACATAAATAAGCAAAGCTTTAACTTATTTGGGATTTTCGAGTGCCTTTATAATAGAATAAACAACTTGCAGAACAAATTAAGATACTTAATCAAAGTCTCAGTTTTGCTAAAAAACACTAACTACATCTTAACTACCTACCCTACCTCTTTCTATTCTTTAACCTAGCCAAGCAAATAATCGATTCATGCGGTGAATTTCTTGCCAACTATTTCCCGATCGATATGTGAGATACGTACATTCTATACGACTTAGCATATTATTGGCATGTTAACATAGCAAGTAGCCTCTCCGCCGGTTGTGGTAACAACTTCCTCGCCCAAACATTATGCGCTGACACGAACACTTTACATGCACTGTAAATGCATCTAAAGAGGAACTAAAGGTTGTATACTGCGGTAGAAGGTAATAGTTGGAAAACATTTAGTTCTATCTTTCCGATGCCACGGAACACAACAGAGTGTATCAATTATTTTTTTATGAACTAAAAAACAATCAATAAATTAATTATTTTTTTATTTCATATCTTCAGAATTACGCTGGAAAGACTATTTGAATAGTTTTTATGTTGAATTTAATAGTCATAGTTCTGTCAGCCACTATTTTTTTAAACATATTGAGATTATACACATGTATAATTGTATATTGCATTTTATTTTATCAATATTTATAAAACTGGTTTTCTGTAGTTTAGAACTTAATCTAATGAAAAAAAATCGATGAATCTTATTGTCATTATTTTGCATTGTTAGCATACACGAAAATTCTATTAATTAATGCATCTTAATGATACAATTGATAAACTATTTCTGTTTCGTATCCAAACATTATGCGCTGACACGAACACTTTACATGCACTGTAAATGCATCTAAAGAGGAACTAAAGGTTGTATACTGCGGTAGAAGGTAATAGTTGGAAAACATTTAGTTCTATCTTTCCGATGCCACGGAACACAACAGAGTGTATCAATTATTTTTTTATGAACTAAAAAACAATCAATAAATTAACTATTTTTTTATTTCATATCTTCAGAATTAAGCTGGAAAGACTATTTGAATAGTTTTTATGTTGAATTTAATAGTCATAGTTCTGTCAGCCACTATTTTTTTAAACATATTGAGATTATACACATGTATAATTGTATATTGCATTTTATTTTATCAATATTTATAAAACTGGTTTTCTGTAGTTTAGAACTTAATCTAATGAAAAAAAATCGATGAATCTTATTGTCATTATTTTACATTGTTAGCATACACGAAAATTCTATTAATTAATGCATCTTAATGATACAATTGATAAACTATTTCTGTTTCGTATTCTTGAATTGCACATTATATAATTTTAGAAATAGGTACGGCAACACAAACTTTAGCATTGCACTAGATATTAAAACATTATTATATCGATCGAAACTGTCACAACAACAATTAAGTAGGTACAGCAAGCAGCAATTAAACATATTATCTATTTGGAATGACATGAAAAAAGTAGAAAAAGTAAGACATTGGTCGTGGGTATGGGAAAGTTCACACGTGTTGGCCGTACCGATGTCGTTATAAAGCTTGGATTACATTATTCACGATGCCTTATTGTGGGGCGTATTTCATTCTGTAATACTGCGTCCTAATGGTCTCGCGTATGAACGCATAGACGCTCGCCTTATTAGAAAAATGGCCGTATTTACTTACACCCGTTTTATGGGGTAATATTTGTCTTTAGAGCTAGGAACAGGGTAATACGATAAAGCACAACTATAATATAAAGTTACGCGACAGAGCGCATTTTTACCTACTTGCTCATTAATTGCAAACGTTGCCATTGTTCAATATCTATCAGGTATACAGAATCAATCACTTACGATAAGTATCCCTAGATAAACCATACGAAATACTCTACAAATGTTAAAAATTCAGCACTTGAAAGCGATAAATTACAGCGTCAACGAGATTTCGGTCACGTAAGCGGAACTCCAACAATTCTAATTTAGATAACTTTAATTATAATTATACGGGTACGGAGTGTATTAATCATGCAAGACAGAAGACTGAAATATGTGGCGCAAATCACGGATGAGTTCTAATTCCCTGGCGGCTTTGTCTGTGCTCGCTGCCTTATGAGGCGAGCTGACATTGTGCGGAGTTTCGCTGTGAAATATTAATACAAAGTAGACGGTACACTAGCAAGTCAGTGATATTACTGAGAATATATGGAAGGCTTCCATTTTGTTTTTAATTTCCGAGTGAAATTAGAATGCGAAGGATGTTAAAACTTTTGAAAAATGCATTTGATGTCAAAAAGTACATAAATTTCTTCTGCTAATAGAGATATAATACGCGGACACTCAAACCGACTTTTCTTAGATCAACAGTCTCTATACATTGTAAATTCATCCACCACATCGGTAAGTACTTCGTTTATTAAGCATAATATTTATAACCATATTGAAACAGAAGACGATTGAAAAACAAAGAAAAAAAAAACATTTATCGCTTTTAAACACAAGAGAAAGAAAATCGAAAAAGCAATCGACTGTTTTAATCAACGAGAACCACTTAGTACAAAGCTGGACCAGCATTTTGTGAAGTTTATGCTATTATTACAGTAACTTTGAAAATTTTATCGAGATCTATCTTGATTCTGACGTTCCATACAATTACCGTACAATCTGACATTAAATATTGATATCAATTACTACGAGAATCAACGCATTGTCACTAGTTGTCAATTCCATTTTGTCAAAATTTAGCAAAACATTTATGATTTTCGCACTATTTGTTTCTAGACACGATAGTGTTAAATAATGTTTCATTCTTCATTAGGGAATTTCGAGTAGATGATTATTTACCATTTCCTTTAATTATTGTTTGACAATGCAAATAAATCGTGCGATGACATTTGAGATTGTCAGCTGCGCAAGAACAGTTCCATAGAAAATCTGAGATATGGTAACTCGCAAACAAATGTTCTTTACTTGAACTTGTTGATTTATAAGGTCCAGAAACAATAAATCTAGACCAGATATATATATATAGTAGTAGACCTCTGACACAAGGTTGGTCCCGTATAAGGAAGCCGTATCGACGTGACAGGTCACCCGCCGACATAATGAATAGGTACTTATGATATGAAGCCAATTAATTAATTAATATTCAAACAGTGAGTTAAATGAAATTAAGAATTAATAAAACCGAGAAGATTTATGAAATACTGAATTAAGACGATGCAAAGGAACATCAGAAGAGAATTAACGCTCTGTAATTTTACTTTTTTTATACCTTCTGATGACCCATTGGTCATGGTTACTTAAAAGACAGAGTACCTGACAGAATAACTGCCACTAACTAGCACCTAATCTACTAGTATTTTCGAAAGCTCGATTAAGTGGTAATGTGAAATTATTTTATTTCGACAAGAGCCAAACGGGCTTTTCGATGAAGGAAAACCTCGCGAAGAAACCTGCACATAATTTATTCTTAGAAGAGGATGGAGGAGGATTGGATGACACTTAGTATAGAGTACAGAGCATAGGCAACAGAGTTAAAGGCATTGAGTTTATACAGTCAGCAATACCAATACCCAATTATAGATAAACAAATCGTCGAAGAAACTAAGAAAGGGTCGTTACTTAACAACAAGTAGTCTCTGTTGTACACATGAACGAAATTGAAACTGAATTTTATATGAAGCCGAGACCGTTAGTGCAAGAGAACTTGTAATCAGTCTGAAAGGCTCAGCATAAATCTAGAAAACAAATTCGAAGATACAAGAACGAGACCATACATTTTGTCATAATTATTTTCCCCCTTCACAAAGTTTGCGATTGTTATAAGTTATGACATACCCTGTAACACAAGTGCCTCAAAAAAGTTCCACAAAGTTGGCATGGCAAACAGTTGGCACACTGAGTCGGTTTTATTTCGTTCCCGCAGACAGCTTGGCGCGCAAATGTCAAGGCAGATGGTTTGCGTACAACAATACCAAATTACGTTGAACGCTTTATTGTATGGACTGACCAACTCAGCCAGTGCCTACGTTATCTGGTTGGATGTACTTACCCGTTTCGTAATGCCAACTCTTTTTATTCCCGTCTGACCACTTGAAGAAAGTGCGCTCTGGTCACGAAAGCAATTATATCGTGATTTTGTGTACTTCTTTATCCGATGGGATTGCCGAGGTCATTCGACCGTTTTTTTTTTTTTTTTCACTTTAAACGTGATTTGACGCACGATGTTCTTAATGCAGAAAAACGTTCAAGTTTCTCCGAGTTCTTTATGGTGACTTGAGTTCAGCTTAAAATTTATGGTAAGTAATATAGGAACTCATGCGGTTTAGACCAGCTGAGGCTAAAACTATAAACAAGTGATGTACGAGCACGCTAATAGCGAAAGCCAAAACTTCATAGGTATCCTTATCCTGGTTTGTAGGTAAAATTGCCTCCTCATTACTCACCTTGCCTAAGAAGAATCGCCGGTAATACTTGGCAGTGTCGTCGGTGTCGATGTTGTGTCGTCGGGAGGCCTGCCGCGGGGTCCCGGGTTGCGCTCTCGGTTCATTTTCCTCGCCATCTTGTGCCTCGTCTACTCCGTCAACCCAGTAACCTCCGTTGGGGGGTTGCACTATCGTCGGTGGGGTTCCTGGAGAAAAGAAAATGAATTTTCATGAGAAACAATCTAACAAGCTCAATCCAGCCGTTTGTCTGTCGAAACAATGTGTTGTAACTAAAACTTTTCACATCCATCAGTGTCAGAAATCAACTACTTAACTCGATGGAAATCTGTCCGATATTCACTTCACTTCTAGATTTTCACGGTAAGAATTGTTCATAGAAATTGTCATTAAAAAATATGCTTATCTTTCGCAACGTCGCCGACCGACCGGACTGCCCGATTAAGCATAACTATTACAGGTTACAGTTGCATGTGATGTCCACAAGCTGGTAGAAGCCGTTGTTAAGCAGAGTTTAGACTTGCACGAAAAATCGTGCAAGTTGCAATACATTGCGGCGTTCGATCGCCCACTCCAAACTGGTTCATGCATTCATTCAACTTGCATGATTTTTCTTGCAGGTCTAAACTCGGCTTTAGACATGCTCTATCGTTTTTATTATTGTTTATGTTCTACTTACAATAGTCAGTAAGCTTATATTGTTACTAACACATAATATGGATTATATGCGGTCTGAAATAAATCATAACAATTTCATTAAGAAAATCAATGAGAGGATGTGAAAAATCATGACAATTTGCAACAAAATAGCAGTACCGCGCGCGATTGTTTATTTTTTACATGGTGGCTCTTGCATATCCGTATGCAGCTCAAAATGTGTCTGCCGTTATAGCAACAACCTTCGGCTATAATTATTAAAACTGATAGCTTCTTTTCTTCACATTCTTTAAAACCAATTGCCTATTGGTTTCTGAAGTCGCAAAAAGTCGAGGAAGTCACGGTGGCAATTCCTTTTTTTTAATTTTTACACATGGTGCTAAGCTTAAGCGTTGTAGAGGAGATTAAGCTGTTCCAAGGTTACAATTGTCACTGCGTATTCTTATTTGATGTAACAAATTGATGTAATTAACCAGCGATTCTGCGCAGAGAGAAGGTCGACTTTAAATGGAACAAAATAATTGGTTTCGTGGTAAAAATATGTGCTGTTAAAATACAGTGAGAAAAATACCGAACGAGAGCTTCGTGGTTGCTTTAAAATTTCAAAAGGTGTATTAAAAATTAAAATTAAATTATTATAGTACTATATAGTACTTTATACAGCGGCCCGACCGAACGAACAAAGTTCTACGCAGAATTAAATCGTGTTTTTTAAAACGACGACACTCTCCTTTACGCTTTAATGATTCAAGAGCTCGGTGTAACCAGACTCTTTTGTACACAGGATATTTTTACAAGCCTTCTAATAATGAAGCGTCCTGTCCATTGTTCAATGTCCACTCTCATAAGGGGGAGCTGTATGCAAAGCCTCGGCAGTTTCTAAAGCTAAATGTTTGTTATTTTGTATGAGGCTGAAACTGTTGTGTTCGACGAGACGGGTGCCTATTCAGGGTGTAACATGGTTTAGTTAATAGGTTTCCAGAGGAACTGTGATTAGCAGAGTATTGACTACTTTTTGACATGTGTGACAGTCTTTGAAACTTAATTTGGCAGGATTGCTTACTTAAAAGCCGTAAGATTGAAATAAGTAAAGATAAACTGGACACAGTATGATTGCTTTTCTCAGTAATTGTTTGGCATTCTGAAGCATACGAAAATAATGTAAATCTTCGGGAACATATCGAAATACTTGCTGTAATATTTCTCAGAAGTGACTCCGTTTTGTTGCGAGCTCCTAAGAGACCCATTTTTAAATTGAATTCACTGTGGGCTGGAGCTACGTGGCTCTTTAGTGCACCTTAGTGCAGTCTGAAATATACTGTTGCAACCGCATCAAATAACAGAGTACAGTAGCAGCAATTTGTATAAATGTTACTACTTTTGTTGGGATTTTCATATTAATATCTGACATCATGTGGTGATCTCTTGTATATTAAATAAGAAAAGGCTAATACCATTTTCTTGGCTTCTGACGATGCATTGACTTCAATAATATTAGCTGTTCAGAGTATATCATTGTTCGTCATTGGTCTAAGTGATATTCGTAAAAGTAGAACCAGAAATAAGCCTCTTGCATCATTTACAAAACATCAGACGGAGACCAAAGTTTAACACTGAAATAACTGTGTACCAGAATAGTGCTTTTACCAGTTTCAACTTAGGGTTGACATCAGCTAAAGCTTTCTCGAATCGACGAAACCGCAGCATGATTTCCCATGATATGGCACAGCCCTAAGCCTTAATTAAATTAATGTCTTAATCAACTAACTAGCGCCGCGGAGCCGTGGGACTATAGTCTTTTTAATTTATATAAAATTAGCATTTACTTTATCGCCGTCACAGGATAGGCCACTGGAGATTTGTTTCCACCGTCGCCGGTATCTCTTTGCGGTAGAAATAACTCGAAGATACGCTCTAAAAGTTTTCTAAAATTACACTAAGTTTATTCAACTCTGGAACGGTATATCAAACTATCAAACGTTATTGGTGACTGTTGAACTACCTATTGGTCTCTTCAATGAGTCATGGCATCGATTTGTCATTATTTACAGTTTATGAGTTTACGCTTTTGATAAAACAGTACAGCACAACACTTCACTGTAGGTATTCTCTTGCAGGCGTCTTTATAGGCAGATTTTTCTTTAAAAGCTACATTAAAAGCGAGCTAGCTGAGTTTAGCATAGCTTCGCAGTATTAATTTGCTTTTAGAGATAGAAACAGAGGCAGGTGTAATAGTTATCTCATTATTTCGGCGCTTGCTCCGGATTGGTCGTTTTATTCTATGAATTTTAATTAGAGCTCATCATTATTCGAGCAGTGAATGTCATAATGCCAACTGGGTAGTAATTCAATCGCAAATTGAAATTATATTATTAGTTAATAGAAAGTTGTTGCTAGTACATAACAAAAAAAATTAAGTAGGTGTAAATATGACAGTAAAATTTAACGTACATTTTGTTATGAGTAATGAAAAAAAAAAAAACCCTACAACAAACAAACTATGCAATGTCTAAGCCAGTGTTACGCAATAAGGACATACTACAAAGTACACTACAAAGGTTTGATAAATTCAATTAAATATGTTTAAAAACTAAAATACAAAGACCGAGTGAATGTACAGTTTTTGTTAAACGTGTCCAAGTTGAAAGATTTGGCCTTGACTCTGCGATTTAGTCATCTTGGTGCGTTTCCTAGATGTAATGACAGCGACTCTAATGTTTGGACAAGATTTGACTGTGATAATATTTGATCTGCAAGGACGCCTAGCATTTGTTTTTTAATGTCCGACTTGATTATGTACAAACGTAAACGAAACTGATAATTTTTCATTTATAAATCGTAAAGCCTCAAATTACCTATACGAAGAAAGATTTAGTACCTAACCAAAATACTGAATCCACTAATTTTAAGATCAGGATTCATAAGTAATAATGAATTTCAAAATTAAACTTCACAGATACTTTTACACTTGCCAATTTAATTAAAATTTTATCTTTTTATCAAAACAATCTAACATTTTCATGTTTCATTCTGCTTGCTTCGGTCGTTTAGAACTAAGACAGACGGCTGAATTACGAAATTAGTGCAATATCTCAGAATGAGCGTTTTACTTTGGAATTCCACTCGAGCGGGTAAATTGTCTCACGTGGGTCAAGACACCGTTTATACGCAATAAGTTCTTTTGTGGAGAATTTTAATAAGATATTTTACGTTATTATGTCGAGTGGATCTAATTAAGAACGTTTTTAACTTTGTTTGCGACATTATTTTTTTTGCTGCTATGAAATATTTTTGACGCCCAGTATTAAAAAAGAAACCAACTTAGCTGAGATGAGCAAAATAGAGATAAGATATCATTAAGGAAACATATCTATGATCTCGTTATATATTTACCCATGTTCAGTCGACTAAGCTTCGGTGGACACTATTCAAACAAAGAAGAGAGATGACTCAACTTTGACTGCCGCGATCAAAACGCAAATGAACGAAGAAGATGAATGTAGCTTATACTCAAGGCCTAAATTAGAAGTGAAGATCGACACATAAGAATCGTTTCTCTAATTTTATTTTGGCTTTAAGTGTATATCCGTTATGTACAAATCTCCTTTCCATTAAACTCTAACTTCTATGTACCCTATGAAGTGGGGTTCGGACTGCAGGCTCGTCGAGCCACCGCCAGGCTCGAACACGATTTTTCACCAAGAATCGAGTAGGTAGTAAAGTTATCGTATAGATAACGAGAAAATACGCTTACGGGGACGCTATTTCAAACGTCATACAAATGTTCTCGATGGCGAAACGATAACATTCTTGGTGAAATGTAGGAATAGGTTGCAATAATGCAAACCCAGCAGGCTCGACAGGTCAGTCTAGCCTGCCGGATTTGCATTATTGCAACATCTTCCTGCAAAAAACTCGAGGTTAAGCTACTAGCCTCGTATTTACTACGTTTAACGCGCAACAGCAAAGTTTTCTTATACTTAATTTTAATTTATTATAGTGAGTATAATGTTTGCTCAGCTGACAGTGACGACCCGCTTGTGACATAAACATAGATACAGAAGTGATATTTCTCACCAGGTTTAGCAAGAGTCTCCTCCAGTAGCCTTCTACTGGCCTGGCAGGCGGCGGCAGCGTGGCGTTGTGCGGCTGCCGCGCTCGGCGATGGCGGCGGACCGTGGGGAGCCGGCACACGGCCATCGGCATACGGCCGCTCGGCTCCCAGCGACACAGACCCGCGGTCTATTCGCGGCACCTGTGGAAGGAGATAGGCTTTAGAAACAAGGAATAAGGTCACATTGGTACTCTTCATGCTTTGGCAGTGGCGCAAAGCATCTCCAAACGTAGGTATAGTTATAAGAGGAACAAACTCGAGAGACTGGGTAACTCTATCAGCAATGACTTATAGTTGCTACAGTGAGTTAGGAAGTTTAGTTCCGATATGATTTAGCCATAAACGTCGAATTATTCAGATGGGCGTAGAAGAGAAACACAATAATACTAACTTGTGGCATTTTGTAGATATCCCAAATTTAATAAGTTTTTTTTTTTCAACTTGGTATGCCTGTGGTGCCAGTGTGAATCGCATGTAGCTATTGAATGAATCGTAACGCGAATCTCTCACATTGTTCCGTCTAAGTTGTTAAGGAAAGGAAGCAATAATTCTAATCTCAAAGTACAGTCGGCGGCGCCAGTTACCGTGACGGGCGCATCGTTCGTTGACCTCCTACCGTGGGATGCCACCATTGTTGCTTTTCATTCTAACTGTACGGATCCGTTCGAAACTATCGCGAAAGCATCGCGCAAGTTCAATTTACGTATACGTGAATTGGACACAAACCATTCGATGGCATCTAAAACGAACGTGAAACCGCAAGTAAATTGAAATTCGTTGCAGTTTTATTCACGTAATTCCTAAAACAAAGCAATTTTTATCACTCTTCCATAAAATTGTTTCAAAATATTCAAGTCATTTGCTGCTCGAGTTGGCAACGAGAGAGCAGGTGCCGCGAATGAACCGACTTCCATAGTTACGTAACTTAATATAACGATTCTTGTATCGACTCCCATAAATCGATAAATTCACCGCGGCCGTAAACACCATCAAAAGTTTAAAATTGGAAGCCGACGGAAGCATTAGTCGAGCCGTTGACAGCGCGGCGAAACAAGTAGCGTGGAAAATGCTCTAGCAGTTTTCACTTTGATCCAATTAATCTGATGTTAGGAACATGCTTACCACTCCCTCAACCGCTGAAATCGAATATCTCGCGTAAACATAACCGTAATGTAAGCTGGAAGTAAATCTAAAAATGTTTTAACACATTTTCATAGCGAAGAAAACGGACGATTGAATCCATAGAGTTGAAAGAACTTTTCAACGGTTCAAATGACAATCGATGTTTCACGGAGACCAGTCGAGAGTTCATAGGAAATCGAATAGGGCAGTGATCTAGTCCGGACAGGTGTATTCAGCGGACGATGAAAAGAAGTTCCGAGCCGACGCGATATTATTCTATTGAGAGGAAACGTCAAACTTATCAACAAACGTATCTTTAAATAGGCACCGAACCGGTATCACAATGATACATCTATGGAAACTAATACAAATTACAATCCATGTCAACTTTGATATTATCATCACTCGCTGTTGAATTAAATAACGTAAAATGCTCTAGTTTCATTCTAAATATCTCACACCTACTAAAAAAAATTTTTGGTTCGATTTACTCGTATTTAGAAATAGAGCGTAGAATCATGTCAAACGCCTTTATAGTTTGATACACTTCCTATAGGGCGTACCTTGGTCCATAAAATTCTCGCTATGCTATAAATTTGGCACGCATTAACATAAATTAAAAGTTATATTTTATTTGAGCACGTTCTTTTTAGTAATACATATTCAATACCTACATAACAATTATTTCTGACATCAAATCCCACAAGAACTTGCTTTGTAATAAAGCATAATACCTACAACAAATCTAGTTTCTGTAACCAATTACGTCTATTAAATACATAAATACAGAGCTGTCAGTTTATTTTGAAACTCGCAAGAAACCAAATGAGGTTAAGCAAAAGTGATTAGTTAAATCATTACGAACTACACACGTACTGTAAAGTAGGATTTTTACACCTATCGAATGTCACTTGTTTGTGGGGCTTCGGTAATACCTACTTGTGTGTACAACATTAATCTGATACTGCTTAGTTGTTCCTAGCATGAATTTAAATTATATTGCAGAAGTAGAAAACCAGACTATTGTATTCAATCATCCATTATCCACAATAATGTTATCTATTTCACTTTGACAACATCTGAGAAAAAATGCATACAGACTTTTATATTTTTCCGGATTTTTAACTGCATGCGTCAGTATATTGGTAAACACGTGTCACGGAATGACAAATACCTGGGGTACCTGGATTCATTCCCAGCCTAAGTTATATTTAGTGTCTGTTTCTCGCTGAAAATCGGCGTGAAGCAACAACACCCCTGTTGCGTTTTGTTCGGTCAGTGAGAGTGCCAGTGCCCCGATTCCCCCCCCCTTTACTATTCCTTTTCCTCATCAAAGGCCGGCAACGAACTAGTGGCTCTTGGGGTTGCTGGTTGGGTGGCGGTGATCGCGTACCACCAGGTGACCCGTTTGCTCGTTTGCCTCCCTCTTTTAATAAAAAAATAAATGAAAATAGTTAAGCTTAAACGTTTAAAAAGCAGGAAACAAGAGAAAACCATTAATCCAAATTAAAACACAAAAAATTTGACCCCATATTATTTTTTCAACGCTGAAAACGAATTCTAATCGATTCGACAAATGCCGTCATTCTATAAATACGTTGCCTACACGCCTCTCGCATTAACGGATAGGACACCACAAGTTTTAATGGGCATTCTAAGCGACTCGTGTAATTTTGTTGCTGGCTCATAAGAATTGAAAGACTAATTACCGGATCTACAGCAGTTCAAAGACAAACATTAATGTCACGTAATAATCTAAAATTACATAGAGTTTTGTTAAAAGTATTTGGTAGAGACTATTGACGTCAAACTTTGACGGTCAAAGTTCGTGTACCTTTCTAAAGTGTTTTGTTTTCAGTATTTCGTTATGTATTTTGGTGACTTTGATTGTCATGACTGTGTGCAGTGACATTATGCAATGCTGATTAATACTTAAGTTATTAACTGTCAATTAGATGCTTTTGAAATTAAAATGACAACGATATCGCTTTAAAGTAGTCAACTTAAATAATCATGTGTTACATTCACTTCTTGGCGATTTATGTCCTTAGGTACATACTCGTAATTAGTATAATAATATAGATCTTGTTAATCCTCTAGGGCAAGAGCTTATACTCTAGGTCATTTCCGAGAAATATCTTGTTTGTGGCCATTAAGACCTCCGTAGGTTAATGTCATGAGCATTTCATCGTAAAAGGTTAATCGAACCACTTTTCGTGAAGCTACTCGCATATATCATTGTCAGTAATACTTACTTCTTCCTTACACAGAGCAGTATACATATAAACACTATTTAGTTGTTGTTTGCAAGCGGGAATTTTGCATCTCCCCAGGATACAAAATATCCTATGTCCGGTGGGCTTATTTACGCGCTCGGCTTCACTTTGGCATTCGTCATCCTTTTCTGTCAAATGGTACGTGATTGTGCGAGAAAGAGTTGGCGAATGCCAATCGTAACCGAGCGCGTTAGACAATGAGGCCTCGGGTCTATCCATGTGCGAAATATCAGCCAAATCCGTTAAACCGCTAACCCGTGATTGATAAAAAAATAATATTAAATAACTTATTATAAAGATATTATAATATTCTACCTTCTAAGTTATATATTACTTAAGACAGTTTTCCACATTATCTCCTAATCTCCGCGATGCATCGACCGGTCTACATCCCATCCCCAGTATTTCAGGAAATGTATATTTGGACCGACGGATATCTATTCCCGTTTATTATTACATTGTAAAGTTTACACAAAGCATCGGACGGTTTTTAAATAAATATCCGAATATTAATGGTCACATCAAAGCGAAATTACGTTTGAAGAGGGTGAATAGATTTTGTATTTATTGGTACAATTTTAAAGGCTTATATTTTCTGAATTTAAAATCGTCATGATTGAATTTTCAAGTCGTCCGTATGATATAATGAAGGTATTTAAGTAACATCGAGACATTGGTTTAAATTAAAAAAAAAAGTAAAGCTGTAAGACACAAGTTTTTAAACTTACTGACATTTCAGTCTCTAATCGCATTGGTTGATTGGGCGAAACATTCGGGCAAACATTTGGCGCAATGTGGAGGGGAGTCAACCGTCGCTACCGGTGATTAGTTTGTGATGGAAAGTAAATTGCATCAATGCGCTTCGTGACTATCATATTGCATTGCACTGTGACGTTAGCGTTCGGTTTTACCTAGTTTCGCAGAAATTTGACAACAAAAAATATAATAATATTTGGTAATTTAGAGGGTGCTGAGACTTTTCGACGAAAATCTGGCTGCGATACAATGACCTTTGACATTTTTCTGGAAAATTATGGATAATACTGGCAACATGGCTCAAAAACGAGCCTTACCCAGCAGTGGACGGAGTGAATGTGGTGATTTGATGGAATGTAATTTGAATACAAAGTCTTCGTGACGTGAGACGTTACTATTAATAATAGGTAAGTACTAAACAGAATAATGAACATGCGTAAATATAGCCCTGAAAGCCGTCTCCTAACAGCATTATCTGCTTACGAACAATATGGCATAAGAGATAAGCTTTATCTACAATCGCAAAGACACGCGTGTCGCAACACATGTAAAGCCTTAGTGGAGTAACTAATTTTGGTATTAAAAACAAAATGCCCAAGCAATTTAAAGCAATTTGCTTCAGCATTGACAAACGACAGATAATAACGGAAATTCAAAAAGGTCGCGACTAATTTAGAAAGTTTGGAAATTGCTTAAAATATTTCGAGGGACTGTGCCTAAATCAACAGAAAATACCATTCAATAAACTCGTCAAGCCACCAAAAGACATGCAAATGAACCCGTAGAGCATTCAAACAAAGTAAAACAAAGGCTGCTTTCATCAGTCATCGGAGGCACGCACGTACCTAACCCTTTAAATTTCAATGTCCTGAAACTAGGTGAGGTCGTTGACAGAACGAAGATATTATTAGCATAAAGTACTTCGTACTGCGAATAGTACACAGTATTTACAAAGACGATGTTGTAAATGACCATGAGAAATGTTTTTCATGAGGCTTCTGAAAAATAGGAACTAGTGAATACATAATTATGAACAGAAAATGATAAATAAGACATTCGCAGTAATAAGAGGCAGGTGTTGATTTAATACGAACAGAATCATCTGGGTGGTCATCCAATATGTACCTAATGGCCAGTAAAATTCTACTTACAGCTAAGAGCATTAATGCTGAAAAGGAAAACGATTAAAACGTTTAATTGACACTATAGATTCGTAGGTAGACCTGAAGAAGTGGCTGGCTAAAATTCGAGAAAATAAAACAATGCGAGTAAACAAGTAGATGTTCTACCTGTTTTCTCATGTTCATTAAACGAAGGTACTGCATTGTTCGCGGCGGATGTAACGATATTGCTGAGCCACTTACTCGTTTCCGAGATAAAGGAGGCGCCAGACAGGCCTACGGTACAATTGTTAAATCTAATGCCAATTTAGACGGTGGGGAAGAGACAAATGTGTCATTGATGTTGCGGGGAAAATATAACTATTTTAGGTGGATAAAATTAGATCGAATTCACTAAATGAAATATCCACTTAAAATTTTTTGGTTTTTACAATTCGTAACGTCAGTGTCTCGAGCGTTCTTATTAACTTAGATGAAGTAAATCAAAGTGCAACATAATATGAGACTTAAAAAAACTCTTTTAAAGACCTGCATCTCACAAACTTATATTTTCCATTTCACGATTTTCTTGTTTAGTTTCTTTGTACAGTAAGCGCTGGCAGTGGCACCAAGTTTGAATTGGAACATTTATTTCAGCATTCAGTAACTGGATGAAGTTTGGGAGGACTATTGGGACAGCTCAGGAAAATGTGTCAGGACTTATGTAAACAGACTGTCGTTTGTTTCAAGCTTGAGTTTATCTTTAAAGATTCATGTGAAATTCATGCTATTGTTACAAGAAACGCAACATATGTCAAGTTCAAGTTGCATGTTGACATTGTGATATTTGCACAAACATCTTTTAAACATATTCTACTTAAACCTAGAGCTACCCTTTTGTCGCCCTTAAATAAATGGGATTATTAACAAACTATGGTACATTTAATGTACCTACGAACGATTGTGAGAAAAAGCTTTCGTAGATCCCACCGCGATTGCGTTCATCGGAGCGTTAAAAATGCGCGATGCAACCTTAATCAGTTCGATCTCTTTTAAATTCAATACTAGTACCTACGAATATGTTTAGTTGCTTCGTAACCATATTGACATTCATTCAAATATTAATACTTCACTAAATTTCATGTGAAAATCCTCAGATTAATAACAGCTATTGTTCCAACTGTTGCTTCATCTACGAGATCTTTGATTTCGTCTATTAAGTTTCAAAATTCTTAATCTTCAAATATTATAAGGTGGTTTATCTCTGCGTTGTTATTAACAAAAAGTCATTGTTTACAAACCGGGCTAATTACCAGTTGCTAGGAAATTGGCTATTGTTTGTTGGCTACGTAGTAATATGTTCTATTCTCTAAGGCAGAGCCACTCCTCAAGATAGTATCGAAATGTTCAATGTTGGTACTAAAGTCGGTGGTACATTGTACTAGTGCATTGTTGGACATTGCGTTAATAAAATTAAGTGGAGCGGAAGGCCAAGTTAAAGTTAATATGTCACTGAAATTGAGCAGCAGCATGCAAGGGACGTATGAAATATCGTTAAGTTCTAACTAGTTACTTGTTGCTAATTAGCTAATTATATTTGCATGTTCGAACACCACTGGTTGTTAACATATTTCTTTTCAAATTATAGGTCCTTTGTAAATACTTGCGTTTTATTTTGACAATTACCCACGCGCACCAAAACCACCTACTTAAATCAGCGTTTGGTACCACTTGGCATTTTAGTAATGATTGATACGTTCTCATGGTACCATAATGAAGAGTAATTAAAGACTTAAGTAGCTATTAACCGGACCATAACTTGAGGGTGTTAATGCAGCAAAAAAAACGAAGAATAAAATTTGGAAGGTTTTATTGGAGGACAAATTAGACAGTCATAAGCATAAAGATCTTACTAAGCCTGCTCGTCCTACGCACTCGTCTGCGAGCTAGGCGCCACCTAAATTACGACTTCTCAGGAATGTAGCAACGCGCACAGAACTGCTGTAATAAATTATACTAAGCATAATGAGGGGTCCTAACACCTCAATTGTTTGTTATAAGTATAACTTTAATTTAGTACTGTAGCTCAACGTTCATTCAAAAAACGGTGCGCGTCAAATTTGTTCAACGGTCAATCACCAGCAATCTCTACTCTATTGAATCCACATGAATAGACCACATGGTCATAATGATCTTCTAGAGACTTAACGAATAATTTTAAGCCTTGACTTTATCCCAAACAATATCGATCGCAATTCACATGAAAGGTCTTTAACAGAAAGTTATGCAACGAACTAACTAACGAGTTCGCGTTCGTACGCACTTGCGTCACGTAGTTTATCCTCGGCGCAATGTAGCGTGTGATCTCTTTTGTTTGTTTGTTTTCTACGAACTTCAGTACAAATGTTATGGCGCAGTAGCGCTACTTACGAAAGTCCCGAAACAAAGACTACCTTAACACGTGCACAGTTTGCATCTTTAACATTGATACATCAGTATCATCATTTTTCTCTCGCCCTTGTTCAACTGTTCCTTTGCGGGTTTCAGATCTTCCGTTGATTCAATTTAGTATTAGGGAAATATTGGAAGCCTGCCTTTACAATCGATTGTTGCCAGGACCACTCAAGTTATTCTCGTCGACCCGAGCCTTCGGTGAATGTAGTGCAATTCTCATTCTATCGCGCTCATTACATTGAAAAGCTTAAGCTTTAGGGACTTTTCTAATGATATTAGAATTAGTTTATTTTCTTTTAATAGAAGCGTTGTCAACGTTGATAAAGCCTTTTTTTACAGAGTTATTAATGTCGCAATGACTTTTTGGGTAGTACCCAATGGGTACATATTTTAGAGAAATTAACACAAAGAACTACACTAGACAAACAAACAGTCTAATTAATTATATAACAGTACAATTCCTAGTTTCTGGATTACGAGTAAGTCTCACAATCGCATAAGCAAATGTAACGGTTTAATTAACTCATGAACAAAGGCGCATCAACCTCATTATGCGTTGAATGGAGCTACGCATGTATGTACATGCTTCTCTAAGTATGTTTCAGTGTGCTTATTATTTCCTAATTACTACGCTTTGTACTCTATTTACACGGACATGGCCGAATTAGACGCATCATTTCTTGCGCTTTCTTCGACGTAACGCGATTATAAATGGCTTACGAGAAACAAGAACATTATAAGAGTAGGTATCTTTGTCTGTTCTGTTGGTTGGCCTGCTTTGCAATCTTTGCCATTTTTAACAATGTTGGTTGATCGTAAGTATTTCTTATAAAATCAAGTTTTTCGCTATTACAATAAAGGCTAAACCTCGAACCTTTAGTAAGATCATTTAAGTCATTTGTCTAACTGATCAACTGTAGTAAATAATAGAGACATTATTGATTTAAGAACAATTGATGTAGTAGTACTTTCCTTCAGAACAATAATTCAAGCAAGAACAAATTGGAAATCTCACACTTAACTCTTTCTACTATACCTATGGAGGTTATCCGTATTATTATCTGAATAGAAGAAATATTTGCAACATCTGATCACGGAATCCGGTAGCAGCATAAGAACATACAGATTCAAATTTGTGAACGCGAGAATCCGATCGTTATCGCGGTCTAGATTCTTCTTTTTCTCAGCACACTTTTACACACATGTTCCCATTATCTTGTACGTTATCGCCACGATATGCACGCTTATTGCATAAGACCAAGAGCAAAACAAAAGTGTGGCAACTGCGCCCTGCGCTCAGGCGGTATCAATGTGAACATAAGCGCATCTGCTTGCAATGTAGGCTTTCATGCACTTTGCTTGCATAATGTACACGAAAGCTGCACGATGAGACACCGTAAATGTACGAAGGGCAATCGTAACTGATTATTAAGAGACCACCCGCATCGTTTCTCTACGGTTTAAGGAATTTTATCGATAATCGTGAACTTCTTGGCTAGTAGTGAAATATCGTAATTTTTAGGGTTCCCTCAACCCTTATAGGATCACTTTGTTGTCCCTCTGTCTATCTGTTTGTCTGTCAAGACCCTTTTTCTCTGGAACGCTTGGAGGTAGCATGCTGAAATTAATATCTTGAAGCTGTGAAAAAAGTCAACCTTCTAAGTCAACGCAATGAAAAGATACAGTAATTAAAAAGGCTATTTACCATACAAATTGCCGAAATCTAAAACATAAAGGGTACTTCCAGATGTCCTAAAAACTTGAAATTTGGTATGAAGGTAGCTCTTATAACACAATCGCTCCGAAAAGTCTCAAAATCTTAAATTTTTATGTCTGTCTGTAGATTTCGCAGACCAATAGAAGTTGACCCCGCACTGCATACATTTTGCTTAGGAGCAGGGTTCTGCTAAAACTGGACTACTTAAAACACTGGGGAAAAGCGTTAAAATCTTTCTACGGAACCCTCGTGCGCGAGTCCGAATCGCACTTAGCCGGTTTTGCATAGGTAACTGCGAAACCTGAACATGATAATTCTCTTCACAAAACTATTGAAGCATAAAAGTAAATTAACGGTGCCAGCTCAATGAATAATTAGCTGTGTCAGAAAGATATGTGTTTACAAAGCAAACAAAACATGCTAATCTCACGTACAGATAGCTTTCTTGGATTATTCTTTTAAGATCACATCACTCGGTCAACAATTTGTGTCACATAACTGTGTCTGTCGTGAGCAACCTGTTACCCGGCTCTCTTTCTGTCACAAACATTTTGTTAATACACATACGTATGATAATTCCCTAATGTTTGGCTGGCCATAACTAAAAGCTACTTAACAATTTAAATAAAGCATTCTAATGATAAGTGTTGCTTTGAAACTGTCTAAACTCCTTCCGATTTAATCTTTAAAAAAAAATCAATTGCAAAAACTCGCATTTTAAACGCGCGCTATCGTATTTACAAACATATGGGTGCGTTGTTCAACGGCTTTTCTGTGTTCTCACTGATTACTTCAAGTTTAGCAAACACGCATTCGAATTCGAATTATAGGACGTCTACTTAAACTTGGGCCGTGGAAATAGCGGGTTCACTATTCCTTCATTCATAATGGCATTTACAAGGAGCGCGGTGCATGCGAAATTAGCTCAGCTGCATTTTTGTGCAGTACAATGATGCAATTCTGCAGCCGAGCCGCTTTGTGAGGAGCACCCTTATTCATGGTTGTGAACTTTTTGAATAAAGCCAGATTCGCTGTAGACGTGTCTGCGAAGTGGTTCATTACAATGACGTGAGGTAGGCGGATTTTTGGAACTAATTATGAGCAAACATGTGGAACAATGACGTGGAACTATAGTCAGGCTTCTTCTTTCTTTTAAGAATAGGTACCATTCAAGAGTTGAATGAAATGAAAAATGTTGCAGTGAAATGTATGTGAGAGTTGAATCTCCTTTTGCAGCACCGGTACCTAGTTAAGCAATCTCTGCGGTAAAAGGTTCCTTTTGCATGCGAAGAAATTACACCTAAATTAGCCTCTTCGTCTTGGTTTCTGTATTTTGGTTGTCTGTAAGAGATTGCTTTTAAGCGATAAGACCGCCTATTGTCTACCATACCTGTTTTTCTGTAATCTCCTTGTACTGTTTTGTGATTTTCAATAAAGAATATTTGTATTGTATTGTAAATGCACATCTCGCCCTAATTTTCATTCGCATTCAGTCATATACATAATTTGTTTTAAATACTTTTGTAGCATTTTATGGATGCATATTTTTTGGGAAACAAATCTACATTGGATTCGGAAATATTGGTGAAATTGACGATCTGGTAAAAACAAAGGCGAGTGGAGGCAATCATTCGCTATCAATCTGCCGATGAAATTGTTCAAATCCAATCTAAACCCAGACTACGAATTCACATCATGTTTCTATGTCCCTGGTTTTTCTGTTAGTTAATAAAGTTTAACTACTAGAAATTTATTGAGTGTCTGGATAAAAGATAACATATTTCAAGGCAATATAAAATACAAATTAGCGTAGAGGTACAGTATTGTTACTAATCATGCTTTCACTTAGCTATTCTGTAAATAAGAAACAGACGGTTTATTTTACGACTTGTTTGAATATGCATCAGATTTATAACGCAATACACATGTAATTTTATGACTTTTACTTCTGTTTTAGTAGCATTTAGTGTCGCTCACGCTAAGCACGCAATGTTGGCGATTTGTCAAATTTTCCACAATCGCACGCTTTTATTCGCTGCGTTTCTGAATCGACCGTACAAATTGGCTCACCGAGTGGAACGCCAGAGGCATTTGCGTGAGAAACAAATGATTTTCACAGTAGTGTGGAAATTGCCGCCATTCCCTCACCTCATTTACATTTCAAATTTCTAAACCCTAATGGGCTAGATTGTTCCCATGGTTTTTGTTTCTTTATGCCATCGTTCATTACACGTTATTTAAATGGGAGCAATTAAAGCAACAAGTTAATAAAACCCGTAATTAATATTCATACCTCGTGTTTGCTTTGGTTGAATGAAGCTTTTGCTTTACCTTAAAAAAAAAACTTAAACCAAAATAGTCAAAAATTTCCAGATCTATTGTTACCAATATCTAAGCACTATTTTCCTCCATTCATCAAAATACGAGGCACTACGCTTGTAACTTTACTGATACGTAAATTTACGCTTTAGTTCAAGCGTCATAACGGCCAAGATTGCGTGTGCCCAGTGGAAATAATCGGCATTGCTCGAGGCAAGCATTGGGATCAAGCTTAGAGCACGGAACCAAATTGAGTCACAATCTAATCTAATTTCTATTAAAAAAAAAAAAAAAAAAAAAAAAAAAAAAAAACGGTACGTCAACGTCAACACGATTTCAAATAAAGCTCCCAAATATTTTAATAATTAAATACTAATAATAATGTTTGTTTCATGTGCATCCCGGCCACCTCGACCTCTTTCCACGCCGGCCTGAGTCCCCGCGACTCCCGCACGCGCCGCTCTTGGCGGAGCCCCGTCAGTGCAGTTTTGTCGCGGCTGTCAGACTATTTTTCTATTTAGTTTTCCGTTGTGTTGTGTTTTTATGCCCTTAGATCATATGCAGAATGCAACGCAACCCGTAGATGGTACGTCACATGTATGCCCAATATGCAGTAGAACATTTAGTAGTAGTAGAGGTTTGAATATTCACAAATCCAAATTGCACAAATGTTTAAGTCAGAATGCCCCCCCCTTGTACATAAATCCTGTCTCCCCAAATACAAACCGTACTCCTACTAATCCACCCACTATTCCCTTTCATCTGCATTTGAGCCACTTAAAAAACAATGTTAAGGTGGTAAAAAGAATTCCCCGTGGCGCCCGGATCTCCGTCGCTACTCATTTGGCTCAACTTATAACGAAATGTTTGGACAATAATAGCTATGCGGACTGGCAGAATTTGTTACTTTTCCCATTTAATACACTTCACGTTAAAGACGATAAATCGTCTAAGATTTCTCTTACCCAAAAAATAAAAAACAATTGTTCCAATTATTCACCGCCTTGCCTTACAGTTTTTAGTACAGGCAAAAATAGCAATCAAAATTATTTTAAAAACAAAGTGGAATCTAAAGTTAGCGACGGAGACCTGAAGGGGGCCGCGCGGTTACTTTTTTCCAGTGACGTACTATCTCCAGATAATAGCGACACACTCTCGGCCTTACAAACTAAACACCCCCGAGCTCCTACAAACGCATACTTTTTGGACCCGCCTACGTCGCCCGATGTTTGTTTAAACATTCACGAGAAAGACACAGTGAATGCAATCTATTCATTTAAAACCGGTTCTGCAGCAGGTCTTGACGGACTTGCTCCCCAACACCTAAAAGACCTTACCTCTCACTGTGTGGGCGACGCAGGCAAACATTTAATCCTCGCTTTAACAAAATTAATAAACCTCATGCTGTCTGGCAATGTTAATCCCGAAATAGTTCCCGTTCTTTATGGAGCCAACCTAATTGCGCTCACTAAAAAAGACGGAGGTGTCAGACCCATTGCGGTCGGCTCTACATTTCGGCGATTAACTTCTAAAATTTCAGTTCGTCACATAGTTTCAAAATTGCAACCTCAGTTTGAACCAATTCAATTAGGTTTCGGTACTAAAGGTGGGTGCGAAGCGGCAGTCCATGCCCTGCGCACCTACCTTAATAACGATCAGTGTGAGGTTTTACTCAAAATTGACGTCAAAAATGCATTTAATTCGGTAAACAGGGACACCTTGCTCACAGAAATTAGGAATAATATTCCGGAAATTTATAATTACCTACTTAACTGTTATCATGAACCTTCTAAATTAATGTACAAAAGCAACGAATTATCTTCTGAAGTCGGCTGTCAGCAGGGTGATCCCCTCGGACCAGCCATTTTCAGTTTAGCCATTAACCCCATCATTCAAAATTTAAAGTCCAAATTTAACGTATGGTATCTTGATGATGGTTCCCTAGGAGGTGATGCAGTTACGGTACTTTCAGATCTCTCAGAAATTATAAATAAATTTAAGGCCATTGGTTTAGATCTAAACTTTAATAAATGCGAACTGTTCATAAACAACGCGATCCGATCCGATCTCTTCCAACATTTTAATTTACTTTGTCCAAATATCAAAATTGTCGATAAGCAAAACTTAAGCCTCCTAGGGTCACCAATCTTCGACGATGCCATTCCAGATTTAATCGCAAAAACTGTTTCAAAATTTCAAAATTCTGCAGACCGGCTGCTGGAAATCAGTGCTCACACTGCTATCACTATTCTAAAATTTTGCCTTTTTGTGCCAAAATTTACTTATTTGCTTCGTTGTTGTCCCTTTTGGAAACATCAAAATTCTCTGACCTTAATTGATTCCCTTATGAAAACTTCTTTGGAATCTATACTTAACTTACAATTCAATGGGCAATCTTGGACCCAGGCTTCCCTTCCTATCAGATATGGTGGGCTAGGTATCCGCAAAATTTCTAGTGTTGCTTTACCAGCGTTCCTATCATCTGTCCACAGCACGTCCACCCTCGTAGGTAAAATCCTAAAGGATTGTCCTTCAAACTACGAGACGACGGGTTTGGTCGATGCTAGGAATGCTTGGCTAATGGCTTGTCCGGGTGAAAATCCTCCCGCTTATCCAAATTTCCAACGGAGCTGGGATGACACACTATCCAAATTAACTTATTCTAATATTCTCAGTTCCAGTTCAGGCCCAGACCGCGCAAGGCTTTTGGCTGTGGCAAGAAAGGAATCCGGTGACTGGCTTCATGCTTATCCTTCCGTTAACACCGGAACCTTTCTTGAGCCTGAAACACTGAGAATTGCAGTCGGGCTAAGACTGGGTGTTGCGCTGTGTTCACCACACCGTTGCCTCTGTGGCACCAATGTGGACGAAACGGGACACCATGGTCTTTCCTGTCAAAAGAGCGCCGGCCGTTTCTCCCGTCATGCCGCGCTCAATGACATAATCCGCCGGGCTCTTGCCTCTGCGAACGTGCCGGCCATTTTGGAGCCAAGCGGCATTGCCCGCGACGATGGCAAAAGGCCGGACGGTATGTCTCTGATTCCCTGGAGAATGGGTAGGGTTCTGGTTTGGGATGCGACCTGTGTCGATACAGTAGCACCCTCACATCTCCAGGGAACCACACAAAAAGCTGGTGCGGCGGCAGAAACGGCTGAAAATAGAAAAAATTCTAAGTATCAATCTCTCGGTCCGAATTATAATTTTGTTCCTGTCGGGTTTGAAACTTTGGGTCCATGGGGTCCCAGCGCTTACAAGCTTATTTCTGAGTTACAAAAGCGCTTAGTTGATGCAACTTGTGACCAAAGGGCTGGCAGTTTTCTCTCTCAAAGAATCAGCATCGCTATTCAGCGAGGCAACGCTGCCAGCCTTTTGGGCACTATGCCACGGGGGCCTTATTTAGATTTAATTTAGTTTTAAGTTGTAGTTTATTTAGTTTAAGCTTAGATTAAATGTCATTGTAACTTAAAATATATATATATTATTTCTATTAGAAAAAAACATTTTATGAGAGCACAGAGACAGCACTAACTAAAGCTTTGAGCACAACACAACAACACAACACAAACACAAACACACAATTTCAGACACATACGACAGGTATGCTCGCATGTCATGTCACTTTTGGCTGAGAGGTCGTTGACATCTCCGGTCAGCTTAATACTCTAAGATATCGGGTTGCGGATTGCGGGTATAACTGGGCCGTGGGATTGCATCTTGGCGGGAACATACGGCGTTCCGTCTCGCGTGACGCTTACGCCATGCAAATGCAAAAATAATGGAGTTTTTCCCGCGGCGATCTAACCATGGCTTGGCCTTAATGATGGGCTCTGCTCCCATTAAACGCCATTATATCTTATCTTAATAAGATATGATTAAGAAACGTGACCACCTAACACAGATTTAAGCACGAATTTTTGGTGAACACTGAAACATTTTGTAGTTAGTTTCTGTTTTGACTAAACGGGCGAGCTCTCCTTGATTAAGGACCACCAAACGGTTAGAAAAATAACGGTCAAACATCGACTAATATGCACAAAAGTTTACCCAGTCTATATACAAAATTACACCTAGCCTATTACAAAAGAGGGCCACATTTTATTTATTTATTTGAGTAACAAGTTAAGATTAGTCGACGCTTGTATTGTAATGTGGTAAACGCATAAAATAGACACTTATTGTAATTAAAAAAAATGCACAAACCTGTCAAAAGGGGCAAGCAGAAGGAGGAAAGAAACGGAGAAGTCATCAACATATAAGTAGTGTCAGCGTGTCAGCCCCCAAAGCAGTAACGTATGTTTTCTGAAATAGACGCTGATTGACAATGGGTTCAATCTGAAGCCCGTTTCATTATGCAAGTGCAGTATTACAACCGAGCAACTGTTCCTCAATGGAGTAAGGAGTACGTTTGGCTCAGCTTTCATTAACCTTTCAATTATTCATGAAAGCACTGTCTGGGAATGGAGACCTAACGAAATTAATTATGTACTCGTACCTGCGAAAAGTAAATCCCTTAAGAATACGCTGCCGACATTAGCATCAGCTCATTTTGCTCGGTAAGTATTTAATTTTTATAGTATTTTCAACTACACTCTTGCCAAGTTGAAACAGTCTCGCCCTAGTCACTAATCGTTTAGGATTTTTAATAAAAAGCGAAATTAGTCCGCACGCGCGAAAGAGTCTTGACTTGAGATGGGACCGCGGAGTGCGTTATAAGTTTTACGGCTGTCACACTGTTCTTGTTATCCTGTGATGTCTTCCATTATCTAGAAGTAAGTTAAGTCCTTTTTATACAAAACACTGTGCAGATGTGGTCAATGATGTAACTCACTGGTCCAATAACGGACTATTCTTCACTCTAACCTTGAAGATACCTAAATTTTATGTGGTCTTTAATAGAAGCTATAGGGGCGAACTTCATAGTACGTGATTTGGTAAATATACGTAAGTAATTGATTGAATCTGGCGTTGCTTTGCGGACATGCGGTTTTTAGTACCTAAAGCCTAAACCCTTTTCATGAAAGCATTTTTTTTTTGCGATAATATGTTACGAGACCCTGTAGGTATGTATCCCAAAAGGGTAAGTTGTGTTTGTTGTTTAAATATGCCACGGTGACTTCAGTACAAAGTAACCTCACAATTTCTTTGATCCAACAAACCAGCTTTGAGCTCGCTGTCAATCCCTTTGTAACTACTAACACACAGACCCTGGAGGAAACCAAATTTTCTTAAAATAGCGGACTAAAGCTGTCCGGGGCAAAATGCGAACATTCGACAGGTAAGGGTAAGGTTACACTTACTTATAGTGGGGATTCGGTAAGTGCTTAGACGACATTCCTTGTGAACAAATGTATGGTCAGCTGTAGCGAAAGTGTCATAGTGCGCTTAGTGGCTTCGGCGTCTTTGAGTTGACCATCCTCGGAGTGGTCTCAGCCTTACGCTGCCCGCCGTCAAAAGTGAGCATTCGACAGCTTTTAGCTTAGTAGTAAGAAATGTGCCTCATTAATTAAGAGGAATGAAGTGTGTCTTTAACTCGACCAACCTCGGAGTGGCCTCAGCCTTACGCTGTCCGCCGTCAAAAGTGAGCATTCGACAGTTCTAGCTTAGGTAGCAAGTAACGTGCATTATTTATTAAGAGGAGCTGAAGTGTGTCTTTAAGTCGATCAGCCTCCGAGTGGCCTCAGCCTTACGCTGCCCGCCGTCAAAAATGAGCATTCGACAGCTTTTAGCTAGGTAGCAACTAGCAAATATTGTGCCTCATTAAAAACTTCCTACCTACCGGCGTCATAAATTAAAAAAAATAGCTCTGTCAAATAAAACATGACTTACAAATAAATGTATAGGACATAATATGTAGTAACGAGGTTAAGAGGAATGAAGTGTGTCTTTAAGTCGACCATCCTCGGCGTGGCCTCAGCCTTACGTTGCCCCCCGTTAAATGTGAGCAGAGTATTCGACAGCTTTAAATTTCAAAGCGTTTTGACAGGTGACATCAAACGGGGTTTCCAAACGGTATTACATTGGGATATTTATACTGTGACATTTTTCAACTTCTATTGCAGCATTTATTTATTTTCATTCTGGTGTGTTTAATCTAAAGAGATTAAGCCGCAAAATTAAACGGAAAGCCGCTGAAAACATTTTGACAGAAGTGTCAGTTCGTTGATTTGGAAATCAACTGAAACCAATAATTACAGGATGTCAAACATATAATATCCTGATGATTTGAGAAACACCTGTAGCCAAAAACTAGCCTTCGTTTAAATACAAATTCGATCAAGTCATGTGTATTTCAATAGCTTTTTTGTTTCCTCCCTTCAGCGGTAATAAAATAGCACGACGACTCAGTGGATTAAATAGGTAGGTAGGTATTTTTGCTTGTAATTTTATTATTATAAATGCAAATGCACAAAAGAAAATGTGGAACATTTATTTTATAAGGAAGGTATATCGCTTAAAGTTCGTTGAAATAAGCAGTTGAGGTTAAAGGCTTAATGGTAGACTAGTCTAGGCTAACGACTCGTTTGCAGGTAACAGGAAGTTATTAGCGGGTTCGCTGACCCCGCCCGCCTTCGCGACGCCCGCCCAAACAATGTTGATCCTCGACTTATTACTTTTCCCACTTTAGAGGTTAAAAGACGTAAGAATGTAAGGACTTTGGCTGTGTCCCTTGGCCCTCCTGAAAACCGGTCATATTGTCGAGTTAGAAATGTGTCCGAGTATGCTAATTTGTAGTTTTCTCTTGAATTTGTATATTTAGTAATTGTGTCTCTATACTTGATGTGCCGCGTCACTTAGGTCAGTCTGTTCAAACTTTTGAAACTCTGCCTCTTAAACAAGCAATTAAAGTAGAACTGGGAAAGGAGGATCAACTTTCTTTTTCGAAAATTGATCGACGAGCCAGACCCTAACAGAGTAAACGGCCTGATTTATTATCAGGTAAAATTTCTTAGTCCTCTATAATAACGAGACTTTTTAATAGAAAAGACAATATCCTTATATTGTCGTCTAGGTACTTCTTTTTTCGTCATTCCCGAGGTCAATTTTAGTTACGGAAATGGCGATGACGTAGGCTTGATCGGTTTAAGGATAATTTCAGAAGAGTTGGCTAAAAGCTTTCATGGTGAAACAGAAGAAATACTAACTATGTAAATTAGTCGATGCTAGGCATATAGATTAACACAGACACTTGCCTCACGATAACGAATAAGTTCATCTACTCTCACACCGAAGTTATCAACGAATTAAGCGCCAAATATTAAGTTGCTAGTTCAAGCACGCGAGAACTCGAGCCAACTCGGGCCACCGTTGACTCGAGCTAACATAGACTCGAGCCGCGGTAGGCTCGAGCTTTCTCGAGCACCGCCACTAATTGACGACGTTATCGAGCCATCCAAGTTTCGTAGAGCGAACTTTAGGCCTTAAAATACCAATTTTAAACAAGCCATAGGCACTGCGAAGTTTTACAATATACGGTTTCTACGCGGATGCTTATTTAAATTCTGTGGTAAGTATTAGTACGGAAGCTCTGAACTCGGAATTATTAGTAGTTTTGCTAGAATATATTGTGAATTTGTTTAAAAAGTACCCTTACGAGTGACGTAAAGGGAAAAAAGCTTATTTGAGATTAACTTAGTTACATTATATTAGAACTAAATTCCGCTTTTGCCGACGAGTATATTCAACACTGTTTACGGTTGAATTAAGAATTCTGATACTTTAGTCAAGTTAAAATGTTAAATGTTAAAATGTAAGTCTGTGGCGTAATGTGTTTCTATCGTTCTTACTATGACTACGGCTATGACCGATCTTAATGATGATACCTAAGCCTTACGGTTGGACTTACTAATGTAAAAGTGTATGTAATTATTTTAAAACGAAACTTTCTCTACTGAGCTCATTATAATTTCTCCTAACAGAGATAGGTAGGTACAGCGCGTGTCCTAATTCCGAACTTCTCGAGTTAACCCACATGATAGTGCAATTATGCAACTTACCCGCGGATTCGTTATTTAGGTCAATAGGGTCAGTACGTGTTTTGGGTAACTAGTTTATTTATGACCTCATTAGGTAACCCACAGTCGCGATTTACCGTCCTGCCCTCGAGTAAAGCTGAAAAGACTAATGTTGGCCGCAATAGAACAGGGATTAACTTTTGAGAAGAAATGTGCAGATCATTATAAAATAATAGTTCATTAATAATTTGGATAAAATGGCGCTCAATGTTTATTCATTTATTCTTTACTAACATTGTAAATACAAAATTATTAACGTGTACAGCCCCGATCACTCACGTAATTACAGGTGACGTGATGTGACACGGACTAACAATGTTTGTGCTATTTGAATTACTGCAGCAAATTACTAAAGCGTGGCAAAAAACCAAAAAGTTCTCTACATACTTAATTCCGATTTGCTCGAGAATAAGTATATTTTAAGTAACGTCTGTTTTTACTCTGTAATTTCTTACCTACGAGTACACAGTTGTTTGTGGAGTGATAAGTTTTATAAGAGTTCATTTTGATCAATTCAGAAAGACCAAAGTTTGTAAACCTAAAACTACTAAATCTTCATTGATTCTGAAACTGGCGTTAAACTTAAGCATATAGCAACGCGACGCCTCAGCCGCACCCTAGTGTTAACCTGACCGGAAAACTCAACGCCTTCTGTGCCCTAAGCACGACTTGTCGAATCGTGCGTTACGTTACGGTTATCGTATCGAGATCGAGAAATCTCATACTAAATTTTAGTTCCAAATACGCTCACAGGCGGGCGCTGTTCCAAACGTCATACAAACTCGTTATAGTTTACTATGCGATTTTACGTGACGCAGGATTCGACAAGTCGTGCTTAGGGCACTGATCTTATACTGAGACCTTTGGCGAATAACTTTTAGAAGGGAAAGGTTAATAATATAGAGGCCAGTAGCACAAGCTGAGGAAGTGCGTCACAATTGCCGGTAGAACAATAAGCGGCCTTGATCGCTCGTGGCATTTTTTATAGAAAATTCATGGAATAGTTAGGTGCCACCTACTCTATTGACTTTGCCTAAATAAACTTTGCATGTTTACGTTTATTGTGTACCTCTACTAACTTGCCTACCCTATTTTCACTATTGTATTTATTGTATGTGGTCGCGGGTGAGCAAAGTAAATGTAGTTCATATTTATTGTAAAAGCATTCATGATTAAATGTCACTTTTCACAATAATCATGGAGAATATTGTGTGGGCTACAATTGTTCCTGTGACGCCGGTGTTGACATTTTAAATTTGAATTCAAAACTGAATTCAAATTTGAATAAGTAATAGTACTATACTTCAATTCATATAAGTACTTTTGTTCGTCTTCTTTTTATTTAGTCTGTAGTCATCTTTCAATATCAGCCGCTGACTATTGATATATATATTGATATATATGTATTGGTAGATAGTAGTACGATTTTGATTAAGTTTTGCAAAATGAAAGTGTGTCTTGAAGTTACTTACAATCAATCCGCACGGCCACAGGTAATTTAGTTTTTGATAAATAAAAATAAACAACACTTGATACGTTTTATTCTCCAAGACGGAAAGGCTAGGAAATTGCAATTTGCATTCAGATCTAATTGGTTGAGTTTATAGTAGGAATGAAAAACTTTATTCTTCAACAAGTAAACAATTCTCGGAAGATGTAAAGGCGTGATTGGCTTCTATTGGTTTATTGCGCTCCGTGGTTAAAGCAATAGTAGTAAAAATAGAGTCAGTTGATGTAAAAAAAGTTTTGACTAGCGATAGAAATTTTGATTCCTTGTTTTCAATTTAGCGGCTAGATAGCTTGCATCAAACATTAAAAAAAGCTATTTTATTTAAGACTAGCAGCCCGTCCCGGCTTCGCACGGGGTAGACAATTATAAAATGAAAAAAGTTGTTGTAGTGACATAACTACAATAGTTGGACATATGCTACCGCGGAGTTTTTTGTAGACATTATGATGTTCTTCAATATTGTTGTACATTATTTTGTTCTATCGCTAATAGTTTCGGCAGCGCATTCGACCAAAGACATTTTAAGACTCATTTTTCTACACTTTCGGTTACATTGTTCAAATTTTACCAAGGATCCCTAACTTTTTTCAAAATGAAATGTAGCCTATGTCAAATTGGAAGAATGTAGCATTCTATTGGTGAAAGAATTTTTTAAATCGGCCCAGTACTTTTTCAGCCTATTCATTACAAACATACAAAAATAGGTACAAATCTTTCCTCTTTATAATATTAGTGTAGATAGTGTAGATATGTCTTCAATCAATATGTTATATTTGTAGTAGAAAAGCTTTAAAAAAAATCAGCTTCACCACCACGCGACACACTAATGCGTTTCAAACTTTGCATGAATTTAACCAAATGATACGACGCGGAATATGAATGAATGAGTACCATAAAATCGAGAGCCCGCGCTGTTCCGTGTAATCAAAGATAACATACCTAATGTATAGACGGTTCACTTAATAATAAAGAAGATGAGGGATACCAACGGGCTTTTAGGCGAGATTTCGAGCTATACTTATAAGATAATAGAATGAAATTGTATTATTTTTTGATGCACAAACGTAACTATCGACCTTCAAGTTCCTTCGATTTCTTCTTAGCTTTGGCCAGTATTGTATTTGACACAGGTCACTACTGTGGCCGACAGAAACACTGATAGGCAGAACAGGTATTTTGTAGTAAAACTAACTGTCTCTTAGACTTTGGTCCCCCACAATTCATCCCATTTGGCAAAATCACAAGAAAGGAGAGCTCTTACACTAAGCTTTATCTTTAAGCTTATCTTTCAGACACATTCAATGAAACCCCGCTGGGCATCCTTCTCTGGTAGGTACGTAAGAGAGATGGCAAAAGGTAAATCGGTCTCAGGGTGTTTAGCCTGCATATAACTTGTCCATATACATACAGGTATTAAATTATGTCATACTCTCACAGTCAAAGGACCACTCAATGTGATGGGAAACCTACGTTACTCAACCACCATTCGAGTACCATAAATCAAAAAACACTGACAGGGTACACTCAATAGTTTTTTATACAAAACGG
This sequence comes from Clepsis dumicolana, assembly GCA_963691665.1. Classification (NCBI taxonomy): domain Eukaryota; kingdom Metazoa; phylum Arthropoda; class Insecta; order Lepidoptera; family Tortricidae; genus Clepsis; species Clepsis dumicolana. The sequence goes on from OY829519.1 coordinate 8,302,526, forward strand.
CTACGTTTTAAAGCGTTCGCATAGACGCCATCGTATGAATATGCCCCGGCAGTTTTCAGGTTTCAAATGAAAAATGCAATGCGGGGCGGCGACGCGCTGAATGAGACCGCATCGTAAAGAGAAAAAAAAAACGGCAAAAAGCGTTTACGTGAAAAACAAATGCCGCCCTAACCACCAGACGATTTATTTCAACTAAATGGTGGAAAACAAAAGCCTGCGGTCGCGTGGACGTCTATTAACTCGAAAGTTAATAATAATAAGCAGCGTGAAGGTTTTTGCAAATGATTTCACTTTGTGAAACAATCGCGACTGGTCGGGGTCGGGACGGATCACGAGTTTGAGTTGTATTAGAATAAAATTTCCACTTTAAATCAAAATTAGTTTAAAGTATTTCATTTGTGCAAGCTGCGACTTCTCGTAGCGCCGCGAGGGTTAAATCTACATTTCTATTTGAATTTCAACGGGTGTTTTAAATTCAACGAGCCTTTTATGATAATGTTGAAATTCGGTTCTTGAGCTTAAAGTTGACTCCTTACCGGTTTGTCGAAAAATACCTGCAACAAAATAAAGAAAATTCATAAACTTCGGTATTCTATAAACAATTTATTCAAAACACAAAATAAAATCTCAATTAAACATACACTCATGTTATGTCAGTGCTTATAAAATATGCGTATGTAAATATAAGAAAACTCTAGACCGTGATGTTTCGCATTTGTTTCTATGAAATGTTTTAAAAGCCGCTAACTTACTACATTTTCATGTTGTGTGATATGCAACAGAAAAATATTTAGTAAGTACCTATCCTAAAATAACCTTGACAGTAAAATGCACACAAAAGGTTTGCAAAATAAAGACACAACAATGAAGCATTTTGCGCCCGCAGACACAGGGGGCTGGGAAAATCTATCCGGATTATGCGGAAACCACGGAGACTGGGGGATTAAAATACATTTAGTTTAAATACTAATTTATTTACAAAGCTTAAGTCTGCCTTCCGAAACTATTTCATAGCACATGAATACAGGGTTCACAATACCATCCAGGTATACAGTACAAGCAAAAAAGAAAGTATTTGTACACTAATACAATAATTCACTCCTAACCAGGTCTGAGGAAAAGGTGCTTTTTCAGAGAACCTTTATCGTTACCTAATTTATACCAGACATGAATAAATCGAAGAAAATAAAGGTGTAAGGGGAGCTTATCTGGAGAGATATTGGTACTATAAAACACCTCAAGCGCGTTCGCGGCATTTTTGCTCTGAGATAAGTGAAAAAAAATCTTTACGTTTATTTTATTGCTCTGTGATGTAAAGTAAGGGATAAACGAGCGACTTTTATTAACGTGTCTGCATCCACTTCTGTTAGCAAAAAGCCGCACTGAGATACTATTTATATAAAACCAAAATAATTACACGACTTTAAAATAACAATTTCGATTACGGTGGAGTCAAAACCACTTTTTGAGTTAAAGCATTGAGACTATTGAAACTCGGGGACTATAATATATTCGGAACCAGTTGTAATATCTGTCCATACCAAGAAAATAGATTTTGGTCGCAAAGTCCGTGAATGTCTAACACAGGTGCCGGAAATTTTATGAAGCCATTTTGAACAAAATTACGAAACTATATTTCAGATGAGTGTTTTATGAATATAAATTCTCAAGTTGGGGAGTTGGTAGGAAATCATACTTAAAATAAATGGGCGGGCATTAACTTATAGGGGTAAGACTGAATTATTGGAATGTGAAGTCGACGCAAGGTATATTTGTTTGACTGAAATATTGTGACTGCTTGATTACCTATTAGAGATTTAGGAAACAGCATAAGACCTAATTACGATGCTATAACGACGGATATTGTTGACAATTAAACATGGAACTTTTCCTAACCGTAATCGGACGTAATCGCTAAACAATCGAATGTTGGCATCAAATCGCTCCCGAAGGCAAATCGGATTCCGTCGTTAAGATAACGAGGGAGTTAGGGTTGCCAATTACATTAAGCGGGACCAGACCGTTATAGGGTTGAAGCTGACACCAAATTAAAGGATTTTATCGAATTTATTTTACTTATGTTTTTACAAAGTTAAGACATTTTTTGTTGCACTTTATTTGGCTGATAAATTGACATCAATAACGAAGTTGCTTTTTTACAGCACAATAGAATTCGATAAATCATTCAGCAGCAGTAAAAGAGAAAGTGTCAGTTTTCTTGAATTGAAAAGCCGCAATGAAAGTGAAATTAGATAATGTTACGATATTTATGACGGCAACAAAAATACCGTTCCTTTTGCGGGCAGGTGATGCCATAAACGATTCACGACGCGTCCGATATAAAATGACACTGGAGTGCCAAAATGAATAAAATAAAAACAAAATGGATGGCAAACACCGAAGCCTATGCAGGCTGTACATGTAAATATTTTGGTTTGCTGTTAAAATGTGACTGAAGCAGGGATTAAATAATTTATACTGTATTTGAATGCATCTGGTCCAACCAAATCACCTACTATTCATCATCATCATCAGCCTATGTACGTCCCACTGCTGGGCACAGGCCTCCTCTCAGAATGAGAGGGCTTGGGCTATAGCTCACACGCAGGCCCAGTGCGGATTGGGAACTTCACACACACCATTGAATTGCTTCGCAGGAGTGTGCGGGTTTCCTAACGATGTTTTCCTTCACCGAAAAGCTCATGATAAATCACATATGTAATTTCGCACATAAATTCCAAAAAAGTCAGGGGTGTGAGCCGGGGTTTGAACCCACGACACTCTGCTTGAGAGGCAATAGGTCAAATCACTGGGCTATCACGGCTTTTTTTTTGTTACCTACTATTAATTCAAGTAAAAAAGTAATATAGGTATCCAAGTCGATTCAATAGGTCTATACCTAGCTCCTGTGAGCTATTTTGTGTCCTGCATTTTACTTGATAGTCAGCTGACTAATTAAAAATATGCATTGGTAATCAAAATTAAAAGAGTTTAGCAAGTAAACAGTACTTACTAAATTAGAATGACCATTTCAATTTAGCCTTGAACCAACACTAAACTAAAAACAGCCGTAATTTCCTTTGAAATAAGAGATCGGAAACACTTTTATAATGTCACAACAACATAACTTCAATTACACAAAAACAATGCAATAAAATAAAAATAACACAGTGCACACAAAAGCGTTTCTACGATTGCGAAATGCAAAACTGCGTTATCTGATGTAACTTTAAACGAGGATCTTGCGTTGCATGAACTCGCAAACATTGATAATGATAACCATAACGTGCCAGACACCGGGTGTACTCATTACGGAACATACAAACCACTTTCAAATACAAACAAGTCAGAGGAACAAAGCGAGTGCAACAAGAAAGTTGTCAGTTTTAAACATTCTACAAAATATAATGACTTTCGATTCAACGTCAGAAAGGGAATAATCTAAGCAAAGAAGCTTGAGTGCAAGACGTGTGAGACTTAATACATTGTCTACGTCTAGCAGTACTGGTACATTATTATAGATGATCTCTATATAGAACGAAAATTATAATTATTTAAAAATTAGCCACTTAAAAATTAGTTTAAAGATAACTAAAAATACCCAGTGTAGACTGCAGTTTAAACGCTGCGTCCAGTAAAAAGTTCTGAATTTGCAACGAAAACCGCGTTATTCTTTAACTTGAGCAAGATCGGCAAACCCGGCCTCGGTCGTAGGAAAAATGAAATAAAACTTTTCTATTTCCACAGCGCCGCTGCACCTGGAGACGAGAAAATAGGAAAAATCTTAGCGGGCTTTAGAATAAGCCGGCTTATATTCGGCCTCGCGGTAAATAAGATATAGCCTGTTCTTGGGAAATAATCTTACACTAATTCCGAGTAATCTAATTGTGCGACCATCTTAATTTTTTTGTCTTTTTGCTAGAATAAAAGAATACACAAATTGTGTAGTTAACGTACCGTCAAGAAACTGTAGCAATCCTAGAACGAGTTTCTTATTATTCGCATTAAAAACAACAGAACACGGTCCATAAAAAATCTATTTAATTTTTCTATTGAATAACTTTAGAACAGCTAAACAGTGATCAAATTAAGAGTAAATAGTATTTCACGAGTGCTGCCAACATTAACAGCGTAAAAATGTTCGGTGGCAAAGGCATAGGCACACAAGTGCATTCATTAAGGTCGCCCGCAATCCTGAACATTCAACCTGGGAAAATGCTGGCACGAAATAAACCATAATTTATTTTCCGCGTTTTTTTGCAGGCAACACAAACTTAAAAGTAATGTAACGAATTTTTGACGCAGCGAAGTTTAAAAACGCGCGGGTTTAACATTGTTGTAAAATTAACCTCAATTTTACGCAACGCGTTCGAGAATAGTTTTATTGAGGTACTAAATTAGTATTTTATGATTTCCTTGATAGAGTTCAGGGATTTTGCGATTGTCAGATTTAGTTTGGAATATTTTGTTTTAAGATTATCAACTCGTAAAAGAAAGCAAGAAGTACAACAAACATTTTAATCTACTTAAAAATGAGGAATATCTGTTTTCAATTATTTTCCAAAATACAGAGTAGGTAAACAGATCAATCACGTACTTACACACGTCTGAATTACGTTGGGCTAAGCTCGACTTATATAGATAAGTCGAGCTTAGCCCAACGTATTTCAGACTAATTCGTAGTCCTTCCTCTGACTAACTCAACTTAAACACGTGAGTGAACCGTTTATTTCACTATGACTGAGTTTTATATTTTCCGAAACATTTAAAAGCAAAGTTTAGCGGAAACAGCTGCTAATTGAAACCCGTTTAAGAACCGTTCGTTCATTCACAGATAGTAATGAATCGTGTCGTTCAGCAGTTCGGTTAACTCCGTCTTCAAGCTTGAACAGTTTCACCCGCTTGCATTCAGTACCTCCATCTAGTTGATTATAACAGAATACGGCAGACGTACTCTAGACCTACTACAGACCTTACAGTTTCGCATTCCAGATTAAGCGGTCGTATTTGTGCAAAAATAAAGTAGACTGCCAATGACTTTGAAGTGTTGCCACTATTGAAATGTACCTAAGTATAATGAATTGATACACAACAAATGTTATGATATGAGTATGACGTTGATCGCCGAGACGACGTGTTTTTTATTAGAATTTTATAAATCAATAAAATATTCACTGGATGTTTCATTCGAAACTGCACACCCTAAACCACTGGAGCTAGAGACAAGACTTGAAATTTGGCGGTCTTATATACCTTGAGCGTTGTAGTACCTAGAGGTGCTCAAAATTAAAGTCTACTTTTATAATCTTCCACGGAAAAGAAACCGCTATCATAAGCTAGGCTGAGATAAATTTTACTCCAATCATTATCACGATAACGAACTTAAGTGGGTTCATACCCTTAAAATAAAAAGTTTAAACTTCACTTGTTCATTAAAACGAGAAATGTATGAACGACAACGGAAGTTAAAATCTCGTAATGAACTCGTTATCTCGACAGCTACGGTGGCGTCACACTTGTCAAAACTCTTGTGTTACGTGACAATTGACACGTGCATAACAGAGTAACACGTCGATTTTATACCCGTCAATGTTTACGGAGAGGCACTACTAGATAACGCTAATGAATTCCGACTCCGAATCGGGACTTGATTACAGTATATACGAGTACTCTATTTTGCGATGTTAGATTCGAGTACGTTGGTATGAAATAATTATACTAATCGGATCGTGCAGAGCAGTGCCTGGCTAACACGGCCTTAATTTCAATAATTTCGATAGGTAACTGTTTCCGAAATTTACTAATGTTTCCTTCAGCTTTAACGTAAATAAATGTTCTTGGTAATTTCAGAGATCAGTCAAGCGTCGTTTAATGTCATGTCAAATTAACAATGCCTTTATAGGTTAACATGCGAGTGCTGGAATATGAACAAGCTATAAATCTAAAGGAAGGCTTGAATTTTCAGGTCACAAGTAGGTACAAAAGACATAGACACAAATACTTATAAGTAACGCAGCTAATTCCCGGCTGCTCATTGTAATTGTTTTAAACAATATTATCTCTTAGTCAGTGTTAATTGTCAAGGGACTTTTTCTCATGCCAACGAATCAAATTTCACTAATTATCATTAAATCACTGCATCGGCATTGTTCATACATTTTCTCTACTCGGCTGATTCATTAAACAATATGGTCGCACGCTCTCAGTAAAAACCAATTTCGACTACCTTCGTTTGTTTCTTATACCTGGTTTTAATTTCATCTCGCTGAACATTAAAACGAGGATGCACTTGTTAACGTTTTGGTAATATTTATTCAATAGTAAGTCATTTTATTTGTCTTGCCCGCTGTGGTATCGAAAACCACGACGTTAATTCATACTTAGGCTTTATTTGTAAAATAGCCGTTAAGCCAAGCTTATACAAAATGTAGGCAAAAATCTACAAATTGTTATGCCGTACATTCAGCAGTTTCTTGCCTACTCTGGTAGCCATTTTTGTAAAAAAACCCTCAATACGGTTTTCTTTTGTTACAGCAGGTTAGTTCTCACTACGTAATTATAACTGGCCATTTAAAGAGCTATTGTGCAATCTTGCGCTTGAGTGGTCATCGCGTGTGATGATGTCAATCTTTTGTCCAATGACCGCTGGCCAGAGTTTCATTTCAAGGAATCGATGAACGTTTGATGTTACTCGCGGTTAAGCTGATGATCAAAAGAAAAAGGTGCCTCTGTGGAGATGTAGCAAATACCTAATGCAGAGTATTCTGAGAGCAGGCCTGTGCCCAGCAGTGGGACATAAATAGGCTGGTGATGATGAGGAGTAGTTAAGAGGTAAATTCATGGCCCTGAATATGATTTGATTAGCATGAAATTTTACATATAAATAGAACACGATCCGGAGGCGAAAGCATTTTGATACATAATTCCCACGGGAAAGTGATAAATCTAAATCTACGTAGTTTAATTATATTCAACCCATTTCACTTTCTTAAGCACCAGACATACAAGCAGAACAATAAATACATCGTCACTTTATGCAAAAACTCATTTTGTTATTATCAAGATCACTCTTGCATAATGCCGGCGCACACTTACAATAAGTGCATTGGAAAGTTTTATGCCACATAAAGAAAGTGGATTTCACAAATGCAATGTCTTTATTATTACAAACTAAGTAAAAACCGCTCACTTTAATCCATCCGTATATGGTTGGGAATCCATGGATGGCTTATGTCTCGACATTAGAAAAGATTTTATAGCTGCTGAATAAAAAACGTGGAAAACATGAATGTTAGTAAATTTAGTAGGTCACGAGAGGCCTATATTTTTAGCTTTGGTTCGCTCGATCGATCTGTAAAATGCATTTACCAAAATAAACTAGGAGGTCTTTGTACGGAACTATTTTATGACATCTGCCCCAGATATGGCCGTTAATCAAAAGAAGGAAATGGCAGCACCGTTTTTACAGTTGAAGGAATACAAAATGAATCGCATTAGAAACCCGGTAACAAACTCAAAAGTTCTGCCCATCCGGGCTTTTAGTCCAGAAAGGAAGATGCTTTCAAACCAAATCTCTTGAACTGTCTTAAGGAAATACAGTTTTGTAATATCCTATTACATTTTTGTCGCCTGATAGGCGTCACAGAAACGTATACAGATTTAAATAATAGTCATGTACTTGAAAAAACAGCAACGTACTCACATTGAAAATAATCAAGTCCTGGGCATCCATTTAAGCACAACACTGTCACGTTCATTCATTGCCACTGTCACAAAAACATAAGCCGTATGAAAAAAAGTGTCAAGTTTTAAATTTTAACACACATTCGGCGTCACGGTTGTCGTGTGACTGAAAACCGCGCATTCATACTAAAGTTTTTGTATAAGATAGTCATTATGTACCTACTCAATAACGTATGGCAGTATCTCAAAAAAATCACGTGGTTCCGTGGACACGCTAATATCCGGTTATATAAATAGTAAGACGATTTCAATTGTTTTTTAATTGCGACTAAATACGACATTGAATTCATTTGTTATCGCATGTCGGAAAAGGTTAAGGCGAGTCATTGATTTCAGTTTTTTTGACTAAGTATTGAATAATTTCAATATTTTTTTTATTGGTTTATTTAATCAATGTTTATACTTAACCCTGAAAAGCTAACGATGGGCGTCTTTGAAGCAGTCAGAACCAATGTACGAGGCATTTCTTGAAAAACTACAACCAAGGCCAGCTCTGACGGTACCGATGTATTCACAGGTGCACTTGTATTCCCACTTTTATTTACATCTGAAACTCTCCATTGAGTCGAAACTATTTCTGCTAACATTCTTTATTTTTTCAACATGGTGTGACGACATTACTTTGTCTCACGTCATTGGGAAGTAAGCCCAAAGACAATCAACAGAAGTTTAAATAAAGTTCGATATCCGTTGTAAGTTATGGTCATTAGCCGTTACAGGACGAATTTATTCCCGTTGCGGTTAACATATAACCGCAACGGAAACTGTTGGTACGAACCGACCGACCAAAACAAAATCATTTCGGTTTGCAAATCATTAGGTAAAAATTTCGTTCCGTAATTAAAACAAACGATAACGTGATCCTTGATCCTTTATAGAACAAGAGATATTGTCGAGCAGTAAAAGTCATTTTCACGAGTTTTGACCCCACTACGGTATTCAAATTTACAATCCTTACGTTGGCAAACGCCCAAACTACTACGGATTGGCAACACACGGACAAAAGTTGTAATGTTGTTTATATGTAAAGATACACAGCTTCTCAGTATTCCTGACGCGGTCCGAGATAACGCTGCACAGATATACTGTAGATGTTTTCAAGATCAAACAAAACATATTAAATGAAGAAATAAATAAGCTGACAATCCTAATATATCAGACGGATTTTAGTCAATTCTGTTAGAAGTTGTTGAAAATAATGCTCTCCGGAAATACGCTACATTCTAGCGAAATGAGAGTTCAAAAATAACTACTGTAACTGCGAGGTGAGAAATTGCAACAGGATTTTTCCTAGCACGGAGTAATTTTGAGGACATCGTTGACTTTTGACTTCAGCAGTCGAATGAAAAACAATACTTTAGAATCGGGAAAACACTTTAAAAGCGGTAGATGCCGGTGTGGTGTGACATCTATAACTCGGAGACTGAGGACCGGGACGAGACATCGCACACACCAGCGGACCTGGTTTGCTAGCTAGCTGTGTCAGGATGAAATGGGTTTTACACGTAGTAGAGCTTGGTCATGAGCTTTACTCATCCTCAAGGTCGATTGAGGTGGTAGAAATAACTGCAGACACATCATGTTTCACTTCTAGGCCAGTCTTTATTTGATTAAGGCCTACATCAATGACTCTACCGCACGGTTCGGAAATAACCTCTATTGAGAAGATACCGGCAAGAAACTCAATGAGGTATAATCTTTTCAATAATAACACCATACGAGGTCTAAATTAGTTACAATTGATATCACAGTTAACTCGTTACTATTAACGCGAAATGCAAGTACCATATTGGAAACGTTGGAGAGTTCTGTGCTTGCGCCCATTCACGTGATCTATTGCCAAGATATCATTTAAGACTCAAAATAAGACTCTGTACTTGGGGCACAGGCACTTAGTTCATTAAATCACTAACAATTCTCATTAAAACTCAAAGCACCAAGCCGATGCAAACGGATTACATTACCAACTTGTGATCAGTCCGACCCCCCGATCAAGAATGCCCTTTTCTTTTCAAAGTTACTAAATGTCATTTCGACCTTATACCAACTACCCATAAATGAACCAAGCACAGACCACTCCCAAGCAGTATTTATTTGACAGCTGTCACCGCTTGACGTTTCGTTAAAATCATAACAAATGAAGGTAATTTATAACTTTAGACTATGATCAACACCGACTAGTGTATCGATTCTCCGACATATATATAAAAAGACAAGTCCGGACTGACTGACTGATCAACGCCCAGCCCAAACACCTGGACCTAGATAGCTGATATTTGGCATAGAGGTTCCTTTTATAATGTATGCCCGGGATAAGGCGGGAGTTTTCGAAATTCCCACGGGACAGAGTTCTGCCACGGTAGCGAAGCCGCGGGCGAAGGCTAGTAAACAATATTGTAACAGTTCTCAATACATCCTTCTGTTCTAATTCTAACCGAAAGTGATTCAGCCCTACGTAACTGACGTCATCAAAACTAAGCCACGTTACGTGCCAAGGTTAACTATTGTAATATTAGCATGTCTGTTAAATTATGAACGTGAATGTCTGTCGTAGATAGGACAAAATGCTAACATAATGTCAGAACCTACCTATTAGTAGGTACACGTTAGATACTGAACGTATAGGGCCTATGCTGTACTGAACTGTAAGGGCTCGCAGAGTTAACAGTTTGTGGTAAACTGATAACAAATACTTTAAACACTTAACTATTTTGAGACTCTCATAGAGAAATAAACTGTTCACTCACGTACAAAAATAGAGTATAGCCGCACAGTTTAGGACTAATTCGTAATCTTAGCTCTAGTGGTCACGTGAGCCTTAGTGCGCAGTGTACGTTTCGCTGCCGCTGGGTCATGCGCTCCCAGGGGACAGATTACGAATTGGTCCGAAACATGTGTCTTGTAATATTATGTGCAATAAAGGATTTAAATACATACATACATACATACATGTCAGGCTAAACTCGATTCTGATTTATACTAAGTGATCCGTTTAATAAAATAAAATCTGAATGCACTAATATGTAGTAGAGAATTTGCCTTCACCTAACCATTACTAATCAATCTCAAGTTGTCGAGTGCCTCCGTCGAAACATTACAAAGCAAGATAAATAAATTTACATACAATGCCAAATAAATGATATTTTAACACTTCAAACCTCAAAATACTTGGAAACCATATCGTAATTCAATACGATCGATCGACGGATATCTCGTCAAATCGCGTGGCTACAAAATCAACAGCAAAAAAATGTTACTAAAAGCTGTTAACGAATTTGGGTTCCGTGGTTGCTTTAAAAAAAGCAATGCAGCTGTGTAAGATAACTCAAAAACTGCTCCCCTACATCAGTACGTATGCATCACTAATTTCTACAACCGCACATTCCAGGTTTCCCCTAACTACACCAGTGCCCCTACTCAGAAGTTCGAAATTCGAAGTTCGTGTCCGACCGTCCCGCTCACGCCAAGCGCCGGAACGGTTGGATACTAACTTTAAATTTCGGACTTCGGAGTGGGGGCGCTTATTGTGCATCCGAGCCCGAAGGTTCTCACTCCAATGCAACCCTAAACCGTATACTGCACGTTTCATTGCATATTCTATTTACACACAATGTTCACGCCTGTCTAAAGCTATTACAACACCCTGTGCCGATTATTCAAACTGCAAGACGATTACGTCGGGAACACCTTTATAATTCAATTCGAAAACCATTTGCTACCACACTGTATATCTTATGCAGTTGTGATAAAAAACGCGAGATGAAAGGCTGTGTGCATTTGCATTTGTATATTTATACTGTTTTGGTTTCAATGTTGGCATTAATACAAAAATACATTTCTATGAGTCAGCGCTCAGTGACCGGGCCAGGTTGAATGTAGCACTTACTGATTTTGTGATCAGACAAGGAGCATTCTACTATGGTCATTTTATAGCAAAGAAAGATTATTGTCTGTAGCATTTCCCCAATATAGTACTTACTCCATATTTTAAAGTACCTAGTACTAACCGTAACATGTATGGTTAGTCAGTTAGAATTGCCGATTAGTTTACTATTTTTGTTTCAAATGTAATAATATTAAGAAGCTGACACTAATTATCATCGCGAATGCAATAGATTAATATTAACTAAGAATGTTAACGCAAACAAATTGTACGCTATGCAAATTTGTTTTCAGGTCACTAACCTTATACCTACAAAATAATGTATATGTACATAGATAATGAATTAATTCTACGCCTACAGTATGCATGAACGACGTAAGGAAGTGAAGCAAGGAATCAGCCTTTTCGCCGCAAAAGATAATTTCCTCAGTATAGATTCGAGTTTTATCAAACTGGGCGATCAAGCCCATTAGCAAGGAACCTTTTGATTGTGAGTCACGGCTTGACTCATTTTATGGATTCACTTCATATAGACGTCAATTTAGGGAAGCTAAAGCTTACGAGCTTTTTAAATTTCTAAGGCGCGAATTCTGAACTCATGAGTAAGGAATATTCAAATAACATTTAGCATAAGTAAGAAGAACAAAAAATAATTACAGAGTACCACTAAGACAGCAAAACATAGACGTTTAATGTTGTTGCAAAATATTTTATAGCTGTAAAGAATCAAACAACGTTGCAATCCATTGATTTGTTGCCGTTCTGCGTGCAACGCAAACGCCGATAACTTTAATAAGCAGGCACCTAGCGCTGGTGATTAGCGACCATGTCGCACAGTTATTATAAAATCACCACAATACACACTGATTGCTAGTTGCTGGTCTGATTAGTTAGTTTATTGACCCTGCCACTCACTGGAACCAATTTACTTTGTCTAATGATAGAGTAAAGCGAAATCAATGCGGCGTGCAATCTCAGAGTTACAATGACGAAAAACACGACACTATAGAAAAAAAAGATCGTTACCACAAGAGAGCAGTAATGAGCAAATTTTACTGAAGTTTCGAGAGCAACCATTCTTCTTTCAATTTAGAGAGACATGAACAAATCTGTCGAGAGGATCACTGTAAAACCATCATGAGATAAAATGAATATGCATATTCTAATACATTCTGATATATCCGAGGATTACAAGGAACTCGGCTGCACCAGAGGCGCTTCTCAGAACGAAATTCCATTTTTCCAGTTCTGGTACAGGGCTTATGCCAATTCGTGTTCTTAAAAAGAGAGATAATAAAACGATATTCAGTTTTATGATGTAGGGGAATACGGAATCAGTCTGAATCGAGGATAATACGACAGACTAGCTACATTTAGAACTCGCAATATTTTCCTTAGTAAAAGTATTTCCATTGCAACAGCAGGAAACTTTACACCGCTGAATTGAATTAGTGAATAAACAAATTAGGTCAGTGTTTCAATAAATATCAATAGTCAAGCAAATAGATAGATACTCGTGTGTGAACCGTATGCTAATAGCTTTAGGCCTTATTATAATGTGCCTACAATTGTGTTCAATGACATTAATGGGTACATTAATGCAACAATGCATCAGGAACTCGGCACTACACTAACCCATTGTTGTTGAATCGACACCACCCATCATGACGAATTACCACAACGCAGTGGTAGTCAATAATGAATTAACATAATCAGTACTTATTATGAATAAACATAGCAGTATAGGTGCAAAATGCTTACTGAGTGGTAACAATGGTAAAGGTATAGGTGGTCTAGGTTATAAATAAAATTCGTAACGTAAAACAAACTGAATTATAATGGCGTTGCTTATAATGTAAAGAGGCAGACAAGAGAGATACAGAAACTAAAAATAAACAGTAATTAGGATATCATATTCGCCATGGGCTGAGAGGAGGCCTGTGCTCAGCTGTGGGGCGTAAATAGGCTGGTGATGATGATGATGGATATCATGATGGTCCATGAAAATCGTAATAGGGTAACGATGAAACAATGCCTACTTTATATTTCAATACCATTGCCACACGCCAAGATAAATCCAAGTCTGCACGACCTTAACTTAATTATTCTCACATACATTTTCCACACAATACCATGGCAATACTTTTAACGTTCAAGCTCATCAATAGCTTAGTTTTTGCCTGGGAATATAACTGTTACACGACAAAACAATGGGTGGCGAAACCTTGATGAAACCTAGCGCGTCATTGAAATGTGTTACATACCGGACCCAACATTATATGGCGTGTTTGCTTAAATCTGATACAAGTAGGTAATAAAAAAAACTGAAGAGTTTTTATTGCGTTTTGATTCAAAAATTGGGTCTGAATACAGTTTTTGGCAGAGAGCACTACACGGTCAAAGAATCAGTGATCAAATACATCGTTAGGCTCGATTTCTTTTTGTTTTACTATGTTGTAAAATATGTTATTATATACTTAAAGGTTGTGGTGTGTATATATACAGGGCCGTGTTTTATAAAGCTACAAGTTACAATTTACAAGCGGAAGTCTCTTTCTAACAAAAGGTGATAGAATGAGACTTCCGCTTGTAAATTGTAGCTTGCTAAAACACGGCCCAGGTTGTCTAAGTTATTACAGCCTTCAGCCTATCTATGGGCTTGTGATCAAGTGCTTCAAAAGTCTTCAACTAGTTTCGGTCTAGCAGGTCACATTAGGGCTCATAATTTATTATTAAAAACGTATCGAACGAATAACACTAAAAGACACTTAATACAGTCAAAGGTAAAGCAACACTTTCATTTCTCAACTCACGATAGCAAACACAATAATGACACATCATAACAATTAGCACCCATAATACTACAGAAGAAGAAAAGATACTTATCGACAAAAACCGATAATTTGAGTGCGAGGCACAATTACTGACACGAACGTCTACGTTTTTAAGGTCATCATCATCATCATCATCAGCCTATTTACGTCCCACTGCTGGGCACAGGCCTCCTCTCAAAATGAGAGGCTTGGGCTATAGTTCCCACGCAAGCCCAGTGCGGATTGGGAACTTCATACACACCATTGAATTGCTTCCCAGGAGTGTGCAGGTTTCCTCACGATGTTTTCCTTCAGCGAAAAGCTCATGATAAATTGCAAACAGTTTTTAAGGTCGTTGTAGACAAAAATGCACGCGATGTTGACTTAAAGAACAAACTCTGACTGTTTCGTGTAATAAAATAAACGAAATCAAAATCGGCTAAATGCGTGTCATGCAGTGAAGTGTTTCATCTCAGGCATATGAAATGGAATCGTTAGTACGTTATGTATTCACTGATCCGTTTTTCCGTTTCAATGTGTCTGAGTCTCAACGTAGCTAAGTAAGATAGCTTTGTTTTAGCATGAGAAACTTGTCTAATTTTAATAATTCACGAGTTTTACGAATTTTTAAGGGGTTGTTTTTGGCCATATGGCTTCGAAAACCAAAAAATTACTTAATTAGTCACTTTCTGATACAACGTTATGTTACTTTGCAGCTTAATATTAAAGAGGGGTTGTCTATTACGAATGAACGTTACATATTCCTTATGAAACGACTGGGAAACGACGAAATGGGAGTTAATACACAATAAGTGGGCTTTGAGAAATGTTTCGAATGACAGGCCTACCGACAGTTATTGATGATCAAATTGGTTCACTATCATGAATTATGACAGTACCTACATATTCGTAATGATAATAGTTTGGCCTCTGGCTGGCCTATTATATGTCATTATTATAAAGGCCAATTTAGTAAACTATAACTGAGGCCAATCAAATCGAATTCGATTGTTGACGAATTAATAAGTTGGACTTTAGTTTCAATCTGTCACTAAAACGTCTGTATTGATTTTAAAGTTTCAACAATAAAACTATTTTTTCCTTCTTAGATACTTATGAAGTTATGTCCCTAATGGAACATGTGATTCAATCAATATTTCGTGTAATATTAAGGTGGTATTGTTCAAAAATATTTTGCAGATAACTACATACTGTTGTAAAATAAAGTGCCAGATTTTCCTGTGTTAATAAGGTCATACAGCTAACTCCTGATTCATTGAGTTATTTATGTTTATATAATAATAATTGGAACTAATTAAGATTAACAGAATTAAATCAATGTTTATGAAGTTACCATAAATATAATTATAACCGATAAGTGTAAATACGTAGTACAAAAATTTCAAACAAATCATATAAATAATGTATATCATAAATAGTGATATCATAAACTCGAAAGTTTGCGAGGATGGATATTTTTATGTTTGTTACTCATTTTAAACGACTTCAAAAAAAGGAGAAGGTTCTACGTTCCACTGTATGCATTTTTGTTTTATGTATGTTCATCGATTACTCCGTCAATTGTAGACCGATTTTCCATTTTTTTTTTTACTTGAAAGGGTAAACTTCTGAGGTGGCATTGTCATCAAGTCATGATCTGATGATGGGATCCCAGGGAAATCGAGGGCAACCCTCAACTTTTACAGGCACGTACTATGTGTTTCATATATTTTCTAAGGTTATTCAAGTATTTGCGTCTGGTAGTCATCATCTCATGATGATGAACTGATGATGGAAGGTACAACTCATTAGCGGTTAGGAGTTAGAGGATAATTCTGAAAATGTTAAATCATTATTCGAAAGGGTATACTCCTGAGGTGGTCCCACTGTCACCAAGTCATGATCTGATGATGGGATCTCAGGGAAATCGAGGGCAACCCTCAAATTTTATAGGCACGTATCATGTGTTTCATATATTTTCTAAGGCTATTCAAGTATTTGCGTCCGGTAGTCATCATCTTATGTTGATGAGCTGATGATGGAAGGTACAACTCCTTAACGGTTAGGAGTTGGAGGATAATTCTGAAAATGTTAAATCAACGTAAAATTGTGAAATAAAAATCTTTTAACAAAAAAAGTAAAACCGCCTTCAAAAAAAAACTCTCTTCATTCAAAGAATATTCCGCTCGCACCGCACCGACTTCATATGTCTGCTGCTTAGTGCTAGGCCGTAAAACTTTAGGCTTTAGTTTCTGTTGCCATTTTATTTTATTTATTTATCATTATTTTTGAGGACTATTTTACGTTTTTTTTCTAAGGTTTTATTTACGTAATAAAAACTACAAAACGGATTTTGACGAAACTTCACAGTAATGTAGCTTATACCGCAGAATAACGCATAGGCTATTTTATATCTCGAATAATGCATAGTTCTCGAAGGACAGCGATAGATCCCAACTCGACGCAGATTTACTTCATAACATGCAAAAATTCATTCAACAGTTTAGACTCTAAGCCTTGAAAACACCTCACTAGAATAACATAACCCCCCTTTTCTGAGGAATCAACAAAGACATAACTGTCAGATGTTGGTTCGCACTGCCACACAGCTGTCCAAAACACCTGCGCCCGCGCAACTGTCGTTATGGCAACCGAAAACAAAACAATTCATAGCAGGCCATATGGCTATAACGCTTTGTGCTGAAAGTTTGGCTGTGACATCTGTTTGGCCGATACTAATTACTTAGGTATACACTTTAATTAGCACGATCGATGTAGATTCATATAAACATATCCATACGAATACTCTATAATAATACTAGCTATTGACCGCGACTTCGTCTGCGTAGAATGAGGGCTATCGCGAGTCATAAATCCGCTAGAATCGCTAGCGTCGAGTGAGGTCTAGTCTATCAGTAAATTTCCACCAATCATAGACCAATAGCTTGTCTCACATTGGTGGAGATAGCTGTCATTCGATTACTACAAGAACTATTGTATAACAGGAAAGTAATGAACAGTCAATAATTTTTGACCTTACGCCCATGTGACGGTAGCGAAACGGCCAAGTCAATTATTTTGACTAAGGTGTAGAGTTTGTGAAGTTAGGGCTTGTAGAGTTAGGGCGTGTAAGTTAGAAGCCTTGCTCTACATGAAATCTCATAATTTTCTTGCGAGTCATATGGTTCTCGTCTTGGCAGTCGTATATTTTTAAAATAAGAAAAGAGTTCTTAGTTTGGCGCGAGCCAATTGTTATTTGATACGCTTTTGTTTACGACTATACGTCAATTGACACTAGCATTGGTGGTTGCCGTAAAAGGATGAGAAGTTGCCTTTATCGCCATACTAAGCCGAAGGTTATACGACCTTGTACCACTTGAAGCGCATCGGAATGGCGATGAACTCGGCGTTTTGTCAGTGCTTATCGATCGCACCTCTAAGTACAGACTGACACAAAATTTTCTATTTTATTTAGTACTAACTATGGTGTAAAGTACGGGTACGGTATGTGACACGGAATGTCAAGGATCCGGCTTCGATTCCCGGGGGTAGTTGGTCATATTTGAAGTATAATAATAGACTTTAACGGAAATACCATAAAAATAAAAAAATATACAAAAAAGACACTCTTTCAATTGCTCGGCGAACTACCTTTTTGTGATTTCTACTACTACTTAACAGGCAGGGATAGTGTCAGTCAGTCAGTCACGCAACCGTTTTATAGGTATAGATAGAATATTGTTTACTTTTAAGGCCTTGTCTAGTTAATTTATAGACAAGGCCTTAAATGAAAACAATATTCTATCTATACCTATAAAACGGTTGCGTGACTGGCTGACTGACAGACAACGCACAGCGTAAACCACTGGACCTAGAGACTTGAAATTTGGCAAACATATACCTAGAGCATCATAAAGGTGCACTAAGAAGGGATTTTTCGAAATTCCCACTGGATAGGAAATTAGCCCGTTTTGAAATATTTCACGGGGGCAATAAGCTAGTCCGATATAACATCGCTTTTGTATCTTTCCTTACGCACTAATGGCTAATGACGTCACAGTATTATTTTAATTCAATAAGCATAATTTTCCCATAACTCAGTTCTTTAGCCAAAAGTGGTTAAGTATAGGTACCAAACTGAAGTCACGGACACAACATGTCATAATACATATTATAATGAAACCGGCATTTTGAAATTAGTGTTATTTTTTCGTAGGTACCGATAGCAAATTCAACAGCAAACTGCAAGATTGACTGCAAGTTTATTCAGGTATCAATAAAAAAAGTGATTTAAATGAAACAGATCAATAACTAAATTTTACACACGCAATATTATACTTACGCAACATTATCCCTTTGAAATAGTATTACTTAAAATTTTCAGTGAATAAGTATAAAAAGAATGAATGAATACAGGATAGAAATTATGGGATATGGGTAGTGAAGCGGACGAAAGTGTGGACTGTATATTAAATGAATGAAAGATGAAAACTAGTTGAAAAGTGGTTTAATAAGCAAATAAAAAGAGAAAAGGAACAACACAAACCAACCACTTCACTCACCAAACAACAGCTACTGACAAGACAATGACAAAAATATTAAAACAAAAGTAAAAAAGAACATAAAAAGCGTCATATGATAAAAATTAACAAGGAGTTTGCGACAGGTAGATAAATAAATATTAATCGCAATAATCAACTCATTTTTTTTTTGCATTTAGTACTAATACATTATGTTATTCCATGATTCATAATGTCCCATGTACCTACCTACTTCCTTATAAGTAATTATATTCTTTTAACTCTCAAACCACAAAAATGTGTTTGTTTTTGTCTCAAATAACGTCATTTTTTTTTATACGACAAGGAAGGCAAACGAGCAAGTGGGTCACCTGATGGTAAGTGATCACCCCTGCCCATAGACACCCACAATCCCGGGGGTTTGCAGATGTGTTGCCAACCTAGAGAGCTAAGATGAAATGCCTCTTGTGCCCGTAATTACACCGGCTGTCTTACTCTCCACACCGGAACACAACAGCGCAAGCACTGATGCTTAGCGGCAGGATTAGCGAGTAAGATGGTGGTAGCGATCCGGACGGACCTCGCACAAGGTCCTACCACCCGCAACAGATATAATGCTAACAAAAAAATTGTGTGATTTTCGAATGCATTTCATTTATTTGATACTTCTGAAGTGCTATTAACTGTCGCATATATATTAGATGGTGAAGTCTTAGAAAAAAAGTATCAAACAAAACGACCTTTTTATTTTCAGCTCGCTATCCTCAGTCTGGCTCTAGGCCAGGTGTCTCAAGGTGGCCCCCATACGTCCCAAGGAGGGCCCCACGAAAACCAGGGCCGTGCGAAGAGGCAAGCTGAGCAAGATGGCCCCGCTAATGCAAGTCATTACCTAAATAACGCGAAATATTCAAATATAACCTAGAATTTTTATTGCAGCCGAAACAATTCAGAAACCATTCAGTTAAACTCAACAGTTCTTTATTTCATTAATCGCCTATGCCTTAATTAAGTCGCTATAAAAACGCATTCGAGGTGCGATAACACACAAAAGCGACCATTTGCAAAAGGGTTGTTTGTTACCCACAGCATTTAGGAGAACGTTATAATTACAATGATATATAATTAGGCCTTAAAACACTCATTGTGTAACAGTTGCATAAACTACTATTATGCAACTGTTACATAACGAAGGTCCTTAAAACACGTGCGTGGTTTTATAAAACAAGGCGAAGCCGAGTTTTATAATGAGATCACACGAGTGTTTTAAGGCCTAATTATGTAGAGTTGCCTTACTTTATCTACACATATTGTAAGTACTTATACTCTAAGAGAGTCCAGAAGCCGAAGGCATATCATGCCTGTCACGAATTTGACTATTTTTACTATTATTAATAACAAACACATGTCAAGCTGACGTTTCGCATCGTAGGCCTATATTTCAATTGTATTCGTTTTTGAAGATACTCCAATTTTGAAACTCATAACGTTATCGAATTCGATGTCGTAATGATTTGGCGTTACTAAAATATTCATAGTACAGCTGGTCATATCCTACGGTTTCTGAACGTATTATAGAGGACTTATGATATATGTTTGTAGATAAACGAATTAGTCCTATGAACATTAATAATAAAGTAAGGGCCAATTAGAAGTTAACCACAAAATGACCGTGTGGAGTCCTTAAACGCAAGTGATGTTTGTAGTAAAAGATATAGCTAATGTACTACCTACCTATACATGTCCCGAAGGAATGTCCAGCCAGACTACTCGACTCTTGACAGCCCAAATAAACTCTGTAATCAGTTAACCCGTAGATAAGATTCGATCAGTTTTCAAGGGCGCGCGGACATCGTTTTTTGCGCGTAATATTACGAATATGAAGAGCCTGGTCTCTACAATATTCAGGGGAAAAACTGAATAATTGTACAGAATACGCAGAGAACATAATTTAGAGCGACAATAAGGAATAGGATGAACCAGTGTTGACATAAAAAATAATAGGTATGTATAGGCAATGTGTAATGTAGGTAACATCATTATTTAGTTGTTAATGGTAACATGAAAACAATTCAATCCGCAGCCTTAAGAATTAAGGAACATATTAATACCCCATATAGAAACAAATTCCTGTAGGCATAATTTCATGTCATTTTTCTGAAAGAGTTTTTCAATTAAATGGAAAAATAGTTCCCATTCCTACAAGTACAAGAACTTCATTATAAAAGAACACTCGGCCCAGTGGTATCACATTTTCACCACGTTCTTACTAAAATTTGTAGGTACATGGCCAAATTAGCCTCTTCATCTTGGTTTCTGTATTTTGGTTGTCTGTAAGAGATCGCTTTTAAGCGATAAGACCGCCTATTGTCTACCATACCTGTTTTTCTGTAATCTCTTTGTACTGTTTTGTGGTTTTCAATAAATACTATTTGTATTGAATTGTATTGTACATGGATTTCATTAAAATAAAAACTGAAATAATGTACTTACGTCATCGGACAAAGGTGAACCAAGCGCAGAATCTTTAGAGCCCCTCCGCTTCAGAAGAGTCTCGACCACAGACGACAGCGAAAGCCTACGCGGATGCATCGTAACTTCCAAACGTGAACTGGTCTACACTGTTCAAACGCCCGCCATCACTAACTTATCAATGCACCACACCACACTGTTGTTATCAATAAAAATAAATTGGCAGTACGTGCGAGCAGGTCGAATAGCCAAAGGAAAATGATGGGCTGAAACCTGCGATGCTACACGTTGTTCAGCCACTGATACCAAGTGGAATACAACAGGAAAAGAGGTGTGATAACAGGAATTTACATACTATTTACTATGTCAAGTATAAAAGTATTTAAGGTGTTACGGTCTCGTCGTTGTAATATTTATGGAGTGAACCAAGTTTTAGTGCATGGCTATGAGCAATGCGCATACATTCAGAATCGTGAAAATGAAATTGCTACCTACTCCAATTAATATTTGACACTTATTTAAACATCGAAGGGAAGTTGTAAAATTTTCTGTAATTTTACGCAATAACGTGAATGCTGAACGCTGGCACTCGTTTTACAAAACACGATATGAATCTGTGTCACACACAATGCGAAATCCGAGACTAATTAACGCTACATCAAATTAAAACCCGTAGTTGATAAAATACATGAACAAATTAAATATCTAGCTGAATTTGCTGGAAAACGAGGGAACAATAGTGAGGTAAAACTTTTGAAGCAGGTAGCCTATTGATCTAATAAAATTACGTAAGTATCTACACTAAACGCGAAGCGGAACCCTACATTCATTATCTATCCAATCTAAACATTTCTAACACCTCTGTGGCTACAAAGACCCTAAAAACATACCACCAAAAAAGCCAAAAGCAGTCTTACACTGCTTAGGACTAAACTCAAAATTGTGAAGCACTTAATTCGCAAACACGATGAATTTAAAAGCAAAGTAAAGTCTACACACGGATTTCCACTTGTCTCCGTAAGGAAAGTTAATGAATAGGGGAAAAGTCCGACCACGAGGTTATTTGAAACAAAAGACTAATGTTCCACGTTAAAAAATAAACAATGGAGTCTTGTAAAATGACCTCCCGGAGAGTGCTTGAGAGCGAGGAAAAAATAAACCCGAGTGTTTGGTTGAAGAAGAAAATTTGTTAGGCTAGAAATATTTGTTTTATGTGTAAACAGTAGGGCGATTCATGGTTGCGCAACCTAAATTCAAACTGAGAATAAACAAGAAATACCAAAGGTTTGAATTATTTCCAATGTAAATGTAAATATATTTCCAATTCATCTCGAAGTCTTGACTCATCCGGCTAAATATGAGAGGAAACAAAAAAAAAACTATTTCAGTGATACGTGTCCGAAAACAGGGGTAACTTTAAGGGAATACCCGTGTCTGACGAATTTCTTGGAATCCTTGAAATGTAATAGGAATTGAGACACGAGCAGGCTGCTGAATAAATCATTTTCACGAAAGTTACACCGTTTCATTATTTTCACCTAAATTACAGTCCCTCTGGGTTTCTGGGTAATAGATCGAACTTGAGGTAACTCACTGAATATTATATTAGCAACATCCATATGGGAGTTTCGTGGCTGAATTAATATGGCTGCTAGGAGGAATTAAGAAAGTTTCCGAAATTTGTGAGATCTTGAATGTTTAATCTTTACGCGATTATTAAATTCTTGTCATATTAAGAAGTTACTAATTCCCACGTTAAATTGTTGCTTATTTTTGAAAATTAAACAATATACGTACATGTTTTTTCAAAGTGCTTTGAGTAAAAATTAACCATAACAAACATATTATATGCTTTCACGGGTCAAAGCTTAGTAAAACCATACCTAGTCTGTTTCGTTCAATTTGTTTACCAAAATAGGGGCGAGCACAAAGACTCAATGGATAAAGTTGCTCCTCGGCAAAGTGGTCCGATTGAAAAGTTTGCGAAGCGGAAGCCCTTATGGCTGTCAAGTTGGCTACAGTTGCACTTACGTTCTTCGGCGCCGGTAAAACGCGAGACGTTATTAGCGAACGCTCAACCGCACACTTTGTCCAACGTCTAAGCATGTTTTATTACTTCCTAACAGCGTTGGGAAGTCCGTTGTAAGAAAACGGAGCAGATTCACTACTTGAACAATTTTTTTCCTGTATCTAACGCCAAGTTGCAAAGGAGGCGGTAAGTTTCGAAAACCAAATCGAATACGGTTATTAAGAAAACCCTACTCATCTAACGTTAGAATTATCCAAAGCCGACAAGCATGTATGAGAAGCGCAATGGGCGTAGACGGGGCGAAGAAACAAGTAAATATATCAAGAAGTGACGTTTTCTCTTTTGAACAAGAAGCGTTGGTAATTTATAAAATTAATATTTAGAAAATTAAGTACGAGGATTATTGCTGCTGTGATAAACCCAAGTAATCTCTGCGATATTAGTGAATACGAGCCTTCGCTGCCAGAAGACATTGATGCCAAGCGACGTCTTCCAAATAAGTTCTGCACCAGCGATACTCTTGGCAGAGTGTGCCCGTCTCAATATCGTGCAATGTTTACGTTCTCGTCCCAGTGGCCTGAAATATTACACCGGGCGCGCGTGCGATGTTTCCTTAATTTTTAGACCTCGCTTATAAATAAGGAAAGAGTATTCGAGACGAGAAAGTTTATCTAGTGGTTTAATGTAATTATTGTCGATCCATCTAATACAGGATAATTCGACTTAAGACGTACATGTACAAAAAAGTGGCAGCCAAAATCATGATAAATGTCGTAATTCTTTAATGAAAATACCAGGAGTTTTTTTTACTAACTATAACTTTTCAAAAAGTTTCAAGGAAAAACACTTTGCAACAGGAAAAATATAAAGCAGCAATACCTCGATTTATTCACATGACAACATAACCTTTGGTTTCATTCGTTAATATATAAATTTGCTTGTCAAAAAATCACCAATTCAATTCCCTGGGTTTTCCGAGACGTCAGAACGTCTATAAATAGCTAGACCGCATCCTGGTATACCTTATATTGTCCTTCCTCATAAATATTAAGAAGCTTCGCTTTACGTAAACACACCTCCAGAGATCCAACCAGGGGTCTAACAATTTATGTGGGGTTCAACTGTGATGGGCAGAAAAAAATTGTTGAGCGTTGAGCGCCATCTATTTTTCGGAGGACACCATTTGCTGACAAGGGTCAGCTGTTATTGCAAACAAATCGCGGCTTCCGGCTGACTTCACATCTTGCTTGTCTCATACATATTAATGAAGACCGCCATGCGTCCGAGCCTGACAAACGAGAAGAAATGGGGGAGAACAACTCAATGTTCAGCTCCTTCAACGATTGTTCCTTACGTACATAGTGATGCTGGACATTTGCAGCATGTTTTGTCAGCAAATGCCTACTTTAAACAGAAAGTCATGAAGCCATTTCAGATCGACAGCGAGCAACTAATACTAATAAGAGTATCTTTCATTCGCATTTAAGTAGACTTTATGCAATTAATACCATTAATGAATGCAAGCGGATGATACCACTTGTAAACAGAGCATATCTACCGACCGACATCTCGATATCCTCAATATAAATGAACTGTTCATTGCACCATAAAACATGAATTATGATCACAATTAGTCACCTGGCGGCGTTTAGTATCGTTAACAATAGTTATTAAGCACTTCTCTTATGTAGGTACGAGAAAAGAAAAACAAGTGAAGTTGCATTTTTACACAACCATTTCTCTGCAGACAGACGCTTCCAAGCATAAATATGGTCCGTATTTGGTGCTTTGTGCACGCAAAAGATGCCACGCTTGAGTAAATAAGTACTAGCAGACGTACAGTCTGCAGTTATGCAAAACCAGTGATCCGAGAAAATAATTTTATACTTTTCCTAGAAATATCTTAGGCAAGTGTCAAAAAGCTTCAAGAGTAAGTATGAAAATCGTCCTCACGAACAAAAGGCTCCTTTTTAATCGTTCTTGTAGAATTTTAATTCTCCTATTCAAATAAAGTGGGTAGCGGGGTAGAGTTCCAGAATTTACCCTCACGAGTAAATTGCAACGTAACTCCAACCGTATAACAGAACTACGCAAGTTCTCTCCATTACTCCAAGATAACCGGCCGGTTACGTAACACCAAAAACATACACTCATTCGCAATAACAAAGAACAATTAAACTTGAATCAGAGCTTCACTTTCATTCATCATCTATAATCTCGGGTAAGCCGTGTTTGAGATCAACTTGACAATTACGAGCTATTATCTGTGCTTTAGATACGATAGTACACTTTAGTTTACTTTCTAAATAATCTCTGTACTTTCGCTACGACTCTGTACATAATGCGAAGTGAAAATTTAGAAAATGTAACATGTATATGTCCGTGAGCACGATCATGTCTCCGATCGAGTTATCGTATGTTATCAAGATTTGAATATTTTTATCGGTGTTTTATTTCTCGATGGATATTCATACTTAGTAGAGGGTCGAGAAAATCCTGTACTTTATTGAGATAATTTGGCTGTCGGATATTATGTGCAATAGGTTTATGAAATAAAAGCGATTAATTTTCTCACCCGCGACCACACGCGTAAGACAGCTACGATTGTGACAAACGTATGTTTTCATGCAGCACCTCCATCTCCACTACCACACGAATACGAATATTAATTGTATTTGGTTCATAAATATGGACGTAATGCCTGATCCAATGAATTATTTAATAACATATTTTCGTTTTTGAAAGAATGATTAAAAGGTCGAAGTAACATTCACGAGTCGTTCCCAAAAACTTTTCTTAACCCTATATTTGGCACTGAGCAGGCAAGATGTAAGACTACCTTTTTGACTATTAATTTTTTTTTTAGGAGCCCATGCCTCCGTCGAACAGCTGTTCCGACTTGTTACTCACAGAGACGAGTCCAAGACGCTGATAGGCAACCTTCACGATTGAGGAGGCACTGGAAGAAGAAGAAAGAGGCCAAAACGAAGCTTGAATCGTGGTTTTCTTTTTAAATAATGAATGAATAAGTAGTTTAGTAAAGTTAAGTAGGCTTTACTTGTAGAACAGCATAATAAGCAGTGCCAGAATAAATTTAAAAAAAATGCGCCAATCATAAAGTTTTCACGTTTTCTCCGCTTTTTAGTAGAGTGAAACATTTTTTGCGATAATTGAAACGCGTGAGCAAAATATCACTGTACAGGGTGAAATATAGCTGGGTTCTGCAGGCTCACCTAGAATTAAGATTGTCACCGTAAACCATCGAAACAATGTCGGGTCTTTGGGAATGAGCCCTTTTAGCAAAATTTATTTATCGCCTTTTAAGCCCCCCTTTTGTGAAGTGAGTCGCGTTATTTATGAAAATCGTAATTAGAACACGAACATTGTTTTGGCTTTTCCACGTGTAAAGTGATAGAATTAATTTTCTTTAATGAAAAATCTCGTATTCAAGTTAATCGGCTTTCGTTAATGGGCATTTTCAGAAAACTGTGTACCCTTAACTTTATTTGAATAACCTAACAAATTTTTGAGTATTTTAGAGTAAAGTGTCCCTAATTTTTTTGTCAGTTTCGTGACGCGTTTTTACATACATTCTATATGGACTGTTACAAAACTGACAAATAAATTTTCTATGGAAAAAATTAAGACATTTTTGGAAAAAAAGGGTACACAGTTTTTTGAAAATGCCCTAATTATCGAATAGACTCGCGTTGATGTTGCCAACGTGATATAAGCCCTATTAACTTTTTGCGATACAACACAACATTTTCACTCAATTGGCCGTGTCTAACACAAAACAAACTAATAAAAAGTATACATTATTATACGCGCCACGCCATTTCCCCGTTGATAGGTGTAAAATTAATAGCAAGCGAATATAACTTAATTAAGTTATACGTGACTAACATGCGATGTGTATTTAAACTATCATGAACTGCGATGAATTTAATGTTTAATAATGCTAAAAATACCTATTTTGCAAAAAAAATCCACGAATGTCACAGAAACGAAAAAAATATCAAATTCAAACCTCTTTTTTTAAATTTGAGACCCTAGATTTTTTTTGCATTAAGTAAAAAACAAAAAGTTGTTTCAAAAATATAATATACGTTTCGAAATTATGTTTCAAGACAAGCTTTCTTTAACATGAAACTACCGTAAAACTCAATCATAGTGAAATAAACGGATCGCTCACATAAGAAGAAGAAAACGAGGATAGTCGAGGGTAAACGAGGGTAGGAGTAGGAGGATAGGAGGAGTGCGCTGCTGTCAGCTGCGCCTGAGCAGCTTTGACGAGCAATGTACGTTTCGCTCCCAGGCCTTATACTACGAAGTGCAAAATTCAAACTTCGTGTCGTGTCGTCCCGCTCACGCTAATATTATTTGATACGATACGAACTTCGATTTTCGAATTTCGTAGTAGTCCCCCACTCCCAGAGGAAGGGTACCGAATTAGTTCGAAACATGTCGGGCTTTAAACTAGAAAGATATATTTAAGCGAGAATCGTTTGAGAAATGTGACCAGAGCACCAAGTGTAATCGCCGTCCAGGCCAAGAAAGACGTCTCGATCGCGTTAGAGTTTAACAATTCTCATACTATTTGACACTTTAACGCAAACGCGATCGAGACGTATTTTGTGCTTTTTGATTACACTAAGGGCACTGTAGAGTAGTGTAGAGAAGAACAGCCGGGCAGTGATACGAAAGAATTTTCGTCCTAGCGAAACTGAGACCCTTCACTCACTTCGTTCGCTCAGTCGATTTCAATCCATTGTGTATTATTAACTAAACAGCGTTACTATAAGGAACGTAATACAGACTAATAAGTAATCAAATACGAAAGTTTTCGAAAGTGTGCCGCCCACAACAAAGATTAAATAATACAGCAATGTCAAATACGTGGGTAGCTCAAGCTAATCAACCGACCGCAGTCTTACAATGATCATTCCATGTAGGGGTAAATCAGTAAGGCTGCGCACACACAAACATGAAGCTTCTATTTAAATTTTTGACCCAAGAATACTTACGTCTCGATCGCGTTCGCGTTACGGTCTCATTACTATGGGCAAATTGGTAGCGCCACGCATCAACAACAAACTATTCTCATAGCATTTGACATTTGAACGCAAACGTGTTCGAGACGTAGGTATCAAAAAACGGAACTAACCTAACCAACTTAAAATTAAAAACAAAACCCGACTGCGATTCCGGGAAACACTTAAACCCTATGTCACTCTCACAACTAAGACGAATCAAAAGACACCTCATACGTTGAAATCCGTCGAACGGTTTAGGGTGTAAAGCGTGCCAAAAAATAAGACATACATAGATATGCTCGAAAGACATAGCTCTCGAAAAAATAATGAAGTCGATTAAAAAAAGACATTAATCACTGCCAAAGAAGATTTCAGGTCGGAAAACACGTAATTTTACGTCATCGTGGCAAAGTTCACATCAATTAGGTCAGGATTAAGTAAGACATAAAACCTAGAGCTATTGCTATACGAGACCAAGGACGATAAAACCAAGAGGACTGCCATTATTAATATACAATTTTGCATTTCTTTAAAATAAAAAGCCTTGCTACAGCTAAAAGTTAATCAATACATATAGAGGTCGCAGTACACTCTTCTTATGACACTTAGACCTCGGCTTAAAACAATGGCGCCATCTATTTAGTTTTTCTTCGAGTTCATAGATGGTGTTTTGTGTTTAGATGTGGTCTAAGTGTTATACGAAATAAATTGTACAGAGACCTCTACAGTGAAACTAGCTATAGGAGGCTGGTTATTTCAAAACAAAGGTACATTGTATTGTACTTTGCAGTCCTCTTGGTTTGACCGTCCTTGACGAGACTGACGTGCGACCTTGGCCCGCCTCGCGTGTCCATTAGAGTTTCATGAATTTCTTACATGCCGCTTGCTTATTTATAAAAACGGACGATGTAAATAGATGTATTAAAACAATAGAATTCCGATTAAAGTAAGTAATTATTAACGTTAAAGAATATTTTAACATGAAACTACCGTGAGTCTCAGTCATACTGAGATAAGACGGATCACTCACGTCTATAAGTCGAGTTTAGCCCGACATGTTTCGGACTAATTCATAGTCCTTCCTCAGGGAGCGCACGACCCAGCGGTAGAGTGCGTCTCGCTGCCGCTACTACGAATTAGTCCGAAAGACTCGACTTATGTACGTGAGTGATCCGTTTTATCTCACTATTTTAAGTAATCTTGCCCTACCTAACAATTTTGAATGATTCGCGGTTAGTTTGCCCGTGATCATGATGCATGGAACTGCATCGAAATATCGGGAGCTCGTCAAACCTATAAGGTAATCGCGGTCAATATCCCGTTTTCATTGTCTATTTTGTAATACCTAATTGTTGTTTTTTGCGGTTTAGGCAACACAGCAGCAGCAATGATTCGACTTTTGATTGTTCTGGATTGACATCCTAATAAACGAATGGTTAAGTGACATCACCTGTTCTATTTTTTGGGATTAAATTTAACTTATTATTATAATTATAAATTATTATTAATTGAGGGAAAATACCCGTACGGATGAGGTCGCGTTTATTAACTTTACGAAGCCCTGAATTTTGAGACCTTTTCAGTTCCCGTGGTTACTCGCAGAGTCAATTTTGAGACCTTTTCAGTTCCCGTGGTAATTCGCAGAGTCAATTTTGAGACCTTTTCAGTTCCCGTGGTTACTCGCAGAGTCAATTTTGAGACCTTTTTAGTTCCCGTGGTTACTCGCAGAGTCAATTTTGAGACCTTTTCAGTTCCCGTGGTTACTCGCAGAGTCAATTTTGAGACCTTTTCAGTTCCCGTGGTAATTCGCAGAGTCAATTTTGAGAACTTTTCAGTTCCCGTGGTTACTCGCAGAGTCAATTTTGAGACCTTTTCAGTTCCCGTGGTATTTCGCAGAGTCAATTTTGAGACCTTTTCAGTTCCCGTGGTTACTCGCAGAGTCAATTTTGAGACCTTTTCAGTTCCCGTGGTAATTCGCAGAGTCAATTTTGAGAACTTTTCAGTTCCCGTGGTTACTCGCAGAGTCAATTTTACTTTTACTTTATGAAGTAGTAAGTACTTATAGAAAAGCAAACGCATTTTTATAAACTAACTTTAAATGGACAAAAGTTAAGTTGATAATCTTTTTCATAAACTTTATTTCATTTCAGTTTATTTACGTTATATTTTTATTGTCTCATGATTACAAAAGACCGAACAAAACAAAAAAATATTTTAAATAATTGTCCCGGTTCAATAATGCTCTGTCCCAAAGATGTCGGAAGAAGAAATGATAACTTTTTTGTGTTTCATCGGGTTTAATTTATCGCTTTACGGAAGTCCGTTAGAAAGTAACACAAACAATCTATTAACGTAAACAATGGTTATTATAAAATTACTTGGCAATTTCTTGATATGAGTTAACTCCATACTAAATCATGGAAGACGGCAGCACGTTAGGTCGCGTGCTTTGCTAACCGTGTTACAGTGAATTATTAAATTTCTAGCCTTTTTTATTTTTCTAGAAAGCAGAATTTTTACATTCTGTAGATTAATACCTGATACGATTACAGTATTCGGGTCGACCATGATTTCGTGATGATTACCTGAAAAAAAAAAAAAAAAAAAAAACCTAATTAAGGCGTTGTATAATTAAACGAACTAACAAAAACATTTAGATTGCTAGGATTCCCATCGTAAACTTATTTTTCCCATAGTAAAAGAGTGGCACGGTTCGATCATAAAAACAGTACGAAACATTTTATTTGTTTTAGGTGATAAAAAATGCTGGTACATAATGCTTACACATACAATGTTAAAGAAAAAGTTTGAGGCGAAAAATCAAGTAGGTATACCCAATGAAAATGTGGATGTACGTTTAAAAAAAAGCTAGGTTTGAGCATGAAACCACGTTTTATATAAAAGTAGATTTAAGTACAATCGCGCTAAAAACCTGTAAATGAATATGACGGAAAATTTATAAAAAAAAAAATGTTCTAAATTAGCTAGCAAGGTCTCACAGTTTGTGGACCACAGAACCAATAGTATTATAACTGTGCTTAAGTGTGGTTATATTCTACTGACGGTAGCCACAATAGCCCTTCCTCTCTTACTGTTCTCACCTTGCTTTAATGTGCGTCAAAGTATATTTCGTCGCGGAACTTTCAACAAACTTTTCACAAGCACTTCGAGTGCATGTTGTAAAATAAACAATATTATAGGACGTCGTAAAGTACATTAAAAAATGTAGTAATTTCGTAAACAATGCACATGTTCCCATCATAAGATAACGAAAGTGTATCGTGTAGACGCGTCTTTTATTAAATTTGTTTTCGTAACTTTGAAGTTTGGATAATATTTTGGCAGCTTAGTTACGGGAGCTTATATTAAATTATGTAAAAGCTGTTATCAAAGCATCGGTCAGTAGTTAGTGAGCTTTATCTTACTTTGAAGTTTTTCTCTGGAGCTTAGATAAGATAGATATTTGTCCCTAATCTCACTACATTT
The DNA here is from genome assembly GCA_963691665.1 of Clepsis dumicolana. Classification (NCBI taxonomy): domain Eukaryota; kingdom Metazoa; phylum Arthropoda; class Insecta; order Lepidoptera; family Tortricidae; genus Clepsis; species Clepsis dumicolana. The sequence continues at coordinate 8,334,505 of OY829519.1, forward strand.
TGGTGCGCCAACACTTTTGCAGTCCAGGAACATCAATTATATTTGAACTCTGGCTAAAAAATTGAATCGAAATTGCAACTGTTTCTCTTCTCACTATCGAGCCCGTTCGTAACAATTTAACGTCCGGTTTTCCAATCCCCAATTGACAACATTTCATATTTTTCACACCTGGAAATTAATATAGGTATCGAAAGGGCTTTGCCTCCTGAGCACAACACTATATTTATAAAAATGTTATATTACTTATTTTTTTAAATACAAGAGAATAAAATAAAATTACCAACTCTACCAAAACAGCTCAACAATGAGTGTAATACTTTTGCCTTTTTCACGAAAAAAAAAGTAACAATCACACATGTCAGATAATGTCAGACAATGTCAGATAAATTTAACATCTTGGTTTTGTTTTTTGATCGTGACAAGACAAAGGCAATTGATCCATCCTAGCGCCGTTTCGGAGTTACGTCCTTTTGGAATAAGTACCTTTTAATAAATTAATTACATGTCCTAATGAAAATTTTAAACCGTAGGTTTGCTCCTCTTTCAAAGTAGAATACAGACAATCAATCAAATTATAGTCTCAAAAATATGATATGTTGTCAATTCCCCAGATAAGCTCTTCTTTTGTGAAGTGTTAGTTTTTGCCCGCGACTTCCGCCGGCAAAGAATTCGTAGTAATGAATAATATTAAAGAGATAACTCGCACTCAGAGCCATCACTTAGCAAACTGATGAACAATTAAATAGAACATCTCCATATAAAAGTATGATCAAAATGTCAGTGAAACATTCTCAGTCCTAAATAACAGTTGCTATGCATCAGCACCTTTCCCGCGGGAACTTTTTATTTGTAAAGGATAAAAAGTAACCTATGTTTATGTATTGACATTGATGAATAACAAAAGATTTTTTCTCAAAATTAAAACAGATTGTCAGTAAAAGTCAATGATGAGTCAATTCAATGATGTGTGTGAAGTTCCCAATCCGCACTGGGCCCGCGTGGGCACTATAGCCCGAGCCCTCTCATTCTGAGAGGAGGCTTGTGCCCAGCAGTGGGACGTAAAAAAAAGGCTGGTGATGATGATGTTAGTAAAAATGTATGAAAGGAACCATTGAACCCCTTCATTCCCATCCGTTTAGAAATGGCAAGTGCATTTTAGTATTTTTTGCGGTTATCGTAAAAGAAACGCTATTTCGCCCTGATTTTCTTTCCTGCTACGCACCGATGCGCACCCCAGCACACTTTTATTAGCATTAGCTGACTAAGCAAGTGCATCCTACCGTACCAATGTCTGGCGTCAACTATACTGCCGTCAAGGGGTGGCGCGGGAAGCCATGCTCATAGTTTTCTGTTACTACCCTTATTTCATTACCAGTATTTACATACTGAATAGTTAACCAAACAAAATTGGTCAGGTGTTTTATTTAAGGTTTGTTTCACGTTCGTGAAAGGATTAAGGTTAATCTTATGTTGGGTTAATTCACTTTTGTCGGTCGGTGCAATTCCGTGCAGTCCGATCTTATTGTGAGTTCTTTCTTCTCCTGGTACTATACCTATAACTACTTACCTCGAGCGTCAGCAGTGAGCGCACCGTTTACGATTATATTTTTAAATAAATCAACTTCGTTGGCCAATATGGTTGGATGAAATTAAATCCTCTTGATTAATACTAAATACGCTAGAATCATCATCTTCGATAGTAAAAGTGTCTGCCGACGATGGCCTCGTTATTGAAAAATAGTTAAAAGATTATGCGTAATCAAATCATACATTATGCGTTAAAAGATTATGCGATATTGAAGGTTCCCCTAATTCTAAGACAACTTATATTTATATTCCAATTATTATTTTCAAATCTTTTATCCCCGCTACGTTTGTTTGAAAAGTCAGTGACTGAGTCATCAACGCAAAGTTCAAACTATGGGAAGGCTAAAATTTTCCATAGAACCTCCTCCTTTGCAAGGAATAAGGAGGAATTTTGCAAAATTCCCACGAAATAGCGAAGGAGCGAACCCGCAGGTGACTGCTATTATAATTACTATAGCCGTAGATATCAGGAATAAAATAACTACACCAAATTTACAATCTTATACGACACAGAATAGCTACATAATAGTATAAGCATACGAATAATAATTACTGTATAGATAATACATGTACGAATCATTCACGTATAAATGAATAGACTTAATGTTATTGTAATTACTCGTTCGAACTAATCTGATACCAAATGCGTCCTATTTGCATATTATATATTATTATACATATACATATGTGTGTTATGAGTCAATAAGGAATAATAAAACGCAGGTCTGTTCCCAGCTAAATGACTTAATTTGAGTATTGCTTTAAGATGAAAGTGCGAGGGTTTCCGTTACGCTTCCTCGCTTCTGACCTGAAATTTATTAGCAAAATGAACAAGTTACTTATTTTAAATATTTCCTACCCTGTGCAGTGGTATTAAGATCTGATTTCTAACAGATAGAATTTGAATTAAATTTGGATTCCATGTATAATCGATTAGAGAATTCTGCCTTTTTTGGAAAGAACACTACTTAAATATGCATTAAAACAAAAATGGCCAAATCAAAAGTAGATTTGGACTGAATATATGCTTCTTCTTGATGCTTCTTTTTGATCTTGTTATATGTACAACTCTATATTAATAGTCACTCTATCGCTTAGGTCAGAATATTACAGTAGTCATTACTACTTGTAATTATAGTCAATAAAAAGTAGGAATACGCTGACTATATCCTGGGCAGAACGGAAAATGGAGTACCTAACATTTTATGGTATAATCTTATGCCTTATCTCAAGAGTTTAAAAGTTAACGGTAATTTTATGTATAGAGACGTTTTTTACGGCCGCAGATAGGTCCAATTTAGGTATTAAGATCCCGTTTTCTTGTGCAAAGACCTTTTTATAATGTAACATGTTGAAACTCGAAGTGGATCTAAGACACTATGATCTCAGGCTCAGTCATTTTCTAATCATTAAATACTTAAGTTGTTTTGGTGACATTTGTGTGGTGTTCAATAAATTGTTTTTAATTAAAATAAACAACCAGAGAAGAATCCCAAACGACAATTCTAGGACACCAGTGCAGTGCGTGCAACGGTACTCGTCTACCATTAAAACAATTTTACTATCCCACGTTAGTTTTCACAAGACGGCACAAGATCGTCATTAGCGTATTCCGTAATTAGTTTTGCATGACTAAGATAGCGACAGAATAAAAAAGCATTTTAGTTTCACATTGGAAAGTACGTACGTACATATGACACTAATGGGTGGTGTGAGAAAACCCGCGTTGCGCGAATATCTGTGCAGCGGCATGTAAAGAATTGTCAGATTACTTTGATAATGCAAGTGCGTTTACTTTGTCGAAAGATAGTAAATAAAATGTAGAGGTACGGTACATATCTACGAAACATATTGATTAACAAATATGTGGTAGGTAATTGATTGAACAGGGGATTATTTACATGATATCCATGAACTAAAAACAGTTAGCTCACCCACAATTTACCTTAATTCTTATTTAATTTAATTTGTCGCGGGTGAGCAAATAAATAATTTTTAGTTCATAAGGTAAGCTGGTAAGTAATTTTTGAAAATTACATATTTTCGTCTGTCATATTTTTTTTTTCAAATCAGGATGTTTTTTTTACACTTTTATTAAAAGCTGCCTCCGGAGCGTACCTACCTACTTTACTGGAGGTGTAGAGAGGGTGAACTATAAAATAAAGCTTAACTTTTTGAAAATTATATACTAAGGAAATAAATAAAGCTATGTATAAGTAAGTATAAACGCAGGTACTTTAATTAACCATGAGGTTGTCTCTACTATGACCACGTGTCGGTTTCAAAGTAAGCTAAAATCTCAATTGTTACCAATTATTTTTAATAGCTCGTTATCATTATATAACAGTTAACAGCTTTACGTAATATTACATGTTAAAAATTCTCATTCAATTTCGTTGTAAACGCCTTCATTTTTGCATTGTTTTGAAACAAATGACCACTTAATTGCACCCGAATAAGAAAAGAGGACAATATTCGCTTAAATTCGATTCCAGAGGGCCGGCCGCAATATGAATACGGCATATTCAGAACTTGGGACATTAAAACTTATATTTCTTAGCCGGCCTACCTTAAGAACAGTGCTCGAAATAGTAAAAACAAATGCTTCCTAATTGCCCACATTTTGCTGAGCGGAACCAAAGTTATCTCCGAAGGGGAACTTCCTCAACAATCAGGGAGCGTCAAAAGTTGCCTAATACCCTCGAAAACCGTTGCTTTTGTGACAGTACAAAGGGACTTAGTGAATTGGAGATCGTAAAACTTGTATTGCTTTTAGTTTAAAATTTAACTCGAACCGCTCGAAGATTTTCAAAGTTTAAACCAAAATTGCTCGGCTTATTTTTCCAAGAGGGTCTTCCTCTTGCGATAGCGCGTGATATACACTTGACACAATGTTATTAATTCCATTGAACAAGTATGTAATATTTTTATATACAGTATGTAAAACAACCGTGAGACATAAAGACTTGGTGAAATAAATGGTGCAAATGTAGATTTGTCCGAAACGTGTCGGGCTAAATTAGAATTAGATATGAGAGTGATCCGTTTATTTTACTTTAACACAGCGAAAGAAATAAAGAAAGAAATGTTTATTGCCACAAAAAATTCGAAAACGAAACAAAACATAATACAGTGCACAGTATACAAGACGCATTTCAAAATAAAGCAGTGTTCGAAAAAATACTGTTTTCCTGATTATACACATTTACATACGTATATTATTTGTGATGTGAGAATCAAACAGATGACATCCATTAACAGTATCAAGTAACCATTGAACGGTCCTACATGAATGCTTAGTATCACTGTACGAGAACACCCGTGCATTGAATAATAGGTACAGAAACGCAGTTCTATACTAATGGTTGTCTTGTCTTGTAATTCCTTAGTACGTTAGCTGCAGCACGAAATTCGTGACGACCAATATCCGAGCATGTAATGTTTTCAGTGTAAGGCGGGCACGGAATACGTAAGGTGAGCTGGATGTGTGCCAGTGTAAAGAGGTCAATTATATGGAAATGAGTTTGGTTAACACTTTGTCCTGTTCTGTTTTGGCTATGAAATACGTTCATGGTATAAAAAAAGTTTTCTATATGCCAAAAATTACAAATATGTTGAACAAGGTTCGTAGCTTAAACGAGCCCTTTGAATTTATAAGACAACCAACGTCCACAGTCACGTTTCCTTAATTGGCATTTCATCTCCTTTAATCAAAATACAGACACAAACCACAAGCCAACTTTAGGATTAACATGCTTAGTCTCCGCGGTTATATCCAAAACCCGAAATGGAAATGTCATCTTTAGAAGAATATATCGCTTTTATTTCGTACAACGAAAAGCATTTGCGCTTGGCCACCATTTGCGGGATGAAAATGTTAAAAAAATGTACTTCATTTCCTTTTATATTTCTGTGTAAAGATAAACCCTTTTGTTTCACACTAGCGATTGGAGTGGTTTTTTCTTTACAAATTTACCGAGCGGCAAATGTTACACTTTTTTTAAAACACATCGAACAAAAAGGCAGATAGGTCAGTTTCAAATGTCATTAGTTACCGTTAAGTGACACCTGATAAACAAAACCTTTTAAAGAATAAATGGTTTGTGGTAAAACGTGTCCATTTTACTCAGCTCGACTGTCACATGGTGAAATCTCGATGGAGCCGGAGTCTAGCGTTGAAATGAATTTGTTCCAATTTAAAACTGAGTGAGAATTACATTTCACTTTTGTTGTTTGAATACTACACGCTTGTACATTTCGTACTTCTATTATTTAAAAAAAATCACACAGGTCAAAAAGTAAATTTCCTGCCCTGCATGAGTAGACATTACGGCTACCAACTTCATGCGAGCGAGTTCGTGACGTTGTATGTTCATTAATCACGACTCTGTCAATATTATCATCCGGTTTGTGTTCAGTGACGGCTAATCTCTTTGCTAAAGGCATTAAAGAAAAGTTACCACATGTTATCGTTTAGTGGTCAATATGAAAGGGCCTCTATATTTACGGTCTACACGACATTACGGAGCTTTTTTCTGTATAAGTAGTACTTAGTTGTTTTTGCGTTTCTCTTGGTAGAAAGACTCGTGGCTAATTACGGCATTAAGAGATTGTTCTAACTAAAATATAAGGCACTGTTTAATGTTATCGTGTCGTGTCTATTCTTTCAGATTACAATCATTTTATTTTACAAGCGCAGTTAATTTTTTTTATTTTATTGAAATTGATAATAAGAGATCACCGCCACCCATGAGAACCAGCAACCCCAAGAGAGTTACTAGTCCGCTATCGGCCTTTAAAGGAACAATATACTCTTTTATAGAAGGCCCCAATGTCATAGTTGGTTGGGAACAACGCTGACGGGAGTTGATTCCACAATTTCACAGTACGTGGCAGAAAATGCCAACGAAAACGTAAGACCGCCCCTCATCAATTCATTAATCCACTTTCTGAGTGAACTATGCAGCTTCCTGAATGAGATACATGCTTATTTACGTGAAATATCGCGTCACATCTCAGAATAAGATGTAGGGCAGTTAATGACGAGCGCGCCTGCTTGGCCGGCTGGTCGCGTAACTCTTCAGATAAAGACCTCGCCAGACACCCCACAATGTCAGTTTGTTAGTAAACCTATAGGTTAGTGAACCTGACTATGAAGCTTGAGGTCTCCGGTTCGATCCCCTGTCGAGGCAGTTATTTGTATGATGAATAGGAATGTTTGGTCTCGAGTCTTGGATACTTTCTATGTATTTTAAGTATGTATTTATACTTGTGTATAAGTATGTCTATCAGTTTTCTAGTACCCATAACACAAGCTCTGCTTAATTTGCTACTAGGTCAATTGGTGTCAATAGGTACTACAAATATATTAAGGTAGGTATGCATAGGCATGAGTCTGGCATTATCTTTATAAGTTTGTATTGTAAGATAGGTGTGGGTAAGATTGGAATGCAAGATACAATAGTAAACGATCAGTACTTAGACAGACAGACCCATGCAATGTGTTATACGTATTATAAGAATTTTACTAAAATAGACAGAAAACAAAGTAAGTACATAATTGTGTCAAGTAGTGTAATGTGGACGAAGCCTCCTACAACAGACATTTCCTGGTTATACACGACCTACCATTAATTAAAAGTGATATTTTATCTTTGTTTTTGTAAGTATGTAAGTTAATGTGTAAACCTGGATACGAAATTTTGTTACAACCGAATGATAAGGAAGTTAAGTAATTGAACTCTCACAACTTTCCTGACATAAACACTGTCATCCGCCGCCGCATCGCAACCGTGCGTACGCGCCGGCCCTAAATGATGCAAAACGAACAAAACCCGAACAGTCAGCGAACGTTGACATCGCGCGCGCAAAATGCCGCGAATGCTTGTCAAAATGCCAACTTGCACGCTTACACCGCTTCGGTGAAATTGAAGTGCATCGATTGACCCACTTAGACCAGTATCATAATGCGGTAGTCATGAAAATATTTGATTAATCAAGATTTCAAGACATTACCAATCCGATTTTACGCGATTCGACAAAGTGGAATAAAAATACGTGAGAAGTCAAAGATTGTAAAGAGAGCGATTGCTTAGTTTCTAGAAGGCGATTAAATGGAAACATCATTCAGATCGGTCTGTTTTCCCTGTTAAAAAAATTCAGTATGCAATCTAAATTCGTCACTTTTGGAAACAACCAGCCCAAAGAAATTTAACCCCAATTCAAAGTGTTTCAAAGAAATCGAGAGTAGGTATGCATTTTAACAACATTACGTAATCAGTATAATCAAGGAGGGTATGGCACCAATACGAACAGGCGTAGGCAACGATTATTTAATGGGTTAATGTGTGTTGTCCACACGCAATAAATCACAGTGCTAAGATTTATTGCCAACAGTTTACCACTCTATCCCTATTTGACGTGAGAGGAAGAAAAGGGACAAGGGACTCTTAAGCCGCGACAATCGGTGGGGAGCTGTTAGATAAAGTGAAATTGAAAATCTAGCATGCGTATTACATGAAAAGCGATACGAGCTAGGTTCATTGATTCCGAGGTTACTGTAAACGTGTAGCAAATTTTGAACGGTATATATTCTTTCGGTAGGTAATTTTTATAAAATTTGTATATAAGCACTAGTAAACCAATTTTTTTTTTATTAGGTACGCTGCGTATTAATAATGTCAAAATGTTTGGCGTGACTGAATTGTACTGCCCAAGTGAAAACTTAAGATAGTTTAAAAGTACTATAGTCATTAAACACATTACTTTTTAAAGATTACAAACATACTTTGTAGATAGTGGCTACGGGCGGTAAAAAGTATTTTAGTTGATATTTTTAATTTAAATTATAAAATATGATTGGTGATTAGATCAAAATCAAGACCCATTATTGCATAGAAGTCAAATGGGAACTTATCACCTATTATATTATCAGAAGTCAATTGATTTTTAATCATGACTATCTTATCAACTATTGCGTGATCACGTTATTAAATATTTGATTTCAACAGTGATTCAGCTTATAATTACACGCGACAGGTCAACGCGACACGACACTTAAAAGGATTCTTACGTAACCTTCATTGATCTAAGAAGGCAGACACACTAAAGTAGTATCAATCCTATTAGGTATACCTATTCTATCTGCCTGGGCACACTGAACTTGTAAATATTTGATGACTTAGGGCTTTATTCATAAACGTCACTCAAGCCTCCATTCGCTGAAATAGGTTTTGTATTCTTCTTTCTAACGGAAATGTCAATGTGACAAAAAAGGACAAACGAACTTTAACGGCATTTATTTAAGTCAAAATAGGTTTATGAATAGGGTTAGTTTTTTAGGGTAATTAATCGGTAAAAATAAGTTACAAGTATTTCATAAATACGGCCAAGAATAAAGCCTTGCCGAGATAATAACGTCTACATTTACATAATATATTCGTCTTTTATATACCTAACACTAATTTTAAATTTAGAATCGATGTTTTCCGCGTGTGCAACGATTACAATAAATTGAGAAATCGAAATATTATGTAAATTTAATGATGAACAATTTTAGTTATTAAACGTATTAATTAAAGTACATAAACAGTAACGTTTTGTCATCAAAAATTATAACCTTGTTTAATGAAACCATGTTTGTTATGTATTATTACGTATTAGCCTTCAATAATTTAGATATCTAATGGACATTAATTAGGTAAGTTCATAATTAAGTATTATTCCTCTGTAAACAGGATATGCGGACAGTTTATTAATTTTATTTTATTAACATGGGAAATCAACATTTAATTATTAACATGAAATGTTTTTTTTTTATAATTTACCATCAATCATGTTCACAAGAGGCTTGGTCTCTGTATTTTTTGAAATCTATCACATACGAATTAATACATATACTAATTAATTTGTATCATTACTTACCTAACCCCACTTTACTAAAATAAGTTTTTTATGCATTTATCAAATACCACCTTAAACAGAAGAAAACCAAGAGAATAATTTAACTGTTGTTTTGTTAACTAACTGATGGTTTACGTTGAACGTTAGTTGAAGTTAACGTAATTATTATACAACCCTTGTACTGCTGATTGTATCGGTAACTATCATACCGCTCGATGTAACCAGTATCATACATTTATTCATAGAATGGTTTCGATTTGTGCAAAAATCATAACCGCCGTTTTAAGTTTACACAAACACGAAAGTTTTTAAGTTGCAATGAGATAATCTTTGTGATATTTAGGTATTCTATTTTTATGTTGATCATGAAAGCTATACTAATCCTATCATGTTCCATGTATTTGCAAAAATTAGGCGTCATCGACAAAGATAAGATATGCAAAGAAACTGGTTTTCGGATATGACTGACAAACACGTGTACGACATCGCACGTGAGTTTTCTCCGTTAGTCATGTACACAAAGTGATTCATAATTTTTGGTAAGTTCTGAACACTTTCGCGAACAATGTCGCAATACCCAAGCTAAGTTTGAAACACCGGAACAGGACTCAACTAGTTCGTAAGTAACGATACATTACATCTACCTACTTAACAATAAAATCCTTAAGTAACAAAATAAAAAGAACTTGTACAATCATGCGAGCATTTTACTGATAAAAATATTTCTAATCAAGTCATAACGGCATCCTAATTAGAACCGTAACTCTGATCCAATTCCTTGTATTTTTCTTAAAATTAAAAGATATCTGAAGTGTTTTCAATTATTTTTTAAGTACCTAGTCTACTTCAAATCATAGTATATGCAAGCATGTTTGTAAGTTATTTTTATTTTATTACTTTAAACTTAAGTGACCTAACTACAGCAGTTCATTACACTAATACGATTTGCATAAAGTAAGATGAAGAATGACATCTGTCCATTTTCCTTTCCAAACTGTTGTTGATAAACAATCTACACGCTGAGATAATAATCATGTATTAAACTCTGACTCAATCATACGGCCAGCGTCTATTCGTCTAGTCCACTTAGACAGATATGATCATCAATGACGTAATTTTCCGCATCAACGTCCGGTGAAGTTTGATGTGATATATCGTAAGTTTCGCAGAAACTGCCAAATATCTGGGTTATTATGATATTCAATAATTTTAATATGTATGAACATTAAATTGCGCAACTTAAATGCGAGATCGTTTTATCAAAGATGGCTCACACTTTGTGTCTCCCGATGTCCTATCCTATTATCACATCTTCAAATATATTTTGATAACATCGTATTGTCTCCTGAAGCCGTATCTTAAATATCAATGCTCTACGATTAATAATTAAAAAGGTGCAAGATTTGAAGACGGAGTTAAGTTACTTGGGCTATCTTAAATTTGCATTTTCAGATGAGAGGATTAGTTTCGCTTCCTAATGGCTAGGATATTTTTGAGTAAATCCCTCCATTGACACTGTCATAGCGACTAAGCTACTGAGCTATTGGTACTTGTCTGGAACATTGATGTCAGTATAAAATTATGGTGTTTTTCCGGATCCTCCAAACTTAAAACAGAGACCAGCAAACAATGGCATGTTCTCATATTGGAGGCTCATACACAATTAGGATAGCCCTAGAGAAATAAGTATAGGTCTAGGTAAGGTATCTACCATAAATTTCAATTGTAATTAATACCTCTTTTTGTTCTGTAGGCGTGCTGGTCCTTACGCCAGTGAGGTCCTTCCACCGCAGGACCCCCATGACTGCGTGTCGCACCCACGAGCCTCGTCTGCTCCTGCCGTTAGACAGTTCATCCACCACACCACAGATCACAGAGTTCACCACCAACCCCTTCCCGGATCCATTCTTATCACTCTTCAACGCCACGTCGTTGCTTATAGGAAAAGACCTTCTTTCCCTCATAAAGACCGCCAAAGTTTCACAGGTTAGGTACGACTGATTCAACGCCCCAAAAGCATCCTCACTGAGCCCTCGTCATACAGGTTATTAATCATCCTAAGATATCGAACTTCAAAGACCTGAAGATAAATCTTGCGGAATCGTTATTTTTATTACAGTTTTCGGGTCACACAGCTGCGAATTTTCCCATAAGTGTACAGGCTTCGGAACCTTTCCAATTATTTTTGAGTCCTTAAAAGAAAACTCTCGAACGCCCGTTTGTACGACAAAAGGCAGTTCCAAATGGCTTTTGTTAAGTCTAACTATGGCTTTAGAAAAACAGTCAAGTTTTTAACTTTCACTTCACACCGGTGTCGCTCCTTGGATGTAGGTTAGACAAATTTTTTTCGTTCTTGAATTATTCACGAAATCGTCAACACGGGTAGTCAGTTTAAGACTATTCACACTTGTTACAATGCAGTTCGTAAACTTTCTTTCGCACTTGTTAGCACAGTCAACACTCCTTAAGATATTCAGCAGAGCCGAACAAAAACTGTTTTATTTGGGTAAGTGTCAGAAGATCGGAATAATCAAAACACGATCGCAGCGCGAAAACCGAGGCAAATGTTCAACGTCTACCCCGGCTTACGTTCGGAAACCGAGTGCAGTGAAGGCGCGTCGCGTGCCACATGCTTCCAAGCTCGGAACAGCAAAGACCTCTCGTCCCTTTCTCTGCGTATGTCTTGATACGAAGCAGATAAGGACAAGTAGCTGTTGCAGCGTTCAATAAACAGAAGCAATGGTTACAAGACAGGTGAATGTAACCGATGGAGAAGACAACAAAAAGTTTTCCAACCGTTTCTAGTGCGATTCCATTGTCAGCAAGATTTATACAGTTGAATGGTAGCTAACCGACAAGAAAACTAATTATGTAAATAATGAAACGACAAGAATGCCGATAAGATTGAAATCAGATTTCTCAGTGGAGTTAATTCGGGATAAGTAATTCAGTTTAGACACTTTCATGCGTTTTTATCGCGTAAGTATTTAAAATATGTTAGTAGCTTAGCTATGTCGACTATTCTTAAGCGCTATTGGATCACTCTGAATACGGTAATTAGTGTAAACAAACAAAACAATGCCACAGCAAAACATAAAGGTATTTTTCCTGTATTGTGCGAGTATCATTAGGAAACGTTATAACATTGGCAATATTATATAAAGTTTATATTGTAAGTTTTGGCCCTAGTGAAAAGGGGGTTACGTTTAAAATAAATTAGAGCAAGTTTCGGGGATTTAAGTTAAGATCAGCTGCTTAATTACTATAGATATTAACACCTTTTTCACTAGGACTAGGACTCCAGTCCTAAGTCCCAGTGTTAATGTCATCTGACTTTGGTTCAGGGAGTTTTCAAAAGCTCCTGGCCTAGAACATTCGCATTGCACTTTTTTATTTCTTATGCTTAGTTACGAGTAATATTTGAAGTGCAATAAAATCAGCGTTCTTAATTTGTGTTAAAAAATATTAGCGTACCTACTAAGTTATTTCATCAGAACTCCAGAAGTCCTTAGGTTTTTACTTTTTCTAAACTGCGAAGCCTGCAAATACACAAAACAACAATGGCAAAACATATTGTGAAGCAAAGGAAATGATCGCCGCTCGCGCTTGCAACTTTGCAATAATGTTGCACCAAAGGACGATTGGGGTGTGGTGGGTCGTGGGAACATCCGGCAGTCCCCCACTACCCAACCATCAAACCATGTCGGCTGCAGTTCCCATAGGATACAACAGGTGTCCTTGAACGCAGCTGTTTCGAAGCCCAAAGTGAAATCGTGGAATGCATGGGAGGACATCCTACTAATCCTTCAGTCTTACTTCCTTTCCTACTAGGTATATCCTACATATCACACTGGCGATTTGCTGGCAAGTTTTGAATTGAGGCGATCACGCAATGTGTTCACCGCAAGCGATATTAGTATGAAGCTCTCGCTCGCAAATCGCTAGTGTGATAACTGCCAAAGTAGCTGTGTCTCGTGAATCGCTTGGGATCGTTAAGATTTGGACCTTGGAGATGGACGCAGGCTATTTTTATACCGGAACATTGTAACAAGAAAGTGGTAACGTAATTCTACGAGTTACAGTATTAATGTTATAAACTAGCTGTTGAGGAGGATGCTTGGTGGCAATATAAACAATTGAAACGAGCTCTCAAAGGTGCAATGCCCTTTATTTTGAGTTTACCCTGCTTATATACAATTTCATTATTGACACGAGAAAGAGAAAATCTATTGCTATTTCATACAACGTTCGTAAATACAATTTGTGGGTGGATTGAGATGGGCAACTTATAATATACCCTACACGAAATAATTGCTTATTATGAAATTAATATGTATGTTTGTCTGTCTGCTGCCACAGTGCTCCCCCTCAAGTGAAACGTACTATAGGTTTAATTATTCTTCCGTAGCGTGAAATTTTCGCTCCGTATGTACTTTCGTCATTTGAAGCTTCTTCGCTGAGTTCGTAGGCAGGCTTCAGTCGATCTATTGACACATTTGCTTGTCGTCCGGGCAACTGTAGTTTGAACACCTTACTGTCTCGGCGCAGCACAGGATACGGGCCTTCATATGGCGGCTTCAGTGATTTATGCCCGGAGTCTATTCGTAAAAAAACATTTTTGCATGTAAACAAATCTTTGTGTACAAAAATGTTTGCATTTTTCCGTGCGTGCTGCGCTGCTTTGTAATTGCCGATGGTCTGACGTAACTTATCGACGTAATCATAATCGTTTTTTGTTTCGGTGCGAGTTGCTTCGAAAAAGTCTCCAGGTAGTTTGATGGCGCACCCATATGTTAACTGTGCTGCGCTGACGCCGGTGTCGTTTCTTGCAGCAGCTCGAAGTCCGAATAAAACAGTGGGTAACACGTCGAGCCATTTGGTGTTATGGTTAAGTAGGCTAGCTGTGATGGCTGTTTTAAGAGATCTATGCCACCTCTCAAGAACCCCATTACTTTGGGGGTGGAAAGAAGTGGTTCTTGACTTTTCGATTCCTAGCAGCTTGGTTAATGACAGAAACAGTTGGCTCTCGAACTGGCGTCCTTGGTCCGTAGTAAGGGTAGTCGGGCACCCAAATCTTACTATCCACCCCTCGTATACTTGCTTCGCCACCACTTCCGCCGTAATACTCTCGAGTGGTACAGCTTCCGGCCATCTCGTTCTTCTGTCGATCATTGTGAGTAGGTATCTGTGTCCGAGGTGCGACGGCGGGAATGGGCCGACAATGTCGACATGTAAATGCTGGAACCGCTCCGCGTGTGAAAATGACCCATAATCGCTGCTTGTATGGCGCTGGACTTTGGACTGTTGACATGGTAAACAAGCTCTGGTCCAAGTTGCTATGTCTGTGTTCATTGCTGGCCAAAAATATTTCTGTGTGAGTAGCTTCCTTGTTGTTCTGACTCCTCCATGACTCAAGTTATGAATGGCGTTGAATGCTATTCGTCGAAACTGGCTGGGCAAGTAGGGCCTTATGTTCTTAGTTGAAATCTCGCAGTATATTTTACAATCAGTGTTTGGAACGGTCATTTGTTTGATTTTTAAGTTGCTTTGTTGTAAGAGTTTGTGTATATCTGCATCCTTTTCTTGCGCGGCTGCGAGCAGTGCGTGGTTGATTGTGGTGGGGCACGAGATCGCCTCGACGCGAGAGAGCGAGTCGGCGACTATGTTCTCTGCGCCGCTAATATGACGAATGTCGTTGGTAAATTCACTTATGAATAACAGCTGGCGGGTGCGTCGTGGCGTTTCGTTGTTCGATACCGTCTTGTTTATTGCGAATGTAATAGGCTTGTGATCTGTATATATAATCAATGGTTTGCCTTCGAATATTTTTCTGAAATATTTTATTGCCATGTAAATGGATAATAGTTCTCTGTCGAATGTGCAGTAGTTTTGTTGTGCGCTGGAGAATTTCTTGGAAAAATATCCCAGCGGCTGCCATTTGTTGTTTACATTTTGTTGTAATACAGCGCCTGCGCAAGAGTTGGAAGCGTCGCACATAAGGGCGATCGGTGCGTCGTGCGACGGGTGTGCTAGTAAAGCGGCATTTTGAAGGCTTACTTTGCATTTTTTGAACGCGTCTTTTGCTTCGTCCGTCCATAAAATTTTGGTTTTATCTTTCTTCTTGCACTTACGTAAATATGCATTTAATGGCGCTTGAATGCTTGCGGCTCTTGGTATGGCGTCTCTGTAGAAATTTATTATTCCAAGGAACCTTCTTAATTCATCGATGGTCGCTGGTAGTTGGAATGAATTTATAGCTGCTACTTTATCTTCAGGTGGTTTGATCCCGTGTTCTGATACAGTGTATCCCAAAAAATTTACTTCTGTTACGCCAAATACACATTTTGACGGATTGATTGTGATGCCATAATCGTTTAATCTCTGTAATACTGTGCGAAGCTGATTGATGTGTGTTTCTTCGTCCCGGGAGCCTATTATGAGGTCGTCGATGAATGGATAGCAGAAGTCGAGCCCTTGCAGTACTTGGTGTATGAAGCGCTGGAACGTCTGGCCTGCGTTTCTTAAGCCTGGGCACATTCTGGGGAACTCGAATAGACCGAACGGTGTGATTATGGCCGTTTTTTCGATATGTTCGCTGAATACTGGTAACTGTTGATAGGCTCTGTTCAGGTCGAGCGTGGTGAAAATCTTGTTTTCATTGAGCTGGTAGGTGAAGTCCTTGAGTCTTGGCACGGGGTATCGATCGGGTTTCGTGACGTTGTTCAATCTTCTGTAGTCGCCGCATACTCTAATGTCGCCGTTTTTTTTGGGTACGACATGAAGTGGGCTTGACCATGGGCTTTTGCTTGGGCGGCATAAGCCCTGTTCCATCATTAGTTCGAATTCTTTCTTCACAGCTGCGTAGCGGTGTGGTGGGATGGGCCGCGCCTTACAATGAAGTGGTGCTCCACTCGTTTCGATGTAATGTTCGACTGTGTGTTTAGGTGTCTCTTTCAACGATGATGGGCGTGTTATGTCTGGGTAATCTGCGAGAATGTGATGATATTTCTGTTGTATATCGATGGTTCGAATAGTCGGGTCTGAGTGATTGCAGACTCGAGTTTTCACTTCTATGTTCGTTTGTTTATCTATTAGTCTTCGTCCGGCGACGTCCACTAGGATTTTATGGTGGTTAAGAAAATCTGCGCCGATGATTGGTTTGCTTACCGCAGCGATGATAAATTTCCAGGAGTACGATCTTCTTAATTTCAGGTCGAGCTTCATTATTTTTTCGCCATATGTAGGTATAATTGTATTATTCGCTGCGTACAGTTGAAATGGTGACGGTTTTGCCTGCATGTATCTGGTTTTTGGAATGACTGAAATATTTGCTCCGGTGTCGATGAGAAATGTTAGCTTCGAGATTGTGTCGGTGATGAACAGACGGTTTGTTTTTTCTGTGGCGCTGGGTCCCGTCGCATCCAACGCTGGATTTAGTTTCCCGTAGGAGGGTTATGCGTTTTCTTTTGGAATGTACACGGCTCTTCACAATTATATGCTCTTGGTCCGAATCTCTGGTGATAGTAACAGAATGCTGCATTACCCGGAGTTACGCTACGGTGTGAGCTGAGTCCGCGCTTCTGTGATTGGGAACGGGATCGATTCCATTGTCCGCTGCGCCCGCGCCAGTTACGTTGCGGCGAGCGACCGCGGCGGTTGTGCGTTTGGGCGATGACGAGTTGTGTTATCGCGTCAGTTAATCGATCGATTTTATCTTCGAGAATGCGATGTTTTGCAGGTGGTGGTGGGAATGTTCTAGCGACGGCGTACAGTTCTTGTTGCGAAGTGGATGCGGCTTCTGGGTCGGGTTTGTGGTACACTGCTGATATTTGGTGTTGCGCCTGTTGCTCCATCATCTTGTCCGCCATTTGAGTGATTTCGCGTATGCTTGCTGACTCGCTGAGTGCTAACACGGAGCTTACATTGCTCGGGAGTTGCTTTAGCCACATACCGCGGAGTGTTGCTTCTGACAGATGGTTCCCGGCTAAGTTTTGCATTCTTCTAAAAAGTTGTGATGGTTTAAGGTCACCCATTTCCATGCCAGCTAACACGCGCTGTACATTTTGCTGTTCAGATTCTTCGTATACTTCGAGCAGTCTTTGCTTAATTGCTTCGTACTTGTTGGTTTCCGGTGGTCGCAATAACATGTCGTAAATCTCGTCGACGTCCTGCCGTTCCAACTGGCCCAGTACTAACTCGTACATAGCCTGGTCACCTTTTTTTTGTGCCGACACGATCGCTTCGAAATGGGCGAACCAGGCTCGTAGCTTGTCTCGCCAGATTGGTGGGATACGAAGTCCGACTGACAATCCTAGAACTTCCGCTGGGCCCTGCAGGGGTGCTGTGGTATTTGTTTGTGGTTGAGAAGAGCCTGGGTTGTTCGCTTCATCGTTGCTCTGCACCCCGGGGCTTTTAAAAGGTGGTGTCATAGTTCTGGCAACGTCGGGGTCACCACTGTTGAGGAGGATGCTTGGTGGCAATATAAACAATTGAAACGAGCTCTCAAAGGTGCAATGCCCTTTATTTTGAGTTTACCCTGCTTATATACAATTTCATTATTGACACGAGAAAGAGAAAATCTATTGCTATTTCATACAACGTTCGTAAATACAATTTGTGGGTGGATTGAGATGGGCAACTTATAATATACCCTACACGAAATAATTGCTTATTATGAAATTAATATGTATGTTTGTCTGTCTGCTGCCACACTAGCTTTAGCCTGCGGCTTCGCTCCCTAAAAAGCATCAACCCACTTTTCACTCCTTCAGGGGTGAAATTTCCAAAAATCCTTCCTTCGAAGATGCCTACACTGTATATAAGATATCTATGTGCAAAATTACAAGTATCTAGGTCCAGTCATCTAAGATGTCAAAGTTTGTAAGTTTGTTTGCAGTTCAATCACGCTTAAACGACTGCACATGATGAAGTGAAATTTTTAGTATCCACATAAACCATAACCCGGAGACAAACATAGGATACTTTTCACCCCGGAAAATTGCTTGCCGGAGGATAGCAATGACCGTTACCGATGCAGACATTGTTGCGGGCAACAACTGGTGGAAGTATAAGACACAGGAACAACGTAAGGATATCATGGCATACATAGAAGCTTAAGGCGCAGGAACTGCGAAGGATGTTGGGATGTGCAGGAAGGATGCGGTTAGCACACGTGAAGAGATATGTAATGTAATTAATATCATGCAGGGCTTTTGTGGATGTGAATTTAGGAGATTTAATAAGCATAATTGTAGCTAGAAATAAAGATGGGTTTATCTGCCAAACGTCTTGTTTATTTTCTTAGTAGCACACCAACAGATAAAACAGATAAAAAAAAATGACAGCCTCAAAGCAAATAGACAACTTATTTATTCAAGCTAATTAAAACACCACAACAATTATATTGTTTAAAAGGTGCATTTGCGTCCAATGTAAACACGTGCTCCCAATTTTAACGTGAAAATCTTAATTAATACGAGCCAAATGACGTGTACTAATTATGAAACTGCACCGCAGAGCCACCTCAAACAAAATGCGTCCGCAAATTGCAATTCCGTGTCATTTCGGTTTAAAACGGTAAACAGCGGGACATCGCCCGAACTAAAATAATGGGGGTCCATGTTAATATCAAATTACAATGGGGGAACGTAAAAAAGGTCTTTTGTCGGTAAACATCAGTCGCTTTCGTGTGGGAGGTCGCAAATATACCCGCTGACCTCTTAGAATGCAAAGGGACAGGGATGTTTTTATCGCGATCTGCTTTCTGGCGTTTTAAAATTATGACTTTATCCCATGTGGCTTGTGGCACTGTAAAGTACCTAATTAACGCGATTTAGAATAATGCTGTGTGAATAACTCAATTCTATGGAGAGCTCTCGACTGAAACTCAAATTATGATAAGATTACTTATTTCATTGTGTCATTGTGTCTTGTTCAAAGACAATAATAAATAAATGGGACTTTGACTGATAAGACAGGTCATTGTCCTGAGATAACAATTTTGATGCAGATAATCTAATGCAACAAGTATTATTCTTATCGAAATTGCTTGCAAACTTAACGATTGTACTTTCAAATTGATTACGATATTTTTAGGGTTCCGTACCTCAAAAGGAAAAAACGGAACCCTTATAGGATCACTTTGTTGTCCGTCTGTCTGTCTGTCTGTCTGTCTGTCTGTCAAGACCCTATTTCTTCGGAACGCGTGGAGGTAGCATGCTGAAATTAATATCAAATACTCAAGCCTGCGGTCCCTTAAAGCCGTGAAAAAATCAACCTTCTAAGTCAACGCAATCAAAAGATACAGTCATTAAAAAATCTATTTCCATACAAATTGCCGATTTCCAAAAATCTAAAGGGTACTGCCAGCTGTCCCAGAAACTTGAAATTTGGTATGAAGGTAGCTCTTATAGCACAACCACTCCAAAAAGTCGCAAAATCTTAAAATTTTATGTCTGTCTGTAGATTTCACAGAAGTTGAAACCACACTGCGTACATTTTGCTTAGGAGCAGGGCTCTGCTAACGCTGGACTTCTTAAAACACTGGGGAACAGCGTTAAAATCTTTCTACGGAATCCTCGTGCGCGAGTCCGACTCGCACTTGGCCGGTTTTTTAAATATTATTTCACCGTTTCTATCACGTGACTTTGATTGGTTTTTAAGTTAAAACGGAGACTGTTCCTTTTCTACATTACTAGAGATATTCGTGAATCTCCTAAAGTTATCAGTTATTCTTTTTTTGCGTAATTTACGAAGAAATGCGAACCTACCTTACCTAGGTTATAATTAAGTTGGTTGGTTGACAATTATGTTGGTTAGTAATTATGTTATTGGTAACCATGTTCATAGTACGCAAAGTGATTTTTTTTCAAAATTCTTCACTAAAGGCACAAAAAGTTCAAAATTTCATTATTATTATTACAAGCCTGGGTAAAGGCCTCCGCCATGTTCTCTACAAATTCAATATTCCAGTGTTCAATATTTAATTAAAGTAAAAAATTACCTTACCGCGATAAACAATGGTTACCTTCAAATCAAAAGAATACCAAATTTCATCTCGTCAATAACAACGTACCAACGAAAACATCTCAACGTCATTAGCGGTCCCTCGGAATCAATACTGCCCGTATGTATTATGACCTAATAAATGGGACTCTTATCGAATCTTCTATGAGATAACAACTTTGTGACGATTTCCCTTTCAACCTTTCGTTCAGTAAGCACAGGTGTCAAATAGGTTGGTGTTTGGTATATTCGTATGCATGGGACAAATAAAATAAAATAAGTACATGGTTGAAAATTTACTTTTATGGATACCACAACACGTTTTTGCACACATCATTAGATCAGCAGATCCCCAAGGTATATAGGCGTTAATATGCTAATATGAAAAGAGCTGATTTTCCATCAGAGATGTGCTAAGCCCGCAGCTAACAATGTGTAGGTATAATATAAAACCACCTTTTTCCACGATCTTGATTGGTCGATATGTATACATACCACAGCTACATAAATTTCTAGTACAGCAGCCAAAGTTCAGACTTACACAATTAACATGAAAATATTTTAATAGCCTTTCGTGCTTTAGTAGCAAAGGCAATGCCTAGATACAGAATGACGGACAAAATACAAAAGGTTACCGGTCAAACAGAACTGTCACAGTACATCTTTCAGCCAGGGTTGTTCCCCTGACATTGTGTGCACGCGCTTGGCAAACGTGACTGATTGGACACGGCGCAGCGCGGGATGCAATTCTGCATACTCAAGATCACATAAGAATAGTGAATGCCATTTTATCGATAGACAAAGGATATTTTACTGATAGTACGTCTGGCAGCAGAAAAAAGAAAGACTGATCGACCAGTGGTTGCGAATGTGAAAGTAGCTAAGGCGTCTCTATATAACTAACCTAATAGGGTAGTAAATTAGAGCCTTGAACTTGAATCACATAATTTGTCGCATAGACAAAGTCTTGTACTTGAGGTCGCGGAGAAGCAAATTCATTGTTTATTAATTTTAGTCTTTGTCAGTTAGCCGATTTAAAAGTGTAGGTGGATCCAGGCTACAAGAAGCGAAAGGGATGAAGGGGACTTTTACCATAAATGCTAAGGGATACGAAATGAGGTTTCCTTTGAAGAAGTGATGCTTTCGGTGAAGTGAGTTTTCTGCTAGCCAATATGGCCCCCATCGGTAGTTTTTTTGTTTTAATTTTTATCATGTCAAGTCATAAAGCAGACAGACGGGTGGCGCCTTTGGCTTATATAGATACAATTTTTCTGCCACTTTTTGAGGGGGACGAGGAACACACACGTACAGCACACGTCTACGCTCCTGTCAAAATTTGTTACGTTCCTACAGACGCACACTAAAACAAAACTGCCACACAAATGCCAAAAACACGCACACAATCAACAGACCCTGATCATTTTGGTCAGACTTAATGTTAGAGATTTGGCAGAGGGGAAATCGCGCGTTAACATCTCCATTCCTTTCCTGTGTCAAATGCACAAAATCGGCTTGTTTCATCAATTTCACGTACAACATGCCAATTGGGACGTAACAATTAATAGTTTAAAACACAAAACCGCTATTCAAAGCCACTGGCACGTTACAAAAACTTTTTAATTTTTAATTCACGAGGTCGAAGGTTATCGTACATCACTAGCGGGTGATTACGAGAGCGATGCATCACTTATGCAAGTTCGGCCTCATTTGGCGGTTGTTAATGCACCGCTGCAGTTCAGTTGCAGAACCTTAGTGAAAAGGTTAAATTAAGAGAGAATAAAGCGAAACGGTTAAATAAGGAGTTAGGTGGAGTTGAAAACATTAAAGTACTTAGATAGCTTGCTTTAACCCAATGTTGTGTAAATAGTTTTCTGCTTTAAATCCAGTTCTTAACGAGCAGTTAGCTTAGTGCTTACTGCTTAGTGAGTCTAATCACAATATTTAGTACCTACAATAATTTGAAAATTAACCTAACCTAACCGTGACCAGGACCGTGATGCATGGAACTTCCCACTGCGAGCCCTATGCCCCTGCTGAGGGATTACAGAAACACATCATCATCGTAGATCTACCTGTAATTTAATAAAATAATCTGTGATTCAAACTGGAGGAAGGGGGAAAGCTTCCAAGATTTTACGTGTACATAATCAAATCCGATCTCGGCAGCAACATTTTTAAAGCACGAAAGTTCCCACAAAAAAAGCTTGAACGTACCTAACAAAGTTTAATTCATTTTGTATTTGGCACACGTCGGCCGCAAACTAGTCGGCTCAACTTTTTTAAATCTGATAAGTGGCAATTGCTGCCAAGATATAATTCACGGACAAAATTACGATTTATGACGACTGGCCGTGCGATAACTGTTGTTGTAATTTACAATAATCGTGGGTTTGTCAGATTTTTACGTTACGCTTGGACTGGGAACAGTAAAAAATAAGTATGATGCTAGTTATTGCCTTTTAAGGACCTAATCTATAAATTTTATTGTGAGGCTTAGTTCGTAGTTCGAGTAGGGAACATTAAAAGTAACCTGAAATACCGCATGGCTTTAAGTCATTGACTAAGGCTCAGGATCACTTGTAGCAAAAAAAAAGTCTAGTATAGCCCGACATATTTTGGACTAATCCGTAGCCCTTCCTCTGGGAGTGCCTGGACGGTAGCAAAACGCGAACCTATAATAACCTTAATTTAAACAGTTCTGTACATTTTGACATAATTAATCCGGACTTAAATATTAAAACCATTTTACACATATAGGTATTTTTTTTTCTGCCAAGAGGGCCTTAAAATCCTAGAATAAAATGTCCAGAACTGATCGTATCAGAAAGAAACACAGAAACTCTTTAAAAGTGAAGTGGAACAAAAGTTTGCAGTAAGTATCCAGAATCCAGAATGATCCATCTCGATTAAACTAGCTACGATTAAATAAAACCGCATCGAAACCGGTCCACCCGTTTAGGAGCTATGATGCCACAGACAGATAAACAGGTCAAACTTATAACACCCCCTTTTTCGTCGGGGGTTAAAAATTGTAATGGGTTCCGTGGAATGGCTTCTTCTATTAGGTGAGCTTTTTTTCCAATTCGTGATTCAATTAGCTATTCCTATTTAGGATTCCAACACGGTCACTCGATTTAATTAAATACGTCATTACACGACCATAAAAGAGTTGGCAAATCGAAAATCACGATTCATACCCGGTATCAGGTGTTTGGCTGTGCGTGTGTGTACCTTACGACGTAGAAAGTGAGGTTCAAATTCCGTAGTAGTTGCATAGTTGTTTCATAGGTGTGGTATCATTACTAGAATTGTAAACCAGGCTCTTATTGACCTAATCTCCATTTCTGAAGGCCGTATCTCTTTATGCGACCACAAAGATCCGATAGCGAACGTAACCTTGACAGACGTAAGTCGTAAAGACGAAAGCTTATTTTGGTTTGAAATAAAGTATCGACCGAATGCTACTATTTCCCGAAAGATGCGGATGCGTTGCCAACCTATGGTAGACCAGAATTGTTAATACGCTGGAGTTTTTAGGTAAGTATAATTGAATACTTTGCTATATAATTTTTTTTAAAAGTTTTCTTATAAGCTACGTGATACAAATTTAACCACAAATATCACGAACACAAAGATTTCGAAATAGTCGCAATACAAGGCGAACAATGTTAAAATAATTGGACCACAATTGGACAAAGTACCTACTTACCCATTTGCGAGTGAAAATATTATGTACTTACCTACAATAAAAGTAAGTTAAATTAGTGACAAAATTGCTTCAGCCTTATGTTAAGGCTAAGTTAGTTTTAACGAAAAGTTAACGTTAAGTAGAATAACAGTCAAAAAGTTAGGTAATTTTAGTTATGTAGGTACCTATACCGATACTTTTATTCAGGGTGCCAGATAAAAAGCAGCCAATGTTAATCAGCGGTAGTGTAGTTTCATATCAGTGAAGGTTTTTTTTAAATAGGTACAATAATTTCGAAGGCTACTCCGTACATACAAACAAAATTGAAGTCGGTACCTGTTTATTATAATTATTTTTAGGTACCTGTAGTATAGTGGCCATCGGTAATTTTTTCAATAAAAGATGAAAAAGACAAGATCTTATTACAGATATTCAATAACATTACTGACTTATTTCGAAACTTTTATGATCTCTACATAATAAAGAGTCGATTACTTAACTAATAATAATTGTTTTAAACGATAATGTGGTACAATAAGGTCGAAATCGAAACATCTTTGCTTTTACTTTCGATACTAAAAATCAGGGCCGATAATGCAATAACACTTATAACAATAAGTATGCTATAACAATACTTCCATTTACGTTTGAAATCGGCAGTCTTCGTGAATTGCACAGATATGGATTATGGATTATCCATTCTGTGGTGAATTCGCGGTCATCCTGTTTCTAGTCTTAGTTCTTTCTAGTCTGCCCATAAACACCCACAATCCCGGGGTTCGCAGATGCGTCGCCAACCTAGAGAGCTAAGATAAAATGCCTCTTGTGCCCGTAATTACACCGGCTGTGTTACTGTCCACACCGGAACACAACAGAACAGCACAAATTATTGCTTTATGCTAAGCATGATTAGCGAATAACTTTCAGCAGGCCCCTTTTCACCTGTCAGTTTACAACGAAAATTCCATTATCAATTATGAAGCTCGCTAAAACAAAAGCTCTTCAAGTCAGCAATTGACACTGAATTGTCATTGCAAACCTGACACTTGTAAACTTGGTGAAATAGTGGCCAGCAACCTTATTGCGTAACAATCTCACCCGTCATCGGATTGAAATGTCAGTTTTTGCACGACTGTGACAGCTAGCTGTTTCCGATACCAATTGTCAGCCCATACACGAGTTAGACAATAAGACCGCTGCTTGAATAGAGGTTTTGGTGCTTTGAAAAAGGACTCTCTATTCGTATGAAACGAGTCAGCGTATAGTGTATGGTGGTGGTGATTCGGTCAGTGCGACATGTGTTGAATCATGTGGCAGTGGCAGTGGAGACAGGAGTTGCATGGAACCACTTGTATTATTGTGGCTGCAGTGTTAACAACAACCACAAAACAAAAAACAGAATTGTACTATAGGTCAGTTTTTAGAGTATGAACTAAAAAACAATTACTTTGCTCACCCGCGACCACTAATGACAAATAGTTATATCTGTGCGGCAAATGTATGTTTCCATGCAACACCTCCGCCTCCACTGCTACACGAATCAACACATGCCACACAGACCCAACTATCACCACCACCACTATACTAAACGGTGACGCGTTTCGGCACTCTCCACGAGGCCATTTACGAAGCACAACAACAACCGCTCAACATGCCACCACTTCCACTACTGACATATGTAAACCATGTACTCAACTTAGTTAATGACAAAACCAACGTACCCACTAATATTTTATAAATTCCAAACTACCCTTTTATGTAAGTCCTAAACTACCCTTTTTTAAGAAATGAATTCCAAACTACCCTTTTTATTTTTATTTTTAATTTACGCCATAACTAAGATATAACTATTTGTCATTAGTGGTCGCGGGTGAGCAAAGTAATTGTTTTTTAGTTCATAAATATGGACCTCCGCAAAGTAACGCCTGATTCAATAAATTAGTTTTTAGAGTTCCGTACCCAAAGGGTAAAACGGGACCCTATTACTAAGACTCCGCTGTCCGTCCGTCTGTCTCTGGCTGTCTGTCCGTCTGTCACCAGGCTGGTATCCCATGAACCGTGATAGTTAGACAGATGAAATTTTCACAGGTGATGTATTTCCGTTGCCGCTACAACAGATACTAAAAACAATAAAATAAATATTTAAGTGGGGTTCCCATACAACAGACATGATTTTTTTGCCGTTTTTATAGATAATGGTATAGAACCCTTCGTGCGCAAGTTCGACTCGCACTGGACAGTTTTTAGGGTTCCGTACCTCAAAAGGAAAAAACGGAACCCTTATAGGATCACTTTGTTGTCAGTCTGTCTGTCTGGTTGTCTGTCTGCCAAGACCCTTTTTCTCTGGAACGCGTGGAGGTAGGATGCTGAAATTAATATCAAATACTCAAACCTGCGGTCCCATGAAGCTGTGAAAAAATCAAGCATCTAAGTCAACGCAATCAAAAGATACAGTCATTAAAAAAGTAATTTTCATACAAATTGCCGTTTTTTTTAAACCTAAATGGTACTTCCAGTTGTCCTAGAAACTTAAAATTTGGTACGAAGGTAGCTCTTATAGTACAACCACTCAGGAAAGTCTCAAAATCTAAAATTTTTATGTCTGTCTCTAGATTTCGAGGACCAATATAAGTTGACCCCACACTGCGTACATTTTGCTTAGGAGCAGGGCTCTGCTTACACTGGACTTCTTAAAACACTGGGGAAAAGCGTTAAAATCTTTCTACGGAACCCTCGTGCGCGAGTCCGACTCGCTCTTGGCCGGTTTTTTTATAGATAATGATATAGAACCCTTCGTGCGCGAGTTCGACTCGCACTGGCCAGTATTTTTAAAGTGCAATTCCCCATTCATGTCCTATTGACGAAATAAAGTCTTAAAAAAGGAATTTCGGTTTTGGGCAGGTACGTTTGCCCACTACCCATGACGCTTCTTGGCTCCGCTTCGCTTGCCACCCCACCGTTCGCCCGACTTCACTTGTCTTCGCTTTGTTTGGCCGAGTGTTAACGAACTTCGTGTTTCGTGACCCTTAAAATTATTTGAATCGTAAAGGAGCCTTCATTTCACTTGTTGGGTTGAGGAATTTTTACAAGTGAAGGAAGATGTTTCATTCAATAATGTTTATTAATTCTCACCTAGTATGAACGACAACTTTTTTTATTCACAGTTTTTTGTTGACCTGTTCGTTTAGGTAATAATGTGCTACGGAAACACTATAACAAAGTAGGCACGAAAAGAAATTTGCGAATATTTATTTAATTAAGTTTAGTGCCGGCGTTGACTTCTACAAGAAACTCGGGCAGCTTGGTAGGTACAATCGAGGAAATTAATTCCTGAACCACCAGTTCATAGTAAATGTCATAACGATTTTCCTCGTCAAGCTATGCGATGTCACTATGACGTTTACCGTGAAAAGGTTCCATGGTTAGGAATTAATTTCCTCGACCGTACCTAATACCTAGTAGGTTCTTATAAGAATATCAAAGTTAACATGAAACTACTGTGAGACCGCGTTATTTCACTATAATATCAAAGTTAAGTGGCTTCATTAAGGAAAATTTCATAAGTCTAGATTTGAGAAATTTTTAAACTATCTTCATTAGTGTTGTATAGAGGTAATTAACACGTTGTTCAGAACACCTAATCTATAATAAGCTGTTTTTAAATGGTTTTAACTACTTTTAACAAAACTACTAACCTGAGAAAAATACGGCGGCAGTACTGCCCTCTGGTCGTCCAACCGGGAACATTGTACTCGCTCCAGCAATTCGAAGAGCTCGTGCTGAGCGCGAGCGCCCCCTGTGCCCGTGGAGCTCCATGGCGCCGCCACGTGCTGCCGCCTGTCGGCAAGTAAAGGAACTAGTTAGCCGAGCGCGTAACTACAACGTTGCACGAATCGCAGCGAGGTGCGAAGCTAAATGTTTTTATTAGTTTACGATAGATGGCGCTGAATTCAAACAGATTTAGTTCACAACGTCGACGTTAGACGACTGCGCTATCGACGGAAGAACATTTTTATTTTGCGTTGCGAATAACCGTGAATACACTTGTTTACTTTAAAAAATCTGAATGTCCTTTTAAAAGTACCCAACCCGTTGATAGTTTCACTAGGTATAAATGTCTTTATGCGGCCTATTAAAAAAATAATTGAACGTAAAAATATTTATTAAGCACATTACTTAATTATTATACCCAATAATAAAATTAGGACCAACGGGGAAAGAACTTTAGTAAAATTGAGGAAATAAATTTATAACGTCATCAAGGAATGCAGTTGATTAGGTACTTAGGTAATTATTATCATAGAATCAAATTTTGTTGCAATATAACTAGGTGTAAGTATAGTAAGTAAATACCTATTCGACTAAGTACACTTCATTCAACGACATTCGAATGTACTAACTATATCACATTTATCCGTTTTCAAAATGAACTGACTGATCTTTCAATGAATCAATTGAAATAAAAGAGCATTATGCATTTTCAAAGGGTTCAAAATGAACTGCCAGCATAAATCAACTATAGATCCGTATTAACTTTACACTTTTTGTTTTGTTGGATGTCTTAGAGGCATTTAAATGGGACCTCAGAATCCATACTGCGGCCATCATTCCAAGTACAATAGGGCTCATTACGTGTGCGTGTAGGTAGGTAAAATAGTTGTAGCTTAGCTTTTCTGTTTCCTTTCTGAATGACATCTAAAGGCAATTGTTTTGTAATTCAAATCTTAGACAGACGGCAATTTACTAAACTAAAAAACTTGGGCACGATGCCACGCGGGCTTTATTTAGATTTAATTTAGTTTTAATTTTAGCTTGGATTTAATGTCATTGTAAATTGCTTTTATTATGCAAATAAATGGTATCCCTATATTTATAGTTAGGTGTCAGAAATTAATCGAAAACTTTAAACGGACCACTCAGTTTTTTGACTTTTTCCTACTTAATAGTTTTTATTGTTTTCAAACAAAAAACATCAAACGGCACGGGTTATTTATCACGTCGAACAATGCGTCATTACAGGTATTTAACAGCGTGAGCCAAACAAACTCAATTCAATGGTGATAATAAATAAAATCCCTTTAAAAACCCACTTGAAATGGAAATTGTAAACAAAAAGTGCGAATGACCCATCTACCGGCTGCGCGGCGTACTAGCTGCACAGAACAACGAAATAATTGTCCGAGTTTGTGATTTATGAGTCAATTAACTGACCATTCTTCAGTCCCTGCCCTGAGCGCTATGACCACGTTTAATGGCTTTCCGAATTAAATCAAGGGGAGCACCTAATTGTTTCCATAACCGGTTTTCCGCGATTTCACCAAGATCTGTTTGTTTTACGGATGAGGTAATTCAGACGGATTCCTTTGTGATAGCTTGTAATTTTGATGGCAGATGGCGCTGTTTGTTGTGTTTCAATTAGAATAATCAGCCAGGGGCGTTGTTACAACACCTATCCACCCTCTAAAATAACTGACTTGATTTGACGGGAGAATACCCAGCGCTCTTTGGAGTTGGGATGCCGCTGAGTTGTGAACTCAAATTCGATAGCAAGTTTTATCAGCTTATAAATGACATACTTATAAATTTATACTTTTGATCTCATTGCGCAAATTCTCTTTTCTTAGTCCCCCAAAACAAAGTTAAGGGAAATATCAATGATTTCCTACAACCAACTCCTGTATAAATATCGCGAGATATAAGAACTGTGTTAAGTAACAGTTTTCTAAATATTGAAAAGTTCGTAACGTAAATACTGTGCACTGCAGAACATTCCTTTCTACATTTTCATTCAATGCATTTCAGACGCGAAGTGAAAATAATGCATTCACATAGATTCAATCTTCGTTTAAAAAATTGTCAATCATAAAACAAGGAGTTATTTTCGAGCCTTTATCGCTATATTTTATAAGCAGAAGTCATTATTATTTTTTCTCTGAAGTACGTTCCTAAGGGAAGAGCGAAGGAAATGGTAACAACTTATTTTCATGGGCTTAATTCGCATGCCATGGGTTCAAAGTCAGTCATAACATGAGTTTGAAGCCATAAACTGGCAGTATATGAGCGAAACTCAGATGTTTTTGTCATTCTATGATTCAGCGAGGAAACAGATGTCGTTTGCGAAATTGCAATTGTGTGCAACATTGAATATTTTACACGACCTCGCCGTCCGACTGTAGGCTTGCTGTACTTTATATAGGACAGGGAACATTAAATAAAGGATTGCGCCACGAAATAGTACAAGCTGTAAGTACTAAACTTTTGACATAAGCTCTGGACTAGGCTTACACTAAAGAAACGAATGTGAACGACATACAATGGATTTGTTTGCTACAGTTATGCTAAGCACTACCACAAGGACCCTCGAAGGACCGACAAAACTTAGGAATTAGGAAGAAAAGACTACCACCGTTTTTACAAAACACTTCTAGATTTAGTAATTAGTAACGGATTATAGTTTTGCCGGTTGTAAAATTAAGCAAAGTAGAAAAAAGCTTTTCTCTTTTAAATAAGTATGTATGTACATCATAATCCTTTTATACTATGCATTACATCTGTCCCTTTTTACTATGACACTCGAACAAATCATTCAAAACGTTCTTTAATCGTAATTAAAACGTTTGAAACAAGTTCCTTACAAGTTACATTTTATTTTGTTTTTTTAATAGCAGCATGTCTAATTTCAATAACAGTAATTTGTCGATACAGTAGCACCCTCACATCTCCAGGGAACCACACAAAAAGCTGGTGCGGCGGCGAAAACGGCCGAAAATAGAAAAAAATCTAAGTATCAATCTCTCGGTCCGAATTATAATTTTGTTCCTGTCGGGTTTGAAACTTTGGGTCCATGGGGTCCCAGCGCTTACAAGCTTATTTCTGAGTTACAGAAGCGCTTAGTTGATGCAACTTGTGACCAAAGGGCTGGTAGTTTTCTCTCTCAAAGAATCAGCATCGCTATTCAGCGAGGCAACGCTGCCAGCCTTTTGGGCACTATGCCACGGGGGCCTTATTTAGATTTAATTTAGTTTTAAGTTGTAGTTTATTTAGTTTAAGCTTAGATTTAATGTCATTGTAAATTGCATTTATT
Source organism: Clepsis dumicolana (assembly GCA_963691665.1). Taxonomy (NCBI): domain Eukaryota; kingdom Metazoa; phylum Arthropoda; class Insecta; order Lepidoptera; family Tortricidae; genus Clepsis; species Clepsis dumicolana. Next base: position 8,365,770 of record OY829519.1, read on the forward strand.
ATGTAAATATATTTGTTATAACAGTAATGCCTAATATGTCTAATTTAATTTATAGCATGCAATCTTGGTGGGCTTGTCTCTCGTCACTTGTATATTTGACGACAAAAGCATACCTAGTTATAAAAAAAAAAAAAAATTCAAAATTTTATTCAGCAAATAGGCAGTTGAATGCTCCTTTACACGTAATTTTTTTGAGTCTACCAGCGCTTTCGGAAAGACCATGATTGCCAAGAAGAATGCGCCGCAAGAAACTTGGCACAAAGTTACTTTTTCTTAAAACAAGTTACATCAGATCTTACAATACGTAACCACAGATAAATTACACAGAGAAAGCTCACTCTATCATTAAAAAATAAATAAAGAGAAAAAGAATACCGTATTTTAGAAAAAAGTGTAAAAAAAAAATTAGAACAGCAAAACCAGAACACTTTAATGTATTGGCACGTTTTAATTGAGCAGGAGATGTATAGGGTCTCCAGGTCAAATATCTTTAGAATTGCAAGGGGATGTATAGGGTCCCAGAATTAATACTATAATATGATACTTAATCTAAATAAATGAATTATAATTAAATTGCCTACATATAAATGTTTTTAGAGTTAGTGTGTGTGTTTTTTAGGGTTCCGTAGCTCAAAAGGAAAAAACGGAACCCTTATAGGATCACTTTGTTGTCCGTCTGTCTGTCTGTCTGTCAAGACCCTTTTTCTCTGGAACGCGTGGAGGTAGCATACTGAAATCAATATCAAATACTCAAGCCTGCGGTCCTTTGAAGCTGTGAAAAAATCAACCTTCTAAGTCAACGCAATCAAAAGATACAAGTCTCAAAATCTAAAAAAAATATGTCTGTCTGTAGGTTTCACTGACCAATATAAGTTGACCCCACACTGCGTACATTTTGCTTAGGAGCAGGGCTCTGCTAACACTGGACTTCTTAAAACACTGGGGAAAAGCGTTAAAATCTTTCTACGGAACCCTCGTGCGCGAGTCCGACTCGCACTTGGCCGGTTTTTTTATTTGCTTATACATACATAAAAAGTTATTGTATTGCTTCAATCACTGCGTCTCAGTCACTCAAATGACAAGTGGATGACTGGAGAACCACTTTCGCTCTCGTGAATACTATGAATAGCAAAGAATATCAAATGCTAGCTTTAACAATTTCACTTAAATAAGTATAATTAGGTAAGGTATAGTGAATAAAGTTTTTCCACAGATTAAGCAAACATCAATCTAGTAAATAATTTATTTAAAACAAATGTACAATGGACTAGCACTACCTACAAAGTAAATCAAAATATTAAAACTAAAACTAACTTATATATTGTATTGATTCAGGCGTAACTTTGCGGAGGTCCATGTTACAAGTAACGGAATAAATTAATTTGCTCCTCCGCGAAGTAGTGCAGTATAGTCATGCAAAATAGCCTCGTCTGCGCTGAGTATTTATTTTCATGCACTAATTTTCTCGCCCTCCCTCCGCAAATTAAAAATAAAATAATCAACGCAAACGCGTAATTTAATCCGTTGCTTGCATCAATCTTATGTGAACGTCATAAACACTTTGACATGTAAAAGCATTTCTAAATTCAACTATAATTAAGGTGATTTTAAGTCATTAATTAATGCAGGTCTCGATCAAATCCATTAATAAATGGTCTAGAAAATGTTCAATTAATGGCACTATTTAATTTTCAAAGTTAGTGCCGCGTAATCGTGTACAATTAGTCTTGCCGTGTATCATTACAAGTACAAAACGTCCAGACGTTTTAACGAGGATCCATTACGAACTGTTTTATCACACGGCCTGTCTAGAGATGTTGAAAAACATTATATCGATGCAGATAATCGAGCACCGAAATCCGAAATCATAGATCCTATAACTTTAAACGAGCTGTACCTAGTACTCTAGGCTATTTCGGAAACAATTCTAACGATTTCAATTAAATTTGCTATTTGGGGGCTTGGGGGCTTTTGGGGGCGAAACATCGATCTAGTTAGATTTCATCTCTAGGAAAACGGGATGATATGGCGTGTAAATAGCCAATTCCGGGATGAAGGGATATCTTGGCGGGGCACTCGCTTAAGTCCTAAAGGGAATTTGTCACAATGCAGAGACACTCACCTTTGGACTGCAGCTCCGGCTTGAGGCGTCATGCGGATGGTAGCGGAGAAGAGCGGCGCGGCGATTGGATATTTAACTTAATCCTTATAATGCAAGCGGTATGATATATGTATATAGACACGAGGGTGACACACAAGATGAAGTGAGCGTTTTTTCCTTCGCGGTGACGGCCATAGAGCATCCCTGCATTGCGTGAGCCAAAACAAGGTTTTAGTGCGCGAGCATGCTCCCGGCCTTGAAATTGGGACAATTTCAATGAAGATAAGGTGCGGTAAATGAGGTGCGGTGCGGTGTGGTGAAAGAAGAGAAGAAGAAATATCAAAAAGATATTATTACCCTATCACAAAACAAAGAAACTCCTAAACATTATGGACTAGTCTACTGTGAAGGCAGAGGATACAATTTTACAACTGGACGTTTAAATGATCCACTTACAGTTTTAATCATGGCTACACGAACCACATTATCAGACCCTGGATAAACGTTTGTTACAACACCTAAGGGCCAGTGGAGAGGCGGTACATTATCATCACCCATTAAAACGACCGTCTCTACTTTGATGGGATGATCTTGAGTACACCATTTATTTCTGACTTGCAACGTGTGCAGGTACTCAATACGCCATTTTTTCCAGTATGATTGGACGATACTGTCTAGCAACTTCTTTCTATTGTGAAGATTTCTGCACTCATTTGTCAAATTAGAAGCGGGTAAAAACTGAAGCGGTGTAGACATTAAGAAATGTGCGGGCGTTAATATTTCGGGGTGCGGGTCCGAAGATATGGCACTAAGCGGACGCGAATTGAGCATACACTCAATCTGTGTAAGTACAGTGAGTAGCTCCTCGTACGTCAGAAGCTGTGACCCAACGACACGGTACAAATGCGTTTTAAAACTTTTAATATTTGATTCCCACATACCACCGAAGTGAGGAGAGCGCGGTGGGATCATTTTCCATGTAATGCGATGGTTAATACATTCAGTACCAAATTTGGTTTTGAACTCTGGACTTAAGACCATATTAAATGTTTCGTCCAATTGAGCTTTGGCACCAACAAAATTAGTCCCATGGTCCGAGTAAAGACAAGAAACAGGGCCACGTCTAGAAATGAAACGCTTAAAGGCCGCTAAAAAGGCATCGGAAGTTAAATCTGAAACCAGCTCGATATGAACCGCCTTTGTAACGAGGCAGACAAACAAGCATATGTATGCCTTTTGCGCGTGTTGACCACGGCGGCGACAAAGAGTTATGCGGATAGGACCAGCGTAGTCCACACCAGTATGCGTGAAAGCTTTCGCTTCTTGTAAGCGATAAGAAGGCAAATCAGCCATCTTCGGCGTTGGATGAGCGGGTTTAACGCGGAAGCATTGATTACAATTATGCACTCTAGCTCTGATAACAGTCCTGCCATCTAGTATCCAGAACCGCTGGCGAATGATGGACATCAGAAGACCTGCACTTACATGACAATTCATAGTATGGTAATGGTCTATAATCAAGTTAACCATATGATCATGTTTTGGGAGAAGTGCGGGATATTTAGCTTCGAAAGGCAAATCTGCATTTGAAAGGCGACCTCCAACTCGTAAAACGTTGTTCTCATCACAGAAAACAGACAATTTTAAAAGTTTGCGCGACGGTAAAAGATTATTTTTTATGCGAGTGATATCTTCACTAAAGTAAACACTCTGTATAGCGACTATTAAAGCGGTTTCAGCAATACCAAGATTTTTAAGTACTTCATTTGGATTTAGCTTTTTTGCAACACGTAATACGCAAACAACTGTGCGGAGTAGTTTATTCCATACTGAAATACGTTGAGCTAACTTATACAGTATAGGCTGTTCGGCTTGAACAACTGCGGTTAAAGTATTACTTTTGCTCTCAGGTAACTTGTCAACTTCCGTGGGACTGAAGGATTGGATAGGCCATTTAGTAGGCGGGCTCCGTAGCCAAGAAGGTCCGTTCCACCACAAATCATGCGATATCAATTGTGACGGTAGCATACCACGAGATAAACAATCACTAGGGTTGTCAACTCCGGTAACGTGGTAGAAGTTTTGTGGTGCCACGTTCTCTTGACATTGGGCAACACGGTTGCTGACGAAAATTGACCATCTATGAGGAGATGATTTAATCCATGAAAGAGCAATTGTCGAATCTGAAAAAGCATATATTCCCTCAATTGGAATACGAGCAAGATATGTGTCCTTAACAGTTTTTATCAATTTTGACATTAAAAGAGCGGCACATAGCTCTAAACGAGCAAGAGTAGCTATTTTAGCGGGAGACACCTTTGACTTTGAGCACAGTAGCCTCACAGTGACATTACCGGCTGGGTCGGTGACATGTAAATAAATGACACATCCATAGCCATTAAGACTGGCATCCGAAAATCCAACTATGTTTACGGTACAGTCAGAAAAAACGCCGATGTGGCGCGGGATTTTTAGTGTCGACAGCAACGGGAATTCCTGAACCAGCATGGAATAGCATTTAATTATATGCTCGGGGGGTGTGTCATCCCAGTCGATTTTACAGAGCCAAAGTTCCTTAATTAATAACTTGGCGTATAACACAACGGGAGCTACTAAGCCAAGGACATCAAACAAGCGAGCTATTGTAGATAGTATTATTCGCTTGGTACACTTCCCACCAGCAGGAGGAGAAGTGGTTATGAAGAATTTGTCATTTGTGGATTCCCATGACAATCCTAACACTTTCGCAACACTTTGCTTGTCATTGAAGTTGACAGAAGAACGATGTGAGTCCGGAAGACAATCTAATAGTGCAGGCGAGTTACTTGACCATTTAACTAAGTCAAACGCACCAGACTTAAATAATGCGATTAATTCTTGCGATAAACGCATGGCGATTTCATCATCGAGACATGAGTGGACCAAGTCATCCATGTATAGCTGGGAGCTGGCCACACTTGCAGCATCAGGAAAGCGATGACTCTCATTTGAGCATAACTGTTTGACAGTACGCATAGCCATATAAGGGCTCGACTTGAGTCCGAAAGGAACTCGAGTAAACTGAAAGGTGCGGATCGGCTCGCTCTCAGAAAAGCGAAATAATATTTTGACATATTTATAGTCATGCGGAGGCAAACTAATTTGCATATACATTTGCTTAATGTCAGATGTCATAGCTACTGGGAACAAGCGAAAGTTCAGCAAAAGAAGAAACAAATCCGCCTGAAGATTAGGACCAGTATGCAATATGTCATTAAGTGACATCCCTGAATGAGTCTTAGCGCTGGCATCGAGAACAACTCTGACAGGAGACGTTACTTTCTCCGGACGGATGACAGGGTGATGAGGGATGTAGTAACCATCATCAGTAACGTCAGACTCAGGTACTTCAGAGAGATAACCATTTTTCATATATTCAGTGATGACTTTATTATAAGCATCGCGAAGAGTGGGTGCTTGCTTAAACCTTTTCTCTAGGTACATAAGACGACGGTGAGCAACAGAACGAGAGTTCCCTAGTTCCGATGGATCTTTACAGAAAGGTAAGGCCACAGTGTATCTACCTTCTTCATTGCGAGACACAGAAGTTGTGTATACATTTTCGCATTTAGTCTCTTCAGGACTTAAATGACGTTTGAATGGGATTTCTTCCAATTCCCAAAATTTATTTAGGCTCGACTCGAGGTCATTGAGCACAAAACCGGTGAACGAAGAATCGTTATTAGGGTCAGACTTACAAGGATAGTCACCCATTAGCACATAACCGAAAGCGGTCAGTAAAGCGGGAGGGGCACAAGAGCCAGACTCTACCCTATTCCCCAAATAAATATACGGGAACAGCTGGACACCGAGCACTACATCAATGCAGCCTGGAATGTTCCACGTGAGATCTGCGAGCGGTATATTATTAAGGTAAGCCATGTCACTTTCATTATATTCGATAAAATGTGAAGGCAATTGATCCGTTATACAATCTACTACTAAAGCGTGTATGTAGTACTTATTATTCGGGTATATACGGGATTCGATATTTAAGTAAACATAACCGTGTATTGGTCGAGAAGTTAAGCCAGCACCCTTTATATATGAGTTAGTCAGCGGTACAATGGGCAAATTTAAAGATTTGCAGCAATCGAGCGTTATTAAATTATTCTGAGAACCGTTGTCAATAAGGCATCTGATAACCATCTTATTATCGGTATTGTTTTGTTTAGCATAGACTTGAGCGGTTGACAGCAGTATTGTCGAGTAAGGTTTTGACTCTACTTTTAAAGAAACCGAAGCGTTTGTGAGGTTCGCATTACCTACCGGCAAAGGAGTCGATACGTTATGAGACTGCGGCGTATTTTGATTATTGTCACGCGGCGGATGAGAACAGGAGCACGCGGCAACGGGCGGCATCGGAGCGCGCGCAACGTTCGCAGCAGCAGCTGCTGGCTCACACGGATAGGGCGCAGCAGGCTTCGCGCGCGGGAGCGATGCGGCTGAAGAGCTGTTTGGCGCATGCGCGGCAGACGCAGTTGAACTGGCGTTCGTAAATAATTGCGTAGATTTTACGTGCGCTTTCACGGCAAAACGCTTTAGCGGTTGCGAGTTATTATTGTCAAAGTGCAACAACGTATGATGACGTTTTTGACGTAAGTTGCACGTGCGGCGTGAGTTACAATTGATCAAAGTATGTGACAAACTTAAACAGTTGACACAGCCGCGGTTATTTTTAATATAGTTGAAACGTGCTTGCGGAGAAGTCATATTTTTGAATTTTGTACAATTATACAGTTGAACGTGATCACTGCTTTTGCACAATGCACAGGGTTCATTATTTGCGGAACTAGAAGACGAAGAGTCGTTACTAGCTACAAACGTTTTGTACGTAGTACGCGCGGGTTGAGCCAATGTATTGGCAGCGGGTTTGTAAGCGGTACGCGGAGTATTCATAGAAGAATTATTATTGCCTGACCGTTCCAAAATTTTTACTTGGCTTTGCATGAATGTGACAAATTGGTCGTACGAGGGAATACTTACGTCTCGTACAGACATTTCAAAACTTTGCAAAGTCTGTTGGTCAGTTTTTCTTAACGCGCATTGCAGAAAGAAAAAATCTGTTAGATCGGGTATGTCTAACTGTGTTAAAGCGGCTACAGTGGCGGAATATTTCTCGATAAAATTATTGAGACTGCCTGGAGACTCTGAGCAAGGTTTAATATCGAGAATACTATTAAGGTAATATGTACCTAAGGCGCGCTTATCTTGGTACTTTTTTACTAGGCTATTCCAAATGATGGAATAAGTCTCGCCTGTGGGTACTAAGCCCGCGGTTATATTCAGAGCACCATGAGTAAGTTTTCCCATGAGGTACTGTACGCGTTGCGAGTCAGAGAGCTGGTCGTTGTTGTGAATATTGGCTTTAAAGGACTCATAAAATATGGGCCAGTTCTCTGTCTTTCCATCGAAGGAAGGAAGGTCGATGGGCGGAAGTTTGATAGATGGACCCTTAACTTGAGGAGCGGGTGCCGAGGACGAACTCGTTTGCGGTGCTGGTTTAGAAATGTTAGAACGAGTGCGTTTTATTCTGGCATACGAATCCTCAAACGTATCCAGAGCCTCATAATTGGGCTCGTGTTCAGGGTTGACAGACATCGAGATTTCGTTAATCTGGTCTACAATTTTCTCGAAGTCGGTTTTAAAATCATCGATCGTCTCAGATTCTGCCATAAAATTCTCGTTACTGCGAGAATCGTAAGGGGAAATATTTTTTGTCAAATCGTACAAATGTGAGAAACGCCGTAAAATACGTTCCTCTTTAGATTTTAGAATGGATAATTTCGTTTCTAAATTGGGTTTCGACATAATTATAACTCGAAAATATGATGCGGCAAATTTATAAATTTAGTTTCGAAAATTATGCGATGTCAGATAAAAATGACAGAAATGGCGGATGAAAATTTATGCCTATTGTGAGAGCCAAAAATTACGCTATGTCACAGGCGAAATAATTATTATGAGCGGGGAATTATGAATTTTGCACCAGGAAAATCCGAGTTCGAATAGGACCAAAAATTATGATATGGCGTGTAAATAGCCAATTCCGGGATGAAGGGATATCTTGGCCGGGCACTCGCTTAAGTCCTAAAGGGAATTTGTCACAATGCAGAGACACTCACCTTTGGACTGCAGCTCCGGCTTGAGGCGTCATGCGGATGGTAGCGGAGAGGAGCGGCGCGGCGATAGGATATTTAACTTAATCCTTATAATGCAAGCGGTATGATATATGTATATAGACACGAGGGTGACACACAAGATGAAGTGAGCGTTTTTTCCTTCGCGGTGACGGCCATAGAGCATCCCTGCATTGCGTGAGCCAAAACAAGGTTTTAGTGCGCGAGCACGGGATATTCCGAACTTTAACGCACATCGTCTTTTCCCACATGCTGTAATTTAATGTAATGTAACCCTGTTATTATATATTCTAAACTGTTTACGTTTTTTAGGAGACATCTTTTGAAACCAGCACTCAATCTAATTGCGTTCATTTCATTAGTCTAATTTTATATTATATTATTTTGAACATTTATCAATTTTCTTTTAGTCGTCTATTGCAGCAGACTCAATAATAGATTTTAGTTCTATTATAGTTGTCGTAACAATATTTCTATCGGAAAAAGTAAGAACATGAGTAAAAACATCGATGTTTTGGGATATATCGACATTGATACTTGACCATCACTAGTTCCACCTGTGCATACCACTGGCCATATCTTATCGCTTGATGCATGGACTCATTGGGGTAGGTCGCGGCCCTAATGTCTTTCTTTTCTTTACACGTCATTCTACTTTTCTTTGCATACTTATTTAAACGCCATTTATACATATACTACAGAACCTTTAGTGCAATTTTCAACACAAGAAAACGTCTCGATCGCGATCGCGTAAACGTGTCAATCATAATACAGTACGATTACTTATTACAAAATCATTAACATGTTTGACAGATTTTGTAATAGATGTGAAACTATTTACCCGCTCAACTGGTGTATTAATGAGCACTACTAGCGAATTTTCGGTTAGTGTTTTGATATGTTAAGTTTTGGTCTTTAGTCTTCTTTCTTCAGTCTGAAATGGTTTACAAGGTCTAATTTTGGTGTTGGATTAGAATCCACGATCTGTCTATGTAAATAACGATAACACGATCTGTTATCGTTATTTACATAGCAGTATGCCCGCAGGGATATAATTAACTTTGGATGATATCCAACGTCACATAACACTATTTATTTTTCCTGCTCCTGTTATAATAAAATAGAGGTTTATTTTTGCTTTGCTCTTCGTCCACGGAGACACATTGGAAAATACTGATTAATTGGTCCTCAAGTCATGACAAATTATTTAAAATTGTAATAAGGAACTCTTATGGTGAGCCTCAGTTTCTTTTTTTGTCTGTCTGGTTATCTCAGGAACTACTAACGCTAAGTATCGACTTGAAATTTGGAATAGTTTTAGATTATGCTTGCCCAAGTTTTTTGCAAAGATAAAATAATTTAATATTTTTTAGTTTTAAAGTGGATTCGAATAATGATGAGAAATGTTTAAAAATACCGTCCCGTTCCCCACAAATCGCTCTTGAATCTCTTGATTCATGTGGTACACAGTAGACATGACCACATTACCCCCTCGTACATATGTAAGTCTGTAACACATATTTTCGACCGCAGATCCCTGTTTCTGGTGGACTTAATCGTATTAATATTTATTTAATTAATTTGTGAAAAGCATGGCCAAGTTGCTGATGCTCTACGGCATAAGCACTGAACCCACATGATAAAACGAATCGTGGGTTTTCGAGCTAGTCGTCATTGTCTTTAAATACTCGAGACAAGTAGTGACTACACAATTCCGCCCTCTAACAAAAACAGCTTCAATGTTCCTTAAAACCCGTAAAACTTTTGCACAGTTTCAACTTCCATCATTTCCCACGATACGGACAGACAGAATTAACCCCCGCGTGCTCAGAACAACTGTCTGGATATAATGATGCTGGCACATGTGGTATCCTGCCTCAACACTGAAAAGTCCAAAAAGACTACTGACAAATACGAAGTGGAAGATATGAGTTATGTGATTTTTTAAACCACTTTATTTACATTTTTACTTATTGTACAGGTATGCGAGTTGGAAAATGTGTAACCTTAATAATTATGGGAGACATTGCTGCGAATGAAATGACAGAAAGAAATGGCGACAACTGGACGAGGCCTATATCCAGGACGGGCAACCTAATGCGAATGAGGCTGGTGTCAAGTTGTAAACTAAGTTAAGTAAAAAATTTTGTAACACCTTCATCAAAGATTAAAGGCTATTTCTGTTTTTCATTTTATTTATTACGAGTAATATAGTCATAAATAGCTACCACAACTAAATTTTAGTTACCTACCACAGCTAAGTTTTTTTAACTTGAAACTTGAATGCGCCGTGGAAGAGGTATCGCGGTCCTGCTTCCACATTCCCGTTAGTCTCTGTGCTACTAGCTTCCCCTACAAGTCACTGACTTCACTCGAGGCGCATTTAAGTTTGACATGAACTGTACAACCCATATAATTATGAACTTTTAACATATCTCATTTGACTCCCGCAGCCTCTCATAAACACATTGTATTCTAACGACGAACAACTTGTTCTTATTGTAATACAGCATACGGCTAAGAGGCCGGTGTCAAATGTCAGTCGTGCGCACACGCGTGACTGAAATCAATCCGGTAACCAGAGCTGCGCCTGCGACCATTTGCATCAGAATCGAGATAATTCTGCATTGGTGATGCCGTCAATGTCAAAAATGATTTACATGCTTTTTAATAGGAATACTTGTGATAGAATTCAGTCAATGAACCATTCACGTCGTGAGTGAGGGAATATTAGATAAGAATGATATGAACGACAGGGTCGCCCCCTGTCGTTTAAGTATTATATAAGGCCAAGTAAGTGTGCCCATTGTTTTGTGGAAAGTTTAAATCATCAGTACTCGTCAAAATACGAGCCTCTTTAGTTCCATGGCACTAGTTCCTTTAACTTTGCTAAAAACAAAAACCCAAGCGTACATAGCAGAAACTAACAACCGCTACTAAACAGCATAAAAATTCAAAGTCCTTTTTGCTAAACTTATTTTTAAAGGACGACACTAATGTCATACATAATAAATATCGCGTTAAAACGTAACAAGAGGGAAGCACTTAAAACGTGTCTACATTAACGCGTACAGTATAGTACTATGACAGTCGCTCTTGACGTCCCACAAAAGCCTTTTAAAAGTGTCTGGCGTGTGAATCACAACAAAGGACGGTTTCCTGGTCCCCTAATAAACCTTTAAAAAGGCGTATGTGCACACAGAAAGCGAATGGAGTTAAGATGTTTTGGATTAAACAAGGATGGAAACAGTGATGATGCATCTTAGCAAGAGGAGATAAGGATTACTTTAGCAACAACAAAACTCAGGGCGTACCAGTAAAGTAACCTGTGTTATGTGAAAAAACAAAGTATTTGGATACGACACCAGCAATTAACAGGAAAATAAATACGTTATTGAAGTTTTTGAGAAGCCCACTGAATACCAAACAATTTAAGGCCGTAAATGGTAGAATAAAATAAAGTTTTCAACACAAACAAGAACAGAGTCTTAGTAACAAAATCGGAATTGTAATTAGGGGTGCGATGAACTCCAGCGAAGATAGCAGAATCAAGGTCCGTAATAATTATTCAAAGATGTTGATAGCAAAAAGTTTTACGAAGAGCAATCATAGATGAAATTTAATTATGATGAAGTTAAATTATTATTCAATGACTTAGACGGCCATTCTGAAGAGCTTTAAAATAAAAAGAATCATGACTCTGCAGTATTTCAAGAATGACTGGCTGAATGAATGAATGAATGATTGGAACAAGATTATTTTCACAGATTACTTAGTAACATTATCAAGGTCCGTCTTTATTGATTCGGTTTAAATTTTGGTGGCAGGGTAGACGTAGACAAATTGTTCCCTATCAAAACCAACGAACGCAATTTACTTCATAACACAAAAAGTTAATTTTGCAACGCCGGATAAGCTTTTGTGCGTAAATTACAGGCAAAGTAGTAACTAATTACGGCAGCAGTGACCGCAGCCGCTGTTTTGACGCATTACGCTAAACCGCGAATGTAGTAGCCGTTTAAAAAATAAAAAGAAACATTCACATCACAATAGTCTAAGGGCCTTATTCATAAACGCCACTCAAGCCTCCATTAGCTAAAATAAGTTTTGTCTTCTTCTTACTAATGGAAATATCAAATGTGTCAAAAAAGGACAAACGAACTTTAAAGGTATTTTAGTTAAAATAGGTTTATGAATTGTTATTACCCTGTTGGGTAAGTGTTCAATTAATTCTAACTCGCTTACTTAGTTACTTTATTGCAAACATACATATGGACGGCTGCTATTGAAAAACGAAAACGCCTTACTGATGAATGATGACATTTATGCGATGATATTAAAAGTACCTATTGATAAAAGAGATCCCTTTTAGATACCTCATATACTTTTAAGAGCGGTGGATGCGGAAAGCGCAAGACCAGTCTGAGTAGAGTGCCTTTGGGAAGGCCTATGTCCAGCAGTGGACGTCTTTCGGCTGACATGATGATGATGATACTTTTAAGAGAGGTTTGTGAAGATGTGTCTAACGATTAAGAAAAACAACTGGATGAATGTAAGGCGACCTTTGCTAAGGTTGATGATGACGCCGCGGAGAAATTTTCTTTTTCATGTGACTCATTTGACCCGGACTTAGATGGAAACGAGTCGGTGACGGTATTAGTAATCAAGAACATTTTAACATGTTCAAGGTGTTAAAATATTCTAAACAAAACAATATTATTAAATTAAAATACACTGATGAATTATTAGCCTTAGGGTTTTTATCAGTGTTCACGTGAAAAATATATAGACAAGGTAGTTAAATAATTTTATTTTAAACTGCAAACGATGCATGATAATTATTATTTTTGTGCTTTGTCGTTTTGGGAAATATCATGAATCATCCATATCTGCTTTGGCTAAAATTAATAAAACGAATTGTATGATTATTGATGACACTTACAATATTATGGTAAAAGAAACATCGAGAATAGTCCGACATGCTGTAGTCGAGGCAGGCGATCTCATACCCATAGCCCGAAATGTTCCGAAAGAATCAGTTCACGTATAGACGTGAGTGACTTTTTTTTGAAAACCATGTCATACGGAAGCAAGACAAATACTTAAGAAATCATTTAGCCTTTATACACAAGTAATGTCGAAACTTTTTGTTCGCCGACCTTTTCATACCAAAGATGGTCTGTTAGGATTATGCTTATCTCAGACTAATGCGCCATGATCGTCTTAAGTTTTATTTTTGTCGATGACATGTGCAGTTTGTTCATACTTTTCTGATACGTTGCGTCATTGATATTCACCTTGGAATTTATGTTACTGGACCCTTTCACGGACCCGCAAATTACAATTGTATAAGTCTACAATGACTGCAATGGTAGTAACGGTGAAATGAAATTGCATACAAATGTCTTAAACGTTACCACATCGTGTAAACAACTGTAGCTACTTTTAACTTAAGCTACGGTGAGATTTAATAGTGCACGCTTCACTTACGAATACAAGTGGAGTTTAGTCCAAAATCATCATCACCAGCCTTTTTTACGTCCCACTGCTGGGCACAGGCCTCCTCTCAGAATGAGAGGGCTTGAGCTACAGTTCCCACGCGGGCCCAGTGCGGATTGGGAACTTCACACTCACTATTGAATTGCTTCGCTGGAGTGTAGGTACAGGTTACCTCAGGAGTTAAAAATACTTCAGACTAATCCATAGTCCTTCTTCTGGGAGCACGGCACGGCAGTGAATCGAAGTGTGTCTGTCAATCCGCGGCAGATTTAGCAAGAAAATAACCTTTGTTTGCAAGAAGAAAATGCGTTAAATAATATAATCAGAGAAAAGGCCAGCAGCGGAATTTGTGCAGTCATTTCCGCGTAGTGCCATCCTGATATTACCTACAGGAACTCGATAAACTATAGCGGTTAATTTGGACGACCGGATGGCCTAGTGGTTAGCGACCCTGACTATGAAGCTTGAGGTCCCGGGTTCGATCCCCGGTAGAGGCAGATGTTTGTTTCATGAATACGAATGTTTGTTTGTTCTCGGGTCTTGGATGTTTAATATGTGTATAAGTATGTATTTATCTATATAAGTATGTTTATCCGTTGTCTAGTACCCATAGTACAGGCTTTGCCTAGTTTGGGACTAGGTCAATTGGTGTCAATTGTCCCATGATATTTACTATTTACTATATCCATATACAGAAATGTATCAAAATTGATTCAATTGTGGTTTAGGCGTAAAATTAAGCGTAATAAATAAACATGGCTACACACTTTCGCATTTATAATATTGGTTAGGAAGTACAAGAGCTAACTAGCCCCTTTAAGGTAGAAAATACGGGGAGGTTTAATGACGGAATAGTAAGTAATGGCAATCAGCTATATCGAAGAGGAATTAATTCTAACGCAAACGTTGACTGAATTTTAATTTCATTGCTATTTGTACCATCTTTATATTATTACTATGGACCTAAATACATGACTTTACAATGAATGAACAAATACGAGCTCCGCAGTAAAAACGGGGAATACAAGGAGTTTTGCTAATCTGCTTTAATGAATGCACCTTTTGTTTAAAAAGCATTACAAGCTCGCATTAAAAAAAAAACTTAACAACCATGACAGTCGACAGATTACTTCAAACACTATCTACTTCTCAGAATAATTGTTATCTAAATCGACACAAAATTACTACGTATTGGTCACTTTGTAAATAGTTATTAAATAAATAAACGATTAATAATAAATAATAAATGTCCCATGATATTTATTCATTGACACCAATTGACCTAGTCCCAAACTAGGCAAAGCCTGTACTATGGGTACTAAACAACGGATAAACATATTTATATAGATAAATACATACTTATATACATATTAAACATCCAAGACCCGAGAACAAACAAACATTCGTATTCATGAAACAAACATCTGCCTCTACCGGGGATCGAACCCGGGACCTCAAGCTTCATAGTCAGGGTCTCTAACCACTAGGCTATCCGGTCGTCATCTAATGCAGGTCTTGAAGAAGGTCTTTGGCTACTTTTAGAAATTTTATAACATACAATTTTATTTCTATTTTATATGATAGCGATAACCAAAATCTGCGCAGACGAAGCCGCATAAAACGGCCATTAAGTATATATATTTTTCTTGTAATGTTGTTGCTAAAATGTAACTAAATTCGAAATATACCGATTCGAAGCAACATCCCAACTGGTCAAACTCTTAACAGCAGTGAATCGGTTATCGTTCAACGGGGAACTTTGCCCGAACAGCCGCAGTATACGTATTGTATACAGTACGGCATATAAACAAGAGCTGTGTAACTCTCTACTTACATGCAGATTCTTTAATCTACACAAATCCTCCTTCTCCTCCTCCTCATCCTCTACAGTTCCTTCAGAAACCGTAAATAGAAACCAGCATTACAGTAAATTTTACTGTGTTTTTTTTCTTGTCTTTGGTAGTACCTAGTAGTAGTAGTAGTTACGTAATGCCTATTTATGTTACAAAAGTCCATATCGTTATTAGTTTCAGATTTGGAACATCAACACCCTGATGTGTTGATACATCAGGTGTGCACGGGCGCACGACAAAAATCGATAATTTAAACTTGAAAACTTGAATATTCGCGCCGGCGGTTGGTTTTGACACCATTTTTTCGTCATTTGTTTGCTGTACAGCTGCTGTTGTCTTGCTTAATAAACTGGAAGTTCTTTCGGCTTCTGAACTCATCTTAAAGACCTATAATATACCTATATCTAAATATATCTGTGACTGGATAAAATAATGTTGTATGCAATGTACATAGTCAGGCCTTAACACACTCGTGTGATCTTATTATGAAACCCGCCGAAACTCGGTT
This sequence comes from Clepsis dumicolana, assembly GCA_963691665.1. Lineage (NCBI taxonomy): Eukaryota > Metazoa > Arthropoda > Insecta > Lepidoptera > Tortricidae > Clepsis > Clepsis dumicolana. The sequence goes on from OY829519.1 coordinate 8,381,910, forward strand.
CATAAAACCACACCCGTATTTTAAGGACCCCCATTATTTATCAGTTGCATAAACTACTATTTTTAATACGTGAATGTGCAATTTATTAAATAACGTTACGATTACTGTGCCGGTACCAGAAAGGCAAAAGCAGTAACTTCCTAGTTAGCTCAAACTTTGTGTGACAGCGGTTAAGTTTCAGTTCGAACCAATTTAACGGCGTATTGTCAGCGAATGGAAACTGAAAATAGTTGGAATAAATATAATTCTACACCTGCTGTATCTGAGTGAATATTCATTGATTTAAACATTTTAATTTAACTACACTATTTGGGGCTAGACCGACCAAAAAGTCAAGAAAACGGAGAAAAGAGGAACTAAAATTTCAGAAATTTCATGCCATATTTATTCATTGCCTAGTAAAGATTGCGGGAGCGCGGTGGATGCGGAAAGCACAAGACCGTTCTGAGTGGAGAGCTTTGGGGGAGGCCTATATGTCCAGCAGTGGACGTCTTTCGGCTGACATGATGATGATGCCATATTTAAGCAATTTTAATCAAAATGTGAGTTATGAAGAAAGTGGCGCCCTGATTTATCTAGGCATCTTCTTTTCACAATTAATCGTACATCGTATAAGACTTCGAGCAGAAAAGGAATGGAGATGTAAACGCGCGATTTCCCCTCTGCCAAATATCTAACATTAAGTCTGACCAAAATGATCAGGGTCTGTTGATTGTGTGCGTGTTTTTAGCATTTGTGTGACAGTTTTGTTTTAGTGCGTTTGATGGAACGTAACAAATTTTGACAGGAGCGTAGACGTGTGCTGTATGTGGGTGTTCCTCGTCCCCCTCAAAAACTGGCAGAAAAATTATTGTAGTGCATAGATAAGCCAAAGGCGCCTCCCGCCTGTCTGCTTTATAGTAAAAGACACCGTTTATTTTAAAGGATCGTGAATAATTATTATAATTACATACAAAATTTACTAAAATGTCGTACTTAACAACACTTTATCGACATAAACGGGTTACACAGAATTTTAATCGCCGGGATACCTACTATAAAAAGCACATTAGAACTGTGAACACTAAACTATAAATAAAGCTACGGGATCTGCAACTAATTAGTTAACACTGTAAAGCGGGTTAACCAGATGCAGGTAGCCGTCGCCCTGGTTACAGGGTTAGCGCATAAATAAGTGTGTAGCGGCGCAATGCGGGAGAGGTAAGTTATGCTATGACATGACAGCATTGCCACTATACATTATACATACATAGTTATACGAAAAGCGCAACAGTGATGCGCAGCGCTCTCGCGTCATATCACACCACTCAGGAATTTCCTCAGTTTAAGAGCTAACTTTGAGCTTAGTTGCTGCTAGCTGCGACCTCAGAATACAGAAATAACCAGAACCCGCGAGCGCGCCTAAAACTGAAGCCATCCTTCCCCCGTGCTGTGCGCGCAGCGCATCCTGATATGTTGTAACGAATGACAACATTATTTATAATTATGCCGTCTCGTTTCGTTCCTATATACATACAGAAATGCCGTTGAGCTTATAAAAAACAGGTTAGGATTAAGTACATTTCAAGACAAGTGTAAGTACTTGTTTTCGGACACAGTGCGCGGCGTGCATATATGACTGAACGCGGCTTTTTACTCTTACGCGGGTATGTTCTGATTGGAAATTTCACACACTAAACTATTCGCAGGTTACCTCAGTATGATATTCTGAACGTCAGTAAGGTTTCTTTCTTTCCGCTGCGGTGAAGCTGTACCATCAAAGACCGCGGTAAGTTTAAATAGGGTAACAAAATGTTTAGTCTGACACAAGGAAGGAAATCGAATAATTATTTATGTTATAATTACAATTAAACTTCGAATGTGCAATAACAAAATTCATGCGTCGAAATAATTATTTTAAACGCCAAATACGGACATCTGACATCTACCTAACCTAAGTAAGGATTATTTATAAATACTTCCACTTTGGTAGCTTAAGTCTCGTCTGCATCGGCTTAGGAAGCCAAAAAATTAAGATTTGATTTTGGGTAAGTAAATAGTAGTACGGCATTCACTCGTTCCATCACCTTTTTCCGCGTCTAAAATATCCAAACTATTTTCTGAACAACACATCAACACCTTGCCAGAGGTGTGACCCTTTTCAAACTTGGATAAACTTATTTTTCAATCCGGAACTCGTTAAACATTTCCAAAAGAATTCTTCGCCCCCATTTCGTCCCACAATTTTGTGAATGGCTAATGGCGTCAAAGGGTTCGTATTCGTGAATTCAACTTGTTTAGTCGATTCATGCATCTCTGTCTAACTAGAGGAGTCAGAAAGAGACAAGAAAATATCCTGCGAACCGTCCCGAGAACCGCAATGCCCGCAATACAAATTGTTCGGGGACAACTTGCGCCCTATCAAGAGTACGAGAAATAGTTTTGGCGTCGGCAAGTCGTTATGAAGTGCGTAATATTTCAATAATGTAGGTTCACTAAACTAGTCCGTAACTAAGTGAACACATAGTTTGGGAAATTAAATTTGTGGAAGTTTATTGGAAGAATTCGGAATTCCGAGTTGAGTCTTAAGTGAAGTAAGAGTGGAACAGGAACATGGAACATGTGGGCAGGAGGGCCCCAGCGTAATGATTAACCGTAAATCAAGGCTCAAGAAATACGCGAATGTTAGTGACATTAGGAAGTGTTCGCCTCGCCTTTGATCTCTGAACCTTGTGATGTTTTTCGAGCTACACGGAACCTACTTAAAACGGTAAAGTTCCTACACGCACGATGCAGAATCCGGAGTGACCGAGACCACTATATAATTTTATGTCTAGAGACAAATAGAAACATGTACCTACCTAGGTAAACACATAGACCCGTTAAATATGAGCCTTGATAGTAATAATATTAAAGTTAACAAGGTTAATTAAGAATCCTTGTCGTTTAATTTTGCTAAAAGTATATTTACTGTAGGCACAATTTCACCCTCGTTGATTCAGTCGATCGATCAAGCAATGACATCGCACCTTTTCGGTAGAAAAAAAACTCCCTCACGTAATGTATCCGAACATTTGCGAAAAGAGCTAATAAATAGACTATCAGCTCATCTTCATATTGATTAGATCAAGTTACAATCAGTCACTTTTTACTTGCGATGGATGCGGAAAGCACAAAACCGGTCTGAGCGGAGAGCCTTGGGGGAGGCCTATGTCCAGCAGTGGACATCTTTCGGCTGACATGATGATGATGATGATGACGATGACTTTTTATTTTTGCATTTTAAGATACCAAAGTAAAAAAAAACAATCTTTAACGACTCGCTTCCCCTACAAGTGACATTTTTCACTCCAGGCCCACTTAGTTTGACACGAACATACATAGTCAGTACTGAATTAAAGGTTTGTTCATGTAAATTTTCGAGTGCATGCAAGTTTCTCTTATTTTAGTTCTGCAATGTTTAACTTCGATAATCCGAATTCTAGCTACAAAAGATTCACATTTGATATATTGGGATGAGAGCTCTTGCAAGTTGCAACAGTAACGTCTCGGGACTCTCGGGTAAGCTATTAAAAAGATAAGTTGGTTTGTTCTTCAACCTAACCCGGCGATTCTGACATTTCAACAAGGTTCGGAAAGAATTTGTGAAGAACGGCCACGACTTGGCCTTCGCCCTTAGATTGTTGCGATGATACCAACTTCTCACTTTGGTGCGGGTTAGAAATATCCTTAACTATTTGAGATATATTGCAAAAATATCTCAACTTTAGAAGTATAGGTACATACTTTATAAGATCCTAGTTGCAGCATGTTGCTGATGATGTTTTGTAATTTAGGTTAAGCTAGTTGACGAGGCCTGTTGCTGATGTATTTCAATGTAAATGCCCATTACTTGACATTGTACGTAATATTAATGATGTAGTTTTATAATGTATTAATAAATTATTCGTAATATACGTATTAAGATTTAGTCAAACGAACAACTTGTTTTGAAATGTCAAAACGGTCGATTTAGTATGAGAATTTCGCATGAATTACTAAAAGATGACCAGTGACCAAACAGCCAAATTGTTTACGTTTTTGTTTAATTATAAAATCGTCTAAATCGTAATTACGAGAGAGATCTGTTTTTTGGGAGTACTTATTTTAAAAAACTTGAATATTTTACTGTTATAATATATGGTGTTACAAGTAGGTACATTATGCTGAAAATGAATGAATCACTATCGCTAAAATAGTTTATTTAAGGATACGTTTTCCATATAAAGTGTAGGCTCACTAATGTAGGGGGCGCCAAATTATTGGAATGTTTGGATTTCTGGATTGTAAAGAAAACACATTATGTACATATAATACTGTATACAAAACAAGAAAGGGCTGGCGGAGGTGCAGGCGAAAGATTATTAAGGACTAGTGAGACTCTACTTCTACTGTACCTATGTACGTTATAGTGTACTAAGTGAAACATCATTATCACTATTATAGTTTTTAGTTTTGACGTTGGGTGTACCTAAAATAAATACATGTAAAAAAATACGCCGATAGATTTATAATTTTATACTGTTCATCTACGAATAAATTGCTTTCATATACGAGCAGCAAAAGCGCATCATGTTTTACGTGTGTGTTACACCCATTAATAAACAAAGCCTTACATAATCGTAATAAATCAGCAATTAACGTTAAATTACAATTTTTGTTTAAGCAACAAAAAGGAAACTGATGGATTATGCAAAAACAATCGGTTGTTACGTTCTAAAGAAAGGTGTTAACCGATTGCACCTTGAATCATTCGATTATAATTGCACATGATCGTGGATAATCGTCAATAATCGCAGGTGCGCCGACGCTGCGCGATGGCATTTCGTACACATTTCAAATTGATGGTTTCCTATGACCGATTAACTGTAATTAGGAGTTTCTATAGGGCGCCCGTTTGAAAATATAGGTGTAATGGCAAATAGTAGAATAGATGTGACTTTACATACAAAGCCACCCGTTAATTTTTCTCTTCAGCGGGTATATTTGAGTGTTAATTAGATATTGTAATAAAACCCTTCCGCACTTTTACGCGTCTATGTACCTATTGAATTAAAATATACGCCCACAATTTTTCTAAGGTCGGTGTACCTTTGCTCGTTTAATAATATACCTTCTAGTTCATTGTTATAAAAACAATTACACGGCTTATCTATGATTAAACCATTGACTAATGCAAAAACGCCTAGAGCAAAATAATATGAGGCACTTCGAATCTGTCATAAAAAGCAGATAGTACTATTACTTCGGTCCTTTACTTACCTATAAAAATAATCCTCTAAAATAATGATAAATAAATAAAATAAAATAAAATGCGTTTATTTCGGACAACAGAAACTAAAGCCTAAAGTTTTATGGCCTAGCACTAAGCAGCAGAAACATGAAGTCGGTGCGGTGCGAGCGGAATATTCTTTGAATGAAGCACCGACTTCATATATCTGCTGCTTAGTGCTAGGCCATAAAACTTTAGGCTTAAGTTTCTGTTGTCATTTTATTTTATTTTATTTATTGATCATTATTTTAGAGGATTATTTTACGTTTTTTTTCTAAGGTTTTTTTTTTGAAGGCAGTTTTACTTTTTTGTTAAAAGATTTTTATTTCACAATTTTACGTTGATTTAACATTTTCAGAATTATCCTCCAACTCCTAACCGTTAAGGAGTTGTACCTTCCATTATCAGCTCATCAACATGAGATGATGAGTACCGGACGCAAATACTTGAATAGCCTTAAAAAATATATGAAACACATAGTACGTGCCTATAAAATTTGAGGGTTGCCGTCGATTTCCCTGAGATCCCATCATCAGATCATGATTTGGTGACAGTGGGACCACCTCACCCTTTCGAATAATGATTTAAAATTTTCAGAATTATTCTCCAACTCCTAACCGCTAAGGAGTTGTACCTTCCATCATCAGCTCATCATCATGAGATGATGACTACCAGACGCAAATACTTGAATAACCTTAGAAAACATATGAAACACATAGTACGTGCCTGTAAAATTTGAGGGTTGCCCTCGATTTCCCTAGGATCCCATCATCAGATCATGACTTGGTGACAATGGGACCACCTCAGGAGTATACCCTTTCGAATAAAAAAAGAATTTTGAAAATCGGTCTACAATTGACGGAGTAATCGATGAACATACATAAAAATACATACAGTGGAACGTAGAACCTCCTCCTTTTTTGAAGTCGGTTAAAAATACCAATCAAATATCCCAGCTGTAGGTATAATTATTATTATTAAACGTTGACGGCCAAGATCTATCAAATATGGTATGAAAATTGTATTAATTGCTCCCCAAGGCTTATTTTAAGAGGTGCAATTATGACACACATGCTCCAATTGAGATACCGAAGCGGTGTTTTAACTTTCAATTCATTCACCAGAATGTTCAGTTTATGTTATAAGTTTTCATTTAGAAATTTAGTACTTTTAATTATTATATTAGGTTGATTGACTTGTTTTTTAGGGATCCGTACCTCAAAAGGAAAAAAACGGAACCCTTATAGGATCACTTTGTTGTACGTCTGTCTGTCTGTCACACCTTTTATCTCTGGAACATGTGGAGGCAGCAGGCTGAAATTAATAGCAAATATCCTAAGCCTGCAGTCCCTTGAAGCTGTGAAAAATGTGTCAGGTTAAATCTTATAAAACCGATTTCAATTATAAGCAAGTCTGTACAAAGCTCTCCTAGACCTCAAAAGCGTAGGAGTATGTTACGTAGGTCAAACTAAGATGATTATGATTATGTAGGTACGCAATGATTTAAAAATCTCATATTTTGTAAAACTGGAATAAAATAATGATTTCAAAGCAAAGAGAAACTTATATCTTAGTGATACTATCTTTAGAGGTAAGTACCTAATATTTAACAGCAAGCAACCCTAGCAACACGCCTGGATGACAGAGGGGTGTAACGACGTGAAGGGGGAAGTAGGTATATAAATGGCGGCGTTTTAGACTCGGTCAAAAGAGATTCCGTTCTATGTTATTATTTATTCTATGTAGCTAGTTTCAGTCATACTCGTACTTTTCAAAAGGTATAAACTTGAAGGTCCAATGTTGAACCTTGACAAATTATCAAATCACGACAGTAATACAGTTCAGAAAGAAGATCAAGCATCATCCGTCATGATTAACCATCTCACAACTATAACGGTAGCTAACTCTAATAAATAATTCCAACTTACCGTACCAAGGAATACGATTGATTGTCGCAATCACAATCATTGATTTAGCTCAGCTAGTAATGCTGCTATTGTGCTGTAGCTAAACGATAATCAGTTGAAATACGGTTCTATATGGATTCAAGCTGTTCTATTGATCATGCTGTACCAGGAAAATACAATATATACTTGTTATGACTAGTTATAATAATACCTACTTGCTTTACCTGAAACCTCTTCCTTGTTTGACAGTTATTTTGTTACACGACTGCCCAAAGAAAAAGACTATTGTTTTCATTTGTAATCATGTTTCGGTCACCCATATTAATACGGTATTTCGGTTGAGAAAGTGCTTTTAAATGTAACATTGTGAGACAACATTATTTTATGAAAACCCAAACATACGCGAGTAAGCTCATGTAGCATTTGGTAATTCCTATTATTCAACTTATGCGTGCATATAAGTAGAACCTAAATAAAATTAATGGTACTAATATGAACCCAATCGTTTTCCTGTATATACGTATTACTGAACTAAATAATTATGACGCAATAACAACTTCAATTGTTTAGTTATCAATATTTTTATACGTACCCTAAATTAAAATTAGTATTGTAGCAACACAATCATGGCAAACTATGTATGTTCAATATGTTCATGTTTATTTACAGCTAGGAGTGAAAATGAAAGTGTAAAGGAATCAGCATGCAATAAAGTGTGGAAAAGATACGTACATTAATTTCTTCATATATCTTCGTCTGGTCGTGACTAACACATAAGATTCCTTCTGCCCGCCCGTGGGCAAATACTTTTTTCCAATTTTCGACTTCATTCGGTGAATCCCGTCACAGTCACTTTTTTGATTCCCTAAAAATTTACGCAAATCCGTGAGCTACGAATCACTTGGAAATTTCTTCTTCCCGAAACTGCTGCGTGGCCTAAAATTAAAGAGAAAGAAGGTTGAAGATATGTACAGAAAGAACAACAAGTAAACAACAGGCAAGCAATAAACAAATTGAAGCACGTAAAATACAAACATTAGTCATACAAATTATTAGTAATAAGTCCAGTGCGAATTATCCCATACCGTTTCCCGCTAACAAGGAAACACTGTTAAAAATATTACAAATAAAAATATTGTTAATACAGTAAGCACAACAAACAACATTTAAATAGAATTGAATTCCAATCACTGGTTCATCTTCACTTCTGTTCCGTAAAATTATGACTTGAGCCTAGTCAACGGTTGTCATTTAATGATGGCAGATAGAACGGACACTATGAAAACTATTGATTTCATAGTTCCACGGATTACTACTAGCCCAGTTATCGTCAGCCGTACCCACGGTCCACATTACTTCGTAACGGTACTTTTCATTATAAAACAATAGTAGATATCGGCTCTTTGAAACTTATCAAGCCCTCGTCAAATCATTGCTATTACAATGGAATTATAGTCGAGAAGCTGTCTTAGCTGCGGCCCTGATAGTCATTAACTTTCCATCGAATATGATTTCCAGTTGCTTTAATTCTAATTATTAACGATCATATAAAGGTTGACATACTAAAATGTCACGTTAATTGTTTTCAAATAAATTACTTAAAACAGAACGGAAATTAACGGAATTCAATCGAATATCGCACACAAATCTTTTGAAATGTAGATCAGATCATAAACACCAACTAGAATCCGAATGTTTATCTCCAAACGATCGAATTTACATTCAAAAATCTTATATCAGAAGTTGCAGTAGTAAAAAGAGAGATAATGAGTGAAGATTAGCATTCAGCGGAAGTAAAAGGCTATCTGATGTTTTAATCTATGTTCGTGAGATAAAACGAAATATTAAAATTATTGTGAGTAGACCACCTAGAAATGGCCAGCATTCATTTAAAAGCGGGGCGTGTGATTAAGTTTGGAATAACAACATAAAGAAGCAAAAACGTTCAACAATGTAAGAGCTGTTAATGAAGAAGAGACCACCGTTTAAACATTAAAGGATAAAGTGGTTGTAATATTTTGGGTAAAAACGCGTTGAAACGACTCAACTAACACACTACATGATCCCGCTATTGTTTAAAATGTAACCTTACTATGCGAATAAGGCGTGGCAGTAAAAAAGCTCACCGTTACAATAAACAAAAAGCTAATTGAAATCGTGGGAGACTCTGCAAGTCTGTAACACTAAAATCCACCTAAATTGGAAGATCTCGAAATATAATCGAGTACAAAATAATAGCCAGAAAATATGAACTACGATACTAAATAGCAATTCAATTTTCAGAAATGAGAAATTTTATCTACTCTTTATCGGTATTGATATGCACTGCCAAGGTTACACTACACTTATATCAGTCAATCGTAATTTCAGTACATCAATGGCAATAAAATAAACTCAGGAACGATAAACAATCGGACTAATTCGATATAATAGGTATGAACTATTGGTTAAACTAGGTATATGTCTCCACTACTCGAATATTTGGGCCATGAAATTATATTAAACTTGAGCATAAATAACTAACATCAACACCATTTTGAAGTGTCCATAAAATGTCAACCGAGTTGAAGTGGTACTCGACACACTCTGTGCCTTGGAAGCAAAACGAGAACTTATTGACAATATAGTTACGTAGTGACGTAAAGTAAACAGAACACAATGCACTAATCGCAATTATCAATGTGTGTTTAGGACGCATAAAGTGAAGGGATGCGTCCACCCGTAGTTTGCGGTCTCAAAGTTGTTCACGCAAAACATTGCAGATGTCATAAACACGCACTAGAGTAACCACAGTATAGGAAGTTTAGTTTTTATATGAACATAATCAACTGCTAATCTTCTTTTACTTAATACTTAAAAATCTTTATGGAACTAAAATAAAACTAGCTATGATTACTTAAAAGTAACCTAAATCTAATTATGCCCCCCATGGCATTCACATGGCATGGCACTCGAAATAACTTTGTAGGTAAGTACGTAGGCGGAAATAATTGTATCATATTGCATTGTTTTTCGTAACACACATCAAAAGTGTCTGGGGATCAATCATTTATGCGTCTGATCTTTACATAGACGTTTTTGAGCAGTTTATATTTTCTTTGTAGTATTAAATATAATATTATGATAATGTTACATTACAATACCTGTCTACTGGTATAAAAATAATACATTATTGTATTGGTTTTAAATAATACATTTATTTTAACGTGATTAAGTCCCGCTTTTATCAGGGATCGTAAAATGCGAGCAAAATCGATTGAAATGGACTTATGACAACCACTTCACCACGTCACGTGACGTCACGACACTTCAATGAATTTTACGATCCCTGATCATAATAATCTACTGCTACTCTATAAGCTATTTCCAGACTATGCTAATTGTAAACTATTCGTGTAATTAATTTTACAACTCATAAGTACGGCGTCATTCAATTGCTGAAGATTTTGAAGCAACAGTGTGGTTTCGGTTTTAGATTTCATCAAAGTATTTATTAAATAATTACTGTTGAATACAATAAGCTTAGCCTAAAGGCATTATTAATTGTGCTAAGATTCTATTGTCCGTGTCGCAACTTCTAATTTTGACGTCTCAATCTATATCAGCGTCAGTTATCAATCAATTTGATTGCACCCACACGAACTTCGTAATGAACTTACAAAAAAAGAATGATATATGTCGCCTAAATCGATTAGTTTACTCTAGCAATTAAATTTGTAAACTTATTCCGCTTTAGTTTATGAGACCTACAGAGCCATCTAGCGGTAGTTCGTAGTTTTAGATCGCTAATCACTAGACTATTAATTTAACATTGCCACTGTATTGCAGTTTTATGCTAGATGGCGTTGTTTTAAATAAATAAGTGACTTTCAGATTGTCTCGCACAAACAATTGGTTAACTTTAATATTGTTTTTATTGATTTTTAGACTGTTGTCAATTATAAGAGTGATTTATAGATCTTAAATCTATCATAAGTAATTTAACTAGCTAAGGATTTCAATAAAGAGTGCATTACTTTCCTATTTGTAATGTTGATCGTTCGCAACTCTGATTGGTTGGTTGCCGGATTGATCGACCAATCACAGCGCACAGTTCATGGCGCGAATAGTAGTTTGCGTACGATCAGGAATGGCTAGAGAAGGTCTATTTGCCTGAGGACCGTCGAACTGATAAGGTTGTATTATAAATTAATAATAATAACTGGTACTTGACTAAGATTTGTAAACTTTAATTGTGATTAAAGCTACACCATAAAATTTACTCTTTATAATTTTGATTTGATTTATTTCTTGAGCAAGGATGGAGGGACCTGAAAACACAGCTCCTGACCCTCCACCGTCTTCTTCCACTTCAAAAGAAATTCCTATTTTAGCCTCAAATCCGATATCAGACGTGGAGATTCCCCTGCGATCCCTTTCTGCCGGTCATCAACATGTTTCAGAACACGAGCGGCAACCTCCGACATCACGTAGCCAGGACACTCACAACCCGGTGTCTCACAACACCGCGCCGGCACCGACTACTGCAGGTATACCGCCAGAGTTCCTAATTGAAATGATGAAGACGATGCAGGCCATGAGCGAACGTCTTCTACACCAGCCAGAGGACAAAATCAAAATAACGGACGTGTTTCTTCCTGCCTACGATCCGGATGGTAACGTCGGTGCACGTGAGTGGTGTGATCACATTTCCACGGCTAAAAGCAACTACAAGCTGAGTGACTACGATGTGCGCATGAAGGTAACAAGTTTATTAAAAGGTCGCGCCAAAATATGGGCTGACAACTGGTTAGTAACAACATCAACGTGGGAGGAGCTACGACAAAACATAATCACCACTTTCGAGCCCGAAACCCGCTACTCGCGAGACATAGTAAGGTTTAGAGAACATTCTTATGATTCCTCTAAAGACATTGCAGACTTTCTCTCGCAATCTTGGATCCTATGGAGGCGTGTTACGAAGGACAAGCTGGACAACAGTGATGCGGTAGAAGCAGTGATTGGTACAGTAAGTGACGAACGCCTTAGAATAGAACTCATGAATGCCAGAGCTACTTCCGTGCCCGAATTGATATCGGTCGCTTCATCGATCCGTAAGCGCCCTAATCCCTTTAAAGACAATAATCCGCAAAAACGGTCTCGATTTTCTAACGATAATCGTTCAAATCCCTATTGCCACTTGTGTAAAAAGGCTGGCCATATTGCAGACAACTGCCGTTATAAACAAACATATAGTAATTCCGGCACTGGTAGTGCACGTCCCACTGATAAGAATGCAACAAAACCACCTCAGTTACCACAACCGAACAGTAGCGTGAAATGTTCGTTTTGTTCCAAAATGGGTCATACGTTTGAATCATGTTATAGCAGAGAAAAAAAAATACTACCGTCAAACGTCAATTCTGTAAATAATAATCTGGGTCAAACGAGTAATTTAAACTCCATGCGTGTCAGTGTCGGTGGGGTAGATTTAAACGCGGTTTTTGACAGCGGCGCAGAATGTTCGATTATGCGAGAATCTGTCGCGGGTAAATTACCGGGAAAACGACGCCAGGTAGTGCAATATTTACGTGGCATAGGTCCGTTTACCGTTGTCTCGATGACTACGATGACTTTATTGTGTGTGATTGACAGTGTAAATGTCGAAATCGAGTTTCACATCCTACCCGATTATGAAATGACGGCAGACATACTCGTAGGCGCGAACCTATTGCGAGAAACCGGCTTAAGTGTCGTTGTTACGAAGACTAGTGCGAAGTTGGTGTCTCGGCCCCGGGTCATGCACATGCGTTCTCGAGATCCTATCTTTGATCATTTAGATCACGATTTGATTAATGAGTCTGACATTAGTGAACTAATGATTTTACTAAACAAATATTCATTTCTTTTCACCCGAGGGTTTGGTAAAACACGAGTTAATACGGGTGAATTAGAAATTCGCTTGAAAAACCCTGACAAATACGTTGAGCGTCGACCATACAGGTTGAGCCAAGTAGAACGAGAAAAAGTTAAAGTCATATTGCAGGAACTGTTAGATAACAAGATAATTCGAGAAAGCAAATCACCGTATGCTAGCCCAATCGTATTGGTAAAAAAGAAGAACGGAGAAGATCGCATGTGCGTAGACTACCGGGAGCTGAACGCCAACACTGTTCGTGACCACTATCCGCTCCCCCTCATAGCTGACCAGATAGACCAATTTGCAGGTGGTAGCTTCTTTTCCACACTCGATATGGCGTCAGGTTTCCACCAAATTCCAATCAGCCCCGAGTCTATAGAAAAGACCGCCTTTGTGACGCCAGACGGTCTCTACGAATACTTGACTATGCCATTTGGTTTGTGTAACGCTCCAGCCGTCTACCAGAGGTGCATAAATAGAGCCCTAGGTTCACTTCTTAACGCTGGTAGTACAGGCAACGAATACAATGACAGCGTGGCACAGGTCTACATTGATGACGTAATAAGTAAATGTAGAAACGTTTCTGACGGATTAAGTTATTTGGAACGCATCTTAATCGCTCTCCGTGATTCTGGGTTTTCAATTAACATTGACAAATGCCTCTTCTTTAAGCGCTCTATAGAGTACCTAGGAAACGTTATTGAAGATGGTAAAGTCCGCCCCAGTCCTAAGAAAGTCGAAGCTTTAATAAAAGCTCCTATTCCAACGACCGTTAAGCAGGTAAGACAATTTAACGGCCTCGCCGGCTACTTTCGCCGTTTTATCCCTGACTTTGCACGCATAATGGTCCCCCTCTATGCACTCACGAAACAGGGCACAAAGTGGCAGTGGACTCATGAGCACGAAGAGGCACGTCAAAAGGTAATCGATCACTTAACCTCATCTCCTGTCCTGACGATATTTCGTGAGGGCGAGCCCATCGAACTGTTTACCGACGCAAGCAGCCTAGGATTCGGTGGAATCTTAGTTCAGATTATCAACGGACGGCAGCACGTCATTGCATACTTCAGCATGCGAACAACAAATACCGAAAGCAGGTATCATTCTTATGAGTTGGAGACATTAGCGGTGGTACGTGCAATTAAACATTTTCGACACTTTCTCTATGGTCGGAAGTTCAAGGTAGTCACTGACTGCAACGCGCTGAAAGCATCTAAACACAAGCAGGACCTACTTCCACGCATTCACAGATGGTGGGCCTTCCTACAGAATTTCGAGTTCGACATAGAGTACAGAAAAGGTGAGCGCATGCAACATGCGGATTTCCTGAGCCGGAATCCAGAAGCTTTGTCTTGCAATTCTTTGACTCGAAACCTAGAATGGCTCAACATAGAGCAACGACGAGATGACCAGTTGCGGCCCATTCTAGACACCATACAAAGCGGCGGCACCGTTGACGGATATCTGTTGGAAGGTAATGTGCTAAAATATACCAAAACCGACCCAATCTTAGGACTACAAAAGCTCATTGTGGTACCCAAATCGTTCCAGTGGAGTTTGGTAAATACCTATCACACCGCTCTTAAGCACCCTGGCTGGGAAAAAACATTGCGAAAAATCAAAGAATCCTATTACTTTGATAAAATGACTGTTACTGTCCAAAACTACGTCGGCAACTGCGTCGTATGCAGAACATCAAAAGGAACTTCAGGAGCTACACAGGTACAGCTGCACCCAATTGTCAAACCTTCAACGGCTTTTGAAGTCGTTCATATGGACATAACAGGTAAACTTGGCACTCCAAATGACCAAGAGTATGTCATAGTCACAATTGATGCCTTTTCCAAGTACATACTTCTGTACTATAGTAACGACAAAAGTCAGCACAGCACTTTGGCGGCTTTGAAACGAGCTGTTCACCTTTTTGGTACACCCAAACAAGTCGTAGTTGACGGCGGGAGAGAGTTCCTGGGCGATTTCAAGAGTTTCTGCGAAAGGTTTGGCATTGATATTCACGCAATCTCACCCGGCGTCAGTAGAGCAAACGCTCAAGTAGAGCGCGTCATGGCTACTTTAAAAAACGCACTTATTATGATAAAGAATTACGAGACTGAAGACTGGTACACCGCACTGGACAGCCTGCAACTAGCCTTCAACTGCACAACACACAGAGTGACAGGTACAGCTCCACTCACACTGCTAACGCACCGTCGGCATTGTGTGCCACCTGAGCTATTAAACTTGGTCAGTCTTGATAACGAGACTATCGACATGGATCTATTACGTCAGCACGTGCAGCAGAGGATGGCGGAGCAGTCTGCGAGAGATAAGCTAAGGTTTGATAAAGGAAGAGCCCAAGTTCGCAATTTTCAAAGAGGTGCCTATGTCTTAATAAAAAATAACCCTCGTAACCAAACTTCCCTTGACCTTAAATTTAGCGAGCCATTCGAAGTCTACAGAGTTCTTGAAAACGACCGCTACCTCGTCAAGAAAGTAGTGGGTCACCGCGGTCGCCCTCGCAAGGTCGCCCACGACCAGCTGCGTCGCGCGCCGCAGCCCGGCACGCATGTGGCCGTGTCGCCTGCAGACGAGCCGGTGGCGGGCACGTCTTCTGCCTCCGTCCCAACTACGGCGCTCGAGCTCGACGCGCCCTCTGGACCTGCAAGCGCGACGACGCCTGCAACTAGTGACGCGGATGTTTCGCTTACTAGCTCCGACTAAAATGGACTCTCCAAGCTGGTGTGAACTTACCGGTGAGAACCTTTCATTTTATCCTTCCTTTGGTCAAAAACTTTTTAAACCGTTAGTACCTCAAAGTAAAATGAAGCCCGTGCCCAGCAGCGGAACGCCTATAGGCCGATGATGATGATGATGGAATATGAGGACTATGTTATTCATTATTATAACTATGCTATTGCAGCGTGGAGACTGTCAATGGTACATTATCATGTGCAACTGTTTTCCTTTTCTATCTAGTTAAGACTGAAATTGTTCAAATGTGTACCACGTGTGTACCTACCTATTTACTTTCTATTATTGGGGTGTGGAGTCCTCAATAATATGTCATTAAAATTATAATTCCCCTGTGTACCACGGCGTACAATACCGCCTAGAGCACAGCATCAAACCTACCTAATCCTTTAGGGCCCCTGTGTACCACGGCGTACGAGACCGCCTAGAGCACAGCATCATACCTATCTATCCAATCCTTTAGAGCCCCTGTGTACCACGGCGTACAAGACCGCCTAGAGCACAGCAGCAAACTTACCCCATTTTCAAATATTGGCACTAACTAATTGGAACAAATGATTCCTCTATTTGCTTTGGTAATGTTACCTAGCTACTATAATATTAATAAGCTAAATTACGTACACTGAGAGCTGTCTGTTCTGTGTATTACAAGCAAGTTTTAAAAAGCTAGCTACTATAAGTCTAGAACGCCTGAAGTTAGGTTGATTGACGAATTAACTGACTTCGAAACATTTTTATTTCTCTATTTCAGGTTCCGTGGCAGCCGCAGAGCACGCGGCGCCCATCAGAATGGCCGTGTCGCCTAAATCGATTAGTTTACTCTAGCAATTAAATTTGTAAACTTATTCCGCTTTAGTTTATGAGACCTACAGAGCCATCTAGCGGTAGTTCGTAGTTTTAGATCGCTAATCACTAGACTATTAATTTAACATTGCCACTGTATTGCAGTTTTATGCTAGATGGCGTTGTTTTAAATAAATAAGTGACTTTCAGATTGTCTCGCACAAACAATTGGCTAACTTTAATATTGTTTTTATTGATTTTTAGACTGTTGTCAATTATAAGAGTGATTTATAGATCTTAAATCTATCATAAGTAATTTAACTAGCTAAGGATTTCAATAAAGAGTGCATTACTTTCCTATTTGTAATGTTGATCGTTCGCAACTCTGATTGGTTGGTTGCCGGATTGATCGACCAATCACAGCGCACAGTTCATGGCGCGAATAGTAGTTTGCGTACGATCAGGAATGGCTAGAGAAGGTCTATTTGCCTGAGGACCGTCGAACTGATAAGGTTGTATTATAAATTAATAATAATAACTGGTACTTGACTAAGATTTGTAAACTTTAATTGTGATTAAAGCTACACCATAAAATTTACTCTTTATAATTTTGATTTGATTTATTTCTTGAGCAAGGATGGAGGGACCTGAAAACACAGCTCCTGACCCTCCACCGTCTTCTTCCACTTCAAAAGAAATTCCTATTTTAGCCTCAAATCCGATATATATTATTAGATCAAATAACAATTGAACCATAAATACTCGAGCATGCAAGGTCTACAAGTGTCTTTTGTTCACCAGAATTCAACATAATAAGCAAATCACATATCTAGATTTAAATCGAAACACACTAAGAAGCACGAAAGGTTTTTTGACATTTATTTATGACTTTCGAAGCGAGGTTTTTAATGGGAATTGTGAATCTCGTTAAGAACTTTCTGAATCAAATATTCTTGGAATTCTGTCACCCGCAATCTCAGGAGTTAAAACAGTTCTTGAAAACAGCCAACCAATTAGATTAACTACCTCAACTCAGATTCACATCAAAAATAGAACATTGTATGTTCTATTGTACCTACCATTGATTAAAGCAACAAACAAAATGATAAAGGACAAAAATATAGGACAGCACTTTGTCAAACCCCAATCACTTACAAACCCAAAGGTTTGAAGGGTAATAAAAAATCTTTTTACATATCAACATGATCCCTATTCGATCAAATTAAACCACAACGACAAGTGATGGATGTCGCAACATTAATATAACAGACAGGTCGAGCGGATCATTCGTTCGGAAGATATATAGAATAGATAAAAATAAACCTAGTCATAAGATGTTTCATGTAATAGAGAAAATACTATTCATGTTTTAAACGATACGTATTATCTGGCGATGGAAAACTTTTTGCTTCGTATTTAGTAGAAGGATCGAACAAAAGGAATTTCACACGTATCGTATTTGTTTACCTGAACTAGATTGAACAATGCACTAAGCGAAGCCATGATGCAAAAACTTCTAGCGCATAGAGAATAGAAATATATTAAAATTAACTTAATCACTGAACAAGTCGTTAAAAGACGCACGACAAGAGCTTTCCTAATTACTTTACCTGTATCGAAAGCTCATTAAAAGCTGGAAACACGTTGCATATTTCATAAAGCACACTTTGTGCAAGCACTCTCAAACTTTGCACAACAAACAGTGCTGATGCAAATTCTGCTCAAACACCGGCTTAAAATTTAGGTTCAACCAACAAATTCGGTTCCGGCACCTAGAAAAGAATGGTATCTTTCGTCCCTCTAAAATAATGTTGGTCGACCAGAAAATAAAGAAATGACGACATAAATGAGAAACTACTGCACTTGGGATACGCCGCTAGGTCAGCAAATGCCGTTTTTCATTTGTCGCTGAGTGACATTTCCTAGAAAATAAAACCTGCCCAACAAGGACTTTGCGACAGTTGCGAAACAGCCAGTAATGCCAGATGCCAATACTATCGTTAATACAGAGTCAAGCTTTGAATAAATATGTATACCCAATTATGAAAACATAATTAGTCTAATTAATAATTAGGTCATAATCTGTCGGAATTCCACTTAGAGGAGAGAGATAGACGCGAGCCGCCTTTAGTATCCTTGTTGCACTACATAAAAAAAAAAATCTATACACAGACCTTATTGCCAGTTACATAAGGTCCGAGTTTAGATATTTATGAACCGCTGGCTGTAAAGATATTGGAGAACTCGACTGAACCTACTGCCACACTGCTACTGCTACTACTGCTTGCACAAATGCCAAAAACACGCACACAATCACCAGAACATACCTTGTGCAGAATGACATTTTTTGTCAAATTTGTCAACTGTATGGCAGAGGGGAAACCGCGCGTTATTATATCTCCTTTTGTCTATGCTCTGCAGAATCCCAGCTTCAAGTGCTATGCAAACATTGACATACAGTGACTTTTTCTATGTATTTCAAGTTGTTTATAAGTACAGATAAATAAAAACTGGTACCGATTCCGATTGAAGTCTCCAACGGAGCAACCCTAACAAAACGCAGCCGCTACTTCTACCGAGCGTTAAATTATGTACTTAATTAATGGTTGCTTTTCTTGTGTATTTTGCAAATTAGAGAGAAGACAATATTTTATAAAATATAAATGAAAACATTTAACAAAGAGCTTGGCGCTAACCGAGTTTTGAGAGCAGGAACTTCAAATAAGGTTTAAAGTAAACTAAGTATCCAAATAAATTATGTATAACAGTAAACCAGATCGACATAACATAACAGTCGCTATAAAATTTACGAGACCATATTTTGACTAATAAATTAATAATCTCGCATGTTTATATAGATCTGATAAAGTGTAAGCATTTCACAGCGGTTTCTTAATCAAAATAACCTGTTTATGGCAATAAATTAATTATAACTGTGATATTACCGCTTGGCTCTTAAGAGGAAACACTATTCTTGACGTCTACTACACTAGCAATCACGTCTCCACGTATGCCCTGTTTTGTTACTGGAGAAAATAATTCTTGTAGCTTTAATTTTAACAGACTTCAAAAAAGGAGAAGGTTCTCAATTCACCAGAATCTTTTTTTTTTTTTCAAATCTTTTTTTTTTTTTTAAATAAAACATAGGAGCATAGCAGTGATGGATACAGATTTTATGAAAAAAAAAAATGTTTGGTCTACGTCAGTATCAAGCGAGGAAACAGCAGAAGCAGAATATGTTACAAAGACGTGGTTGTTAGAATATGTTACAAAGACGTGACTGTGTTTCCTCTTAACTTCTAACTACTTGTATGTCAGCGTAAAAGACCGCATTAAATTTATTTATTGTGTTTCATTGGTGCAATTATTCATCGAGCGACGCCTGCGCAGGCTTTACCGATAATCGGCCTTCTGTCGATAATTCAACTCGTTCTAGTTCGTTTCGTACGCCTCCGGTGGCGGCATTATGCGCGTTGGTCATTTGGAAGGCCCACGCAGGGGGTAGGTTAGAAATTACGATTTTGGTATTTGCTGGCGTAGTTGATGGTGTAATTTGACATTGCGTAGACTTGTCATTTACGTGTGCCTAGACACAGGTACGGTCAAGTGTAAAAATATGTATCGAATTAATCCACCACAGCAACAATACCACAACCTTAATTGGGACATGTTTTTGAGTAAGTTGTATGCACCCATATTTTTGCAGTCAAGTGCAGTACCTATTTTTTTTTACTTTTCTGTTCATGATGTAGGCTTGTAGCATGCTTAGGTACTTACAAAGTACCTGCAGAAAAAATGGCGACAAAAATATTCGATGGTTCTTAGGCAATAAATTTCCATTCTGTGTCACTCAGACGTGCCAATTGAAAAGGTTTATTAGATTTGCTCAAGGTGTTGGGCACTTTTTACGTTAAACTCGATTGAAGCCTTATGAATATTTACAGCCTGAATATTGTTTGTTCGGTACAGCCGACTACATATTTACAATCCGAATAAGCACTACCGTTTATATTCTCAACTGTTCCTAATATCCATATTTCAATAAACAAGAACGCAGTATAATTGTTGATAATACAGACATAGATATTTTCAGTTCAATCAATTTGCCGAACCGAACTGCGATATTTGAACAATAGATTACTGTAAATCGTTTGTCAAAACGTGGTCAAAACTGCTAGTTCCAGCTTTTATCGACTAATTTAGAATTCAAATGGGAAGTGTATAAGTAAAGGCAAACTGCTCCCACGTGGTTTGACTATCTTAAATATACCTACTAGAGTAGTCTGGATAGAATTATCGAACAGATCTGAACCAATTACCGAATTAAAACCGGTATTCTATATAGTTCAAAGGGCAAAGAACAATCAATTATCGCTAAAGACTCTTAATTAATTTATTGTAATTCATTATGATGATAATATCAGACTTTGATTCATCATTTCAACGGTTGTTTGTACTATTGTATATGACGTCAATGAGAACAGTAACGGCGGGCTTAAATGCATTACTAATAAGTAGGTAATGATAATTTATGTTGACGATCGGATATCCCAGTGGTTAGAGGTCCTGACTATGAAGCTTGGGCCCCGGGTTCGATCCCCGGTCGGGGCAGATGTTTGTATGATGAATGCGAGAGTTTGTTCACGGGTCTTGGATAATTAATATGTATATAAGTATGTATTTATCTATATAAGTATGCTTTGCCTAGTTTGGGACTAGGTCAATTGGTGTCAATTGTCGCATGATTTATTTGATTTATTTATTTATTTTATGTAACAAGGGCTTTAAATTTTTGCACATCGCATTGGGCCAGCTAGAACAAACTTCAACAATATCAAAAGACTATCGAGAAGTATCTCCAATGCGAAAAGAAGTAAGCCTGATCAATGAAAAGGAACGTCCGAGGTAACCCCGGCAACTGAGGCAGCTAGAGATGTTAGAGCAGTTTAAGTAGCGGAACAAATATGTACAGACGTTTTAATCCGTTCGCCAAACCGGAGAAGCTTCGCTGGAAAATTTCTAGACCGCATTTTATGAGAGCAATAAAAAGGAGTTTGAAAACTATTTAGACGGAACTGACAGTTTAGCAATGGAATAAGACAGTTGAAAATTATGAGCCAAAGTTAGTAAAACAAGACATACTCCGTATTTTTAAAATAATAGTTAAGTAGGTATGTACAGTATGTGTGGGTAAAAGTTTGCCCAGCAGAGAGACAAAAGCGGGCGATATATGTGATGTGAAAATACCTTCACAGGTTAACTTACACACTGGCAGCTATTGTAACAATAGCGTACCGTTCAAATATTTTGGGTACGGCACGACCGGAACCATAAAAGGTTAAGGCACAAAATGTGAGTCAAAATGATGGGAAAACAAGAACGGAACAAGATCACGTTATCATATCTTCCTGTGTGAAAGTCGCCGATAGCCGGTTTTATCTACTCATAAATAGAAAGCAGTATAGCACCAGCCGTGATCTACTCTGCCACCAATATAAACCTACGAAACCAACAAAAATCGCCGCACTGGGCCGAGATTAAAATTGGCTTGCAAACAAAGCCACAAAGGCGTCGTTTCAATGTCGATTTCAATCCATTCATAGACGCGTGAATAAAAGCGCTAGCATAGCTTTTAGTCACGCGTATATGAGCTTAACCTGCTTGCGAATTTTCAAGAACCGAAAAAGAAACTCGAAAGGTATCAGGGAATAGAAAAGTATTGCCTCCTCGTTCTCTCGTAATATTTTTTCACAGAACTAATAAATAATGATTAAGCTGGCAAGTAATTTGACTAACAATGACATAAATTGAGCAAAATGTTACTACACGTTGTATGTATGTATGTAAATCCTTTATTGCACATACTATTATCATACGGTCGCGTACTGTTCGGTTCAAGATACAGTCAAAGGCATGGATCCGCGCAAAGTTGCAAAAACATGTATACATCAACCTTACCGTCGCAGTAATAAGGTCTGTATACATATATTTGGGACTCTGTGTAGTGTATACATATTGGTGACATTGACTGTACCACAGACTAGGAATAAAAAACCGGCCAAGAACGCGTCGGATGGGGTTCCGTAGCCTTCACGAAAGATTGCTGCATATCTAATTTTAAAAGGTGTATTTTTTCTTACTATGTCTGATGAAATTAACGACAAATTAAATGTTAACATTTAGATGGGCGTGCTCATCAACACAAGTACGAAATATAATCATGGCGCGCGCGCGTGAATGATTGCCCTATTAATATTCGATTTGACACGGAATTTCATGGTTATGAATATTTGAAATTGAAATTAATTGCAAGTAGAAGTGTTAGTGTCGCACTTAAGTCACAAACAGATTGTAAGCCCTATAACGACCTCATTAAAATGTGTTGAGGATTGTAAACCTCAAGATGATATCAAGGCAAACGTTTACAGACTACCTTAGCTTAGCAACCTTTGTAGGCATCAACAGCATCAACAACATTAATAACCTACTTGTTCATGATTTTACTGTGATAAAAAAAATTGCCCACCCGGACTCCCAGCTATGCTCTCGGTTCATGAAAGTGCGTCAACACCATCGATTTTATGTTTTTTGTTGACACCGAGTTTATGCTTGTCTTGTTGTATAACAAAAAACTTTAGTTTTAACTTAAAATCTGTGATTTTAGAGGTTTTTAATCCATTTGTATTACTACGACAGCCAATTACTGCACGGATGTATTTTATACAAGTCGCCAGACAGTTTAGGCGAGCTTGAAACTCAATAAGCTTCATCGGATCAAGCTCTTGACATACTTAAAGACGTATCACGTTACCAAGAACTAAAAACATTGAAATATCAACACAAACGGTTCATTCCTTAGCATTAGGTACCTACCTACATGTCAGTTTGCGAAAATTATTTTCACTTGACACGATCGGAAACCAAAGACAAGTTTTTGCTAGATTTTTTGCAAGTGAACTTAATCTCTTTGGACGTATATGGCTGCTACCTTATTCGTAAACCACAATCCGGTAAGACGTCTCTGTAGGTATCATTGCAAAACTCGTTCCTTTTTTACGAGGCTAGGTGACGGTCGTAGTTTCTAATTACTGTAATTAATCTTGTGCTAAGTGGCCATAACTCTTGTTATGAGTTGTCTTCCGAAGAAAAAAATGTTACCTAAGTTGAGTGTGATAGCTTAATTGTTTTCGTAGCAACTCAATTTGCATTCAATTACTATTTTTGGTTGGAGGATTTGGTAGGAGGTAGCAGTCACAGTTCCAAAAAATACATAAATATAAAGTGCACGACCGTATTTGTAAAGCGTTTTTTTTTTGTTGTTGTATAAAACAATTTATAAATTGTTTTTTTTATTTTTATCACCCAATGTCAGCAATGTTCATACCACAGGAAATAAACCTGTTACAAAGTTGAAGTCTAAAATACCGCCACATTTTTCCCGACGCTCTTCACAATATACCACTAATCCTTCCAACACAATAAAGAATCATATGTCTTCCGTCCCGGTGAGGTTCAGAGAAAATTCGCAGTTAACACAAAGTTACTGTTACTATAGGATGTTTTCAGTGTCGATAAATCTAACCGAGCTCAGACAACCGATCTATTACCCGCTTGGGTCTACCTGGGTAGACATTTTCAAGGTACAGGGCTTCTAAGGTACGCAAAATATTTTGACTTCGCCAAATTAGACGATTCAGTCTCTAATATCAAAGCATGAATCATCCAGGCATTGCTCTCAGATATTCTTTAATTTGGCTAAAATAACAAGTAAATATAAAATAAGGGTATAAGTGAAGATATAATTATTGCAATAGAACAGGGTGCAGGCTTGAATGCATGGATCGGTCCTGGGCTGTATAAGTGTAGTTAGATTATTTAGCTTAGTTTAGTGTAAACAGGGTACAACTGTGGTTGAAGTGAGCGCAGTATTCGCCAATAAACGTAATAGTTTGGCGAAATTAGTGATGTAACATAAACTATGTACCTTTTGAGAATAAATAAATAAAAACAAAAAATTGCATCACAAATATGTGGCAAAGAGGGTTACCTACTATTAGTCTCTGTATATCTTATTACAGGTAGCAGGCATGAGATGCATGCGAGTAATTCTAACACGATTATCCTTATTTCATGCGCTTCCTTTTCTTCTCTAAAGTATAATGCGAGAAGTATTTTTACACCTGCACTTCGTACACAATCGTTGTACTCAATTAAATATTCTTGGTAAGTACAGTTTATTGTACGTTATATAGAGACAGCTCTCTAGCTCAGGGCGATATTTTACGAAGGGGCAAACAATTATTGCTCGTTAATCCCTTTTTGATTGCCGATCATTTTGTCCTTAGGTACTCTACAGTTATTAGAGAAATTCAACTCTTTAGTGAAGGTAAATACCTAAATATAGACATAACCTAGAAAACGGTATGTTATTATAATGTAGTTCGGTATGGTATAAGATTCCGCAGTCACTTTGGAAACTGTAGCAGAAACTGCTTATGCAAAATATGCCAATGGATGCTAAAATGGCTTCATAATGGGTTTAAGTTTATTTATATTACTGTACTATAACATTTACATGATATGTAAAAAATGCTCCTCTGTACCGTTTAGGTCCCACTTTCACTTTTTCCCTCGGGAGCATGTACGATCGACATCGTACAGAATTTTGCTAACTTTGTGACCTACTTGCCGCATAAATCGCAATTATAATTAGTTGACAATTCGCACTGACCGTGATCGGCCACAGTCGAGCAGTTTTTTTTTTTTTTATACAACGAGGAAGGCAAGCGAGCAAGTGGGTCACCTGATAGTAAGTGATCACCACTGCCCATAGACACCCGCAACCCCGCAGTTACTTAGAACTTGTGATTTTATAATAAACTTTAATAACTTTTACCTGAAACTGTGATTTTGTGTTCAACTCAACGTACAACTACTACTATTAACTTTCCTCAACCCTCCGGCCATACATTTTGGTGGGACATACATACATACATACATACATACGCTTGTGGTGGGACAGGTGTACAATTTCTCATGATAATTATAATTATTATAATAATAAAAATAATGTCTGGAAAATAATTTTAACAAGTTGGGATTGATTATTTCAGGAAAGTCTATTTTACTCCAGGTTAATAGTGAAACTTACATAATTTACTCTGAAATTAATAAAAAGGGGTAATCCGTAAGACCTTAGATGAGAATAAATTGGAAATGGCTCGCAAATTAATTTTATCGCTAACTTTGATGTCGTATAAAGGAGAACGCGGAGCTGTTATATAATTTCGGTGTAATAAAACTAAAATCTTGTTAAAGCTTTGCTAGAAAAAATTGCCGATATTTAAATTTTGACCTTTTACCACGGTTTGGTGCTTAAACGAAGCGAGTTTTTTTATGGCTGTCAAAGGTCTAGTTACGCTAATAAAAAAACACTTGAAGCTAAAAGTTAAATGGAGTCTGCTTGACATGATCAACTGAATTCATATAAAAAGCTACTTAGAAACCCACGATTACCTATGGTGAAAATATTGTCGTTTCCGCCTTCGGAAACCTTTCAAATAAAGTGAACATGTACTAATTGCCCAGTACTTAACTAATACATTGAAAGCCGTGATAGCCTAGTGGTTTGACCTATGGCCTCTGAAGCAGAGGGTCGAGGGTTCAAACCCCGGCTCGCACTTAGGAGTTTTTCGGAATTTATGTGCGAAATTACATTTGTAACTTATCATGAGCTTTTCGGTGAAGGAAAACATCGTGAGGAAACCTGCACACTCCTGCGAAGCAATTCAATGGTATGTGTGAAGTTCCCAATCCGCACTGGGCCCGCGTGGGAACTATAGCCCAAGCCCTCTCATTCTGAGAGGAGGCCTGTGCTCAGCAGTGGGACGTAATTAGGCTGATGATGATGATTATGATAACTAATACATTTATGCCGCGATTACATACTCAATATCATTATGAGTCCTCGGCAAACCGTGTGGGCTAAACGTTTAGAAGTATACAAAGACAATTATATGTTAATTTTGATTTAAATCATAATAAGATGCGGAACCATGGCGCCAACAGACCGGTTTCAAACCGATATAGGTTACCGGCCCAAACATGGACTAACCGTGAATTAAACCACCCTAATTGCTCATACAAAAACGAATTATTCCTCATACTTCCTCGTTTATAAATTTTATAATCGAAGAGCAAATTGCTAGTTAATTGGCCAAAGTAATTGAAAACAACAGGAGCAACTCTTTTCATAAAAAGGTGGATAAAATATATTTTAATTAGAATAGAAACTATGACCTAACAACTTGTACTTATCATCGGATATTAGTAGTAGTTAAGGCAGGTGTTAAATAATACGGAAAAGGTTAACTAATATTTCTGTCGCACAATAATATAATAACACTTCATCCATTTAGGCTCAAGATTTTAGTTCAATTAGTTCTTTTACTTAATACTTACTTTGCTACTTTTCCGACTAGTTTTCTATTAAAGGGGCTTTTTTTATTATACCGTATAACCATTAGAAGCATTTGATAATCGTCATTTCCTTATAAGTCTACTAATCGATAGCCAAGCTATTAAGACAACAAAAAACTCATTAAAAATATGATCACTATCAAATACTGTTCACTTGGTTTTGTGTTCGCTAATGGGTTACAAATAGAGCAGCTAGCATTACAAGTTTCCTTACACGGCATCTCTCAGCATCAGGTGTGGGCCGTTTAAGATCAACATAATATTACTAAGCTTTATTACGTCTGTACTAAATGGGCTCCATTAGGAGTTCTATTACATCCTATTACAGAATATTGCAAACTTAAGACCTCGCCTTGGTCTTGTAACGATCTCATCCCTACCGATAGAATACCTATGTATTATTTTTCCACAACTCGAAGGTGAGATAGTTACCTAGGTTAGGTGCATTTAGTTATAAAACTTGCGCCATAAGAAAGAATAAAGGACAGGCCTAGACATGTGGAATGACTATTCCGTGGTCTTTGATGTCAATAAAAAAAAACCGGCCAAGATCGTGTCGGACACGCCCAAGATAGTGTTTCGTAGTCGGGTCGTTACGAAAAAGTCCTTGCATGTATAATTTTAAAAGATGTTTTTTAGGGTTCCGTACCTCGAAAGGATAAAACGGAACCCTTCTAGGATCACTTTGTTGTCCGTCTGTCTGTCTGTCTGTCTGTCTGTCCGTCTGTCAAGACCCTTTTTCTCTGGAACGCGTGGAGGTAGGATGCTGAAATTAATATCAAATACTCAAACCTGCGGTCCCTTGAAGCTGTGAAAAAATCAAGCATCTAAGTCAACGCAATCAAAAGATACAGTAATTAAAAAAGTCGTTTCCATACAAATTGCCGTTTTTAGAAAACCTAAAGGGTACTTCCAGTTGTCTTAGAAACTTGAAATTTGGTATGAAGGTAGCTCTTATAGTACAACCACTCAGAAAAGTCTCAAAATCTTAATTTTTTATGTCTGTCTCTAGATTTCGAGGACCAATATAAGTTGACCCCACACTGCGTACATTTTGCTTAGGAGCAGGGCTCTGCTTACACTGGACTTTTAAAACACTGGGGAAAAGCGTTAAAATCTTGAACCCTCGTGCGCGAGTCCGACTCGCACTTGGCCGGTATTTTTACTATGCAAATAATTTTTGACTTGGTGAAATGGTAAAAGACCTGTAGCTAGTTTGTGAATTGTTTATTTTTTCTATTTGTAAAAAAAATATTAAATAAATACTTTCATTCCGAACGGTAGGTATTATTCAAAGGTGTAACTTCAAAAATCGGTCCCTTGTTCTGAAGTTAGCTCAGAACTGCACGGTTGCACGCTAGCCAAACATTTGCTGACCCGACGCAGTCACTTGTAAGAGTGAGCAAATCTCATTTACAATCAAATCATTCGCCACAACACAAACAAACGTACCGTCTTTGTGTACCAGTACCAGTGTAGATCCTGAGAGTTCATCAACTCGGTGGTCCGTTAAATCTAAATCCCATTTCCGACCGTCCAAACAAATCAAACCGTATTTGTAAACAGTATCGACTCACCGAGTAATAAAACATTAAAATCGATGCGTGAAACGATTATAGATATGATCGATGATTCACGTCGTATCGATTATAAGCGTAGGCTTTACTGTGAAATTGCAAAACCGCTTAACTTCTTCCGGAACTAATCTTTAGGCATTATGTTATGAATTATTAGTCTACCTACCTACGATGTGCAGAGTTTTATATGAACATGAACTCTCATTTCGGTATTTCATTGAAAAATTAAGTGTTGGACATGCTCTCTAATACCGACTAACAAAACTAATGAATTATTATCGAGCGTACAAAGTGATTAATTTAATGAATTTGTCACTTCACTAAAAGCTTTTAGTAACTCAAATTGGTTCGATTATTGGCTTTATAGCATTAATCAATCCAGTGGTTCATTCCGCTGTAATTTATAACTACGCTAGTCAAGATACTATCTCGCCACTACAAGATATTTGAAATCCCTCACGACAGCTTAGCAAATACCTATTTGATGTCTCAGGGCGTGTCGGTATCCCATAACAATAAATCGCGCATGTCTAAGAAACTAACTGACAAATAGATATTATCGGGCACGCCGTAAAGTAAGACCAACGCATTCAAATCCTCAGGAAAACGATGTATCAGCATGCCTGAGCCATTGTACTCCTTTAGGAGACAGAAATACTTGACGCGCCAAAACCTGGCTGCTTACCAAAACAATAGTTGAGCTTTGAATTCCGAAATGCTCAGGTTCGAAACTTCCTTATCTGCTAAAGCTAAATGATTTTCTAAAGAAATTCTAGGAGGAACCGTGGAAGTGAAATACTTAGATATCATCTCATCACCATCAATAGCATTAACATCTTCACGGGTGGTTTCGACATCGCTTGGGCCGCACTTGCTTTCTGGAAATGATTATACAACACAATACTACAGAGGCATATCGACCGCAAAACACATAAGGAATTGCTGTGGAAACTGGGTGCGGTTCGGTAGTAGCACTTTCTTGCAGTCTGCTCTTAAACTAGGCATTCGACGCAGTCACTTCGGTTACATGGGAATTCCTCAACACGTCAACACAGCGCAACATCGTCCCGTCATTACTCTGATAAAATTTTACCCAACATTATTAGCCATAAAATAAAGCAAACAAACTAGCCCTTCAATCTATCCGACCCTAACACAACTGTTATACGACTATATCCACAAAAACAACCATGTTTCTCCGGCACATATCCGTCTGGCATCGCCTATTACGCGCCCACGTATCCCTCTGCGGGTAAGCCAAAGCATTGTGTCCTTATCTCTATTACTATGTAAGCAGAGCCGGAGCAAAATCAACTCGTAAATAACCTATATATCATTTAGGTCATGATTAATCGAGCGGCGGTGAGGTTCATAATTAGAAAGACTCGAGACACATCTTTGACGATGATTGGTTTTAAATGTTCTTCGTAGAATTTGCGTAGCATGTAATAGACAAAAAATTTGATAAAAGTCATTACCAAAAACATCATTATAATGAAGGTATTTTATTAGCGTAGACATGAAGTGAAATTTTATTCAAATTTGACGATGCTTCGCTAG
Source organism: Clepsis dumicolana (assembly GCA_963691665.1). Lineage (NCBI taxonomy): Eukaryota > Metazoa > Arthropoda > Insecta > Lepidoptera > Tortricidae > Clepsis > Clepsis dumicolana. Next base: position 8,412,156 of record OY829519.1, read on the forward strand.
GCTGTTGATTGTCCTTTATGACGCAGTAAACGTTAATTTGCAGTCAATATAACTTCCCAGACAACTCGATGCCACATTCCTGCTCCTGCCCACGTTCCTGCCGTGAGATTAAAGAGTCAGGTCATGCGGTCAGGTGGGCCGCCCCGATGCTTGACTGATACGTTGGCAACTACGCATTATGCTAAAGAACGGGACAAGACCGTAGTAGCGTAGACCAATGGATAATGACGTCCCTTGTTACTTTCCCAAGCTCGTACTATTACCATGACGACCATGTTAAAAATTAAAAAAAAAAATTGTACAGTGCATTAAAAATTTTGACGATACGACACTTTTTTTCAAGTCGTGTATTTTACGTTATATTCATAATCGCCTTTCTTTTGGTTTTATTATTTTATTATAAGTATTGGTACTTAATTAAGACATTAGCCTGCTTTCTTTTTACTCTCCTGCAACGGTACAAAGAGACTATAAAATTTATGTATGATGATAAGATAGCAATTTTAATAACTTTGACGTAAAAGAAGACATAGTACCTATTTAAATTCCATATTTCCCAAACCGTAAATCGCGAGTGTTGCTATGAATTATACAAAAACAACTTTAAACCAAAAACTTTATTCAATCATATTTGTCTAACTTTCGCCTGTTTCATCCAGTCGCAAAATAGGTCGCGATAATAATAATTACTTACATAGTATAATGTTATGTTAGGATGACCCATAAAATCGCTCTTAATAAAAACCCTATGATGTGTTTTTCGTTGTTTAAATGTGGTCTCATAATACTTTCTGTACTGACTGACTGATCAGAAGCAATGAAAAACTTTGATTGGTAGAAATTTCTAAATATATTAAATTCGTCGGGAATCTTCGTTTGTTAGCACCACTATTTCAAGTTAATATCTGAAGTAATAGTTACAGAAGTGTCAAATCACTTTGCAATACCGATTTCGACAATTCGCATAGGAACAAAAACACTAGTTATTGTTGTGACGTTGCCATCAACAAATAAACGCTGGTTGTTCTTGTCCAGTTTCTTTAGACCTCCAAAGGCTAGCACCTGTGTTCCTTGCACGGTTCAAGTTTTACCGGACTTGCTATATTTATTGTTCGGAAGCTTGACACTGCGATTTGGGCTGACCTTTCCGTTTTGATAAGATAACAGCATTACACAATCAGCTTGTGTCAAAATTTTGGTGGACCGAAAAGTCTTGATTTCGAACTGGAGTCTTTAGGCATCATATTTATTTTATTCTAATATTTCAACGAGACTTGACTACCCCAATTTTGACTATAATATATGGGAATCACATTCTTTTATCGCTACTTAATCAGGAAACTATCTAAACGTATTGATTCAGGGAACGCTACCATGGCACACAGGGGCCTTATTTATTTGGTCTAATTTTCATTTTTATTTTGCCTCTATGATTCTAAAACTCCATTCACAATTCTCGCGAACAGTGAACAAGGAAGTCTGAAAAGACAATAATGCCAAACATTGCACGCGTGCGAGGGTCCTTAAAATTTATTATTCCGATTAATAACACCAATTATTTAGACGCAGAAAGTCTGATTACGATTCGATTAAATCACAATACAAACCAACCCAATCAACCGTTAATAAGCCCTCATACGTTTGTATAAAACATTTATTTGTTCGGGTTTACGCAATGACCGCAAGCACGCTTTCAATTTTTTTTTACAAACAAATATGTAAACATTATTTAGGGTACCGTATGAAAGGACACAGCTAAGATAACTTAGCTATATAAATTTGAAATGTAAGTATGCTGGCTAATTATTAGGTTAGGCATCGCGTTTGCTTAAATCACGAACTCTAGTGCAGAATTAGTGCACACTTTGAGCTAATTAAAAAAACACATCTGAAATAAACAATTAGTTATTAATCTATTGGAGCTCAATACACTATAAATAGACATTCTCTATTTTTCCCGGTCGACCTGCGTCGGCTGTATCGAATCACCAAGGCTTCCGATTTTTTACATCGGTTTATCAAAATCCGATTATCGGCTGGCAGAATGTACCGCAAGCCGAAGGAATTCCGATTTATCGGATTTCTAAATCACAGAGTACAGTTACGCATCGGACTTATCGCACAAAGACATACTTTTTATAGGGCCCATTATGTCTTGCTCAGTCGATTCTTAACTAATGTCGGCTTAGATGGCCGGAGAATAAAATCTTGAAAAACCTCTTTCAACCACAGCGCTTTTAAGTCACGACACATAGTGTAACGGTTAATTAATTATTAAATTAACGCATTCGCTGCCACCCGCTTGGCCTGAGAATTTTTCAGGTGCCGCAAACATATGCATGTGCGTTCAAATTACCTGTAAAATGGCGACAGGGGTACTGGGTGAAAATCAGGAGAACGCATATATGCGTTGCTGGCAGTGAATGCGTTAAAAAGATAGCTAATAATATTAAGCAAGAACACAAGTATAGCAGTATGTATACAAACGACGTAAAAAACCGCAGTGCGAGTAGATATATCAAATTTCACGTGCTCGTAACGCCCATGTACGCAAAATAAATGTTCTCTGCTACTACCGTACGTAATTGGCAGTTAATAATACAGATAAAAATTTAAAGTAAACATGATATTAAATACAAGCATAATAATTATTGAACCCTAATAAACTACCCGAAAAAAGCATCAATACCGATTTTGTCTTTGCATGAAAAAAAGCTTCAAAATGGCAGAACTAAGCATTCAGATTATTGTTCGACTACTCGATAGCGTGTAGATAAATATAAAAACCGTTTTCAGTTAATTTACACTAAAATACGGCGCCGGTCAAATTACTGAAGCGAATTGCATTCGATTCGACCCACTCAACAAGCTATCAAGTCCAGATGACCGGACCCGCTACCCTAACAAAGACCGCATTCATATTAATACGGCGGCTAAACCATTTAATATTCATAATTCACATTACAATGAAATCATACGAATCAATACCCTCTGAATAAAAATAACAGGATAAGTATTGTCCGAAGTATAGCGCCCCTGGATAAAATCTGCTATTACTGGAAATAACAGGGATATATTTTTGTTTTTGTGGCCGATGGTATCAACTTACACCAAATTCTATTGAAGAATGGCGTTGTTTCGCCATGTTGTTTAGGGACATGTTTTCCTAAACCTAACATATTAGATATAAACTTCGAATGAGGACATTGATCTCGATAAAGAGAGATCATAACGAAGCTTACTAACTTCATAACCTGTGGGTTATTTAAAAAATAATTGGTTTATTTGGAATGTACCTACTAATGCAGACAAAAACATAGTTACAGAGCATCGATCTGATCTTATATTAAAATCATTCGACAACCCTAAGGTTAACAAGCATCCAACAAAGGAGACATTGACTGACAACTCCGGACAGATCCCTTCGTATAACAAAACAAACTTAGCTGCGATACGGACCCTTATACAGATTTTATTGCTTGACTAATAAATAAACCCACGATTGTGGGGTACGTTCGAAAAAATATGATCGGAGAAAATTGGCAATGACGATATTGCATTCAGTGCGCTCGTGCGCGGGAATAAATGGCATCATATTTCTAGGGATATGGGAATGCCATTGTTGACTGCATTTCCTATAGAATTAATTCAAAAACTATGGGCATAAAAGTGATACTTACGCTAGTTGTCCTAGCACTGTGTTCAAGCTATTTACAAAGAACAGCAAAATATTATACATACATATATATACATAGTCCTCTTCGCCGTATCCGGCTACAGCGACTCCGTCAATTATCTTTGTCTGGGATGTGGAAAGCTCGGATGTGACTCGCGAAACCGAACTTGGTCTTGAAAATCCGACCACATGAAGCGCAGCGAAGTTGTGCGGAGCTGTTGTATGTGTATGCGTAGGAGAACCTCGGTCGAGTTTTGCGTATTTGACGTCTAACATCCAGATGTTCCAAACGCATCCGCTCAAAACGTTCGACATTTTTCTGAACAGTAGAGCGCCATTCCGGTCTTCGAAGTGCAAGTTTCTCCCAGCGATCAGAAGGTATACCGCAAGCAGTAAGGTGGCGTTTGAGGACATCTTTATATCGAAGAAATTGGCCTCCCTGCTTCCGCTTTTCGCACGAGAGATTTATACATCAAATAGCAAGGCACCAACGTGATAGAACGGCCAGAAAAAAATTCAGTACAAGTCTTTAAAAAATGCAGATGGTGCATGACCATTTTCATCCCAGCCAATGTAGAAGGGGAGAGAGTACCGATAGTTGCGAGTCCCTACGATCCGAATTAGTACTATCGGCCGACGTCGGGTTTACGTTTAAATGCGATTATCGAGTGCGATTGAACCCCAATGACAGATGGTGTACACAATGGAGACAGTGGAATGCGCCTTTGTTAGACCATTCCCGATTGATTCTAGTTTTAGGGGCAATTCTGCTTATTCATGCTGAGATCGATCGATTCAGTATCGATTTTTCATCTCCTAATGATGACAGTTTCGGATTACGTTCATATTGATTGCACAATAGTGGCTAAATTGGCAGTCGTTGAAAAATTTGAACATCTGAATTAAGAAGGTCGGTTTTAGCAAAATCATCAATGTGATTAGTTATTGCCGATATTCGGTATCGTAAGATAATAACGTATCCACCCCTTAGTAAATTAACAGTAGGTATTGGACGTATCCAGCCAGATAGGTTTTTGTTTTAAAAATTAGCCGATAATTTTTAGTAAAATATAGCAGAATATTTTTATATTCCAGTTACTTGACTATTCATTGTGATGAATGTTGTAGAAAGTTACGTTTTATTACCTATTCTTAAGGTGAAACTGAGCGCTTAGCATGCACTTGTCACTGGCTTAAGTATAGTCGCGTGTGCTTCATACAATGCCGGTGAGAACATGCATGCTAATTGGATTAAGGTTCTAATTGAACGCATATTACTTAACATTTAACGCTCAAGTAGTTTTTTTTTATATTTAAAACCAAAGTAAGTAATTCGATTTGGTTTTTATAAAGATGCTTTGACTTTGGTAATTATTCTAATATTTTAGTCTATATGTACGTGTCTAAATCTAAAACTAAATGCATCTGCGTCATTGTGTTTTATGATGTGCAGGCAAAGGCGAGAATTATTGCTATTTAGAACTCACACGAAAATATTCTACGCGAATTAAAACTACGTTAAAATTGCAACTTGGACCCAATTTCATAACAATGAATTGATCACGTCAACACACAGCAACAGCATCACTATTGATAAAGCGATTTCAACAGTCAATAATCTTGACTTTTAATCAATCTACACGATCACGCAATAATAAGATTTAATTAGTGTTTACTGCAATGGCCAATTAAAGAGTTTAACGTTTTTTGCAACAAAAAAGTGCTACTTTCGCCATGCACACTAACTGGCACGAATCTTATAATATTAGATGAGTCTGGATAATAGACACGCATTTTAATATGATCAGTTCACTGGTCAGAGAAGTATAATTAAAAGTGTTGCCGCTTTTCTCGTCGCAAACGTGAACGCCGGTTCTACAATGTGACGTGACATACTCTTATGCCAATGAAAGTTACTCATACATTTAGAAGAGGGCATTCAAGTCAAAATTATCATCATAATGTTTTGCGGTTAAATGGCACTGCCTCGAGTGTCCAAGCACTTACCGTTTTGTGGTAAAATGAAGCAAATTACACAACATTGTCAATTTATGTGAAATTAATAAAAGAGCAAAATATTTCAATGGTTATCCTTACACAACTCCTAAAATCTCTATTTAATCTTCTGTGCAGTTTATAATAAAATCAAAAGGTCGGAGCAACCTTTCATTATTTCCAAATTAGTTATCCATCCGATTAAAGTTGGAAGCCACATTTCTAAGAAATTTGTTTTTTACAAAATTGAGGTCCACTATTAGCGAAATTGCTTGCCGAGATTTCGGTGAAACAGGAATATTTAAATCTGGGTTCATCAGTGAGATTTGCTTACCAAGATGGTCTGGCAGTTGTGTCTCTTGGAGTCTCGAAGCAATTCTGTCGATCTTAACGCTAATTGGAAACAATTTCGCAAAGTGGAACGGAGCTGACTTTCATTGCTGAGGTGCGAGCCCCATTACTCCCAGTGGATAGTAAATGAATAAGACATCGGTCATTAACTGCGTGTGACCTAATTTATAACGATTTCATTGCAAATATTTTGCTAAAGGAAACAGACGGGTTTTACATTGAGTCATAATGATTCTAGGTCGGGTTAGGTTATACTGAAAATACCCGCGTTTATAGTTAACAGCTTTCTAAATTATTTTAAAATCCCACTTTCAGACACTTAAGCAAAATCTTTCGTCATGTACTTCAAATAGAAACCGAGTCAAAGGAACCTCTTGTACCAACAGAAAGTAACTTACAATACAAATTGTAAAGCTGGATTTACTTAATAATCGATTCGCGATAAGAATGTCAGGCGACAAATACTGTCTCTTTATCAAGACGTCATGAATCAAAGTCTTTTAAGTGGGTGCAGTGAACGACCTCGAAGTAAATACGGCCCTGCAAAATTACCTGTGCAGATGGCATGATCCTTATTATGAAGGTAAAACGGTGAAGTATTCAACGGTAACTAGTAGTAGTCAAGTAAATCAAGAGCAGTTTGAGAGGTATTTACTTGCCTGTGGGCGAAGACGTGGACGGTGATTCATTGCGGATGGACGCCTCACTTTTACATTTATTAAGTTCTAAAACCATTACCTCCTCAAGGATCATCAGCGTCCAACGAGCTATCTCCATGTTCTCATGTACGAGTACTATCATCGACAATGTCTTTGTTATCTAACTCTATTCAGACCGCAGAAATATTCACATGAGCGATTGTTGAGATTAAAGAAATATTTTTACTTAATTACATTAGCATTTCTAGTTTCCCAAATTCTGTTAAACAAATTCGTAATGTGGTATCTTTTGTTTGATAAAATTTTGGTATTTGAGCTCTATTCACATCTAAATCTTTGAAGATTAAAATCGTATGGACCATGAATTATTTCAAAGAAGACACTGTTTACCGTAAGCAAAGCTTGTTACACGCTCGTTTTAATTATGAGAAAAATGTATGTCCGTTTTCGGGGGTTCAATGAACGGACATTTATCACATCTCTTTATTCGTTTCAGAATCTTTTAGTTAGGGTATTTATTTTGCACTTAGATATCACTTCATTACATTAAGTAGCGACAATGGTTATAAATTATTCTTGTGTTGGATTGCGCAATCGTGTATTTCGAAATTTGTATACATAATTATTCAGAATACATTAATGATTAAGAACAGTTTCTCTTTCATTAACTAGCTGAATTATATGTTAAACCGTTTTTTGCTTCACGCCAAATTACGCATGTTAGAACACAAGTTTCCTCTCGAAGATCCAAGAAAAGGAAACATGTAAATGAGCCTGGCACACCTGCCCTAAAGCCACTAACTTCATATTATGGCATAACACATCGGGAGAATTTTAACGACGAGTTTAATTTCAGTGTAATGACTAGAGTAAAATAAATTGAAGACGGCTTTTTCAGATATAGCCGCCGTAATTGCAACTGGCATTTTACCATCATTTTACGGATAGTTATTCTGTGAAGCATTTTATAAACTAAATAAATCATTGAACTAACACTGGTCTCGTAGCCAATGCTACACCTACCAATTAAATTATTAAATACTGTCATCTGGATAGTCAAAATTATCATCTCAAAAGTCAAAATCTTTCTAGACTAACTTCTTTATTTAGATAAGGAGGATATTTAACACTTAAGCGCTTCAATAATAGAAACCATCTATTTTGCACTTGCAAATTATCGAAAGGCGATTACTTGGATCAGGAACTGAATTTTAATAGGCATTAAGTTAAAAGGCAATAAAGAACATTGTGCCAAAACGGCTTCCTAAATGAATGAAGTTAGTAAATTGAAAGCTATTCGGTTCATGTAGGTAGGAAGTTTGTGAAAGGATATCTCTAAAATTGAGTAACTAGAACTAGTAAAATTCCTAAAGTACAGAATTACACGGGCCGTTAACCAGTAACAGTCGGAACTAGATAGCGCAATATGAAATTAAATATTAGCTTCAATTGAAACTGACCTAGTATGAACAATCAATCATACTCTCATTGTTTATTTATCTATGCGGCGGGGTCTTGAAATTTTGATAAGTCCGAGTGGGAACTATGTCGGACGACTACGGAGTACGTGCATTTCTATTACGAACAATTCATAACGCCCCACCCAATGGGCACACGTTTAGTCTTATGTTCTTAGTTCGCCTAGTTTGTAGCCAGAGGGCAGTGTCAACTAAGGCGAGTTTAGAGCAGGAAAAGAATGGAGATTTCTCGTCTGCCAAAACTCTAACATTGAATCTGACCGAAATGATCAGGGTCTGTTGATTGTGTGCGTGTTTTTGGCATTTGGGTGACAGTTTTGTTGGGTGAGTTTGTAGGAACGTAACAAAATTTGACATGAGCGCCGATATGTGCTGTACGTGTGTGTTCCTCGTCCCTCTTAAAAAGTGGCAGAAAAATTGTAGTGCATCATAGATAAGCCAAAGGAGCCTCCCGTCTGTCTGCTTTATGAAGGCAAGCGTAATCCGCTATCAATAATCAGCTAATCACGTTAGGTAGGCTGTCTACCAGATCCAGATGCAAGTGTCAGGTAACTCGATTTCAAGTGGAAAGGACTGATGGAAATTGACTTTGCTGTTGCCCTTGTAACAACAGAGTACAGAAGCGATAAAAACAATGTTTATGCAGTCCTGTTCCTGTTGTAACAGTTCTTTGTGGAAGTCCGCAGCTGGGCTGAGCGTCATGCGTGCACATGCATATTCAAAGATCAGTCGGTTTCCATTTCGCGTGCATAATCGGAAACACATAAATCAGTGCCAGGCGAATGAAGACCTTAATTCTGGTGTCGGTAACTACATAATTACCTACGTTATCGCGATAATGGTTTATTCATTTCTAAATTACTCCAAAGAGGAAGAGTTCGCAGACAAAAACTGGTAAGTAACGTAAAAACAAAACAGTATCGCACGCGGTAAAGTGTGACGGTGATATGCCGATTGCTTAACGGAAGAAAGTGATGGGTGCACGTCACGAACGTATTGACAGGTGGTACGAAATGTTGGTTAGTGAGCTACCGTGTCAAATTGGTGGATAGGAAGTCGTTGATTATGATTAGGCATGGGAACCGGGAAGAAAAGGGTAAAGGCGTCGATTACCGAATTACGGTTGGTAGGTAGGTATAGGCGGTGGCGGTTGGAGTCATTCTTTGTTTACTATGCACAAAATATACACCTACACATCTACCAAGCTTAATAAATTAAACTAAACTAAAACATTAAAATAGATACTTATCCTAAATTTAAATAAAAATACTTTTAATTAAGAGACTTATATTTCCGTTATTTAAACACACATTAATATGTGTGTATTAGAAATAGACAGGTAAGTACCGTAGGTATAAAATGCTTTGTAGGTTGTGAAAGTTGCAGCTCTTGCAGCAATAGATTTGTTGTGCAAAATACCTAAGAAATAATAACTACGAGTGCATAATATTGCAAGCTAGGTGTAAAAGGTCAAAAGCTAAGCCAAAAGCGGTAAGCGGGATAACAAACAACTCTACTTTGAATCTGGAAGGGATAGGCATTAAGTAGGTACGCAACGCAGACGCAGTTCCTGATCTCTTCCAGAAAGTAGGTTCTAGGGGGATGGGAGATTTTCTACTTGTATGCGGCCGCTGTCACTCCCACATAAATTTAGTCTTTTAGGTTAGAATTTTATTGTGTGGAAGTGACAGATGTCAAATCGGATACATAGAAAATCTCCCATTGTACGTTAGGTACCCACTGTCTTAAAATAACTTAGAGCAGGAACGGAATGGGGATGTTAACGCGTGATTTCCTCTCTGCCAAAACTCTAACATTATGTCTGACCAAAATGATCAGGGTCTGTTGATTGTGTGCGTGTTTTTGGCATTTGTGTGACAGTTTTGTTTTAGTGTGAGTGAGCGCAGACGTGTGCTGTATGTGTGTGTGTGTTCCTCGTCCCCCTCAAAAAGTGGTAGAAAAATTGTAGTAGGTACATAGATAAGCCAAAGGCGCCTCCCGTCCCGTCTGTCTGGTTTATGTAAAATAATCGGGAAACATACATAAAAAAAAACATTCCGATAAAGAATTGATATGAAAATGAAATAAGTATAAAACACTAACCAAGTGCGAGTCGGACTCGCGCACTGAGGGCAACCTAACGTTCTTCGGATGTTTTCAGACTTGTGTGCTTGTGTTTCAAGTCCATGCTTCGTGCCAAATTTAATTTCATACTACTGGGTCAATGGGTACCTACATTCAGGCATGCGAATAGCGGCTTAAGTGGAATTGAAGCTCTGTTAGTCAACTCAAGATATGACTGCTGTTCGAGGTGACGCAAACTAGGCAAGTAGGTACCTACTATCTATGTATATTTCTGTTCGGGTAGAATGAGCATGGTTTTACCATGTACTAAGACAATCGTAAGATCTCGGGCTTCAATATCGGGATGCAAAATTAAGCTCAATTACATACTGATATCAGATCTTCCGTGTTACGGTAGGTGTTGATCTGAGCACGCACATAATCTTAATGAGGCAGGGTAGTGTATTCAATTAATTATGTGGGCAGAAACGTAACACCATTACATACCTCGTGTCTAGGGGACTGATCAAACGGAACGATTACATTAACACCAATGGGCAGATAATTAATGGGTAAGTAGGTTCGTCAACAATTAGGTAATTCAGATATCGGTATGATAAACAAATAACAAAACACAAACATGCAAAAATACATAGGTCGGGTAAGTAGGTTAGGTACCTGTTAAAAACGCCGACGATCACCATAGTAGAAAAATCCAAACAAATCAAGTAAAAAACTCTTAACACAACAATCCAAAAATTCGTTCACGTGAGAGTTTCGACAGCAAACATTTCCACCAAAATTCACATTTTCACAACAACTTCGATAAGAAAAGGAATGTCCGATGCGCGAGCGACGGGAGCGTTACATCGCAGCGGCCGGCACGTGTGCGCTTGCGACGGCGGACGGCGAGCTACTGATGCTCGAAATGGTCGAAATGCGCCGGCATGGCCCGGTGTGGTGCTATTACTATGCGAAGATGCAGCGCGTGCGCATTGGAATCAAACAGACAGGGTCCTGCAAAATACCTACTACAAATTAACTAGAAAATTACGATAGGTACTTTGTATCAATAAGTTTGTAGTTTTTTTTATTATTAATTAAATTTGTTAGGTAATAAAGCGAATTAATGCCGGTTGGGCGTTTTTATTGGCAAAGACTTTTTACTACGTTAAAGTAAAATAAATTCTAACCATGAGAATGAATCCAAACTGGTAATTGTACCTAGGGTTACCATATGCCAGACTTTTGACCGGTAGGCTTTTGCATGTTGTGCGAAATTGAGTCATCAGAGAAATGGTAGGTACTTAGATACCTATCACTAAAATCAGAGAATATTGTATGTCTTTTTTGGCAAATTTTCTAATTTCTCATTCAAATGTATGAAAAAAGTGATGTTTTTAAATTAAATTAAGTACAAATGCTTCATTCGGATTTTTTTTCTTTACTTAGGTACCTACTACTTAGTACTGTGTATTTGTTTTAATATCCTTATAACCTTATAGGTTAGTAATTCGTGAAAATCAGGCATTTATCATAAGTCAGGCATCAGATTTCTTCAAACGCGGTAACCCTATTGGTAAGGTACATACCTAAATATACCCAAACACCGTTACATACTTAAGTACCTACTTATAAGTGGTCAAGTGTGTAAAATATTTAATTGAATTTAGATAAAGTACCTACCTACCTATCTTCGAGCACACTTTTGAACTCGGCACTCTGTTTGAAAACCATACCTAGTTAGTCCGGTCGCGGGTAACTAGGATTCCTAGAAAGTTTTATACTGTAGGCATAGTATAGGTAGTACAGGATATAGGTACCACGGTAATAAGCACTATCTTGTGTACTACCTACTCAGCATCACTCCTTTTCCGCTCACTCGGATCCTGGCACGTACTGAATTTCCGGGTCTAATTTACGTCTTGAATGTAATTATTGTATTAATTTCATTGCTACTCGTATACAAATCTACTACCTGACCTACTTAGGTAAATACACCTACAGTAAGTATAGTTTTTTTATGCCATTCTATAATCTTCGTGTTTGAAGCTGTGTCCTTCGAAACCGATCGACACAATTTAAATGCCAAATAAAGACGGATAAGAAGAAGAAGTTGTTACTACTTCCACCATTCGTACAGTAGGTACGCTTCAAACTTAAATGCGCCTAAAAAGTCAGGTAAATATAAAATAACAGTGTAGTGAGTCCTTAACTTTAAAAAAAACAACACAAAATTAGGAACAAAACGACAACGTCTGGAGCAGAATAAATGTCCTCATTAAGGTAAATCAAAAAATAACGGTAACATTTTCTCAAATTTTAATACGCAGGTAAGTACCTGCTGAGTTTTCAACGTAAAATACCTGTCGTAACCGAGCAGAGACCCAACAAACCCGCAAATGTTAAGCTTGAAATAATCCCAAGAAACGATTAATTATGACCGAAAATTCGATTATAACTTTGCCGTTAAACTTTGATAATTTAACATTTAATTTAATGCTGCAGCTACATAGGCACAGTCGCCTACAAAAGTCTGTCTACGGATCTAAACACTTCGCTGACACACTAAGTGAAAGTCCTTGAGAAAGGCCAAGGTCCAGCGGTGGACTTTTAGGGTGGTGGTGATGATAATGATACTCATTTTCCGTACTCATTTACTAAGTTCTCAGCTGTAGTTTGGTCAGCGAATTTGGAGACTGATCGTACAAACCGTATTATTAACGATAGTGAAATAAACGGATCACTCACATACAGGGTTTGTTTTAATGAACCATCAAGAATTCAGCCAGGGCTTGAGTAAGTCTAAGTGATCAGTCTGTTGTGTTCCGGTGTGGAGAGTAAGACAGCCGGTGTAATTACGGGCACAAGTGGCAAGTGGCTCTCTAGGTTAGCAACGCATCTGCGAACCCTCCGGGGTTGTGGGTGTCTATGGGCAGTGGTGATCACTTACCATCAGGTGATCCACTTGCTCGTTTGCCTTCCTAGTCAAAAAAAAGAACACCCCAATAAAGGTTTTGCTTGAGAAATAATAAGAAGAGATCGAATCGTTCATTTCACTATGATTGAGTCTCACGGTAGTGTCATGTTAAAAGTATTATTAACGCTCTATGAATTGTAAACAACACTGAATTCTGTAGTTTTACAGAGATGCTCTTTCGAGAATTTTAATTCAGGCGTGTATATAACTTGAACACGCAAAGATTGAAATACCCACAGAAAAAAACGGGCAAGCTTGAATTGCGCTTATTTCTATAGGATTCCTTTACGGCAGAAAATCAGTTTTTTTTTTAAGTCAATTTAAACACACTTATTTCCTTTTTATAACATCTGAGGCGCAGCAGGGACACGAGCTGTCGGTAGGCCTCCAACAAGATGGAGCGACGACCTGGTAAAGATCGCGGGACCGCGGTGGACGCGGAAAGCGTCAGACCGGTCTGAGTGGAGAGCCTTGGGGGAGACCTGCTATGTCCAGCAGTGGACGTCTTATGGCTGGCATGATGATGATGATGAGTCTGTGCCTCATCACTATGAGGCACAGCAGGCGCACTGCACACCTCTTAGTAGAACCGCAATAATCAAACCGGTTATTTATTTGTACCCACCGTAGCCATCGTTTGACTTTTCCAACAGAGTGTGGCTTACACAAATAATACGATTGGAAACGTTGAAAATTGCCGAAATTTTTATTTAAATACTTAAAAGCTTTTTTTTGCCGACTGTGCTTTTTGTTATCTGTACTTATATTGTCATACAATTTATACATCTATACCAAATTTCAAGTCGATGTCATTAACCGTCGAAGAGTTCCCTCCTGTGGTGACTACCCTGGTCGCGCCACCAGAATTTCACTACCAGATTAATTGTAGTGTCACCAGATCTATACAAGTATGCCAAATTTCATCTTAATCCGTTGAGAATAACTGCTTTAAAATTCGGTTGCATGATTTGACGGACAGCTTACATACATAACAAAACATACTTACTTACTTAGGTACATACATCATACGAATGGTGCAAGATGAGTAAAACCTTGTAAAAACTATAAAACATGTCTAAATCGGTCCATCCGTTAGTTAAAAAGCTACCATGCCACAGACAGACACACATCACATAAACACAGACAAGTGCATCTGCACTCGATAATCTTATAACACTAACTTATCTTATCGAATGTTAAAGAAAAAAAAAATAAAAAAAAATACGCGGATCTCCAAGCTCATAATATTATCATAATTAGATAGGTAATTAGCGAGTTTATTGGCAGTGATCGTTTGGCTGCGTTCGTGCAACGTGACGCGGCCGAGAGCAACAGCACAGAAAGTATTCGCAAAGTCCGTCATGCAATTAAAATACGAGATTTAGTGGCTGTCCGATTCAGCATTATTTCGTTATAGCCGTTTAAGTAGTTTTTTCCATACTTTAACTAAAATTATGAGTGAATTTACTCAGAACTGCTTAATCGGCTATAGTTATAATACTTTTTGATGGTCCGCTATGCTAGAACGATAACCTGACCCCGAGCACGAATATTCGAATCCTACGTAACGTAAGCGTTATATCGTGTCGCCATCGAGAAAATTCATACAAAATTTTAGTACCAAATACGCTCACGGCGGGGGGCTCTGTTCCAAAGGTCAGAACACAATGTATTCCTTTTATACCTTTACAATTAAGTATATTTTTTTAAGGAAGAAGTTGCTAGTATAAAGTATTGTCTTAATTAAATGTGACACAAGTGTTGGTCTTTATAAACGAAAGTAACACATCCAAATTGATAGCTTTGATTTACATCGACCTTTTCAGTCAAAAGTAACTCTATGTGATCAGCCACTTTGCAGTTCTTCACAACTTTACATGTTACCTTTTCCTTTGACAACAGCGACGTTCTTGGGAATTCGACGACGGGCATCGAAAAATATTAATCCCACTGGAACTTATTCTTGCGGTAAAATCTAGTTGAATATAATTCCTGGATCCCTGCGGACTTTAGGTTGGTTACCTGCGCATTCTACACGCCTCTTCACTCAGGTTCGCGACGCATACTAATGCTCCCTTATCATCCCGAACGAGACAAATACATCACCATGCCTTAAACACCGGAGCATAAATTACAGCGGTATTCTTGTGCCGCTAACGCTGAAGAATCATCATCATTCAACGCCCATAAAACGAGCTTTAGGCTAAATGGTGTCGTGTATTACGCGTCTTATTTAAAGAACAATAAAAATAATATCGCTAAATCTGTGAAATTATAGCAATTTAGCAACGGTGAGATTCTGTTTAAACCTCGTTTAATTGAACTCTCTCTAGTGGGAACCCTTCGAACCGCCGAAAACAACCGTTATTACGCCATCAAACCTCATTACTTACACCTCGCGGAACAAAAGCGAACGCAACATCGTATTTATTTCATCGATGGCAGCCCTAGCCTTATCATGATCTTGCAGCCTCCTAATTGGGACCGAGATGGCGTGATTATCGGCGATCGCTAGGGGTGGCGACGCCCCGCGGCGTTGCAACTGGGTCTCTGTGCTAGTATGCCGACACCTGTGCTGGCTATATTTTGTAAGGGAGTCAAGGGAGTGGCTTCGAAATTTGCAATCTTGTTTTGGCACCTTATTGCTGCAGTTAATTGAATCAATTTATTACGTAAATTAGATATCGCCGCTGAGAACCGTGAGACTGTTCAGCTGTGTAATAAATTTTCTTTACTTTTATCCCTAGGACAGCGTCAACTAAAAACATTATGCCATGCTAGTAGAGCAGTAATGAGTTATTAAGTGGTTACCTACCCGATTTAGTCAACACTTAGTCTACGCAATAAAATAAACAAATGGTTGCGTTGCACATTACTATGCGCGTACGCTTCTCTGAGTCAGACGTAATCAGACATGCACAACGTACTTATTCCGGATTCAAAGCTCGCGCTTCTGCTCCGGAAGACTGTCAATGAAGACATCAAAAGAGCCCTTACTATGAAATATTTACCAATTGTTTTTGGGGACAATGATGTCAAATTCAATATTTAAAGTAGCTTGCGATTTGGAATAGCTGATAGGAACGCAACGGCGCTCAACGTGTGAATTTTGCTTCTAAAATTCAGCTATCGAAATAAATTTCCCGAATAGAAAAATACCGCTGCTATGAATCGTAATAAACCTGTAGCGAAACAATTTGTCAAAGCTTAACGAAATTCTACGCACGGTTCAGGCATAAAAGGAAATTTCTCCAAAACACGTAGTTTCTTTCCCTTCGGGAAAGGGCAAAGTCCTCCGTATTATATTACCTAAACAACTTAGCACATTTGGTCCGTTTCTTTACAAAGGGCCCTACTTATCGACAAAAGCGTCACAATCCTAACCGTCCAGCTTTGACCTATAATTAACTACGCAAGGAACTTTTAACGATTTTAAACGCACAAAGCATTCATTGTTCAAGTGGCCGTTTAGAGAGTTCTCAGATGGGAAATTTCTATAATGTTACGATGCAATACTTGCCCGTTACTGATCGCCGAAGAGCTGACCGTCGTGTTTCTCTGTGCTAAGGGGATTTCTTTAGCTTACCTGAAATGCAAAAAAGGAATGAATATAAATATCAAGGGACAATTGACACTAATTGACCCTAATCCTAAACTAGGCAAAGCCTGTACTAAGGGTACAGACAACGGATAAACAATATTATATTTATTAATATCTAAACATCTAAGAACAAACATTATATGCGCCATACAAATATCTGCCCCGACCGGGGATCGAACCCGGGTCCTCAAGCTTCATAGTCAGGTTCTTTGACCACTAGACTATCGGGTAGTCAAAGTAATAAGTTTTATGTTCAAGTAATTATGCAACTTTATACTACAGCTAAATATTAAATTAGAAATAATTCCCAGGTTATTAGAAATTATCTGACCGGTTTTCGCGAACGTCCACCGGCACCATCTCGCTTGATCTTCAATTGTTATTGTCTCCGCAACAAGTTTTTAAATTATTGAAATCCTGTTTACAATCCACCTTTCCGATGGGAGCGCCATCAGGCTTGACCTGCCTGGCCAAATATTTGCATGACCATTTGTCATTTTGGAAAGGTTGACTTAATTTCGTGGCGAAGTTTTTGAATACGAAATTGTATTTTAAATGGAATAAATTTATACAGCCAAGTTGATACTTGATTTGATTGCGGATTAGATCTGTAATCGCTCCAATCGCAGTCAGATCTCGGATTATATTGGTTGATTAAGTTTTGAAAAATGCTTCAGGAATGTTGGAATAATTAAAGGAACAATCAGGGCGATTATTGAAATTGACACAAGTATCCTTACAATCTTAATTTTTTTGTAGAACGTACTCGTATTTGCGGGATAAAACGTATCATTGTAAAATTTGTTTGGTGTTCAGTATTGTTCGTCATATAATAGCGACGTATTGCTCAATTACTCGCATAATAATTAAGATAAACGTTTCTATGTGTCAGGCACAGCCGAGTCCTGTCACGGTCGCCAAATGTTAAAAGAGAAGATTAAACGTAAAAACTAATTTATTCGTAGTGCTTTCATCTCATGTTTTAATGACAGTAAGTTTATTTCACGCCACCAAGGCAACCGCAGAACTAAACCACGCCACAGCCCAAATAGTTTATGCATCAACAATGTTATTTCATAGCAATAAAGGTAACAAGCAGGGTTTTTAGTCAAAGATTACACTAGACGCTCAGAAAAGTTATGGCATAGCCGTAAGCTAAACCAAGTGACAAAAGTTTTAAAACAGTTTCCAATAGTGCGTGATTTGGTTTATCAATGTTCAAGATTGCGTTAGTATCCTTAAATTATTTAAGTTTAAAATAAATGAGCTAAGACTTTAATTGGTTCAAAGAAAGCTACAGGGGTGTTATTCTCTAAGGTGACTGTAGCTTTGCGTTCACGGCTCTGTAGGCCGAGCACGAAAATTTCGAATCCCGCGTAACTTTACGTTATCGTATCAAAATCGAGAAACCTCATACAAAATTTTAGGCGCTGTTCCAAACGTCTACAAATTTCTCGATAACGTTTACTACTCGATTACGTTACGCGGGTTTCGAATATTCGTACTCGGGTCTCTTTTTCAGCGTCGAAGTGTCAAATTAGCTGTCATAGAGAATCGAAATACTTTATGTCAGCTGATTTGACACAGCCGTGAATAATCTTAGAGAATGCCACGACTAGACTTATAAAATTAAAGACGCTTTCCTTTTAACAACACGAGTATTCAAATTACTTACAGCCCTTACAGACTACAAGCTATAATAAGTTGAAGCCAACCTTGTTAAAGGCCTTCTTTTGCGAACCTTTCTTCAAAATACTGACCTGTCTATTACACATAGGTCAAGCAACACTTGGGCCGATAAATCTGGATCTGAGCTGCGTAGGTGTCGTTGATGAACGGCACACACTATTACAGCAACGGCGTACTAAGACAACACAATATTGCCCGCCGCAGCGACCACGTACATTCATACGGGGCATAATATAATTATTAGCTTACTCGAAGAAAATGTTATATTAATAATAATACCTAAACTATAAAAAAATCATTTTTAAAACAAGCTTTTTTGGCTATGAACTAGGTAGGTATATTCAATTAAAAGTGTTTTTAATTTCAAAGTCAGTCAGCAATAAGTTTTTTCTACTCTTGCAGTTGATGTTGACACTTTTATTAAAGACTTTTATCAAAGAACTTGATAGTTGTTGTTTTAGATGAAATTCAAGCTTCACTTGTTTCAATCATCTTTTTAGGGTTCCGTACTTCAAAAGGAAAAAACGGAACCCTTATAGGATCACTTTGTTGTCCGTCTGTCTGTATGTCTGTCTGTCTTTCTATCTATCTGTCTGTCTGTCTGTCAAGACCCTTTTGCTCTGGAACGCGTAGAGGTAGCATGCTGAAATTAATATCAAATACTCAAGCCTGCGGTCCCTTGAAGCCGTGAAAAAATCAACCTTCTAAGTCAACGCAATCAAAAGAAACAGTCATTAAAAAATCTATTTCCATACAAATTGCCGATTTCCAAAAACCTAAAGGGTACTTCCAGATGTCCTAGAAACTTGAAATTTGGTATGAAGGTAGCTCTTTTAGTACAACCTCTCTGAAAAGTCTCAAAATCTCAAAATTTTATGTCTGTCTGTAGATTTCACAGACCAATATAAGTTGACCCCACACTGCGTACATTTTGCTTCGGAGCAGGGCTCTGCTAACACTGGACTTCTTAAAACTCTGGGGAAAAGCGTTAAAATCTTTCTACGGAACCCTCGTGCGCGAATCCGATTGGCCGGTTTTCTTTTATAACAACAAAGTACAGAAACCCCAGATAAATTATCTTAGAAAGTATTATTATATTTCAGTCTCTTACCGTGAAAAGAACGTTGGCCTTCATTGTGATAAAACTAACTTCGTTAAAAATAACTCTTTGAAATGAAGTTTCTAGTAATTACATTTCAAATTTTTTGTAAGAAATTTAATAAGGAAACGACCGGTTTTTAAAACTCAATTTAAAAATAACGAGATCGTCTAAGAAACTGCCCTTTGAAGTTTTTTTTTTGCGAAAATATTAATCGTTTTACTTTTAGACTTACAAAATAATATTCAAATTAGGTACTCTCCAAAAACCTATTTTCAGAAGTCTGGTTATTTATATCTATTAAATTCCACGAAAGGAACTCCAAGCACGGAAGACTAGTTTCAAAAAGAATTCATGTTACTTAAGTTCTGTCCTTCCAACAACGTCCTTCTAAGAAATTGGTCACCTAATGTGATATCTACTTGACATAGTAGGTTCAAAAATGGCACCGACTTTTTATAAGACAAGGAAGACAATCGATCATGTGGTCCCAATGTAGGTCACCAGATGGTAAGTAATCCTGCTCATAGAAATGAGATCGTCGGAGATCAAAGCCTAAGATAAATTAAGGTGGAATGCTTCTTATGTCACTATATCTCCTGATGTCTAACCCTCGACACCGGAACACTACAGTAGAATTATTCCTGACCAGTGCCCTAAGCACGACTTGTCGAATCCTGCGTCACGTAAAATCGAATAGTAAACTATAACGAGTTTGTATGACGTTTGGAACAGCGCCCGCCCGTGAGCGTATTTGGAACTAAAATTTAGCATGAGATTTCTCGATCTCGATACGATAACCGTAACGTTACGCGGGATTCGACAAGTCGTGCTTAGGGCACAGCGCTGGCGGTAGTATCGTAGATTTTACACTGAAGGCGATATAAGGAATGAACTATCACAAAGCAAATTCCCGAATATTGGACCCCTTAATTTCAATAATTGACACCCTCCTACTTTGTCTCCATTATTGCTACGAATTGAGATTGGAGATACTGATCTAAACTTTCGAGATTTTCACACATTACCATGATACTCGGGACTTAATCACATTGAAAATATATTTATTCCTTCGGTCCCTTCGAGAGCATAGACGCAACGTCGCGTCCGAAACGTCGAGGTATTTAAATAAATGTATTTTTTACGTGACTCAGCCCCGAGTACTATGATAATGAGATTGGAGATGCCAACAGTTGGAGCAGTGTCGGGCAGTAGAACCTCACGTTACTTCTCTCAAATAGATAACAGTAACCTAATCATGATCACAGTAATGACGAGTAGGTATTTCACATAGATGGCGCTCTATTCACTACTTATAGTGATTTGATAAACGAGCTGTTACTTAAATACCTACATGGAAAAATTTTGACGTGTTTATCAGTACCTACTAACTTCGATGTAAGCATATAGCACGTGACAGCTAGTCATATTTTTCTAGTTTTCTGTATATTCTTGTTTCGGTGATTATTTTAAAGTATAACTTCAATAATCTCCGATGAAATGACATAATTTACAATACGTCGCAATACTCGTAACCCTGCAAAGGGGTAAATGCCTTTCATTACCCGCGTGTTCGTAATGCCTTTGCGCAGTTATTCCTTGGCAAATGTTATAAGTTAAATTGTATTTGAAATTGTTATTGCATGCTCCTATAAGCTGGGTCTTAAGTAAAGTAACATTCATACAGTCCGTTAATAAAAAAATTGTCGCCATTTCTTTTGTGTCTAAGTAGTTCGTAAAGCGACAATTTCACAGCCGAAGACTCGGTAACTACTTATACATATATAGTATGCACTTCTTAAACTGTGTTGGTTTCATTGCCAGGCTAGCTTCAAATATAAGGTTGGTACTAGTTCAGTAGAAAAGTTGTAGAACTGACGTAATTATCTTGACTGAAATGTGACGCCGAAAAAAAATAACCCTAATAACCCCTAAATACTTTCTGAATTATCGTTTTACAAATAGATCCCTGCAGTATTTTATTCATGATTTTGACCTAGATGCCAATATTGTCTTATTAGGGTGGTCAATGAGTGATTGTGGATGGAATGGTCGAAAGCAGAAAGTTTGACTTTGGGACTTTGTTTGTTAAGAGTTAAGAGACAAACATACTAAAAGTCCCCACTCCTCCGAGGTGAGCCCTAGGAGGGGGGGGGGACAAAGAAGGACCCGTTTTTTGCTTACATCTCGGAAACGATGAGTCATAGAAAATTTTGTCGTACTGCATAAAGAAAGCTAATAAAATTTTCTACAACTTGGTCGTACATACTTTTTACCTATTCTCAATCGTTGTCTAGACATGAGCTTTGAAAAACAGTCGTTTTTCAAAAATGTGGTTTTTACCTTACTCCTTAACTTTAAGCCTCCTTAATGTAAATGGGATGAGGAAAATCTAAAAATCAGCCCTCTACTTCATGTTTGATGCAACTAGCAAGCCAAGTCACCTACAGAACCTTGTCATTTTACTTGGTGGAGGATTCCTCATTCATAAAGTGATTTGGCCAAGAGGAGGCATAGTGGCCACTGTATGTAACACTATCTAATATTCATAAAGCGTAACTACCCAGGGAAAACGTGTAATGTTATATTCGATGAATACACCAACTATGCCAAGAGTTCCAAGTCTGATGAATAAGAGCGTAGGTATCGACTAAAAGCAGTCTACGGATATAATATCTGATATATTTGCAGCTGAGAATACTTAAAATAATGGGTTGTGCCCTAATTAACTGAAATTTGTATAGATTTTCAACGGTAGTTGATAATATTAGTATACTTAAAAAAATTACTGTTTTTCGGAGCTCATATCTAAGACAACGATTGAGAATAGGTAAAAGGTATATATAACCAAGTTGTAGTAAATTTTATCAACTTTCATTGTGTAGTATATCGAAATTTGGTATGAAACACCGTTTTCGAGAAATGAAGAAAAAAACAAAAAACGGGACCTTCTTTGCCCCCCCCCCCCCCCCCCTCCTAGGACTCACCTCCGAGGAGTGGGGACTTTTAGTATGTTAACCCTCAAACTAGTCTAAACAAAGTCCCGAAGTCAAACTTTCTGCTTTCGACCATTCCCTCCACACCCCCCTTGTGAGCATTCATTTCCCAGGCTATATCATTGCTTCGCGTGAAGTGAGACCAGAGTTTTGTAAGGGGTTAGAAATGGAACTGCTAGAAAGCATGACTTAGTTTAATAACTTCGGAAAATTACTCTGAGAAATGAGAGAAATTACAGAAAAATGTAAAAGAACAAATAAGTCTGATTAGTCCAGGTACAAGGAAAATTTAACAGTATTACTACCATAAATCTAAACCATTGTCCATTATGTTTGAATGGAAAGAGCAGTGGTCTGACCCAAAATTGTCCGCGACTTATATAACAAAAATGTATTGACTTCCGTGGAATTAGGCCACAATATTCCGACAAGTCTTTTAGATTTAGGAAAAAAAAAACACTTCACATGACACATTTAAGCTGAATAAGAAAATGAAATTTATTGTTACAAAAATAATTGTACGAGATTTTTGAATGACTGTACTTTTTGTTAACTGCATTTTACTTGCACTGTTATCCAATCTATACCAATTTTCAAATTGATCTGACCTATTTTGGTGACTTTAACTTGCGATATTTGATTACAGACAAGACAGACTCCGGGACAGATGAAGGAAATAAAAACTATTAAGTAGTAAAAAGAATGTTCTTTCTGTACCAAATTTTAATGAAACCATAAACACATAATGTTTATTATTTATATCTTCTCATGGAATTGGGGTGAACTATCTCGGACAATATGGACAATGGGTCTTTATTTCACGTCATGACCCACTGATGGAAAGACGTTCCCATGCGCACAATAGCGAATAAAGGGATGCTGTTATTCACACAGTTAACTCTTTATTATATTACTCTAGTTTAATCTAGTTAATCTCAGTGCAGGTTTAGATGGACAGCTTAAAAATTGTACGGGGTGATGTTAAATTGAGAACGCAAATCGGTTATTAAGAATGAAAAAAGTAACCTGATAATTTTGTTTTAGCTTAGGGTAATGTTACTCAACAAACAGCAGTTTATTATAACAAAATATTTTTACTAAGTTCAGTTTTTATTAATTTTTGATTAAGTCCTTTTTTTTTGCTCGCCAATATTGCTGGACGTAACAAAACGAACTTTAAAAATGAAAGCTTCTAACAACGGATGAATTTCGTGTTATAATAATAACAAATTTGCGAATTCGCGAAGGAAAACAATACTTATAATAAACAAAACATATCGGTAACCATAATTGCTACTCAGTCTCTAACTTACGCAAGAGACAAATAACGGAATTCCAATAATACTGTCCTTATACTTATTAGCCTTATTGGGTACTCAGAACATTGATTCAGATCATCCCGTATCAAATATAACGTCGAGTTCACAAAGTAAGGTGAAGCGAAGACAAGTGTATAACAATACACACAAAGAACACAATACGAAAACAACGGGCTTGTGGAACCACCCTTATTCTTCAAAGGGCGATGACCTCCTTACTCCATCTCCATCCCTTGAGAAATAATTCTATTGTCACCATTGAGCGTGTGGTTTGAATATTGATCGTGATTTAAGATTTTGCTTCACGTTTCCGCCATTGATTAGTATGGGTTTTGTGTATTTGATATGAGAGCCTAATTAATTAAGTGAACACAATAAAATAAGAGAGAGGGGGAGTAAAACTTTTTTTATTTCATTATTACTCAAAACCTAAGCAGCTTAAAAGAAGGATTTATCTCTCATATGATACCCATTACCCCCCCCCCCCCCCCATCCCTTAACCTAGTAAACCCACTTTGAAATTTTAAGACGCCCTTTCTGATCCTGTAATAGCGAAACAACAATTTGTTTAATTATTTTCTATCTGCAAAATAATGGGGCAATCATCATCTATAACTTTTCAAAATTTCAAGTCTAGTTCCTGCTTTAACCAGCTGTGACGAACGGACCACATATAAGGCTTCCTTTTTAATAAAAAATAAATAAATATCATGGGACAATTTGACACCAATTGACCTAGTCCCAAACTAGGCAAAGCCTGTACTATGGCTACTAGACAACGGATAAACATACTTATATATCATACTTATACTTATTTATTACCATTTTGTTACGGAACCCTAAATATCGAGAAAGTATAGCAACATAGTTGCATTCTCAAAAGGTAGCACAGATTTTTAAGTCAATCACAATCGTCCAAAGCAATTTGACCCTCTCTTTAGTTCCTCAGACAATTCTCCGTCCACAAAAGAAGGTAAAAAGACTATTCAGAGCCGCAAGACTTATACAATAGCTCTGTAACTCATTGTCCGAGCTAAACGTGACACATTCCCTTCAAATGACCTGTTAGCTTTGTCAGCTTATTACTATTTTGAGATTGATCACACACTCTTGCCTTAGGCATACCTACAAGTAATAGAGTTTCGGGGTGAATGAGGTGCGGAAAGGTCACACGTTTTGATCGCCTACTGTACTCTCAACGTTACTCGCTTCCTACGCTACGCTTCAACGTACCCCGCAGCTCTCAATTAAATTGTACGCCTATAGAGAAGCTAAACAAATTGGGGTACTATTTAACGCGGAGCTTTACGACTGCCATTCCCGAGGAACCGGTGAAAGTTGGGTTTCCCACCAATCGATCGATCCCCGACAAATACAAATATACTCAAGAGCAATAAAAACGGGTGACTTTGTATGAACAATTCCATACAAAGTGACCCGTTTTTTTGCTCTTGGGTGTATTTAAACTGAAGAAACTAATGCACAAATAACCTATCAATGAAATGATACATTGCTCATAACGTATACGCAATTGATCCCTAGACACTGTTGATGTGTATAGCTACCTAGAGCACTCGCATGCAATGCAACCATTAATTATCATTTTACCATGCAATAAAGGCAGTTCCCGCAGGCATCCTATCGACCAAGATTAGGTATACACAGTGAGTTCTGAGCCTTGTTAAGTTTCTTTATTCTAACTTTTGTATTGCTCTTAGGACATAATGATTTGCTGTTCCGCACGTACACGTAAACAGAATAACTTTAACTCATTTCAAGTAAATAACTAAGTTCTATTCAGCATTTGAGTGAATATTTTCAAAACATGCGCTTTCGTGCTTCGCCGCACTTCGCCTCAACTCCTTAAAACGTATTTGCATTAAGCTTAACAGTTGACTTCAGAATGGGTTTTCCTGGAGAGGCGAGGTCAGGGTTTAAAAGTAGGGCAGTAAAATTGAATGTCAGGAGAATTTATTTCAAGGTTGATACTTGTTGAAGCTAAGACATTTTAAAAATGTTTCCGAGCAAGCAGAATAAGGATTTTTTTCCTTACCATTTAAAATCGTATTATACGATTTTTGTTCGCCATAACTGGATCCTCGCGATGCTTGCATTTAGTAGGAAAAAAGGCGCAATTTCGTCAACTTTTACGTATCGAGTTCGAGATTACCCGTGTTAGACAAACAAAGAAACGGAAAACTATTAAAAAATAATTAAAATTCACATGCAAATGAGTTGGTAACTTTAAAATCTATTGTCAAATAGCTTTCAAATTATAAAAAAATACGCGGACAGCTCGGTATCAAATTACACTGACCACGACTTCGAAATTCGAGGGACCCTCGTCCAAATGTAGCATTAGAATTCGAGCCCTTTCATTATGACTGCAGTGTTGCATTACAATGCACCCAAAAGGGGATTACAACCTTTTTTACAATCGGCTTCAAAGGAATAAGCAGAAACGGCATAATCAATGCAATGTTGATTCGCATTTGAATATTAATCTGCGAGTTCGAGAGCTCGTGGTTTGAATAACAATCGGTGTTAGTGTTGCTAATTCATGTAAAGCCTGAGCGTAAAAAATGAAAATGTTAATGTAAATGTTGTTATATTTGCAATATGTTATTGCAAATGTAACAACATTTTTGATTTTTAAAATAAAATTATAAATTGACTTATGAAATCTTAGTATTATTCATTGGAGTATTAATGTTTCAATGCGTATTTGCAAAGATCTACGTACCAAGCTACTAGAAGTTAAAGCCAAACTAAAGGGCGCGGTTGTTATAGTCGGAAATCGTAGCGTTAGACGCATGCGATCAATTTGTGCCTTGTTTATTCAATGCTGCGTTCACAGCGTAAAACAATGTTTGGTAATTAGATTATCTGATGTGAAGTGACGTGAGTCAAATAACCCTATCAAAGTTGGGTAAATTTGCCCCTTTTTTGGCACTAAAATCACCAAACTGCAGGGATAAAAGCATAAAAAAAAATCTTAGTAAAAACCTACTGCAAGGTCTATTATTGTCAGATCAACAGTTTGGAATGCTGTAATTTATATTTTACATTTTATTCTTTACGAAATAAAACTACGTAGGTAGGTATACATTTATGTAAGTAGTAGATACTAAAAATATACCCAGCAAACCACTTATTCTCTTAATTATTCGGACATTACATGGTAGTGGGTACCACAGGATTTTTATAGCGTCATTCTAGTGAAGAGAAATTCGAAATCGGATATCCGTCCTGTGTCGAATTTGTAAATTAACCAACAATGGATCAGTTTGGTGCAAAAAAACCGGTTCTTTCATTAAACGGGCGGAGTCATTAATGGTTACAACATTCTTTTGTCGAAATCAACGCGTTTTAGGGTAGATGTGTTAATTTAAGATGTGCGTGTAAATTAACATAATCGGAGCAACCAACCATGAAAACATTGTGAAGGACATCATGGGGTGTGCAACAATTAAAGGGGGTAACTGTCCATCCAACCGAAAAAAAACGGGTCAAGAGTGAGTTGGACTCGCTCACCGAGGGCTCCGAGCGATCATCTAATAATAATTGCGTTACTTTACGTACAGTCCGTTCAATGTATGTTAGACATCTCCTGTCCTAAAAGTAGCGGAAGTTGTGTAATTTTTGATGATTTCTAAAAAAACTGATATTTAGACACATCGTTTTATTTCCCCTGTAATCTTTACCATTAAGTCTATTAATTAGGTATATATAATAATTTCAGGTTTAGCTCTCTGCAAACTTCAGAGATAAGAAAATTTATCATTATTATCGGTAGCGCTTGAAAAATATTTAGAATGTGCAAATATAGCCCTTTTATACGCACTTGACCGTGTTGCAATAAAATGAAATACTTATATTTTTTTAACGTTTTCTTTCTAAAACATGTTGAGTATGCATTATCTAAAACTATTCTAAATTTCAAATCGATACCTACCATTAGCAGTTCCTAAAATAAGCAGCTGCGATGGACAGACGGACAGACAGACGGACTGAAGGTTTCTTAGCTCGGAACCCTAAAAGCAACGCAGAATAGACACCCCGTATTTATAAACCGCTAAGTTACAAATTCCTGTCAGCGACGTTACTGAATTTGACAGAAATATATATGGGTCAATGCCCTGCCACTTATTCGCGTATAGCGATAAAATTAAGTACTTAAATCATACAATGATTTTGATCAAGATTGTAATCAAGTACCTACCTGCGCTTATTGGATTTAGTATTACCTAAGCTGTTTTGGATATCGTCAAAGTAAAAGTTAATTAAAACAAAGTTAGAAACGCTTAAAAGAGGATTAGATAGTTCCTTTCGCTTACTGATTGTGGTAATACTTAATTTGATTATAATTGTCATGGTTTCATGACAGGGGCTACGAAACCTATCAAATTTTTACGAGTGGTAGGACCATGTGCCAGGTCCATCTGGATCGCTACCACCATCTTACTTTCTAATCCTGCCGCTAAGCAACAGTGATAGCACTGTTGTGTTTTCTAAAACTGCATATGAAAACTATCAAGTTTGATATTTTCTTGGCGTAACTAAACGAGTTTTTATTTACAGACCCGACTGCACAAACAAGAAGAAAGCGGAGTACGTGATGAGATGTGAAGCAACATGTGAAGCATGATGTGTGGTGATGTCATGTGAAGCATGAAGCATGAAGCAGAGACAGAGGTTGAAAGACGCATCATCGTCGTTATTGTCATAAACAATAACAACATTATTATTGAAACAATCTGTTTATTTGTGGTGCTTCCAATTCGTTTTCGTTCTCGTGTTTTGAAATAAAGCTCTTTGTAACCTAAGTACTCCATTTTGTATAGACAAGTAGGGCCAAACCTTTTAAATTTTCGGGTGGAATGGGATTTATTTGTCTGGTATTTATCTGGTATATACGTTTAAATTAGTCGTTGTTATTTTGTATTTCATTTCAAGTTAGATAAAGTGAGTTTTTAACAAA
Source organism: Clepsis dumicolana (assembly GCA_963691665.1). NCBI lineage: Eukaryota > Metazoa > Arthropoda > Insecta > Lepidoptera > Tortricidae > Clepsis > Clepsis dumicolana. The sequence continues at coordinate 8,441,044 of OY829519.1, forward strand.
GTGTTCTAGAGCACGCTGTTATTATCTTTTTGGAACTTAAAATATGGTGGTATTAAAAAAATACGTCGATATCGATACACACTGAAAGTTTATTCTTTATGCGTTTTATGCAAAAACTCTCTAAATATACCGTAAACAAATCGTCACTCTTCCTTAAATATGTTCATTATTTACCACGTCTGAGGCTACCAGGCATGTAAGCAATTACCACAGACTGTCCTCTTGCAGCATTAATCTAAATCTAGTTTAAAAAAAATCGGTTTAGTTTAGTTGTGTCAACATAAATATTTGATTGGTTGTTAGAAAAAATTGATAATTTTTATAGGACTGAACCAAAAAACTTTTAGCTGCAAATTTACCAATAACCTGTGCTTGCTTACCCTGACATTCCTAAATTATATCCATTATCGAAGAAGCTCAAGCTTCAGAAGAGCAGTGCTAATTAAATATACTACTAACCAATGGTTGGTGGTCATGGATACAGAAAAAATAGTCCCAATGTGTCTCTCATCTGGAAAGGTTCAGGACAACTCCTGTAGACGTCAGTGAGACCGAAATCTTCATCTTCCTTTTTTTACAAGATTTTATAGGTATGTACCTAAAATAATGTTCTCGAATAGCGTCCATGGGCCGGGAGACGAGCAGAGCTGTCGGTAGGCCATCAAGATGGAGCGACGACCTGGTGTAGATCGCGGGATCGCGGTGGATGCGGAAAGCACAAGACCGGTCTGAGTCGAGAGCCTTGGGGGAGTCTATGTAAAGTAGTGGACGTCTTTCGGCTGACATGATGATGATGACCTAGGTACCTGTTGTTCACTGAAGTAAACATAACAAACTTAACACGATTCACTTCCTTGTGTAGCCAACCTAATTCTCTTAAGAAGCAACTTGGCACGTGTATATGATTGACATCCTAATAAATATGTAAATGAATATTGACTTTGCGAGGAAATTTCAAATGAGAAACCTTAATCGTTGATGGGTAAGTATTCTGAATCAGGGGCCTTGTTTTCGAGCGAATATCAATTTTTACTCGACGTTGTAACGCGCAATTTATTAATATCGTCATATGCCACAGGTATATTATTATCTCTCTCTACGGCCTACGTGTTTTTCTTCGCCGTTATTAAAAATACATAGTAAGTATAGTTATGATAGCGCAATAATAACAATGTGAGATGAGTATAAAATCCTGGAGGTATTTTGACAAGTGCACTTAGAGATAACAGATAACGTGAAAACGTAGGTAAGTAATATAATAAGTAAGTTTTAATGTTATTATATTAAAGTAGCCGGCCTTGTAAAACGGTTTGCAAATTTTTAAAACAATTTACTTACATAAAAACATTGCTAGTTAAGCTTAAATCTTCTTTTTATTTCCTCACTAAATAATTGATATTAGTCAAAAGTAATTGGACGAACGGTAGGTTAAAAAAACACTGAAATCGTTAAGTCATAGTCATAGTCAGAAAATAAAAATAACGTCCAAAAGAGTGCGAGTGTAAGTCATAAAACGGGTAATAATTTTAGATAATAAAACGCTGCTGTCGCAGTAGAGTGAGATGCAGTAAGTAAAATTTTGACAAAAAATATTTTGAGCTAAACTAAATTTGCTCTAAATTTTTTTTTTTAATACTGTAGCCTAGAATAAATACAGCAGAGCTACTTGAAGTCCTTTTTTCTATTGGTAAATTAAGCTGCCATCTGCCACTTTCGGGGCTAATTCTCTAAGGTTATTATAATTATATTATATAATATTAATAACATCGTTTGGTACACATGCAGAAGTGTCATTTGTATCAAAAATATTTTATTCATTTGTTGACTAAGCTTAGCTTAGACGATGGGTATATGGTTAGCGAAGTATTTGTAGTATTAATTTCTCTATTATTATTTGACACTTCCGCATGTGTACCAAACGACGTTATTAATACATTTGCGAATAAATGACAGTTGAAACCAAAGGCGATAAACAAAGTTCTCGCGCCCCTATCATCACCCGGCGGCGTTTTGAAAAAGTAAAAAACACTAGCGCGAAAAATCCAACTTTCCGCACGTTACGTAGGCACAAAAAGTACCACTTTTTGAGAAACTGTATTAAAAAAGAAGTTTCTCTGTTGAATTATATGGACGAACGCTGCCCAAATTGGATGAACGACATTTTTATTGCGCGATAAAATATGGATGACGAGCGTTATGCGATTCACCACAAGAGCGGAATTGGTCCCCATCGTAATTGACACTGCACCATATTGTTTAGAACAAGGGAGAATACGTCGTCTCGAGTGTACCCCCGAATTTAAAATTGTGAGGAAACCATGTAAGTTGCAATAGATTGCGGCACTCGGTCGACTACTTCTAACCCGTTCGCTTGACGGCGCCGCAATGTAATGCATCCTTCTAACTTTTTTCACAAGAGTAAATTCAGGGTAAGGCCAGTTCTACTATTGAGTTCATGGCGTTTCACATGACGCTGGATGTTGGATTACTTAAATATCACGCACGTTCAGTTTTTGCTGCCGGGTTTAGGAAAATATTATTCAAGATAAGTGAAATTCAAATGGAGTATCTTTTTGTATTTTTTCCCCGATATTTTTATTTCGACGGTATTCCCGTGAATATCAATTAAGTATACTTTTAAAGACTCACTGAAACATGAATACTTACACAGCAAAAAACCAGATAATGCTTACCCCGGTAATCGAACCCGGATCCTCGACATTCAGTGTCGTATGCCATACCCCTGCACTACGGCTAGCATTGTCAGATTTTTTTTCTGTGTATTCATGTTTCAGTAAGTACGTATTTAAAAAGCATAATTGAAATTCAAGAACTTTGATATTAGCTGCATTATCTAATTTTATTACCTTCCTAAAATATCGTTCAAAACAGTCATCACTTTTTTAATACTAGCTTGCGGGAGCAATATCGTCTGAATCTCCGGAGCACTTTGCATTTTCTATTAGGCAGTGGAATATGTTTTTATAGCATAAAACTAGCAAGTGGGTCACTGCCCATTGAGAGACTAATACAATTTGAGCAATAAACTCTTAAAATTATGAAAGAATCAAACCAAGCGAGTAAACCGAAATCTGTCGGTAAACATTACCATAGGTCGTGGAATGAACCCAAACCACTTTAACAATTCTGGTACAAAGGAGCTACTTAAAAGATTAGCCGAAATTAGAGATCAGATCTTGGAAATTATTATCTTTATTTGATTTGAGAGGTTCAGAGCAAAGTAATTACGTTTACTGATATTATACTTTGTTTGTTCCATAAAACAATGAACGATTTGGAAAGTTATCAAAAGTTAGTTCTTCGTTCGCCTTGATTACGTTTTCTTTGTTGACAATTTTTGTCCTGAGAAAATTCATCATTAATGTTTTTTTAATGGGACTTGAAATGTATCCTCATAAAATGTTTCGGAAGCGTTGTTTCCAAGTTCCTGGAAAATAAAAAATGAATTGCAGGTACTCGTAAAGTCTGCGGTCGAGGTAAAATAATGTTAGGCTAACTTCATCGCAATGTGTTTAAGATCAACAAAAAATAACACCGGTTAATGCGAGTTCCATACAAATATGTAGGTATGTAAATAGTTCGTCTATCACGAGAATCTTTTTCTCTCAATAAGCTTTCGTTAAGTGTTTACTTCGGGAAATTTAATGATAGTTCGTTTAGCCACCGGATAGCCACTTAGATTTAGAGGACCTAACTATGAATTAGGCCGAATGTTCGATTTAAATATCCAATTCAGCCGGACTTTGGCCAAAATTCGGTTAAATTTCGCGCGCCTTTGCCAGATGAAACAGGTCAGATCGTATTCGTTCCATCGCTTGTAATTTCGCTCACGACACACGTCCCGCCCGCCGCTTGCGGTTACCGTTGTCATTGCTACGATAACAACTTCCGTGTCATACAGAAATTTCATAAAGTTATAATAGAGAAATCTACGGCATACAGCAGCAAATTTATTACTACAGCACAAAAAAACAACGGCAATTTAAAATGGTAGATTTCATTTTAAATTAAATTAAATCAAATTTCTATCCACTTTTCTATTTTAATTTAGTTTAAGCTACTGAAGTTTTGCAGATCTAAACGAAATTCGGCCGATTTTACCGAAATTCGAAAGGACGGAAACGAAGTTAGGTAAAAGTTGCCGAAGTTCAGCTATATAGGCACCGAATGTGAAACGAATTTCGGCGCAACTCTAATTTAAATGAATGTTTGTTCTCCGGTCTTGGATGGTAAATATTATCTAAGTGTACGATTATGGTTTTCCATTGTCTAGTATCCATATAATAGGCTTTCTCTAGTCTGGCACTTATCAATTGAGTGCCAATTATTGTCTCATGATATTTATTTATATAAACCTAAATCCTGTATTCTGTAATTTAACTCTACAAATCCCGATAACATGTAAGTCACGAGCCCACAAATACAGATTTCATAAGTTCATAACGTAACTCGAGAGCCCCACTTCAATTGCGAACTCTTTTGTGACCCTTTTTTGCGCTGTTATATAAACAAACTTTTGAATAGTTTATGCGATTGGCAGCTGTAAACTGGTTATTTTTTTTATTTAACTCTCGACCTTACGTTTTTAAAATGGACTAACTAATATTATTTGTTGTTTGTTATTTCAGTTTTTGAGTTCATGCCATGGGCCATATCTCTGACAGAACTAACAAATTTAACGCCCCTTGAAAACAGATGGTCCCCAACTGAATCGTGTATCTTATCATCATTAACGAGTCCTTTATCAATAGATGCTTTTAGGTTCTAATTGATTTCGACAGAATTGTCCAATTCTATAAAAGGAATTGATAAGCGAGCGATAAAAACACAATATTGTGTCTATTATTGCAATTAATTGTTTTGACAAAACGCAACATATGGGTGTTTGAAGAATGTTACAGTTAGTAACCGTTAAAGATTTGTTATTTTCACATTATATTACACTACAGACTGAGCTATGCTAGCCAGACCCACCTTAAAACAGGATGTTATAAGCTATATTTTGTTGGTTTAAGTCCAGGTATGTATAGGTAACTCAAACTCTTATTAATGTTTGTGTACCTAATTTAATGATGAATTAGTCCGAAACATGATGTAGGACTCATCATCATGTCAGCCGAAAGACGCCCACTGCTGGACATAGGCCTCCCCAAAGGCTCTCCACTCAGACCGGTCTCAGGCTTTCCGCATCCACTGTGGTCCCGCGATCTTTACTAGGTCGTCGCTCCATCTTGCATGTCCTTCAACAACATGTAGGACTAAACTCATCTTATTAAGCAATCTGTTTGTTTCAGTAATTATGTCTATAATGACCAACAGACTTTTTTGTAAGTTGCTAATTGCTTTGCATTTCTAGATTAGAGTAACGCCCTCGTGCTTGTACAAAACCAAATATACCAGAAAGTCCACTCAAACCTCAGCTGCTTCCTCGTACTCAATACAAATAATTATCAAATGGTAATCTAAGTTGCGTAGAACTAGTTCATTCATTCGCTGACCGGAATGGCCGGATGACTAGTATCGCGGAGTTATAATTATTTACCATTCTTGTTGAACTCGAAATACGCGTGTTATTCAAGTTCATGTGATCAAGATTAAATTCCTGATAATTTTGTATGATTATTATCGAGTTATCGAGAGTCAGAACACAGCAGTAAGTTCGAAAAAAATACGGATTCGTGTAGTAAGTAGGTACTTGCACCCTTCTCAGGTCTCATAACATGACAAAAAGTGTCTTTGGGCTATTTTACAAAGAGTTGTCTTACGTATATATAAGAGTGTAGGTATCTTAGAATCACGATTAGGTACATACAGTCGATTTTAATAGGCGAAATAGTGTTCCAAAATTTTTCGTACAACTTCTATTCCGTTACTCTCATAAAAGTGACCCTTTTGGGACTATTCTGCAGTTAGCCTTTCGTAAAGCTTAATCATAGTAAGATATTTAGTTGACAAAACAAAAACAAATCGACTAGTAAACACCACGCATTTAGGTTTAATTCAGGAGATCTATGGTTATGGCTAGCTAGCAGTGGGACGTAATAGTGCAGTTAAGCCATATCAGAAAAAAAATGTTATTTTACCAGTTTCCTAAAGGAAAGGGCGTAACAACGCAAAAGCAGAAAATGAAGGATAGCCGAATAAAACGCATTTCGTGCGGGTTCCGAAACACCAGGAAAACTATAAAACGTGATTTATTATGGAGATTAAAGGTTAGTTTCGCTTAAGGCAAACTAATTCCTTTATCCGTCAACTCAACCGTGGGCAAATTAAACATGTGTTCATACTCTGTGACTCGAAACGGCATAACGTACCCAAAGAAAGACTAAATTGCCCCAGTTAAGTAAAAACCCATAAATAACAAGCAACTACTAATAAAGTCAGGGTCCTAACCCTTGTTTCAAAAGATAAATGAGGCGAGAAGAATCGTTTTTTCAGTACAAGAAATAATAATAATGATGCAATTTCGGCACTTGAGGAGGTTGCCCTGACAATAATGCCTTTCTTAACAATAATAAGACTCCCAGCAGTTATAAATCGATTTTGACGAGGGAGAGAATCTCTTATTAGTGCTTATGTGTATCTAATACGAAATAAACTTTCGTCTTAGAGAAGTTAGGTACTTACTTATTTCTTTCTCTAATGTATGCTGTCTCCGAAAACATGCAGAGATCCAAATATTTAACTTCTGCACCGAATATGATTCCTTGAACAACATAATCATAAAATTTATATTCACAAGTTCTTACGTAAACGAATCGTCCAAAAATATTCTCTCAAAAGGTAATTAAGGCGTCATGTCTTTCATTCTTCCGTCGGAAATAATTAAGAATATGGAAAAAGTCGTTGGAGTTAATTAAATCAGAACAAGACGGGTAACGAACCGTATAGTCGCGCGTTCTAGCCTATTGTGAGCTGGTAGTGATACGTTGTCTTTACGTTGTAAAACAATACTCTCTAGCAATTAAATGTACGGGCCCTTACGCCAAAAACTTAGCAATTTCAATTCTAAGTTTCCGTTATACTTAACGGCCTAGTAGTTAGCGCACTTGACTACGAAGCATGTCGTCCCGGGTTCGATCCCCGGTCGGGACAGATTTTTGTCTAGCACCCATAGTTCAAGTTTTGCTTAGTTTGGAGCGGTTGGAGCTGTTTGAGAATTGATGTAAATTTTATTGTACTAAGTATGGGCGCTATGTCCTACTATATAGAGGTCGCGGCAGACCACCGCAGCGCTGGATGGACAATGTTCAACGGCACGGAGGTCGAGACTGGATGAGACGGGCACAAGATCGCCAAGAGTGGAAGAAGAGGGAAAAGGCCTATATCCAGGAGTGGATCAGCAAAATGCCATAATGATGATGATGATATCCTAGACCAAATATAATTTGTAATGAGATTTGGTGTTGCAAAAATGTTCAACGCGGCAAGCGAGACGGTAGGCAACATATTACTCATGCTATTAAACCTAACAGATATTGTGATGTCCGTAAGTGCTTTTATGTAAATCTAGCGCTAAAATGCAAATAAGTCACTTTATATGAATGAAAAGGCACGATCACTTTTAGAAGCGGGTGTGGTGTTTGCAGTAAGAGTGAAACGTGGTAAGTACGTTTCCTGATGTTAAATGTAGTATATGGGATTACTTAAGCATGAAATGTTTGACTGAGATGTAAGAATAACGAGTGTAATGGGAAATGAAGGGTCAATGAATATTCGTATGAAATAATACGCAATATACCGATATACGGCATAATACAACCGAATAGCTTTGTGGCTATCCACAAAGCCAGCCAGTCCTATGACTGGACTATAAAGCTTGAGGTCCCGCGGGTTCGATCCCTGGTCGAGCTAAATACTTGTATGATGAATGTTTGTTCTCTTGTGTTGGATGTTTTATATGTATGAAAGTAAAGTATATATTTGTCTTATAACTTAAATGTGTAAATCTTTAGCAAAATTGCTGGTTGACTGCGCACCTCATAGTTTCGCCAGGACGCGCTAGTTCCCATCGCCAAAAACGCCTCGATCCGCATTTAAAAATTTGTAACTTCGTTGAGAAGATGGTTCTGCTACCAAAAAAGCATAAAAAATCCTGAAACATGGCGGGAATTCCGCTTTTAGTGTTAGAAATAAAACTGCTATTTCGATTTTATTTCCTCTAAAGACGTGGGTCCAGGGAGTTTTATGACAGCGAACTTCAAAAGTGCATCTGCGAAGTTTCGCAATCATTCATCTGAACTTTGTTGCTCGAGTGTCTCTTTGCGGAGTGCCATGAAGTTTTTTCATAAGACATGAATGATTATGAGAGGATAACGAAATTTTGAAATATGATTTAAGTGAAAAGAAAAAGTGTACCACCTACTTACCAGTACGTAAAACAAACTGTTTACCGAGCTTTTTTAATCACTCAAAAAATTAAGATGGAGAAATAGTAGACAAGATGTAAACTTAAACTTCGATAGACCACTCCCAACCTCCAGCCATCTAACAACGTCTTCGAATAAACGTTAGATTTTTGTCAGTTTTTCCAACTTCTCTTTGGCCTTTCTACTATTTCTGATAAAAAAAACGTGTGTTATCAAAAACGCCTGTAGCCATGAGAATGAGAATACGTCTTCTCATAATCTGACTGACAAGAAATTTGCACCCCAACGATATATTTTTTATTTTTGCAACATATTAACAACTGTCATTATATATTATTATGTCACCGGTGACTTTGTCTTCATATCGCTCGAGATTAGGTACCGCCGCGGCCCATTGGCGCCTCACTATTTGCGGGAACCATCGTCCTCTTTTTATTTCATAGCGCCGTTAGGGCAATGGACATCATTTACAACTGTCTGGTGATGATCGCCGTAAACGTTGAACATCATTCGTTTGCTCTCATACTCATTACGTTAACTAAATTGATGTTAGTTGGCAGACGAAATGACTTTTTGGAATAAGGTTTGTAGGTAGGCATTTCCTTTTTTTAAAGATTTATTTTACATAAGGTTATTCCAATTATTAGTATTGATTTTGCTGAAAAACGGTATCGGATGATAATAGGTACTTTAATATTAAGAGTGATTTTAATTTGGCGCATTTTTGATGGACAACCTTTAAATTAGAATTACGCAGGTGCTGCTCTACAGATTGATGCACGCAACAATAGGCAAAACGAAGCATTTTGAATCAAAAACCGAACGCATGCGCGACGAAATTAAAAAAAGCAATCCATTGTCGTCACAATCCTTTACAAAAACATGCTTTTTAATTTCAAATTCGAGTATGTAGTTCGACAAAACACGCGCACAGCCAAATTAATTAGTTACATCAATCACACAATGAATGGTGTCAGTTCGGGCGCCGGCCCACTGCATTTGAAAAAGACCAAATATCAGACAATGCTGTCAAAAAATAAATGTAACGTGATTCGTGTATTGTGCATCAACCCTTCGTTTATTAAAATGTTGATAAAGCGTCAAAAATTCAGCCACCTATTCCGACTCTTACCACTTGATAGCACAATCTTTCTCATTCTAACTTATAACGCTTCCATGTGACGGAACGAGAAGACAAACTCGTTTTCGGTTTTAGCGAAAGAGTTTCGAATAGGGTTGTTAGTTGTGATGTCTGCGCCGGGCGTGTGACGTTTGGGCGGAGAAATATGGCGACAATATTTTGAATACGGACGATATGATAAGTAAAGATTTACGAGTATAAATTTCGGTCCGAGCGTGTTGTGGATACGCAAATTAATTGAAGCGTAGATTTTACTCGCGGTGTTAAAGGCAGATACAATTTATTGATTCCACTCCACCGTTTATTGCAATACTTAACCTGAAGCATCGGGAACCTTTATCAGAGAGAGCTCAGTCATAAAGTTTTATAGTTTTTTTTTTTGTTTTAGTTACCGGGATCCAATTAAGTACCAGTAAATCCTTTTGCTGTAAGTACCAAATGTAGTTCTTAAATGGGAGTTTTACGAACGTTGTTTTATTGCATGGCAGGCTGGTGAGTGATTTAAGCACTTATCCATTTACTGCGGAAGTTAGACTAAAACACAAAATCACATGAAAATAAAGTAACAAAAGAAAGTGCCATGTATAAAATGGTCAAAATTCAAAACGACAGTACCAGCGCCACGCTAGCGGGACCCTTAGATTTTCCCTTTTTTGTTGACATTAACACGGCGAGTAGTACAGACATTCATCACAAATGTAAAATAATTTACATGACTATGGGCAATTCTTTGAATATGACAGCAATCTATCATGCGGTGACAATAAACGCGTGCCCCTCATGAGCAAAGGTGTTTCTAAGGAGGGGACCCGCTGAACGAACGCACGCAAATATTCGCCGTCTATACGCACTTCTATAAACTGACTGCTAAGATTCATTTGCATCGATATGAGTCGACTAAGCCAGAATTAACTTAAAGGTTAGTATTGTAAGTACCTACCATTAAATTATCCCTAGGTACTTACCTTTGTTGGAGGAGGAAGGATGGAAGAGGCCCGTACCCGTTGGGGGTCCATACTGAATTTTATTTATTAATATAAAAATGATTGACATATTATAAAAAACAATTATAAAATCATCACGAATTTGTATAAAACTCTGGAGAAAAAATTAAATGTCTTTTTGCTTGCAATTAATGTTATTAATATTCATCCAATAATTATGTCATGTATACACATAATAATCATGTGGTATGTTTTTTATGGCGTTCATTATGGTAACAAAGAGGCTATATTATTATTTATTATTATACCTACCAAAGTTACAAAGATTTCAACCCAGGTTGACGAAATAGAGTTTAACCTAACATAATTACTTTAAGTTATCATTATCATTTTTAGGACTAGTGTGGTAGAACAAAAACGTGAGACTATATTTTTAAAAGCTTATTTGTATTCAGTAATCATAATAAACTTTATTCTCATCAGAAATTAAAATGAAAAATTCACAGTAGCGTTGAACAAAACAACGTTAACGGCCGCTGGGTTTTTAATTATTCTGAATTATTTTTAACACTTCAGAGATGAATTTTAATAATCAAGTAATTTATCTGCTTCTGCTATTGTTTAAAGCCAATGCGCCTTGCTCTGGACCTAGCCTGGGAATTGTAACATCAATACTAATACATGTTTGATTCTAGGGATGCTCATATTTGGGAACGTTTTGCTCTGGAACCAAAAAGCGGTTATAAGTTACGTCTGTAAATTCAATGAAATTTTAATTCCCAAATGATTCTTACATACAAAATAATGTATGCAGGAACGATTTATAATTTATTTTCATCATCGTTTTGCCGTTACATCATTAACAAATACAAACGGAGGGTTTGAAGTATTATCATTCGGCATAACAATAATCTTTCTGGGCAATATTGAAATAAAAAATAAATAAATTTGCATGCCGTTTGGCGTCTGTCTACAGCAACAGCACTGTCAAAAATTTGAAGCGCAAATAATGAACGCACCAAACCAAAGCTTTTGCATTTGAAAGGCCTTGATTGATATTAAATTTGGCTCGACTTTATATTTGCTTTTGAATACCATTTTCTAGCTACATTTTGCTACAAAATCAGTGCACGATAGTGGAAAATTCGATTAGATTTAATGTATTTATATAAAACAAAATCTAACCTAAATTTATTTAGCAATTTATGTTTACGGTTTATCGGTAATTGGATTAAACATTCAAAATGAATTCAAAATGTTAGCGTGGGCTTTGTTCAAAAGGATGAATAAAATAATGGCTATTCAATTAGGTAAATTAAAAACATAAAAACCCCAAAAATCTGCATCAATTTACAATTAATACAATGTAAAACGTCTTTTAGAAAAGAACAATTAATTTCCTTTTATTAGTATTATGTGTACCTGAGACAAATAAAAATAATACACAAGGCCGTTAACTTGTTTCGATAGATATTTGCATAAGAATCACACGCCATTATTATTTAACTTCGACAGTTAGGGACCTGTTAATTACAACAGTTAACAATTGGTGCTAGTAATTATACGAAAACCACTTGAATAAAAAATCAAAGGATTTCCGGACAAAGAACCAGTTAACTTTTGTTTAGATTGTGAGAAAAAATAACCCTAAATTAAAATTCATTTTTTGTACACGCCGCGGTTCATTGTTTTTCTAGGAGCTGTTACTCTCAGGATTAGTCAATTCTACCCTGTGGCTGTTTCAAGCCATGTTATGAAAATATGACTTAGGGCCACTTGCATTAAAAATTTTAACCTTCAAGTCTTAAAACCAGGCTTAAGCTTGATAGTTCTATACATACATATTGACACAACTAATCTGGACTTAACACTAAAACTGAGTTTATTTTTATGGTCATTAAAAATCACATCAATTTGCAGTAATGACATCTTTAAAATAACAATTTTAATTAAAGCTACTCATAAATCTGAAGTAAATCTTAAGTGAGTCCTTTCCTTTGCTTTTATCAGGCTAATATTTACTGGCATTAAGTTTAGTTTCTGCTTTTAGCTACTGAAGTTGAAGTTCTGACTTAAAGTACCAAATCTTTTCCTAGCCAAACTTTTGTTGACTTTCAAAGGACTTTACCAAACGCGGGTCCCGTTTCAGAGAATCACCAAGTGCTGTATCCAATGTACCGGGAATTCTAGGTATTTATTTTGTCAAAGTTAATTCAAGACCGTGTAAGCCCTTCTCCTAAAAACCATGCAGCTAGTTTCAAATGTAAAATATTTTGTGAATACAATGGCAAATAATAAACAATCTGGACTTTTTCTGTTCCAGGAACTTTGTAATGCAGCGATTGTGTTACCAACATTATTAAAACTGAATAAAATAAGTTTCAGTCAAAAATGTTCAAATCAATACCATTAACAGTTGAAGAGTTTGACGAGACCAGAATTGGACTAATACATATATTGTCATAAGTACCTACGTCAAATTTCAGCTCAATCAGATACCAAAAAGTGCTTGGAAAACAGATTGTAAATTTTGAAGCGGACAACTTACATAATTTACATAGGAGCAAGCAGTGCAAATCGCAAATTAAACAAAAGATTTTAAAAATTACAGCGAATGTTGCTTACTTAAAAAAAAAAAATTGAAACAAAATAAATAATTACGCATTAAAATAAGAGCGAAATAAAGACGCATCCCCTTTATATCTGATAAGTAATCAACCACCTTTATTCCCGGAAATCGGTTAAAAAAAACAGAGGCCCGAGTACGAATATTCGAAACCTGCGTCACGTAAAATCGAATAGTAAACGTTATCGAGTTTGTATGACGTATTTGGCCCGTGAGCGTATTTGGAACTAAAATTTAGTACGAGGTTTCTCGATCTCGATACGATAACCGTAACGTTACGCAGGATTCGAAAAGTCGTGCTCGACCCTTAGATACGGTCCGTTTGAAAATAGGAACGGGAACATTGGCGCGTGTCAGAAATACCATAAAATTTATTACATTTAATTCAGAGCGTAAAGGGTGTGATTTTAAATGCTTCCTCACTGTTGACTCTTTTAAAGTTTTTGTGTAGCACATTGTTGCCACTTTATTTACGATAATGCTGAATTTTCACACACGATAAAAATTTTTAGCGTCGGTTTATTGGTTTAAGTTTGAGTTGACCTTGTTGAGTTTTAACAGTGCCATTGGTAGGTAGGTAAGTATTAATCTATCATCTCAGGTATGCATTTATGAAGTATTTTCTTTTGTCTATGGCTTGCATATCAGTCTTGGCTATCCAGTGTCTATTAATGCAAGCATTTTAAGAACTATCCAAAAGCGACTTTTAAATTTATCAAACCTTCGAGAAAATCGAGCGGAAAAAGGTAAAAGCATATTATATCCGCGCGGTGAGCACGGGGTGAAATTTATGCACATTTGCGAGTAGGTATTAATTTATTCATTCCCATGTTTAAATAGGCGTGTTTCTGCGGTGGTTAAACAAGGAAGAGCCAACAAAACAGGGGTCCCAATAAAAAACAAAACAAATCCCGTTATGATTATGTACCGAAGACTTGTTGTAACTGTAAAATATAATGTGCGGAAAACAAACATCTTGAAAAATAGAATTAAAATCACACGTTCTACCGCAAAGCGACAATTTCTCCCAAACACTTGTACTAAATTTGAACAACAATTTGAAGTACAAGATCTGAACAAATTTTATTCCTCACCTGCATTTGTATAGAACTCGTCCAGGCAAAATCAAAATAAAAAGTACTAAGTAAATAAAGATAGTTAACACTCTCATTAACACTAAGAATTTATTAATTACCCGAGGATTAGCACGCAATATCTTGCTTAACATCCCACTACTTAATTACTATTGCTATATCCCCGGAAATAAGTAACTAAGTACTCATTTGTTAACACACTTGACTTCGTTACCCTAACGATAGGCTTTGACTAGAACAAGCTATTATTTTATTCAGCCTATACGAATACAATACATACTTATAGACAAGTAAGATAAATTCCATAAAAAACTATTCTTAATCATAATGTTCAAGCTGGAATTTTCACTTTATTTCGATAAATTAGTTTGTATATCGCACAATGACGTTTTTATAACGTTATGGTTATGAATGAAAATCGTGAAAGTCTAACTGTTTAATATGTATTGAATTTCTCGACAACAAACCAAACTTTTAAAAGATCTTGCGAGAATGAAAACAAAATCAAATCATCAAAGAGATCACGAAAAAAATAGCATTTTCAAGTGTGATCTACCTGATACTACATTAGTAAGGTACATAGATGTTTTCCATGATATTTATTGATCTATTTACTTAACGTTATGTATAAATAAACACACGAATAAATAAAAAAGGTTAGGGTTATATCATGTAGCAAACAAAGTGTGTAAATTTGACTACTGTTTGTTATCGACCACAAACAACACAATGGGAAAACTGCAAACATTGGGCACTGGATATGAAGATTTGTGCAAACAAACCTTTTTGTAACCATTTTTAATAAATGTAGATATAAGAAAAGGGAATTGCTTTAATTAAAATTTATCTACAAGGAATAATGAAATACTAATGTTATATTCTCATAATAAATGGAATCAAAATTTAATTTCAATTGGAAGGTAGAATAATAATGTCATAATAATATAAATACCTACCTAACGGCCGAAAATAGAAAAAAATCTAAATATCAATCTCTCGGTCCGAACTATAATTTTGTTCCAAGACACAATGAAAACGGGATATTGACCGCGAATCATTTAAAACTGTTATAATTTTGTTCTTGTCGGGTTTGAAACCTTGGGTCCATGGGGTCCCGGCGCTTACAAGTTTATTTCAGAGTTGCAAAAGCGCTTAGTTGATGCAACTTGTAACCAAAGGGCTGGTAGTTTTCTCTCTCAAAGAATCAGCATCGCTATTCAGCGTGGCAACGCTGCCAGCCTTTTGGGTACCATGCCACGGGGGCCTTATTTAGATTTAATTTAGTTTTAAGTTTTAGTTTATTTAGTTTTAGCTTAGATTTAATGTCATTGTAAATTGCTTTTATTATGTAAATAAAATACCTACTTACTACATTTAAAGTAAAAGGTCGATATCATGAAAATTAAAGAAAGTAAATTCATATTTTAATTTATATCAGTTTCGAAATTAACTTAAACAGCTACAACAACAACAATAATACAGTGAAAGTCAAACAATCAAAATGAACAAGTAAATAAATAAAAAAAACATTGATAAGAAAGTCGTAAGCCGCAGGCAAAATTCATGAACGACTTTTGAAAATTTCTTTGAAACTTCTCTTTTTATATTCATCGGAGCATGGATTAACTTACTGCCTACGAACTGAGTTTCCTAACTTATATTCTTATATATTATCTTCTTAGCTGTTATAAGAACAGAAATATATAATTCTAAAGTTACCAAACATATCTATATTTAGAGATACGTTCTAATCTTGTTTAATTTAAAGAAAATGAAAAAGAAAAGTAGGGCTTACTTAGTACAAGAAAAGTTTAATAAGCTAGGTAAGTCGATTTACATTGAAAAACTTTGAGAATATTACTGAAATGAATTTTACTTTTGTGAATTTTAATAGGTAGGTAATTAGTTTCATTCGTTAATTTTGAAATTCAACAGCGTTGTGAACACTTGTTGTCTTGTTAATCAATGCTACTTAAAAATACGACATTTTGACTATCGTCACCGCAACTAAATGGTATTACGTAGTTATATTATTATTATACACATACAAGCATTGAGCACGCCAGCTTTTTCTTAGCATCATAATTGCTTCAGGAACTCTACTATTATACTGAGTTTCCGTCAAAGTTTATAGTGAATAACAAGAACCCAGAAAAAAATTAATATGTCAAAACAACTGAATCTTAAACTATCTTTTTATAAAAAAAAACTGTGTCCAAATCGTGCAATTGGTCTAGAAGCTACGATGCTACAGACAGATATACAGATACACATATTAAACATATCCTCTTTTCACGTGGGTTGTTAAAATGGTTTCATTCATTGTGGCCTCAGAAAATTAACGAACTGCCGTGTCTATGATTTCAAAGGCTATTGCTACACTCCAACTATACATAAAAGGCAATGAAACAAAGCTTTGTTTGATTTGCAAGCACACGTACCCTGTTCCTGTAGGCCGTTTCGTGTAACGCCACAGCTTGTTCTACACTGCACCATTAGGATTCAACCAATTGTTAACTAACCCTATTCATAAACCTATTTTAACTAAAATGCCGTTAGTTCGTTTGCCCTTTTTTGTCACATTGACATTTCCGAAGAAGAAGAAGACAAAACCTATTTTAACGGATGAAGGCTTGAGTGATGTTTATGAATAATGGCATAAGAGTGCTTATGGCTAGAGTCAACAAACCTCTGCCAAGTACGTTCCGTGTGATGACATGAGGACAGTTGTTACCGTTTACGTCTAGTAACCATGCGAGCAGACCGTTGGCGCGCAGTGTTCGTTTCGATACCACCGAGGCGGGTGCTTTCAGAGAAAGGACTATGAATTATTCCAAAACATATATGCGTGAATGATCCGTTTATTTCACTATGAATTAACGTAACGGATTTTTTTAATTTTCGAACTGATAAACTTTGCGTTTTGTTAATTTTGGAATTGAAAAATAACTAAGTAGGATAAATAATAATTATTATTAATCGTATGGCAATAAAATATGTGGGCAATCAGAGAACAGCTTTGAGTTTGCTAAGCCAGGCAACTAAATCAGGTGTCGGATTATAGAGGTGTTCACCAGATCCGGGGTAGGAGTGAAGGGGACAGCGCCGGAAGATGTGCTCGGTGGTTTGTTCCTCCAACCCGCAATCGCAGAGAGGAGACTCTCTCCAGCCCCAATAATAAATAATGAATTATAAATACTGATAAGACACGCTATATTAGATCACCTGTCATAAATACATCAGGTTTTTTACTTTTGTTTTTCTTAGCACTGTCAGCGGATCGACGCACTCATTTTACAAAAATATACCCTGATGGCCGATCACAGCCATTTCGCTTAAATGACATGTGTGACTTTCGAGTATTATTACGAGGTGAATAATGTGTTTTATTTATCCGGTACCACGAGGCACAGACCAGTTATAAAGGGTGAGTTATTGGTAACGCGGCAATAAAAAATATTTGGCGCGTTGCTTTTTGCTCGATAAATCCGGTGCCGTGGACGTTCATTGTTATCTATTGAATTGGTACTGTGAAGTGGGTAAAGTTTTTTTTTTTGTTATTTGAAATCGGTTTTTTCGGTTTACCAAAACCGATTTTCGACTACATATTTTTTCTAGTTGGTTTTGGAGTCGGGATTAAAAATCCGTTTGAAACAACAATAAACCTTTATACTCCACGATATGACTTAATAGTTAATTGTTGGAAGAATTTAAGTCGTTTATAGCTTAAGTCGCCGTTAACAAACGACGGTCTGGTAATTATCCCTCCTTTTACACGTTTCCTTCTAACCAATATTTTCTGTAATAACACAAAATTCAAGTAAGTCACACGTGCCTGCGCAGCGACAATGCCAGCTACACAGCGTTTCCGCTCGTCTTATTAAATTAAAAATCGGTCAAGCGTGAATCCGGCGCCGTAGGTACGTAGGTACATGTTGGTTGCATTTTGCTAATCACTATAAACAAAAAGTTTCTTGGAAACGGTTGAAGCAACACAGTAGAAAGATCTCTTTAATCTTAATTTCTTGACTAGCCCAGTACTTTGTACTCAGTACTTCCCGTTGTTAGTTTGTAATGCTTTCAATAAAGCTAATTAAAATGCAGGCTGGCAATATTTCCAACCGAAATAACAAATTTACAGTCAATGATAACTCGGTCTACTTATACATTCCATTGTCAATAATGATGCTCACTAAACTTAAATTCTTCAAGTCAGCAATTTACACCGAATCGTCAGAATTCTAAACTGACATTTGTAACGATGATGAAATAAGGGCCTGACATTAAAAATCTAATATTTGTTCATGTTAATTAAACAACTCGTTGCTTCAAATAATTAACTATAAATTATAATTAGTTTGCCTATATTTATAATGTTAATATTATTATCACTTGAATACGTGACGTTACGAGTATTTTTAAGTCTCAGCACAGTAAAATTTAGAACATCTTCCAGAGTTAATAATTTAGGCCGAAGAACTTTTAAAGCTACGATATCCGATTTCAACATTATTTATTCGCTCATCTCCAGGTGTTACTGAGAATCTTTGAGCCACTAACAAGCAAAAACGAGCATACCTCAGCAGCAAGAAACTTCAATAAAAAGGTGAAATGCGTTCGCCTTTATGTTTACTATCTTATACAGCTTTATATCCTCACAGACTTCCTATCTTCGCACGTATCATAAAAGCTGTAGGGTGTTCTCTTCTCTTTGGAGGTTACGTCGTTCTAAGCGCAACAGGTATTCGCGAGGGGATTGCACCGGAAAGAACACCCTTGATTGCCACGTGCCGTTCCAGATGTGGGTTTTAGTGGTGTCGTAAGCAATATTACTTTATTTGAATGTTTGTTTAACTTATAGGTACGCTGGTTTGGCACACGCAGATGGTTGAAAGTGGAACGTAGCTTTTTTTCTTACGTTCTAGGTAATTGGAAATGAAAGACGCTGACGCCTCTAAAATTCTAAACGCGAGGATTGAGAGGCAGACGAAGGGCGAAGGTATTGGCTAAAAGCATGAAAGTACCTACTTATTTATTTGCAACATGTATAGGTAAATGTTGTTTTAAGCTTCCGCGGTTTTCACTCCATATTTCGGGACTTAATCACGACATGAAATGTTTTTAAAATTACCTCGACGTTTCGAGCACACGCGAGTTTTTCGAAGTAACACTCAGTAGACCTACAGGATAGGTATGTAACTATATATGTCACTTTTCAGTTTCGTCTATTTTTTGTACCGCGGTATTTATCCTAAAATTGCTACCGCGGTACAATCTAGGAGTGACTTACAATCAAGTGGTTTACAAGTAGGTATTTTATTTTAATTAAGTTACGTAAATTACCTAGTCCTTCAAATTAGGTACCTAAATTAAATCAAAATTATTAAGAACCTAGTACTCAATTAGGTAGGAAATAATTTTACCAACCAAGAAACTATTTAGGCCTTGGTACTTGTGACATAAAATACTTCAATATGTAGGTACTTAGTTCATTTTCGACATGTGTAGTCCAACAAAACAAGGATGAATTTTAATTCGATTATATTTCTACTATTACTATAGTTAAACGTATTTAGTAATTTGTTTCCAAGTTTAAGTGCCGCGTTAACAATCGTGTTTAATGTTCCTTATGAAATAACCTCCTTACAGAACACACATGTCATGTTTTTAGCTGCAATTAATGAGCCATGCTTTCTTTTTAAAACTTTTATTGTTGTTTTGTGAAAAAATTACAAAAGCAATTATCATTTGACCGTTAAATGCTTTTAACATGAGCGTGTGTGTACCTACAGTGTTTTTAGCTACTTTAGCTACTTTATACATAAACACTTATTCGCGTGCCTATAAAAAATACACTTTATCAGTTATCGAATCAGTTATTGTTTTTTTTTATTAATTATTAAGCTTTATGTATTCTGTGCCTAGACGCTTACGCCATCTAGTTATTTGCTGAGGCATTAGCGGTCGTGTGACCAATACGCTCAAAGCGTTGTTAATGCCGTACTTAAATCACAGATGGCAATATAATAAAAATCTTTAAACTGTTTTTCCTAGACGGATGGAAGCGCAAAAAAAATTTTTTTTCGCGGAATCAAATTAAAAGTAGGCCCACGTTAAACAGCTATAAGTAATTATGTCTGGTTTTAGACTCACTGGCACATAAGTTGATTCTGATTACCTAGGTAAGTAATAATAATAAAACACTAGGTAAAAATTAGATGAAATTGCCTATTTGCATTTTTTATTTTTAAGTGCACTTAGGCATCCGCGGAACTCATTAGCCTCGGCTTACCTTAGTGACACGAGTGGAACCATGTAGAGCGTTGTTTTAGATGGGATTAATTCACATCCGAGGGGTTACACTACCCCAGTTCCTGCAAAATATAACCCTACCTCTTTTACCACTGAGTTCATTTTGATATGCACGGAAAATTAAAGGTGGAACTTTGTGGTAGTGAGCCCGCGATTTGATAACGCTTAAAGTTTCCAACGTTGAATTTTGTGGGAATGTACGCGGTTTAATGTTACTATGGGGTCATAATCCTAAATTGATAGTAAATATAGATAAGGTCTTAACACAGGTCTATTTAACATTCAAAATTAGTCCAAAATGACCCAGACACGAAGTTTGAACCAGACTGTAGATTCTTTCTTGAATAAGAAATTATTAATTTGTGTGACCAACTGTCGCCCCTCAGAACTGGTCTTTCCCAAAACATGACAGCCGCCTACGAGCTTACATAGATTGACACTTCTAAATGTTCCAAAGCGCAAACCATGTTTTTATATTCCGCTGTTCTTCTCTAAATTTGTGGGCGTTCACGAGAAGACTAATATAGGCCTCCCAAAAATTGATCGTGGTAATGGCACGTTTGCAAGTACGTAAACGGTAAAATATAAGCACTTTCATGAAATCTTCTAGGTTTAGCTAACTCGTAGAAATGGACGAGCGCCTAAAAGGTAGATCCACTTAAACAACTTGGATCACGCTTGGATGATATTTTCTGCACATGTTAAAACTTCAAAACATTTTTTAGTGAAAGATCAAACAAAACAGATACATTTATCAGATTTGTTCTATCATAACGAGCGTAAGAACCTAACAAATTAAATTGAAAGTCTAGCCGGAAATAGAACTACTAAAAACATTTGGTCAACAGAGTCCTAACTCAAAAATTATTAAGAACCTAGTACTCAATTAGGTAGGAAATAATTTTACCAACCAAGAAACTATTTAGGCCTTGGTACTTGTGACATAAAATACTTCAATATGTAGGTACTTAGTTCATTTTCGACATGTGTAGTCCAACAAAACAAGGATGAATTTTAATTCGATTATATTTCTACTATTACTATAGTTAAACGTATTTAGTAATTTGTTTCCAAGTTTAAGTGCCGCGTTAACAATCGTGTTTAATGTTCCTTATGAAATAACCTCCTTACAGAACACACATGTCATGTTTTTAGCTGCAATTAATGAGCCATGCTTTCTTTTTAAAACTTTTATTGTTGTTTTGTGAAAAAATTACAAAAGCAATTATCATTTGACCGTTAAATGCTTTTAACATGAGCGTGTGTGTACCTACAGTGTTTTTAGCTACTTTAGCTACTTTATACATAAACACTTATTCGCGTGCCTATAAAAAATACACTTTATCAGTTATCGAATCAGTTATTGTTTTTTTTTATTAATTATTAAGCTTTATGTATTCTGTGCCTAGACGCTTACGCCATCTAGTTATTTGCTGAGGCATTAGCGGTCGTGTGACCAATACGCTCAAAGCGTTGTTAATGCCGTACTTAAATCACAGATGGCAATATAATAAAAATCTTTAAACTGTTTTTCCTAGACGGATGGAAGCGCAAAAAAAATTTTTTTTCGCGGAATCAAATTAAAAGTAGGCCCACGTTAAACAGCTATAAGTAATTATGTCTGGTTTTAGACTCACTGGCACATAAGTTGATTCTGATTACCTAGGTAAGTAATAATAATAAAACACTAGGTAAAAATTAGATGAAATTGCCTATTTGCATTTTTTATTTTTAAGTGCACTTAGGCATCCGCGGAACTCATTAGCCTCGGCTTACCTTAGTGACACGAGTGGAACCATGTAGAGCGTTGTTTTAGATGGGATTAATTCACATCCGAGGGGTTACACTACCCCAGTTCCTGCAAAATATAACCCTACCTCTTTTACCACTGAGTTCATTTTGATATGCACGGAAAATTAAAGGTGGAACTTTGTGGTAGTGAGCCCGCGATTTGATAACGCTTAAAGTTTCCAACGTTGAATTTTGTGGGAATGTACGCGGTTTAATGTTACTATGGGGTCATAATCCTAAATTGATAGTAAATATAGATAAGGTCTTAACACAGGTCTATTTAACATTCAAAATTAGTCCAAAATGACCCAGACACGAAGTTTGAACCAGACTGTAGATTCTTTCTTGAATAAGAAATTATTAATTTGTGTGACCAACTGTCGCCCCTCAGAACTGGTCTTTCCCAAAACATGACAGCCGCCTACGAGCTTACATAGATTGACACTTCTAAATGTTCCAAAGCGCAAACCATGTTTTTATATTCCGCTGTTCTTCTCTAAATTTGTGGGCGTTCACGAGAAGACTAATATAGGCCTCCCAAAAATTGATCGTGGTAATGGCACGTTTGCAAGTACGTAAACGGTAAAATATAAGCACTTTCATGAAATCTTCTAGGTTTAGCTAACTCGTAGAAATGGACGAGCGCCTAAAAGGTAGATCCACTTAAACAACTTGGATCACGCTTGGATGATATTTTCTGCACATGTTAAAACTTCAAAACATTTTTTAGTGAAAGATCAAACAAAACAGATACATTTATCAGATTTGTTCTATCATAACGAGCGTAAGAACCTAACAAATTAAATTGAAAGTCTAGCCGGAAATAGAACTACTAAAAACATTTGGTCAACAGAGTCCTAACTCAAGTCCGTTGGGCAAATACTTGCGTAGGTACTTGTCCCGTTTGGGTCGTTTATTTTTTTTTCTCCGCAGATTGAACCCTTCCAAGGAAAATAAATAGTGCCAAGACGTAACATAATGTTGGCCCGAATTATTAAATCTATTTTATTAATTAAAAGATTATTTCCTCATATTTATTTGAGCTGTTATCTAAAAATTTCGTTATTTCCAGTGTTAATTATCTAGATCAAGAATGTAATTTGTTGCAATAAAGTTCATATTTCGCTCCAAGAACGAACAACTCCTAACGTAAATTATTAACGAACACAATTTAATTTTTAATTGGTAACAAAAATATCCTCGGCTTAATATCTTTTCCGAACTTTTAATTAAAAATCCAAGAGTTGCCGAGTTTTTAACGAGCCGGGTGGCTCGCGAAGAGTAAGCGATAGTTAAAAAAATATAACGAAAAGGATTGCGCTACTTCGGAGCCTAAACAAGCAAGTTGGAAAACTAACCCTCATCGGTAGGTATCAAATACGCAAACTTATCTCGTTACAGACGACCGATTTAAAAAGACCCCCACGCAAGTTTTCCTGTAGCAAAACCAACAAGGGCTGCTGCTTATAGCACTGCTGGATCCCCGGGCATCATCATACCCTAGATACGTAGATATTGGGGGCAAAGGACGAATATATAAATCAGTACAAATAGGTAGCTATTCTTTTTTTGTACTCCTCGCCAAACACTCATAAAATTATGACTAGACATTTTTCTTTGAGTACTTATGTTGTAAATAATTGTTTGTATTCCTGAAAGGCTGGCATGAGAGGCTTCGAGGCTTCGACTGGCTTTGTTAACTATAGTAACAACACATCTGAATTAACCTCAAGAGATAGCCACTCCTTTTATTTTCAAAGTCTCCATGGACGATCGACGGAAAATGGTTAAGAATTGAATATTAATTACTATCAGAGTACGGTCGTTATCTATGCACAACAGCAGATATTATTGAAATCAACTATCGAAAACCTGTAAGACAGTGCGTGATGCTAACGTAATCCTTCATCTTTAGACTACAGGTCGTCCTATGCTGGTCGTTTTAAAGATACATTTTCTTATATAAATTTTCCTACGGCCTTCGGCTTCGCTAAAGGATAAAATGACATTGTATCGACGCGATGCCTTTGACAGGTAATACCTTTGTCACGGATGACGGGGGAAAAAAATTATAGGTGTCGAGACATTTGCAACAATATTAGGTATCTTTAAGAAAAGCGTAAGGATACCTTCCCAGGCACATGATACTGTTTTATATGCAGTAAAGAGATATCACGATCACCCAGTACATAACACGATGTCCCAGTTTCAGTTTATCAAAAATTCAAAAATTCAAAATTCAAAATTTTATTCAGCAAATAGGCAGTTGAATGCTCTTTTACACGTCATTTTTTTTAGTCTACCAGCGCTTTCGGAAAGACCATGATTGCCAAGAAGAATGCGCCGCAAGAAACTTGGCACAAAGTAATTTTTTCTAAAAACAAGTTACATTAGCTCTTACAATACGCAACCACAGACAAACTACACAAAGAGAGAGAGAGAGAGAGAGAGAGAGAGAAACATTTATTCACATACATTCGACACATACAGAAAGATGAAACAGTACATTTAAAGGAATAGAATACAATGGAACACATAGCTATATTATTTAACAATACAATATGTTTGCACCGAACGATGTGAAATGGGCCCCACTCAGCATAATGTTGCGGCAAGCCGCAACGCTGTTTTTCTGCAGAGCCCATTTTAACCTAAAACTAGACACAAAGTGCATACACAAACATACACAAACACAAACTCAAACCGTGACGACACGAACGCCAGCGGGAAACAGTTTAGGTACAAAAAATAACAAATACAGGAAATATGTATGGCAACACTTGATCAATTCAAACGTATTTTAACAGTTAAAACCGAAACAAGTCAGGCCAGATAATTATTGTGGTCATTGCAGTGAACTATTAACAATTTCAATTGTCTTGATATTGCAACAATTATATCACAACAACCCCCGCCGAGCGACAAAGGAAGCAAAAAGTAACAATAATTACAAGGATAAAAAATAAGAATAAAACATTCTTATGGTTAGCAGCTAGGCGGGAACAGCACGGAACGTCATTAAGTGCGTTCGCGATAAGTGCCTACCTACCGACATTCTCAAACAACAAAAATCTGAACGAGCAATCAGTGCATCTATAGAATGGGACACTATAATGATTGATAGTCCCCACTAACTTACACTAACATTATTGGCAATAACTTTTTTAAAACAAAGTGCAGTTTATGGCTATCGCCTGCGTTCAATCAAAGCGATGGAAGTAACAGTGGAACTACAGTGGAAGAGAAAGCCACTCGGCAGACACAAGCAAGGTAAGCAGACACATATTATACGTGCGATATCACAAATAGTGGCAAAAAAGAAACAGGTTTATTGTTGAAGTGCCAGAAAGTAATTTTTACATTTAATTTTAAAATTGCATTTCGATTTTAGCGCTCGGATTGGCGGAGGCAGAGAGGCAAAGAAACCTCACTCTGTCATTAAAAGATTAAGAGAGAAAAAAAATACCGCATTTTAGAAACAAGTGTAAAAAGTAATTATTAAAACAGCAAAACCAGAACACTTTACTTTACTGGCACGTTTTAATTGAGCAGGAGATGTATAGGGTCTCCAGGTCAAATATCTGTGAAAATTTAAATTACAAAGGGATGTATAGGGTCCCAGAATTAATACTATAATATAATACTTAATCTAAATGGCTTAGAGATGTATAGTCTCTAGGGTAAATTTAAACTAAATTTAAAATCAGCAGAGGTGTAAAACGCCTCCACGGTCAAATATCCTAAAGTAATGGTCGCACATACACCACACAACCACGGAAAATAGAAGGGTATAACAAAACACTAAAAGAACCGATACGTTCAGTAACAGGATAGGATTTCCAGCCAAATCAGAGGACATGGGTACACCAGGGCATACCCGTTCTGTAAGCTTCAGGACGGTTTTTCACATTTGTTTTGCCCTCGGCGACGGCGAGGCGGGAGCGACGACCTCGTAAGTAATTTCATTAAAGATTTTACGATCACAAACAATACCATGTTTGAGCATGTTCTAGAGTGTTTGACGCTGGATATCGCTTATGATAAGGGTCTGAAACATTATTACAATATTGCACTTATATCTAGTATTCAGTATTCACAAAGATGTTACAAGCTCTAAGCACATTAAATATTTAAATTTCTTAGATTAACCTCTCGGCAACAACTTATGAATATAACCTATGTTAAGCTAACGAAACCAATGCTACCATCTCCTAAAGGAAAAGAGTTTAATTATAAATAATTAAACTCTTTTCGAGAAATCTGAACACTGAAAATACCATTTATTTACTACCTCATAACACTCAATAATATATTCATTTAGGTACCGTTGTTTGATCACCTCAACCAAACACACAAGTAGTTAGTCCTAAATTGCGGTGTTTATCAGTAAAACTTTTAACTAACTACGCGTAATTCAGTAAAGCCACAACTCAAAATAGACACCTCACAACAATTGGAATGAAATTGCACAGTTTTTCTCACTTGAAATATCAACTAGGCTTCGTCTCAACTTCTGCTTTATTGCATTCGCCACCATTCGATTGAAGAGATGAAATTATTTTTTAGGTTGCACAACTCCTAACAAAGAACGCCTTCTTGATGCCAGTAAATAGGGCAGCAGGATCGCGGTAAACAAGGTTATTGTGTTCAGAGCTGTGAGCAAACGTTAGCCATCTACCATAAAAAGTTATTCACAATTTTATTCGTAGGAATGGCGTCGCTACGTCTGTTATTTTGCGGGCAATCGATAGGGTTCGAAATAGAATGTAGGTTGAACACAGGTGAAGTTTGAAGGTGATAAGGAAATAAGGGGAAACGGTTATGTTTATGTTTCGCAGAAACGACTGTGGAACTGATCTGTGTGTGATTTTAATGGTTTCAATGGGCTCGAATTATTAGCAATCGGTGTTAGAATCAAGGCGTGCTTTGCTTTGTTTGTGGTTTTTAGCAGGTATTGTAACAATTTCATAAATACGATTGAATTTAAATTTGGAATGCTTCTGTAAATCCGGTGATAACACAATAATCTGGTAGTGAAATCCTGATGGTGCGGCTATAGGATCGTCTCCGCAGGAGGGAACTCTTCAACGGTTAATGGCATCGACTTGAAATTTGGTATGGATGTGTAAGTTGGATGACAATACAAGTACAATCAACAAAAGACAAAATTTTAATTTTAACGAAAAACCTTATTTTCGTATATTTATACCATATCCTAATTTATCATGGTTTAGGCAAGTACTTGCTTTGGACGGACTTACGGTTTTATTTTATAAAGCTGTATCACTATTAAATGAAAAGTAATGTGTTTATTTGCTTTAAGTGTGGTGAACAAACGACTTATGCTTAAGTAAAAATATCGCACACTTAGTTAATATTAGCATATTAGTAGGTAATAATAAAAAAGGCTAGCAAAATAACGCACTTCTCCGTCCTCGATAATGCTTCGTGTATTTCACTAGTCGTGTCTCTCTAAGTGATATTTAAGCGTTCCCTGGGAACTAATTGCCTATTTTCGATCACGAATCTTCTTTGTTTAATGGCCGATATATTTTCTTTAATGGTTTCCTATGTCCTTTTATTTTAAGGGGTAATGTTTTCATCAAACTGTTTTCCACCAGAGCGCTTGTTTTTTTGAAACACTTGCATCCGAAAAAGACCACAACATTATCCACGCCAGCGGTCTAATTTATCCCAGTCGTTGTTTGAACTAAGGAGATTAGAAATATTTTGGCAAAACTAAAAAGCTATGCACGGGGATAGAAAATCCTGCAAAATTTCCAATTCTCCACTAAATGGAACACTTGTAAGATATGAAGTTGTAGGTACTCAACAATAATATGAGGTTCAGATTCTAACGCGGCTCCACCCCAGAATTAAGCAACTTTTGAACGCTCAGACCGACTCGCAAATTAATTGCTTGCTAGCAATTAAACTACCGCACTGGGTTACATAATAGGCCGTTACACTAAAACTGGCATAAAGCTAATTACATACGTCGTAATTGAAATTGAACTTAAACAGCTTGGCGCTTTGAATATCTCCAATAGACGCACAATATTGTTCAAGATATAGGTAGACATATTAACAGGCATTTACACAAACATTAGTTCATAAAGTAATGGTTTCATAATAAGTAACTGCTTTTCTATGAAACGATGTTTGAACATAATTCTCACTGAAATTGTGCACAAGAGGGCCTAACGCAATCCTTAGTCAGGCTAACGATATCATATCTCGTGAGTTTGATAACATCTTCTCTATTTGGTGCTTTATTATGAACTAGGCTGAGACGACGTACCATTATTGTTTTTTTTTCCAATTCTTTCCAATCTACTTAGTTATTTTTGAATTCGTCAAGTTATACAAATCTTCATTACATTCATTTCATCTTCTGCTGATTGTATAAGTATACACAATATGTGTACACGATGATCGCTTACGAGTAAGTTGTATCTACTCACCCGTTCTGCTGCGGCTCCTGGTTTTCATCAGCATCATTACTGACGATAGAATCTAGCATTTGTATCTTCAACATTGTAGAACGTCACATGACAACAAACTTACACTTTGGCACTTTGCACACATTTATACTTAATATTAAGTACACTACACTGAGCAATTTAGTATTATTACTACATTAATTAAATACACACGTCTATTGGTCTGGCGTTCTTCAGTGTGTGACCTGCAACAAAAAAAAAGATGGTCATACGTTTGGTATTTCACACTCTTATCTAGACGACGTTTCAATCAGATAGCAAAACTAGACTAGCTTATGCCCCCTTTAAAGCTAAATGTTTCGCAATCGAATCCTTAAAACAAAAAATGGTCTTCGCACATTCTCAATGTCTTAAAAAAATAGTCCCCAACTTTTGATATCAATCACTACAATTTGCCATCTTATTTGCATAATTATGGTACACAATGCCTACGGAAGAGAAGATTCGTAGTATCCGACTAGTAGGTGTATTATCGCCCTGACACTCCACACGCCATTTCTTTCTATGCGCCAACTGTACCCATTTTTTTTTCGACTACCTGAGTCCCATTTGCTCCCAATACGTCATAGAAAAAGTAGTTTTTTTCCTATGAATCCCACATCGCGCTATTAGAATTTTTAGAAAACTATCTATATATACAATTTTGGGGTGTTTGTCGGTGGAGGAGTCCGTTTCTACGCTGGAAGCGTGAATTGTTGCACAGCAATTACGGTTAGCTAATTTGGTAAGGACGGGAAGTACGAGGGTATGGAACGTAAACCGAACAGCAGGGTTGCTGTTCGGTTCGGAAAGGATGTGCTAGGCACTCGACACCACTGACGTAGAAGTTTTGACTCCTCTTTTAAAGAAAGATGGATGTGGACATTGGCAAGACCGCTGCAGCGTCAGACGTTGAATGTGGAACTATTATTCTGCTACCGTCATCATCCAAGTTAATATTTTGCTGGTGGTTATTTTTTTATTCTGAGCGTTGAAAGGAAGCGTAGTCTTATTAAGTAACAAACTGTAATTTTATCTTCAGTTTTAATGAAAATTGTACCGCTTAGTGTCAAGTTACCTAAGCAATTTAACAAAACTTTATTTCAAGCAGTCAGTAGTTCGTATGAATTTCTGAATCCAAGAAGTGCCTTAAGCTTTAAAACTTTTTATACGAAGCAAGGGAAACATTAATGAAGACGTCCTGCTGCTGTATTTAAAATATAATATCTTGGAATTTTACCAGCGGCGATAAATCCAGAAGTTTGTTTCGAGTGCACACCTGCGAGCTAGCTTTGTATTATACCGAGGTTGTGCGAATATTTGCCTGCGTTTGTTTGACATTCGCGTAAAATTTCGCCCAAGATGAAACGATATAAGAGCATGTGTTTAAGCATAAAGCAATCATTGTTAGAGTACGGGCTCACTGGCTCAGTTGTTTTGCGTGTGTTTTGGATACTAATTGGATGTTATTGTGGTTTTTACTGTGTTAGGTAGGCGAATGTAATTTTAATATTTGTGTTGCTTTCTAATTTTAGGGACATGATGTACTCGTATTTACGTGTTTAAGTTTGAAAGAAGGTGATGGCGGTAGTAATAGACGTATTTTTACGGAAATTTATGTATTTTTGTAATCGTGTAATCTATTAGTAAAATAAATATAGTTTACATTTAATTGCATTTATAGTGCTAGAAACCCTTCATTTTTATTTTTACTTAAGTACCTACACTTTTTGAGTTACCTATATGCAGCACTTCGCTTAGCTCCTTCGTATTCGCGTTTGCAATCGGCGACAACGCAAAGTGTTGCACGTATTCATTAAACTTAGGTTAATCAATCAATCAATCAATCAAATACTTTATTTTACATAAAACATGGTGTACAAAACAGGTCTTAAATTTAATTAAAGGTTAAAGCGGTTATTCAATTGTAAACGGAACATTTTCAATTTAGTACTTACCTACTAATAAATGTCTATTCTGTACAATGTCCAGGCTCAGCCTGAATAATTTAATATCGTACTGCAAACTTTTCAAATCAATGAGGAAACTTCGACACGGTCGTGTGCTGTTAAACGAAAAGTCCGTAGCAACGCTCAGCTACATACAACTTGTTCTAGTCTAATCTTAATCACGAAAGCAAAGCTACGGTTTGAACCCAATGACGTATTGAAGCGTCATTTCTGGGATTTATGGAATGATGCTATCCATTTGAAAGAACGTTCCACTTTTCAATGAGTATTGTAGAGAAAATTAGCACCTGATGCAATTGAATAGCAAAAAGTAGTGCGGGCGACATGTGACTCGCCGCAGGCGTTACGATGAACAACGCAGTTTGTAGTAGCGTTTAGCAATTTAAAGCATTTGTTAAAGGAGTTATTTAAAAAGTTATGGCCAGGACACACGAGTTGAACATTTGGTCAAGCAAAACTTTGGAAATGTAAGTAGCGTTCTTTTGCATATCAATTACCTACCTCCACGCTTCACACATGTACCTAGTTATTCAGAGCGGCTTATACCTTAAGTTTGCTTGTTGGTGATCACGAACTTCGCAAACGAACAAATTATGGGCCACCCGCCTTTACTTAAATGATCACCACTGCCCATGGACATCTATGACCCAAGAGCAGAGGGATTACAGATGCGTTGCCAACCTAGAGGGCTATATAAGATGTATAAACTCTGCATGTAACCTATAAAATTTGTAATTGTGTATCTCTTTGATAACGTATGGAGCGACATGATCGTTTGTTGACCAAGCTCCTTAAATTAAAGAATAAAAAAAATAAAAATAAAAAACCTAGAGGGCTAAAATTAAACTAAATTTTAAACATTGTGTAAATTGAGCGTTTACGTTCTATATATTTTAAAGAATTCATTAACTGGAGAACTTAAATAAGTGTCCATCGCAATTATTGAAAAGCGTGGTTGTTTTTACTAAAAAGGTGTCGAAAGAGCTCTCCAGCGGTGAGGGCGAGAACAGTATACTGAACTTCGTCCATCCGGGAGCGAAGGAGATGGTACGGCGCTTACCTCTCCTCCAAACCCACAACATCTGCCTCTCATAGCAGCTCAACGAATTTAGGAACCGCACCGAGATGATACGGTTGTTTTCCGGAAAGGTTACAACAATCAGACTTCAATCTATCTCAACCACTGTTTTTTCAGCGATTTCCCGTGGAGAGCCGGACACCGAGTTTTAGGTTTTAAAAGTTCTATTTAAATGGAGTTTTTTGGATACTTCGATAGCGCGATGCAGAATCGTGAGTTGTAGAGCGATTTTAAAGAATGGAACTGCAATAAAAGTGTGATGTAACTTCACGGGAGAAGGTTTAGTTACCAGAAGAAAGTAACATTTTAATTCACTAGCTTAACTTTGTGTCATCAATAGCGTAAAGATTAAAATCGATATCAAGTTTTATTTTATTTCTTATTAGGTGGGTAGAAAAAGAAACTTCTTAGCAAATTGTGGATTCCTTTTGTCTGTGTATTTTTGCTGGCGTTATTTTATATCGTAAATAATTACGTATTGTGTATGTTAGATAAGTGATCGTTTAAGTTCGTGCTTAATTAAAGTGGTATTAACTTGTGTTTATATAAAGGAACATATCAACATCAAGTCATGTAAGTAGGTAAACAAATCAGTTAAATTAATATTAACAATCTCATTTCAAATACCAGTTTAAAGCATTCTAGATCACACAAGTGTCCATGTAAGGTGTGAAATAAATTGTTAACACCAATTATTGTCACCGCAAACCACGGTTTTTGCCGAATAATGATGTCGATTTCCATTTGATAGCCATTAGCTTAGTTTCCATCTCAATCGAATCCTAATGGAATTTAATTCGTTAGTCTGGTTTTTATAATTGACATACTTATCTAATTTATAATATGTACTAGTACCAAGACTGAGAGTAGGCCTATGTCCAGCAGTGGGACGTAAAAAGGTGGTGATGATGAAGTGCCAGGTAAGGTAAATGTCCCAGTGTCCGACACTAGGTACTCTTATACCTAGTTGACACCACTCATAATGCATAGCAATAAGTTGACGACCAAGGCGACACTAAAATCATTGAATTCAGGTGACAAACATTTATACAAACAATTTTTACCTTAATATAATTTAAGACACCTTTCATTGTGTCATCCGGCGACGGCGAAGTTTAGAAACAAAGTATACCTACCTTGCTACCTACCTATTTGTTTATTATAGGTACTTAATACAAAAACTTTCCCACCAAACTTATATACCTGCGTCCTTCACCGATTAGATAGGTAGATAATTAGGTACCTGGCAGTGTATTCCCAAAAATTCATTCGAACCATGATTACGGTTTCGACGATGACCTTACATATCTTCTATACCTAGGTAGGTATGTATATTATTTCGTAAAGAAAAACTTTGCATCCCTTTAGAAAAAATCTTGTTTTTATAAATAATTTATTGAGTGTCACTTTTTAATATGTATGGGATAAAAACGGATCACTCACGTATATAAGTCGAGTTTAACCCGACTTATATACGTGAGTGATCCGTTGATGTTATATCCGTTTTTATTTCATTATGAGTGTCAATTGTTTTAACTCATTAAAAATGCCATGGTTAATTGATGTACTTACCGTGTATACAATTTTCGGATTTTAATGTTATCAAAGAATATTATTATACAAAAGGAACTACCTAGCCCAAATTTGAGTGTCGGTAGTCAGTAGGTAATCCACAAGCAGCCTTATCTTAAAAGGAAAATCTAATTTATTCGTTACCTACTTTTTTCTTTAGTTCTGTATACGAATGATTATAACTTTCCGTAGTTACAATAAGTGTTCCACCGTAACTTTGCCCTTAATTCTCTTCTTTTTCCAACTCTTATTTCCGTACCTACTCAATGTCTTCCTATTATGTGTTTTTACGGGGTTGTTTATTCAGAATACTAGACGTTCAGTCAACCATAGCTACTACGGCCTGAACTAGATTTTTTGATAAAATAAATTGGCATGTTTTGGACTCATTCATAGTCCTTCCGACTATGGATCGCACGACCCAGTGGCAGCGAGACGCACACTGCGATTGAGTCTCACGGTAATTTCATGCTAAAAGTACCTACTTAAGTTGTTTTTAATTTTAAAACTGAACATATTTTAACATGCCGAGTTACATTACGACAAACCATGAATTTTAAACAGTTTTGATACGAAGTTACGTAAATCAGTACTTTACGTACGTAAAATAGGTATCCAGTTTTCTTTCCAATTAATAAATACTCCACAAAATTCCTTTTACGTTTTGAACAATGAGAAAGCTTAAAATAACAACCCGCAACAGG
This sequence comes from Clepsis dumicolana, assembly GCA_963691665.1. Lineage (NCBI taxonomy): Eukaryota > Metazoa > Arthropoda > Insecta > Lepidoptera > Tortricidae > Clepsis > Clepsis dumicolana. The sequence continues at coordinate 8,475,148 of OY829519.1, forward strand.
TACGGGCTGGAAACCTTAATAATTGAACTTTACGCAAAACTTTTACAAGTTTAGTGAAAGAAACACGAGCGAGTTATTTTTGAATCATTTCACTTGTTTTTTTCAAAAATAAACCTCTTTATGGTTCGTTTATTTAAAGGACTGAGTTTTAGTTACATAAAACAGTAAGAGACGACAGACCACGTCACACAGAACGAAGCCCAAGAATGAAAATTCGAATCCCTCGGGCCGCCCCGAGCTCGTGGTGATGTGCGAGGTGGCCGCGATGCGCGCGCTACCAAGAGTCAGTGGTGAAGGTAAGGACCTCGCTGTGTTCGCCTGCCGCGTCCGTAACTGCGTGGAAGTCGTGCGCTTGCTTGATCAAGAAGACCATTTGCGCTCGCCTGAGCTTTTTCAGGCGCTTGTTAACAAAATTACACCGCTGTTACGAACGCGATGGCTCCCATACGCCTCCTATCATGACTCCATCGGTACTAGTAAATTAGAGCTTTTCGCTGATTTTTTAGAATACGAAGTCGATTTGCAGTCTAGATATTTCATTTAATTTCAAGAGGCATTTCATCTTAGCTCTCTAGTTTGGCAACGCATCTGCAAACCCTCCGGGGTTGCGGGTGTCCATGGGCAGTGGTGATCACTTACCATCAGGTGACCCACTTGCTCGTTTGCGTTACTCGTTGTATAAAAATAAATAAATATGGCGTTATTTTTGAGCCGTCTGCGGTGCCTTCTATCGCACGCGGTAGACAACAGGCGGCCCAAAGATAAAGTTTATGCTGTGGTTGAAGGCCGGCGCACTAAAAACGCGTCATCCACTAGAAGCCAGCCTTCAACGGCATCAGCAAACAATGTTTCTTGTTGCGTTTTATGCAATCAATCACATAGTTTGATTGATTGTAAAACTTTTGCATCTGCAGTCTAAATGCTCGCATTAGCGGTACTACTAACAGACGCCGCACTCAGACTTAAATTGATATTTATTTGAAATTAATACAGCGACTATTTGTACAGAAATTGTATTGACAGACTACTGTACTACAAATTTGACTGGAGTGAAACGTACGAAAGTATTGTAGAGCGTCTAGTGTAATCTAATCACTAATCAACGGCCAAAATAAACGTCTCAATCGCGGTCGCGTTTACGTCTCTGCCCTTAGTGTAATCAAAAAGCACATAATACGTCTCGATCGCGTTTGCGTTAAAGTGTCAAATAGTATGAGAATTGTTAAACGCGAAGGCGATCGAGACGTATTTCCTGGCTTGGGCATCGATTTTTGAATCTCACTTGGTGACTAAATTCTCACCCATGACATTGATATCACTATTTGCCAAAAACCTTATTTTTGAATGTCATACCCGTCTACTAACATGCAGCTAATTTGCGTTTCTGTCGTAACAAGCGAGTCAACATAGTGGATTGAGGTTAGCTGTCACTGCCAGTGGTCAAGAAGTCACTCAGTGATCTCGTTTACGAGTGATTGAGGGCATTCGTATTTGATATCATAGGGATGAGAATTTTAGTCACCGGTGAGAATAAAAAACGTTACGGTTACGGTTGTCACATAGTATAAGAATTGTTTGTGTTTGTTGTCGATACGTGCCACTAGCGCTACAAATGTGCCCATAGTAATTCAGACGTAAACGCAAACGCGATCGAGACATTTTTTTTGGCTGTTGATTACACTAGACGCTCTGGATACATAATAGTGCGCGGACGCAGCGAGTGCCCAGAAGAAAACTTGACATAAATATTGCTTCCGCAAGTCTCCAAATAAAAGTCTCTCTAGGCGTACCTATTAATAAAAAAAAAAACTAAATTACAAAAGAGGTGTCAAAATATCTTCGAGTTGGTGTTTAGACTGCACCAGCATACACTGTGTGCCAAGTACCAGACCAGTCATGAGGTAGTGTGATTGCTAGATTTCAAGGTCAACCGGAAAACTCTGGGACCTAGTTCTAAAGAGGATTTAGGCCAGATCCCCCGTACTGGTTCCACACGAAGACACGGACTCCCCAATTGACAGTTCCAAATTTCGTATATATGCCGAAATTTTTCAAAACTTCGATAGCGCGATGTAGAACATTTACCTGCGTCTATTTGTCCAGTAAAGGGACAGAAAATTTAAGGGATCGTCTATTGTGTGAGTTTTTATATTTTGTATTGTTGTACAGTCATATTGGGGTTCGGATACAGCGCGGCCGGGTCGTTACCAACTGATTACCTCTAAAATACTTAGAACATTATCTATTGAAACAGCAATCATTAATACCTACTACTAAATAGTCATTATGATCATCATGTCAGCCGGAAGACGTCCACTGCTGGTCATAGACCTTCCCGAAGGATCTCCACGACAATCGTTCCTGTGCTTCCCGCAGCCAATGGCAAATACAAAAATGTTGTGTTGGAAGGCGGATGCAAATAAAGATAATATTGAAATTGATACGGAAGTTGCGGATGCGAATGGGAATATCCGTAACGTCTCTGATGTGTCCCAGGAGACTGTGGTTTGGGACCATACCCCCTTGACTCTCTGCGGCAAAATTTGATTCGCTTATTGTTCTATATTCGCCTACACAAATGATATAATAAGGATTTCATGCCACTAAATACGCCAAATACTCAAATTAATCTTTTAACAAACGTGTTGGGTTGCTTGATTCTATTCTATTCTATATCCATTCGAATACCGCCCCTTATCGGAGTTGTTGTTATCACAGGCTTTTATGCCGAACAAAATTCGCGCGGTTACATAATAATAGGTAAGTAAGTATACTTAACTTAGGTATGCCGAGGAAAAAGATATTTCGGATGCCTTAACAAACCTTTGACAAGGAAAAGTTTTGATGAATGTTTTCTGTTTTTTTTTTGTGTTGAAATTAACTATGAGAAAATAACTGTCATACTGATTGTATGTACAACAATAAACACAGTTGATACTGCGGTATCTGCCTATTGAAAACATTCACTAGCTAAGTAATCATTTAATAAACTTCCACAAAAGAGTATTGCAAATATTACGCAACGCCAAAATATTATTGAGTGAATAAAAAACTGCTAGTGTTGGATTCATAACAACATCGAGGTCTCAGATTCAAATCAAGCATGACTCCTACCTCCTAACTCCTCACTACCTCAGACAACGATTTAGTTACGTCACTTCTTTGAGATGCTCTCAGAACTTTCTCCTTACTGTACCTCTTTCTAATTCTAAATTCTATGTTTATTCCTTCACTGCTCAAGCTATACGGTTGTGGAACTCCTTACCTATAAGCCTAAGGCACGCTAAATCTTTGACTATTTTTAAAACTATGCTGAAGGAGCACTATCTGTCAATCTGTACTTGAGTTTTCTGGCTAACTTTTTAAAGTTTTCTATAGTTAGTATTTTTGTATTATTATGTATCTGTTATCGAGTTACATTGAAATTATGTGTTTTTTTTATGCTTTTTATGTTTTTTTTTTGCTTGTAACCTGCTATAAATTCGTGACCTAAAACCTTTTTAATTAGCACCACCTGCTTTAATATGTTCTTACCTTTATTCCATTATGGTTGCCTGGTAGAGATCGCTCTGTAGCGATAAGGCCGCCTATTGCTACCATGTATTTTCTTTGTGCCTTATTTCTAGTCTTGTCTGTTATGTGGTGTTCAATAAAGAGTTATTGTATTGTATTGTAAAATATTGTACAATCCTCGTCCGGAATTAGGTAAACTTCAGCATCATACCAACCTTAGGAATATTTTATACTTAAGTACCACGAAAGGGGTCTTGCTATCGGATCTTACCCTAGCTGTCTGTGGTCTCAGAAGTTTAAGCAGGGTAGGCCAAAGTGACAAGTGACGCAACTAATTACTATGAATTGACAGTTAGTGTTTTTCAATATACGTACTTATCAGGGCTGACGACGCGACGGCAAGCGCTACTGAACGATGGCGTGAAACCTAAACTGTTCCTTATTAAACTCGAACATTATGTATTCTGTGCTTGAAAGCACTAAGTTTTAAAACAGTACTTCCGTCAGGCCGAATTCAGTAGGTACGTTACCTAATCCATTAAAGATTTTTTTTTTAAGTTACCTAGATAGATTTACAGGACTCGTCCAAGGGTGGCTTATTTGTCAAATAATTATTAATGCAAGGCTTGTATTTACTGACGGTGCTGGCTATCAAAAAGCAAATACGTATAAAGTAAACACGTGATTTTCAACCATTCTGGCCATTGCAATTGGATAGAAATCGATTGAAAAAAAAAATATTTTTAATAAACTCACCGAAACATGAAAAGAAACCAAACGGTTCGATTCCCGGGGTTGGCATTTTTCTGGTTTTTTTCTGTGTATTCATGTTTCGGTGACTTTATTAAAAATATAATTGATACTCACGGGAAGACCGTAAAAATAAAAAAATTGGAAAAAATAAATAAAAAATACAAAAATATTTTCCAATTGAGATCATGAAAAAAATTGTTTAATTATCAGTTTAGAGTTAAAAGCATATACCTATTAATAAAAAAAGTTGTCAATTAGACATAGACGACCTCAGCCTCAGCCCTCATTAGCACTAAAGCATTAAAGTTAAAAGTTACAAAATTCTGATACACTTTACTCGTAAGTACCAATTATTTCCGACTCATAACAAATTCAACCATTAACTCGATAGAACTTTAAACAAAGTGAGTATCCCTGTTCAAATATACGTATTACCCCATAACGATGTTATTGCAAACTGAAAGATGAGAAATAAAGGGTCTTTATGACCAGCACCGTCCGAGCTTATTGCTGAGTTACTATTTTATGTTTACATTTATAAGATAAGTTTCCACTGCAAGGTGAAAAATTACAGGATAGTGTTTTTTTGTAATTTACCCAAATTGACCAAGTCCCAAACAAAGGTAATGACTTCTATGAGATACTTAATGCACACTTAATTAATTTACCTTTATACAAATACTGACCAGCGATTGACCAATTATTCTATCAGGTGGAATGATAGAATAATTGTTTGTTTTAATTTCTATAATATAATTTGTATGGACCTAAGGCCCTATTGCGTAACTATTTTGGCGCTCGTCATCGGATTCAAATGACAGTTTTTGTACGACTGTGGCAACTAGCTGTTTCCGATACCAATTGTCAGCCCATAGTTAGATAAAAAACATTCTGGTCTGAAAATAAATTAAAATAAATAAATTACTACCTACCTAAATATATTATATTCATATCAATTATTATTATTGGTGTTATTAATTACTGATATTAGTTATTTACAGAGTATTACTAAATTTCTTGTTCTGCTTATGTTTTGTGTCTTTAGTAAGTTCAGATGGTCGAGCACGACTTTACGAATGCTGCGTAACGTTACGGTTATCGTATCGAGATCGAGAAATCTCATACTAAATTTTAGTTCTAAATACGCTCACGGGCGGGCGCTGTTCCAAACGTCATACAAACTCGACAACGTTTACTATTCGATTTTACGTGACGCAGGTTTCGAAAAGTCGTGATCGACCCTCAGTGCCCCATGTAGTCGCTCGATTTGAGCCGCCCAAAGCCTCTAGTGTAATTTTTGACACAAGAAAACGTCTCGATCGCGTTCGCGTTAACGTCTAAATCATGATGGATAAATTGGGAAAGCAAACTATTCTCATATTGACTGAGTGAACTCTTTCGCGACGTTTTTTTGGTCGTTGATTACACTAGACGCTCTGATCGCGGCGTATTTTGTTGGTCGTCAATTACACTAAGCACTCAAATTGTAGCTATATCACTGTGATAGTAGAACTTACACATAAATTATTCTTTATGACACTAACATTTTCAACCCATATTCAAATTTCATTATTACCAGTATTATGAAACTTTAAGCATTGCGCATCTCGCTTCGTCCCATTAGTAAGTATAATTTTATTACGCAACTATGGTAATACTGACTGTAAGAGGGATGAAAATGAAAATAAAGCGCCTTAGAGTTTAATTATGATTCCAAATTAATTCTAGCGTTATTCATGGCAAAGGGCAACGTAATGAAGACCTTGTGTCTAATAATACGCCACATCGTAGGATTAAAATTAATTGTTTGAATCATAATATACTTACTTTACAATAAAAAAGCCGGCCAAGTGCGAGTCAGACTCGCGCTGAAGATTTTAACGCTTTTCCCCAGTGTTTTAAGAAGTCCATTGTTAGCAGAGCCCTGCTCTTAAGCAAAATGTACGCAGTGTGGGGTCAACTTATATTGGTCTACGAAATCTACAGACAGACATAAAAAATTAAGATTTTGAGACTTTTCGGAGTGGTTGTGCTATAAGAGCTACCTTCATATCAAATTTCAAGTTTCTAGGATGTCTGGAAGTACTTTTTAGGTTCTTGGAAATCGGCCATTTGTATGGAAATGGCCTTTTTAATTACTGTATCTTTTGATTGCGTTGACTTAGAAGGTTAATTTTTTCACAGCTTCAAGGGACTGCAGGCTTGAGTATTTGATATTAATTTCAGCATGCTACCTCTACGCGTTCCAGAGAAAAAGGGTCTTGACAGACAGACAGACAGACAGACAGACGGACAACAAAGTGATCCTATAAGGGTTTCGTTTTTTCCTTTTAAGGTACGGAACCCTAAAAAAAGAAAATTCATCCACAATAAGCTTCACTAACTAACTTATACTTAAACTAAAAAACACAAAAAAAAACAGGACCTCGGCGAGTTAGTGTTAGATCCCAAAGCGACCCGTACCCGGCTCAAAAGTACCGGAAATACCCGCAGCATTCCCGCGTTCTACCGCCAGCGATATCTGTTGAACCAGGTACGAACCAGCCCTGGGATCACAGCCCTTCTCCTGCATCCGTTGCTCAAAGCCCTCACGAAGACCTTTGCCTCTGAACACCAAACAATTTACAATTAATTTGCTCAGCCGCGACCACAAAACAGTCAAGAGTCAGTTTGTCATCGTGGCTGAGCAAATTGATTGTTTTTAGTTAATGAATATCAATTTTAAACTAGTTTCTCGCTCCCCCTACCATTGCGCAATTTTTTCGGTAGGTTGATAAATACGTAGCCAAGGAACGTTATATCTTTATCTAGATATAACGTTCCTTGGCTATGTACCTACCTGTGTACATATAACTATTTTATATGACTTTGTTCCGGTGGAATAATAAAAGTACTTAGCCTAACACTGTGGCCTAACTCCGTATTCCGCGGGAAATTATGAAATTCCTTTCATAGTGCAAATTAACTATACTAGAGAGGTTTTGACGGTGCGTTGTCTGTCGGTCAGTCAGCTGCAGTACCTACTGGTTAATGGGTAGGTATTTATAAATGATTACTTAAGTATATGTACCTATATGCACACCTATATGACGACCGGATAGCCTAGTGGTTAGAGACCCTGACTATGAAGCTTGAGGTCCCGGGTTCAAATCCCGGTCGGGACAGAGTTTGTATGATGAATATGAATGTTTGTTCTCGGGTCTTGGATGTTTAATATGTATATAAGTATGTATTTATCTATATAAGTATGTTTATCCGTTGTCTAGTGCCCATAGTACAGGCTTTGCCTAGTTTGGGACTAGGTCAATTGGTGTCAAATTGTCCCAGATATTTATTTATTATTTATTTATTACCTTTAACGCACCATTTAGTACCAGTATCAGTACTTAGTTGAGGAAGAAAAAAAACAGACATGCGTATTGTCCTAGAAAATGTGTACCTACTTATATTGATTTTGTTGGTGTAGGTATACATGTACGAAAATAAAGACTTGCTTACTTACATAGTTGTTCATTTAAATTTCAACGTACCGTAAAACAACATGGGAGCTCAATATAAGCCTTTTATACGCGTTTTATGCGACGTTTAAGGTTACCCACGGGAGTCTTTCTTAGAGAGGATAAAACTAGGACGGAAAGTATCGAATGACGGTTCGGCAATAGATGTCGCTAGGCAATTTTTTGAATCGCTAGGGACACTTGCAGAACTACTAAGGCTACTTGCAACTTTTGTTTATCTGTAATGGTTTTTATCTTCGTAGCCGTGGCCTGTACATCGAAGGATTCAAACTTTCTTTCTTTTTCGTCTATTTAGATTAGTTTCCGTGACAATTAGTCTAATGCAGGATAGTAGTTTAATGCAACTGTTACATAATGAGTGTTTTAAGGCCTAATTATGTAGAGTTTCATACATTACTTTATTTGCACAGATATCACAAGTACTTTAAGATGGTTTCAGAAGTCGAAGGCATAATAAAGCTGTCACGAATTTGACTGTTTCTTTTTAAATCAGAAACAAACACCGAGCTGACGTTTCGTATCATTTTTTTTTCATTTTTTTATTGTATTGGTTTTTGAAGATGAAAAATGACTTTCGTAATGATGGTCATTAGCTACGGTTTTTGTACGCATAATAGAGGACTTAATGATCTGTGTGCAGATAAACGTGATTTTCTCTATTTTCACTTTTCAGTATTTATACTATGTGTTGATATGTAGCACCCCAAAGCTGTCATTTGTGATGCGTCGTGATACCTGTAAGTGATTTTTGAAACGTCAGCTTCTATGAATGGGACAAAGGACCATTGGGAACATATTTATACACTTTGTCAACATTCATTAATTATTATTAGCTCAAATTAGATGAATAAATATCTTTTGAACTAAAAGCAATTAATTTGCTCACCCGCGAACACAAGCGTAAAACAATCCACGCGGAAAATGTATGTTTTCATGCAAACATCCTCCACTTCCACACGAATCAACATACATATGTCACATTATAGACCCAACTAGCACCACCACCACTATACGCTCACGCATTTCAAACTCTCTACGAGCCCATTCTCAAAGCTCTAAAACCATCGTTGCACCGTTGACAAGCAGGGTGTATGTAATTGGAATTAAAGTGTACTTACCTCATTTCATTGCTCAGCGGTACATAGACTCATGATAATACATAATAACAGTTTTAAATGATTCGCGGTTAATTGCACTAGACATAATGAAAACGGGATATTGACCGCGATTACCTTATAGGTTTGATGAGCTCCCGATATTTCGACGCAGTTACATGCATCATGATCACGGGCAAACGGGTAATCGCGGTCAATATCCCGTTTTCATTATGCCTAATAATACATAATATTTCATATCATAATCATAACAAACGAAAATGCAATAAGCCAGTCTGATATTGCCAATTTAAGGGGTTAACCCAAATTCAAATTTGGACACAATTTTGTCCGTCACTCATTGCAGGTTCCGTAAAAAATAACAGAAATATGGAGGGCTCCGTAATAGAGTTACTGAATTGCCACCGCCGCTGCGTATATTGAAATTTTTAACTCCGACGCATAATTGCGAGTATTTCTTTTATGACATTGACGTTGTCGTTCCTTTTTCCTGACTTAAATATAGGTACCTATGGATAATAAGGCCTAGCTATATGTAATAAAATCAAAAATATCTAATTTCATCAACACAGTATTAAAAAAAAAACGTATATTTAAATTTGAATTTAAATACCTCTACGTTTCGGACGCGACGTTGCGTCCATGGTCTCGAAGGGAGAAGGAAGGGCGAAGAAGAGGAGGGCGAGGGGAAGGGGGTAGGGAAGGGGGGAGGGGAGGGGGAGGGGAAGGGGGCGTTGAGTCCTTTCGAGACCATGGACGCAACGTCGCGTCCGAAAAGTCGAGGTATTAAAATTTAAATGTATGTTTTTTTTTACGCGATTAAGTCCCGAGTATCATGATAATGTGTGAAAATCGCGAAAGTTTAAATCAATACAGAATATTTCAATATTAATCATTATTCATGTACATTTTCTATAAAATATAAATAAAATATGGTGACTTTTGCCATAAGTAACAAAAAAAATTTTGATTAACTGTAGGTACAAGTAACCGCAAAGGCATAGGCCTTATTACCTTTTTATTTTCTTTTGTTAAAAGCGAAAATTGCAGTTTTTCGTTTATATTTTATAGAAAATGTACCTACCTACTTACATAACAAAAGCAATTTACAATGACATTAAATCTAAGCTAAAACTAAATAAACTAAAACTTAAAACTACATTAAATCTAAATAACAAAAAAGTAAAACCGCCTTCAAAAAAAACCTTTGAAAAAAAAAACGTTAAATAAAATGCATTTAGTAAATAAAGCCTAAAGTTTTATGTCCTAGCACTAAGTAGCAGAAATATGAAGTCGGTGCGGTGCGAGCGGAATATTCTTTGAATGAAGCACCGACTTCATATTACTGCTACTTAGTGCTAGGCTATAAAACTTTAGGCTTTAGTTTCTGTTGTCCGAAATAAATGCATTTTATTTTACGTTTTTTTCAAAGGTTTTTTTTTGAAGGCGGTTTTACTTTTTTGTTAAAAGATTTTTATTTCACAATTTTACGTTGATTTAACATTTTCAGAATTATCCTCCAACTCCTAACCGTTAAGGAGTTGTACCTTCCATCATCAGCTCATCAACATGAGATGATGACTACCAGACTAAAAACTTGAATAGCCTTAGAAAATATATGAAACGCGTAATAAGTGCCTATAAAATTTGAGGGTTGCCCTCATTTCCCTGGGATCCCATCATCAGATCACGACTTGGTGACAATGGGACCACCCCAAAAGTATACCCTTTCGAATAATGATTTAACATTTTAAGAATTATCTTCCAACTCCTTAACGGTTAGGAGCTGATGAGCTCATCAACATCAGATGATGACTACCAGACGCAAATACTTGAATAACTCTAGAAAATATATGAAACACATAATACGTGCCTATAAAATTTGAGGGTTGCTCTCGATTTCCCTGGGATCCCATCATCAGATCATGATTTGGTGACAATGGGACCACCTCAGGAATATACCCTTTCGAATAAAAAAAGAATTTTGAAAATCGGTCTACAATTGGCGGAGTAATCGATGTACATACATGAAAAAAAAAAATACATACAGTGGAACGTAGAACCTCCTCCTTTTTTTGGAGTCGGTTAATAAGGCCCCCGTGGCATGGTGCCCAAAAGGCTGGAAGCGTTACTACGCTGAATAGCGATGCTGATTCTTACATTATGATTCATTAACATTTAAACTTAATGGTTATTTTCATTTATTATAAATATTCCTTAATTAGGCCTTATTACCCGACTGGCCTACTGTATATTTTAAACATTCATGGATTGTTATTGAAACGGAAATATGAGAGGACTTAGATGTCGGGGATGATTTAGGTACCTATAATGAGTACAGAGTTTTGATATTTTAAAGTTAAAATCGACGATCAAAAAGACGAATATTAAATAGACCGTAATTACAGAGATACGTAGTAGTCCGTCGGGTTAGCAGGTATGTAAGATAGGAAGTCGAATTTGTATATCATGGGACACTTTGACACCAATTGACCTAGTCCCAAACTAGGTAAAGCTTGTACTATGGGTACTAGACAACGGATAAACATACTTATATAGATAAATACAAGACCCGAGAACAAACATTCGTATTCATGTCCCGACCGAGATTTGAACCCGGATCTCAAGCTTCATAGTCAGGGTCTCTAACCACTAGGCTATTCTGTCGTCTAAAGCCAGACTATATACTTTTACTACATTTGTATGTATTCAGCATTAACAACCTGTTAAAGATTAATTAATAGCACCATGTTCACGCTCGATCCTGGGTGGTCCTTAAATACTTGCTTGTAACCAGAAACAAAGTTGCCTGATAAAATGCAGTTTTGTTGCGAAGTGGTTGTAAATTGTCTAAATGGACTTTGCTTGTAGTTTACTGCTCCCGCGGCGGCCACAGACGCATTATCGACGGATAACACCCTATATATAGGTCACTATACTATCCTTAGAGTTGACATTTATTTTACAACTGTCCTGTACGACTTTTCCCAGAACGTAAAGGTTGACGAAGTTTTTTTTAACATGAAGTGGTGGTAGTGTTACGTGAAGCCATTGAAATAAGTCGTCATCCCATTTTCAACCGTGATATCTAGTGCATGGTCAGTGACCTCGAGTTGGAGGACTGTGTTAAAATACTGCATCACCGTTTAGTGTAAACCTTTACAGAGTGACGTGATCAGTGTCGTCTGCTACCCTACATTTTACAGTAGGAAAAATGACAATGAAAATGAGGCTAGTTGGCCGATACTGTCAGCTGCGCTTGGTGTGCGTCTTGCTGCCGATCGAATTCGATGTCGTAATGACTTTTCGATATCGAATTCGATTTTTCGAATTTGACAACCAACGTAATTTACAATCATAGTGAAATAAAACGGATCCCTCACGTACTTATATAAGTCGAGTTTTTACAAAAAAAAACAGTTTACGAAACGTCAGCTCGGTATGTTTGTCTATGGTTTAAAAAAAACAATCAAATTCGTGACAGGTATGGGTATGATATATCCCTTCGGCTTCTAACCCATCTTAGAGTACTTATAATATGTGTGTAGATAAAGTAATATATGCAACTCCACATAATTAGGCCTTAAAACACTCATTATGTAGCAGTTGCATAAACTACTATTAGTGATAACTATTGAATAAAATATTATGTAGTAGGTACGTACGGTCCCTGTTTATCTTTTCTACCACTTTGCTTTAGAAATAAGTTAGTATTGTTATAGGAATCGAAGCACAATTGTTGCTTTATTAGAAGAGTATTCAATGTAGATATAGGGATTCGATCCTACGTTCTATTTACACATTATAGTCCTTAATTCACAAACGATAATTATTTAAGTACCTACACAAACACTTTTTCCTTATTTGGCTTTGGTCAACGATGAATAAGCCAGCCCCGTAAAATACAATAGAAATATGAAAAACAACACAAAGTATAGACACAGGAAAGAACAACCGTTTCAATAAAACAAAATGAACTTAAAAATAGTTATCCTTTAGTTTAAGAAACTTCGCCAATAAGACTTTAAAAACAAGGTGTATTTTATTTCTATTGGACATAGAATAATAGACATTCATGAATGACAGGGATGAATAGAACTGTATGTAATTGAATCAGAGGCAGCGAATGAAAACATTAAGTATTGCATTGCCATTGCATGATGCTGTGTCAACAGACGTATTGGCCTGCAGTGGGATGAAGCTACGAAAAAGGCTATCTGGTTGCGGAGATATAAACGAAGTTTTTAAAGTAAAAACTGATAACTGACCGGTTAGATCTCCAAGCTTGCAGCGGATGCAATGCCATAACTTCAGTACGTGACTGATTAGATCTCAGATCCGCACAGAAACCTGATCAGTATTTATACCTATCCATTAATTGTTTATTATGGGTAAACTGTTATAATTGTAGGCTGTTATAGCAGCTTATAGCAGAGATGATTGGAAGAAACTCCACCGACAATAGTGTAAGTCTTAAATTTGATGATGATGTAATAATTGTAGAACATGCCATTAGATCTAAAGATTAAGAACAAAATTACATTAAAATGTGCAGCAATGTGTGAATTGTATCGCATTACTATAATATAATAATATGTTTTTGCTGTATAGTTAAGCACGAACATATTAAGACAGTTTTAGTTATTAATTGGCTTCGATAACGTACTAATTAGCCACAAGTAATCCGATTTATCCGCATTCGTTGCTGCGTGTTCTTAATTCACGCTCGGTTGGCATCGATTATTAAAAATGAAAACTGGACGCATCGGTGGGAGGCCGATCGGAACGGGTCACTTGATTCCATACGATTGTATACTGTGCTACCAAAAACGCAGCCCTGCGTGACTGACATACGCGTACTGGACTTTCATCGCGTAGGTGGTCAGAGCATTAAGCCAAACGGAGACGTCGATAATACTCATCGAAAAAATCCGGGGGCAAGACAGCATTCGTATACGAACGTCAATACAATTCATACGTAAAGCCTCGGCACTTCTCGATAACATTACTACGAGTAGGTACTTATGCACGCAAAGAAATAAATTATTTAAACATTAGTTAGTTACATATTCTTTGACATTAGCCTGAGCTTCTTGCGCTCAATCAAACCCACACATGCATAAAATTATTATTATGTATGACCGCTGCTCATAATTATATTTGTTATTATTTTAAGTAAGTACTAAATTTCGTAAAGGCTAGCTTTGACCGAAAGACCGTCTTTTATGAAATGCCTTTGAGACTTTTTACTGAGGTTTGAGTGCGAACTTTTTAAATAATGTGTTCACAATTTTTTTTACGTAAAATTCCTGTCCTAAATTTTGAAATAAGTATTCACACTGACTCGACGTTTCTAAAAATATGTAACGTAACTTTTAACTAACTTTTTAAACAAATCTGACAGACATACATCGCTTAAGTAATCGAAATAGCTGAGGCTGAGACTTTCAGTGCGTGATTACTTTTCCTTATTTCATTAATTTGGCTGCGGGAATTGATTATTACATATTGTTGTCTCAGGGGGACCACGGAGATGTAAAAAGGAATAAACAGAAACAAAAAGAAATACGATTGCGATGATTGATGACAATGCGCGGAAGAAGCTCCAAATGAACAGGATGATCAAGCCCCTGCCTTTTGTTCCGCTAACGATGCAGAATTCAATTACTCGTTTATCGAGCAGACAAACAGTTTCTGGTGACAATCAAAGTGCAAAGTTTTATACCAACAACGTTAAAAGGGGAAGCGGGACATAGCTTAGAATAGACAATACTGTTCGTAGTTTGATAAATGCCTGGAGTTACTGATGTAAATAGGTATTAAATAATGATGTCATTTGTAATTACGAACATATTCCGGAAGGCGAACGCTCTATTTGACCGAGTGGAAACGGCAGTGAGGACTTGCTAACGGAACACACGTTAGTGAGCTTTATGTCACAAAATAATCTAAATAAATACATCTGTTTTCTAATGTAAGACCTACTGTTCTACACGTTGGAGTAACGACAACGATAGAGTTAAAAAAATACAACAAATAGGAGAAAAATCTGAAGTCTGTTTACGTCTAAAAGGGTAAAACGTGCCGTTTGTGCGAAAGTGGCACAAACGATCCTTAATAAACCACCTAGATTCCAACCGTATGAGTGCTCTGATGTTAAACAGCGCTGTGAAACAAATCAATCTTACGAGTACTATATTGAATTACAGAATCATTTTGCTTTGTTATCAACATCTGGGTTGTTTATTGGCAGTGGAATTCATTTGTTTAATTCAGTTGCGAGTTTTCGTCACTGTCGATTTTCGGTGCTTTAAGTCGATTGTGCTTTCGTGTTTTTCAAGAAGTTGTAGAGAATATAATTATTCAATTACGTGTAACTTTTTTTTTGTCATCTATTCAGTCACGGTTCTACTAATAGGTATTTGACTTAATGCTTTCACATAATTTAAACGTAGAGTTAAGATTAAACGTATGCAAGAGGTGAAAACTTTTCTCCACATATTTAAAAATAGAAACCTGGACAAGTGCGAGTCGGACTCGCGCACGAGGGTTCCGTAGAAAGATTTGAACGCTTTTCCCCGTGTTTTAAGAAGTCCAGTGTTAGCAGAGCCCTCTGCTCTTAAGCTAAATGTACGCAGTGTGGGGTCATCTTATATTGGTCAATGAAATCTACAGACAGACATAAGAATTTAAGATTTTGAGACTTTTCTGAGTGGTTGTGCTATAAGAGCTACCTTCATACCAAATTTCAAATTTCTAGGACAACTGGAAGTATCCTTTAGGTTTTCTCAGTACGGCGAATTGTATGGAAACCACCTTTTTAATGACTATCTTTTGATTGTGTTCACTTGGAAAGTTGATTTTTTTTACATCTTCAATGGACCGCAGGCTTGAGTATTCGATATTAATTTCAGCATGCTACCTCCACGCGTTCCAGAGAAAAAGGGTCTTGACAGACAGACAAACAGACGGACAACAAAGTGATTCTATAAGGGTTCCGTTTTTTCCTTTTGAGGTACGGAACCCTAAAAAACAGTAAAATTTATTGCACTTGCAATAACGAAACCTCACTCGCATTGTTTATACACTGTAGTCGGGGTTTGTTTTATGTTCAGGAACTGTATACATACAGTCATCATGGTAATAATTGCTATTGGATATTTACCTATGTATTTATATTTAGCCTTTTTGTGGTACAATTATGACGGAAAAACTTTGAATAAAATGGAAAAGCATCCATTTCTCCAACGTCAAAATGCGCTTGTCGAACTGATCAAACCCGGCCCAACTCAGCCCACCAATTAAAGAGTTCCGCTCAATTAATATGAACTCTTAAGAAACACTCCAAATTTCTGGAACGTCGAATGATCGTGAAAAATTCAACGCAAGAAGTTTACCGCCGCCTTTTCACTCTTGGAAAGAAGTTTATTTATCCGATATATAAGTCAGGCAACTCTCAAGTTATTCATAGATTTCGCTTTTGGTTTAACAAACTAAAGTGCAATGAACGCTTGTGTCACAAGATAAGTTTTAATTTCGCGTGCAAGCAGGTAATAACGATCGAAAGAGATTTTTTTTTATACCTAATCTTGACTTTAGTTCGACGGTGAGCCTGCTGTGCTTTAGTACTATTAGTTATTCTGTGATATTACACGGACGAAACTTTTGTTTTTTTAATACCACTAGTATTTTTCTGCTCACGTAGCACGGGCACAACTGCTTGTGGTATTCTTTGTGAAACGCAGTTTCTACTCAAGCGTAAAAACGAACGTAGCTTAAAGGGTTTTTGCGAAGCCATGTGGTATCGCACATAAAGACTTTTGTGCCGTTAAAAGAATTCCTAGTTTTTCTACGTTTTGCAAAAATAACATGAAAACAAAGTGCCGTGTGTGTATTTGCTGTGTTGGATATTTTAGTAAAATTGCTAAAGAGACCCTTACTGCTTTGCTAATTCATTTGAAATTGTATTAAAATATAAACAAGTTTATCTACACACATAATTGTCATAAGTCCTTTCTAATGCGTTCAGTGTCTATGGGCAGTGGTGATCGCTTACCATCAGTTGACCCACTTGCTCGTTTGCCTTCTTTCTCGTATAAAACTTAATGAAACTTAACTCGAACTATCTGGATTAAATTAGCTTTTGATTGGAAAAAAAACTGCGGTCAAAACAGCCTACGATTATAAGAGATATTATTATGGACTACAGTGCCACAGATGAGATGCACCCGGGACGAAGATACACACGTCAGACTTCCAACACCCCTATTCTTTTTATACCACGTCAGTACTGCTGTCTAGGAACGCTTGCAACACCAGAAGTATCACACGTGCGTTAAAAAACGCTACATAAAGCGCTATATCTCTTGAACACCTATCGTATACCTACTATATATATATATATATTTTATACGACGAGGAAGGCAAACGAGCAAGGGGGTCACCTGATGGTAAGTGATCACCACTGCCCATAGACACCCACAACCCCGGAGGGTTCGCAGATGCGTTGCCAACCTAGAGAGCTAAGATGAAATGCCTCTTGTGCCCGTAATTACACCGGCTGTCTTACTCTCCACACCGGAACACAACAGTACAAGCACTGCTGCTTAGCGGCAGGATTGGCGAGTAAGATAGTGGTAGCGATCCGGACGGACCTCGCACAAGGTCCTACCACCTGCAAAACCCACAAACCCGCGTATATATGCTACTTACACACTGAGCAACGCGTAAATGATATATAAGTCCGGCCGACGCTCCGCTGCCCTCATAAACTATTGAATGAAGGATTATGTCGATTCTATCATGTTTCACGGTATCAATACGCACAGCTCTTAGTTTAAAGCACGCATGCACGATTGACCACTAAAACCGATTCACCTGAATAAGTGTTCGGGCGTATTCCACATGGGTGCGTCGCGAGCTCGGCTCTTTGATCGCCATCGCCAAGTGCGTCGCATTGACACGCAGTGCCAAGATACGGAGTGTAAACCGGTTAATCTGTTTCTCTCTTGTGTTTAAAAAAAAGGACAGCAATATTTCGGGTGTGTACAGGGGCTTCAAAAAGGGCCATATTTTTGCTGAAATATGTGGCCGGCAACTATAGGAGTCTTTGTCTAGCTTTCATAATAAGACTCAGACAGTAATATTTAGATGCCGGCCACATATTGCAGAAAAACGTTGCAAGATTAGAAGCCGCTTTTATTTCCCTATCGAATCACTAATTTTCACTTAGCATACAAACGAAATGCATATAAAACAGTGCATATTTTCAGGGAACATCTATAGTCAATTTGAAAGTGCAAAATGAATTAAATATTTAATAGTCAATTTATAATTACATAATAAGGTTTAAAAAGCGTAACACACAAAAGGATAAAGCTCAAAAAGTATAAATTCCCGTCTGAATCCACTACACAATACACTCTTTTTCTTCGGGCAGTCGTGTAAAATAGTTATTTGTTATACAAGGGTGCAAAGTTGTATTTTACCAGCGAGTGGTTCTAAAATAGAATCCTGAGCGTAGCGAGTGTTTCAACACACGAGAAGTAAAATACATTTGCACCCGTGTGTAACACAAAACTTTTCACCTCACTGTAGCGAGGAAAGCGCAACATGCAAAAAAACAGCTCATAAAAATAAATCTTCGTCACTGGAATCACTTTTTCTTTACGATATTATAACAAAAACTCTGGAAGTTGTGTATTTTTACGTGACTCGGAGTCGGTGACAATTTTTTTGTTGACAATGTTGACATTTATGACGATGCGTTTTGAAATTGCATCGACTCAACTTGTGCGTTCAGAATTATACTCAACATCATTATAAAAAACAAACGTTCCTCATAGAATTATAAGGACCACTAAATAAAGCTGAATTTGTTATTTTTTATTAAATTCTCAAACCACTTATCATTTATTTAATGATAATTAATACCGAACGAACCATTATTATTAGCGTTTTACATTTTGTTATCTGTCAAAACCTACTTGAACACGCTCCACTCCAAGGTCAAATTACTTTCCCCACTTGTGGATAAAATGCGATTTTACCCGCTTGTATTAAAGGATAAAAGACGGCTTTCCGAGGTAGTGAGGGAAAAACAAATAAACGACGCTTCGCACATTGACGCGATACTAACCTATGTCTTCCACTAGACCCAATTATGTCAAATGATATTATTTGTCCTGATTATTATTTCAAATGTTTTGTATGTTAGTTTGTAAATGTTGTGTCATTAGTTCTAATGAACGTGATTGCAAATGTTGTTATGATTATGACACATGAGCGTTATATTATTTAAACGTTATGTAACAAATCTTTGCACTTCGTTGCAAGCCAAATATTTGTTATGATATGACAGAGTACAAATACAAATACAAATACAAAAATCTTTATTTGTTCAACATAGGTTAGTACAAAGATCTTAAATGCTGAAGTGTCGCTATGTTGCGCCGCAAGGCATACAAATAGTCGTGATGCATGCACACACACATGTTCACGATAATAGATGCTTAATTACAGTCGGTTAGAAATTCATTTATCGAATAATAAGCTTTTGACACTAGAAAGTTACATAAAGTTTTTTTGAATTTAGTCATATTATCTATATTTATTATATTTTCCGGTATCTTGTTATAAATTATAGGGGCCGTTCCCAATACACTTTTCCGAAATAGTGCAGTTCTACCGGGAATGGGCCCTTATTTTATTCCTAAGGCGAGAGCTCTTAAAATTTTGGAATAAGTGCCAGTTACATCTCACAAAAATTACCACTTCATATATGTATAAGCAAGGCAGAGTCAGTATGCGTAATGACTGAAAGTGTGGCTTACAAGAGTCGAGTTGATGAAGGCCGCGCAAGGCTCTAACACACCTTTTCTGTGCTTTGAATGCCAGTTCTCTATCGGTTCCCAGATCGGTGCCCAGAATATGATGGCGTATCTAAGCGTCGATGTAACATAAGCATGGTAAGCTGTTAACACACTGGACTCACTCACAACTTTTCTTAAATTATACAAGGCAAATGAAAATTGATTTAGTTTCTTACATATAATTTCAATTTGGTTCCTCCATTTCAACTTATTATCTAGACTTAATCCTAAAAATCGTGTAATGTCCGTTTCATCAATTTTCTGTCCCTTATAAGCTATATGTAAATTGTGTGTGTTATTTGTTCTTTGAGTAGTTATAAGGTTCAGTTAAGATCTCGGCATTTAACCTTTTCTTTCGCATGCTTTGCAGGTGTCGCGTGATCTGGTAAAACAAAGACGACAAAATCACCAAATAAAAGACTAAAACATAAACATACACAGCAAAGTTAACTCTTTTATACTACCGAGAGAAAGCCGAAGTTAACCTTAACCTATGGAGTAATTCTTGGTCATAGCACCAGTTACCAGCAGTTAAGTAGCTAAGGAGCAATATTGTTTACTATGTAGGTAGCTTTTATTTCCATAGTAAACCTAGTTTAACCTTTACGTGATGGATGACGGATCTATTTTTAATCTAATACAAGCTCTGATCTCTCGCAATATTATGAGTACGTAATCATTTTGAGTAAAGTTCCATATTGCTGAAAACAAATTGAAAGATGATATAGGTAGGTAGGGTGTAGGTGGGTTTAAGCTTTCTAAAAATATGTTATCTAACTTTAATTTAAAAACAACAAACGTTCCTCAATGTAGATCTGTTTAAACATTATTGTATTAGTTGTGTTTTAGTAAACTAAATGGATAGCTCGCGCATGTAACTTGTTTCGCACTAATCCAGTCCTTCCTCTGAATGTGCACGCTTTTTAGGGTTCCGTACCTCAAAAGGAAAAAACGGAATCCTTGTAGGATCACTTTGTTGTCCGTTTGTCTGTCTGTCTGTCAAGACCCTTTTTCTCTGGAACGCGTGGAGGTAGCATGCTGAAATTAATATCAAATACTCAAGCCTACGGTCCCTTGAAGCTGTGAAAAAATTAACCTTCTAAGTCAACGCAATCAAAAGATACAGTAATTAAAAAGGCCATTTCCATACAAATTGCCGATTTCCAAAAATCTAAAGGGTACTTCCAGATGTCCTAGAAACTTGAAATTTGGTATGATGGTAGCTCTTATAGCACAACCACTCCGAAAAGTCTCGAAATCTTGAATTTTTATGTCTGTCTGTAGATTTCGCAGACCAATATAAGTTGACCCCACACTGCGTACATTTTGCTTAAGACTTCTTAAAACACTGGGGAAAAGCGTTAAAATCTTTCTACGGAACCCTCGTGCGCAAAACCGACTCGCACTTGGCCGGTTTTTTTTTAAATGAAAATGCGTCTTATGCATGTCCCGTGCTCGGGGCAACAGGGGGCTTATGGGGCTCTCCCATATAGAGTGTGGATATATGCATTATAAACCACACGCATACCCTATTAGTCATCTCGACTTATTGTGAGTGATCTGCTTGTTTCCGAGGGTCGAGCTCGACTTTACGAATACTGCGTAACGTAAAGTCGAATAGTAAACATTGTCCAGTTTGTATGACGTTTGGAACAGCGCCCGCCCGTGAGCGTATTAGGAACAAAAATTTTGTATGAGGTTTCTCGATCTCGATACGATAACCGTAACGTTACGCAGCTTTCGTAAAGTCGTGCTCGACCTTCAGTACGACTAAATGTCACGCGAGAGATTCATGTAAGAGTTCCCACACCCCAGAGGCCCAGAAGCGGACCTTTGCTCTCAGCGTCATTCTTTATTATTTAGAAATATAGTTGAAATTGTTTTCTACTAAAAAACCAAACTAAAATAACGGGAAAACACAAAAAATTGCTGTAAATATTTTAGAAACAAAATGAGAACTAAGTAGGTACATTTACTCATTACGCACCTAGGTACTGTTATAACCGATTTTAAAAGCGAACAGTTAAAAAAACTGTAATCGGATTAGATGGGTGAGTAATTGGAACAAAAATTAGTTGTGGTGTTACAATTATCATAATAATTGTATTTATTTAGAAATGTATTTATTTTGTCTATTTTAGGCACTGTTTGTAAATTTAAGTAAGTTTACGGAACAAAAACTGCCAAGGTCAAGCATCGCATTTAACGACGGTACAGCTAGCTTCCTTTAATTTAACTGTAAGTGTACGAATGGGATTTAAGTACGAAGACCTTTCCTTAAGGGCTCCCTTAAAATTAAGTTAATAAACTCGGAATGGGTACTTAAGCGGTAGCACTTCCCAAGTATATCAAGTCTGGACCACTTCTATTTACCTAGTACCTCTTTCTGTTTTGTCCTGTATTATGAAGCTTATACTTAATGCTGCCAAGTGCCAGTGAAGTCACCTGGATGTAATTGCCAAATATCCGTGTCGCGATCGCTTTTTACCTGAAGGACAGAGCGAGATGATGACAAACATTTGGCAAACATTGCCAAGTCAAGTGCTACATGCTTGCGCGTAAAATTAGGGCTCAAGCTGTTTAAGTTATAGGAGCTATAATTGATTGTAGAAATCTTTTAATTTGAGAGATGAATTTTGATCCCGTAATAGCGTAGACTACACACGCTAACGTGGATTTTAATTAAATTTATGCTCGGATTTACACTGATTATGAGGTTGGTGTAAATTAGCACATTAAAATTGACCTTTATTTAATCTGATTGAGTTGTTACTAATTATGTCATCTAAAACTAAGTATGTCAATCTCAAAATGTCAACAACATCAGCTATTGGCATCGCGAACCGAGTTTTTATTGACTAGTCCGTATTCACTAGACACTTGCGATTTGACGACTCGTACGTAATAGAAACGATGTTAGCATAATTCCGTCCGACGTCTTTCCTCTTTCCCGTGTTGTCTATTTTTAGCCCTTGCAAAAATGTTTTCCATTTAACAAAACTGACGGGCTTATCTGGTTCAGATTGAAATATAATGGCGTTTGTATAAATGGACGTGGAATTACAGATTGTTTCCACATTTTAGGGTTCCGCACCTCAAAAGGAAAAAACGGAACCCTTATAGGATTACTTTGTTCTTCGTCTGTCTGTCTGTTAAGACCCTTTTTCTCTGGAACGCGTGGAGGTAGCATGCTCAAATTAAATAATCAAGCCTGCAGTCCCTTAAAACTGTGAAAAAATTCAACTACTAAGACAACGCAATCAAAAGATACAGTAATTAAAAAGGTCTCTGGGGAATAGCGGGATAAAGTTTTGTGCGAAACCCTCGGTGCGTGAGTCGGACTCACACTTGTCCTTTTTTTTTTCGAATAAAGAAAACTTTAATTTTACGTAGCGTGGGCGTGGGGCCTGTTCTTGTCATCAAAGTAAGGAAACCCGATGACAACCTATGATGATAACCTACGAGCAAAGGTAATTCGGTCGTGGTGTGTTTGTGTTTACGCTTGTAGGCGCCTTGATGTCTTGGGTAATTGGATAATATCGACATAATGTAATGTAGTTTGCGATCACAGACGTATGGAGACCCAGTCAATTGCAAGCTTTTCATGGGGCCGTAGGCGACGTGAAAAGTCCTTTGATACATAAAATAACCGTAGATTCATTGTTGTAGTTTCCTAACTTCGCGACATAATAAAGAGTTTTGGCTCCTGAAATGAGTTATAGAATTATTACGATAACTATACTAAATAAAATATCATGCAACAATTGAAACCAATAATATCTAATCCCAAACTAGGCAAAACTATGGGCAACGCAGATAAATATGCCTAATTACTATACCTTACATACTAAACATCCAAGACCCGAGAACAAACATTCGTGTTAACAGACATCCGTATTCATCAGCAAATTATCAGCACCGACCGGGGATTGAACCTAGGACCTCAAGCTTCATACCTAGTCATGCAGGTTCGCTTCTTCACTAGGCTATCCAGATTAGACGCGGTTCAAACGAATAAATTGTAATTATTTCACTTTTGCTCCCATCACTCATCTGATGGTAAATTCGCAAGTAACATTCCTTAAGTCATCACTTTGACCTCGGACCTCAAACCAAAACAAAGCCTCAGGCTATTTTTAGAGTCCTCAGAAGATAATTCGCCTTGATGTATTCGGTAACTTTGGATAAGGCTCTGGATAAGTTTCGGGTTAACTTTGAAGATACGGAATTGGCACTTTAGATTACGTTCGTTAATGTTTGAGAGAAGTCATAATAGCTGGGCTTATGGAAAAGTCAGTGTTTTTTGTAGTTTATAAGGTCTCTTCGTCGTCCGCCCTTATTTCATGTCTATATGGGGTCAGCTCTAATAATAAACATTCTCCAGACTCGTAAGGTTCTCCGATTTCAATTTGATTTTAAGATGATATCGAGGAGGCTTGACTGCGCTCATGTGTACCAATAAGAAAGTTTCATTTTGAAGGTTACATAAAGTGGTATTATTAAATTTATTGTTCATCATTATCATCATCATGTCAGCCGAAAGACGTCCACTGCTGGGCCTATGCCTCCCCCAAGGCTCTCCACTCAGACCGGTCTTGTGCTTAAATTGATTGTTAAATTAAACTGTTTCCTTACATCTGACTAAAATAGAATTAAGTAAATAACTTGCAACTATCATAATATTAATTTTGTTATCTGAGGATCATCATGTCAGCCGAAAGACGTTCACTGCTGAACATAGGCCTCCCCCAAGGCTCTCCACTCTGACCGGTCTTGTGCTTTCCGCATCCACCGCGGTCCCGCGATCTTTACTATATAGGTCGTCGCTCCATCTTGTTGGATGCCTACCGACAGCTCGTCTCCCGGTCCGTGGACGCCATTCGAGAACCGCCATTCAGTTCTGCGAGAAATGTGCCCGCCCACTGCCACTTAAGTTTCGCAATTCTTCGGGCTATGTCGGTAACTTTAGTTCTACTGCGGATATCATCATTTCTGATTCTGTCCCGCAGAGAAACCCCGAGCATAGCCCTCTCCATCGCCCTCTGAGTGACTTTGAGCTTCCTTATGAGGCCCATCGTTAGCGCCCACGTTTCAGATCCGTAAGTCATCACTGGCAACACACACTGGTCAAAGACTTTTGACTTCAAACACTGCGGTAATTTGGACGAAAAAAAAACTGAAATAAAGACTATGTGAGGACAGATTATACTTATTATTATTTTCGTATTCCAGTGCAGTATTTAGTCGTAGTTTTCTTTGGAAAATTCTTGTCCGGCTGAGACGAAAAGTAAACCAAGTTCTAAATGATTCGCGGTTTTGCATTAGACATAATGAAAACGGGATATTGACCGCGATTACCTTATAGGTTTGATGAGCTCCGATATTTCGATGCAGTTGCATGCATCGAAATATCGGGAGCTCATCAAACCTATATAAATAATGAAATTTTAATATACATAATGAATTTGCATTAGTCATAATGAAAACGGGATATTGACCGCGATCACCTTATAGGTTTGATGAGCTCCCGATATTTCGATGCATGCAACTGCATCGAAATATCGGAGCTCATCAAACCTATAAGGTAATCGCAGTCAATATCCCGTTTTCATTATGTCTAAACCAAGTTCATTACAAAGATCGAGTTGTTTGTATGCAGAGTGTCGTGAATAAATGTTTTGCGGTATTGAGGTGAGAAATCGAAAAGAATGGCTTTAATTTTAATAGTATTAGGTACATGGATACCATTTCAAATGCTGTAATTTTCGGGTGGTGGGACCTTGTGCGAGGTCCGTCCGGATCGCTACCACCATCTTACTCGCCAATCCTGTCGCTAAGCAGCAGTGCTTGCACTGTTGTGTTCCGGTGTGGAGAGTAAGACAGCCGGTGTAATTACGGTGTAATTTCATCTTAGCTCTCTAGGTTGGCAGCGCATCTGCAAACCCTCCGGGGTTGCGGGTGTTTATGGGCACTGGGCAGTGGTGATCACTTACCATCAGGACCGTGTTTTATAAAGCTACAAGTTACAATTTACAAGCGGCAGTCTCATTCTATCACCTTTTGTTAGAAAGAGACTTCCGCTTGTAAATTACAACTTGTAGCCTTATAAAACACGACCCAGATGACCCACTTGCTCGTTTGCCTTCCTCGTCGTATAAAAAAAAAATTGTGTGAATAAATAAATGGCTTATTTGCACTGAAATGATTAAAAGTTGTTAGTGAATTGGACCAATTACTGAATGTACGGAATTGTTATTTATTAAATTAATGACGCACTAATCAATTAGGGAACTGATAGGATGTACCGCCGTAGGATGATCTATTATTCAATTGTATGCAATGTGAAGGTAAATAACAAAGGTTGGGGTTAGTTAATTTATATTCAATGACGCTCCACGGAAGTTTTTGTTGCACTCCACTGTGTTAATTTTGATTGTATGATTATAAACTATTAGCTGTTGCCCGCGTCTTCGTCCGCGAAGATTTCGGTTATCGCTATCCCGCGGGAACTATATAATTTTCCCGAATAAAATGTATTAACTATCTTCTTACCAAATTTCATCTAGATTGGTGCAGCGGTTTTCCCGTGAAGAGGTAACAAACAGACAGTCAGAGAGACAGAGTTACTTTCGCATTTATAATATTATAGTTAGGATTTAAGACTGTTGAATTCCTTTTCGTAGTTCGTTGTTTTTGTTATTTTGTGTATAGTGTATTTGTGTCTCTGTCTGTGGCATCGTAGCTCGTAAACGGATAGACTTATTTGGATACCGTTTTTTTAATTGAAAGTTAGTTTAATGGGGATGGTTCTTAGTTAAAATTCGTTAAATGGCATTTAGACATTATTGTACTTTGAACAAATAAAGCTTGTAGTTATCAATACAAAACAATGACTGGAGGCGGTGTTGTTTATTGCGCGAAAGGGTTTGGATTAGATCAAGTATACTTAACTAGGTATTTAGTTCATAAAGTACTAGCTTACGTCCCCAACTACGCCTTTATGGAAGAATAAATTACCCTCCTTTGTCAAAAAAAAAAATGCCAAATATCAAAGTCGCCACCTGTAGTGCCTTCTTCGAGCTTTGCGTTGTCTTACTCTAGTACTTTGAGCTGTGTGTTGTTGCAGAATAATATAGCTAATATATCTATAGGTAATTATAATTATAGGATACTCTTCTTCTTCTGTACTACTTATAGATTTCAGGAGGAGGAAACATCGAACCGTGCGCTCCCACCGCCTTATAGTGAGATACGAATCTTGACCCAATTCATTAACGAGAGCCTCGAGAGACGTTTGAGTTGATTCCGTATTGGTTGACAATACGGAATCAACTCAAACGTCTCTCGATCATCAAATGCAAAATCTTTGTCAAGTGTCATTTGAGTTCTCTATTTGGTATTGATGATTTAGGTTATTAATAAAACACTGTTGATAAACAACCTGATTGATGACGAGCGAAAAGGAGACACTTCTGCTATATGGTTCAAAAACTAGGTTTAGTTATAATTAATAGCTAAAAACACCAAATGATATGATCTGTGCCAGTCAGGCAACTAACGAAACCAAAACACTGCGCTGTCAGGGGTAGGGTTTAAATTTCGAAGCGAGCCATAAACTATAAACAGCTCCACCCAGTCGACAACACGATAAACAAGCTTATGAAAATAGAAGCAGAAAATAAGTATCGCACCTCAACCCTTATAATACACCTTTAGCATTCCGTTTCTAAAAGAGCAACCAAGGATCCCCGCGATATGTAAAATTTATACGGGCCTCAAAATCTGCAGGTGCCTTCTCTATAATATTATTCAAGCAACACAGGGCTGAGGTTGGGTACATTCATATAAGTATTTCGCGGGGTTGAAAGCGGGTTCTGGCCTAAGTGTGCATTGATGTGGTGGAGGAAAAAGTTTCTTGCAATTTCTCTAGAGTCCTCCACTACCCGTACCCAGAAATTGGCCCTTAAGAGATAATAGAAAATGATTTTCAGCGCCGAAATTCTTGTGTAAACTTCCGGTGTTGTGAGTTTAGTGTTGATGGAATAGCATGTTGCGCGGTGAGAATGTTGACGGAAATGGACTGTTTTTACGAAATTTGGTGACGAATTTTATGATGATTATAAACTATTGCTAAAACTGAATTAATAAATAAATTTTTCAACACTGTCGTTTAAACATCGGTTTCACAATTCTCTTGTGATGTATTTGAGGATAAATTCCCCCTAGTATTATTCCAAATTCTTTCAATTTAGGCATTGCAAATATTTCCATTGTTCGATTTTTTCACTTCAGCTTCGATACTATCTTATAAAAGATTCCAATATCACGGTTCTGTCACAATAATATGAGAAAAGTGACAATTTTATCCAACATCTTATTATTACATCCCAATATTACGCGGCGGGCCTCGATATAAGAAAATCCTATGACAATAAAACCTGCCTATCGGTCTTGTTTATGAATTTTTACGCATTTTGTTGGCGTTTTCGTGAAAAGATCTTCGGCAAAATTACCATTTTATCGTTGTTAAAATACCTTCTTCGTATAATTTAGGAATTCAATTTTTATGTAAGATGACTTGTTCTCTTACTTGTATTGTAATATTGTCTGTATGTGCAGCCGCGTCTATTATTATCTTGTTCTTACACCGTATTTTGATAATAATTATTTTAATACAGTTCATCATAAAGCAGTAGGTACTTTTTGTAGCAATGTATGTATCGTGCGAAAAGATCGATATTTCGCACTAGTGCTTTTTACTTTTTTAAGGCGCCTTATCGCTGGCAACGGAGGATGATAATGATAATATAGGGCCACGCCCACGCGCTCCTGGCTCACCGCCTTTAGTTTCGCTGTATTTTTTTCGCAATTGTATTAAAAACCTCGTTTGGTACACATGCGGAAGTGTCATTTTCCGCACACGTATCAAATAGTTCTATTACAGTGTAAGGGACTATTCAAGTTAAAAAAAAAACACTTTATTAAGTCGTCAAATAACGATAACTGTTTATTTATTGGCATATCGATAAGTTTAATATGAAACAAAAAAATTCATTCATACAAAACGGTTATCAAGGTCACAGCTTATACATACAACAAATCGAATCCATTGTCTGTCCCCAAATTCAGAGCTCACGTAGTATAACCTAAACATTTGAAGACCGATGCCAATGAATATTCGATGCGCACACGACGTTAAATATTTCGTTAGAAAGTCTCCATGGGTTTGTTATTCCATCCATGGAGGGACGTGTGAACATAAACATTACACTGATTTTGTGTGTCTTTAGTCGTAAAAGCGGTATAAATGAGCATGATTTAGACGTGGTTGGTTAAGATTATAAATAAAGCTATTTTTATGTTAATGCGGCTCCTATTCTCTGTTTTAACTTAACTTGTACACGGGTGAGACCATTTAAAACAACGGTATTTCTCAAATTTCAAACTGAAATGCAAATATGCAGAAAGTCCAGAAAAAGAAGTCACACACACACAGAACTTTCTGTGTGTGTATGAGAATAATTTTTTCTGGTCTTTCTGTATATTTTTATGTTTCAGTTTGAAATTTGCGAAATAATTTCGAACGGGATGACCAAAAAAATAAAAACAAAAAGTTTGTTAAGAACAATAGTGTCAAAAAAAAAAGTGGACATTTTGGCTTTTAGCATTAAACTGTCGTTACACTCATAGTGAAATAAACGGATTACTCACGTAAACAATGATTTCAGAACTTTATTTTCTTCATCATCATCATCATCATCATGTCAGCCGAAAGACGTCCACTGCTGGACATAGATTCTTAAAGAATTACAAATAAATTCACTTACAGGAGAACAACATAAGTCGAGTTTATCCCGACATATTTTGGACTAATTCGTAGTCCTTCCTATGGAATTGCACGAATCGGTGGCAGCGAAACGTTCCCTGCGTGCCAAGGCTCCGAAACATGTTGGGCTAAACTATACTTTTAATTAAAGGCTATAGAGCCTTAAAATAGTCTACCTGAATGACTGATTATGACACATTGTCAGGGCACAGCGAGAGCGCAAAAGAAAATGTCGTTCAATTTTCACGCTAAAATACTAGGCCACTTTAGCGCAATATTGCACAAGACAAATTACCTCAACATCAAAATTTTATATTACAACAGTTGCACAACCTCTTTAGTAACGTAGCACTAACGTTTTAAGAAAACACCGGTTCTCGTTTTTCTTTCCCGCCATTGTTTTGGCTAAGAATAAAATTCTCACGTTCTAGAAGAAATGAGCCATTGTCGCAAAGGTCAGTATGGTTCGACCAATATGGCGATGACATTGCTTTCCATTGGTATCATCATCACTTCATCACCAGTCTTTTTTACGTCCCACTGTTGGGCACAAGCCTCCTCTCATGGGCTATAGTTCCTACGCGGGCCCAGTGCGGATTGGGAACTTCACACACATCATTGAATTGCTTCGCAGGAGTGTGCAAGTTTCCTCACGATGTTTTCCTTCATCGAAAAGCTCATGATAAATTAAAAATGTAATTCCGCACATAACTTCCGAAAAATCACGAGGTGCGAGCCGAGGTTTGAACCCACGACCCTCTGCTTGAGAGACCAAAGGTCAAACCACTAGGCTATCACGGCTTTTTTCCAATGGTGTCTTTGGCTACTAATTATTAGGGTTAGGTTGTAATACCTACATAATTACACTTGCACGTTAACATGCATAATAATACATATATGTATATAGTATACACATTTTACTGCTTACTGGCACACTTACTCTCGTTGTATTAGCAGTGTATGAAATTCCCAGCCGCTGCTAACATTATTATAATAATTACAGAAAATAACTGCAGCTCAAACATGTATATCGTTTAGTACTAATCTACAGATTTGAAAAAAAAATCTACTTATCATAAAGTAGAGTTGAATGATAGTTAAAATACCGCCGATACGATATAGTAACATTCTGGTGAAATTTAAAGCTATTACGCTTCTAATAATACAGTCCTCTGAACGGCAGATGGATGGACAGACCGACCGACAGACAGACAGCGGAAGCTTAGTAATAGGGTTCCGTTCGTACCCTTTGGTACGGAACCTGAAAACAGGGCTTAAACATTTTTTTTGGGCAACAAAGATCAAACAGTTAAAGTATGTTTTTTAATAATCTCACTGAAACATGAATACACAGAAAAACCCAGAAAGATCAAACAGCTCTAAAGCAAGAGTGGCCAACCAATCGTTTTGATAGCACAGTACATGTTTACATACAGGACTATGATTATGAAAAAATATTGATTATGTACTTGGTTGATAGCACAGTCAAAAAAAAACAGCAAATGTGGATCTAAAAAAAATGAAAATAATCGATTTATTGATTATTTTTGTTTTTATTTTTATGAAACATTCATAGAATGAAATTCAACATACAATGACTATGCAAAGAAAAATCCGTTAAGCAGCTGGACTTGAACCAGCAACCTCGGTAATCCGTACCACGCTCCACCAATTAAGCTATACTTAACGTTGGTGTACCTAACGAATTTTTCAATGCCTTGTGTCATATTTTTATTTGGATCTTAACGGATTTTTCTTTGCATAGTCATTGTATGTTAAATGTGGATCTGTTGGCCACTTCTGCCCTATAGTGTGGTTCCCATTGTTTCACCAATTTCTGACTGTTTTACCTTCCATGGTGAGTAAAAATAGAGCAAACACTGCTAATAGAAGTAGAATAAGCATGTACGGAGGTTGTGACGGATTCACAGCACAGGTTCCTAATACAACTCGCAATAGCATATCGATGGTACTCTCGTATATAAACTTTGACAAAATTGGAATAACAATCTTAGGTTCGCGGTCTAGAGTGGTTATTCCAATTTTGTCAAATTTTGCCAAATGCCAATTTGGTTGAGTCAATATGTAATATACCGTACCGTCGTACCGTCGGTATGTAATATGTCATGTCAACAGTTACTTTGACCACAAGAATACATAATAGTACAAGTCCTTAACACCTAAAATACCTAAATAATTTCCAGCTGTGACGCGAGGCTAATCTAACATTTCGGTTCCAGAAATAGCTAACCTATTGGAATAAAATTAAAGTGTCAGTCGCAGCTTGTGCCTGGCGCGATGCAATCTATATGGACAAAATGGACGTATGTTACGCAACGCATGCCCATTAAACCCTCTTATGAATCAGGGTAAGAGCTCTTTTTGCCTGTAAATACGTCAACTACTTAAAGCCAGTTTGTTCGTCTGTTCACGTCATAGCTCAGAGATTCTTGGTAATAGTAAGCCGTAATTTGGCATATTAATTACGCCTACAAATTGTAGAATATAATCTCAATATTTATTTAGTTACTGGAGGGTGCTTTTTTGATCTGTCTCATGTGTGGTTGTATATAAAGATCTCTCAAAAATGTTGTGGGTATGCGAAGACCATTTTCCGATTTAGGGATACGTTTGCGAAATATTTAGCTTTAAAATTTCGATTTTTGTTAGAGCCAAATATCCGCCTGCATGACTACTAACGAAACTGTTGTATTTTGAAATGTGAAAAAATCAGGGCTTATTATAGTGAATGAAAAGAAAAACGTATAAAAATTTGATTCCATGGTATTTAATTTCCACAATTACAATTCCAAGATTCAAGATCTGTCGGAAACGGAAAGTGCAGTCAAACTAATCTCTATATTTTACCTTCACAGCTGACGCAAATTAATATATTGTACTTATAACTCTACCTGTACTGTTATGTAGCTGATTCAAATCAAACATAAGTACTTAATTATCACGTAGACCAGGAATTTTATAACAAAATTTATGAGCACCGCGTCCGTAGAAGCGAAATAGTTCGTCACCGTCTATAATAAACTCTCTGAACAATGGAAAATTACTCGCGCAAATTATTTTCCTTTGTATGTCGCTAATTGTTGTAATTACTTTTTTTACCGCAGCACGTTGAAGACTTTCCTTTGTCAGAATAGCAAGCTGAAGCTTACCTGAAAGAAAACAAAAAAGTTACTTAAGTATCAGGTATTTTTAAGATGTACGTACTAAAATGTAAAACTATGAAACATAAAAATACGGAACCCATAAGGATCACTTTCTTTTCCGTCCTTTAACTGTCTGTCTAAATCAAGGCTCAAAGCCTATATGGTAAATACTTCCCAGTAACTTAGAATCGTGAGATTTGGCACGAAGCAAAGTCTCACAATCACAACCCAAGTAAAGAAAGAGATCCGAAAAAAAGTTAGACAGGTACGGAACCCTCGGGGCTTGAATCCCACTCGCACTTAGCCAGTTTTTTAGGACACATGCTGATTTGCCCAAGGGTTTGGACTGTTTTGAGCCTCCAATTTATCGTGAACTAAAGAGACGAAAATTTTTGTTTGCTTTCATAAATTCGATATAAGCCTATACAATAAGCCGTGATAGCCTAGTGGTTTGACCTATGGCCTCTCAAGCAGAGGGTCGTGGGTTCAAACCTCGAATTCATGTGCGGAATTACATTTGTAATTTATCATGAGCTTTTCGGTGAAGGAAAACATCGTGAGGAACCTGCACACTAATCCGAAGCAATTCTATGATGTGTGTGAAGTTCTCAATCCGCACTAGGTCCGCGTGGGAACTATAGCCCAAGCCCTCTCATGCTGAGAGGAGGCCTGTGCCCAGCAGTGGGACGTGAAAAAATAGGCTGGTGATGATGATAAATTCGATACATTTAATATACAGTTAGAGACACGTGCGGGCAAAGTTTATTTTACTGCCCACTAGGCAGCCCGGTAATATAGAGTGGTACCGTCAAAGCCTGCCCGAAGGGAATACTAAAGGTTAAGTTTGTTTATGGGATTTTCTTTCCAACAAAATTATGTTTTTCCACATGTCAGGCCAAAATCAATCTTATGTCAAGGTTAATAGGTAGCTACGTGAACACTTTGACATGTAAAATAATTTCTCAATTCAACTCTACAAGAAACTCAGAAAGTCCTTCACAAGTCACGAGTCACAGCATCTAAAAACATTTTTTATTAATCAAAAAGTTTCTCAGCAAAAAAGGGTTACCAGAATTTCAATTTATTTTCGCTAATTTAATTCGTTAATTTTTTACGCTCCATTTTGCAATTCAGAGCTATCGATGTTCTCTTTTGAATGTTAAAGGGAAAAGCATAAAGGCTTTACTTTACCTAACTAAAAAGCAATACAGTAATGGCGTGTGCTATTTGTAGAATTTTGTTTGCAAAATAAATAGTACATTTGGATGATAAAAAGCTACGAAATGACCTACTCCCTATTCGAATGTTCAAATCACAGAACTATATTTGGATAGAAGGAAAGACTTGACGATTTGTATGAGAACCGAGCGTGTAACATTTTGCGCAGGTATTTTCACGTCGCGGGTGTAATTTAGTGAGAAAATACCTGGATTAACTACTCCAACTTTCTTGGTGGTGTTTGAACAATCAATTATTGAACAACAAGGTATTTTGTTTTTACAACTTGACGTCGCACGCGGAAAGCGGCCAGGAGTTGGAATGCGCAATGAGGTCCTCTGCGCTT
Organism: Clepsis dumicolana; assembly: GCA_963691665.1. Classification (NCBI taxonomy): domain Eukaryota; kingdom Metazoa; phylum Arthropoda; class Insecta; order Lepidoptera; family Tortricidae; genus Clepsis; species Clepsis dumicolana. The sequence continues at coordinate 8,509,472 of OY829519.1, forward strand.
CTTTTCGGCACGCGAGATAAGTACACTCTTTCCTTCTATCTGGATGTATTTCTGTGGCTTAAACTAAAAAATTCAACGAAGTACTCCGAATCAAAATTGAGACGGTTTGCCTCACACGTGATATTACTGTATTATTAGGTATTATTTGCAATCCTTTTAAAATATAAGGGCAGGTAGTCATTTATTTCCATTTTTAATTTGGACACTAACAATTGCCTAGTTCTAATGAAATTTCCGCTCGGCGTGAACTCCACGTTTTCATGCTTTCAGGATATTAATTTTCAAGTAGAGGGTATCTGAGTGTGAAAATTAGATTTTGTAGCCTTCATTAAGTACAAGTCTTTCGGAAGAAAACACAAAGGAGTTTTATGGCTATATGTATGTATATCTTAGCGGGTCAATAATGTTGTTATGATTGTTTTTCAATTGGAAGATAAATTATCTTTAAGATATATACCTACTCTAAGTCTGTATAATTATGTTGACGGGTTTAAAAATAACAAACCTACCTAATTAAAATCTTATTAATATTTAATTGATACTTGTTGTTACTGTCTTGCCTACTTAGGATGAAATTACTGTTCATAAGAGACATAAAATAAATAAATAAATATTTACAAATTCATACACATACATTAAAAACGAAAAATAATAGAGCGAAAAAGAAAGAACGACTCAGAAAAAAAAAAAACAGATCGGCAATTAGTAATAGAGAGGAAACTGCGCGTTAACATCTATTTTCCTTTCTGCTCTAAGTATCGTTACTTCAACAAACAAGACAAGGGAAAATAAGACGCCTGATATAATTAATTAACAAATAACTGTTGATGGTGGTGTGTCTAGTGAGATAAGTTTAATTTTCAAGTAACAAAAATTTGCTCCCATTACTTGACACGTCAGTAAAATAAGACGCCTGATACAATTAATTAACGTAAAATAAGACGCCTGATACAATTAATTAACGTAAAATAAGACGCCTGATACAATTAACTAACGTAAAATAAGACGCCTGATACAATTAATTAACGTAAAATAAGACGCCTGATACAATTAATTAACGCAAAATAAGACGCCTGATACAATTAATTAACGTAAAATAAGACGTCTGATACAATTAATTAACAAATAACTGTTGATGGTGGTGTGTCTAGTGAGATCAGTTTAATTTTCAAGTAACAAAAATTTGCTCCCATTACTTGACACGTCAGTAAAATAAGACGCCTGATACAATTAATTAACGTAAAATAAGACGCCTGATACAATTAATTAACGTAAAATAAGACGCCTGATACAATTAATTAACGTAAAATAAGACGTCTGATACAATTAATTAACAAATAACTGTTGATGGTGGTGTGTCTAGTGAGATCAGTTTAATTTTCAAGTAACAAAAATTTGCTCCCATTACTTGACACGTTAGTAAAATAAGACGCCTGATACAATTAATTAACGTAAAATAAGACGCCTGATACAATTAATTAACGTAAAATAAGACGCCTGATACAATTAACTAACGTAAAATAAGACGCCTGATACAATTAATTAACGTAAAATAAGACGCCTGATACAATTAATTAACGCAAAATAAGACGCCTGATACAATTAATTAACGTAAAATAAGACGTCTGATACAATTAATTAACAAATAACTGTTGATGGTGGTGTGTCTAGTGAGATCAGTTTAATTTTCAAGTAACAAAAATTTGCTCCCATTACTTGACACGTTAGTAAAATAAGACGCCTGATACAATTAATTAACGTAAAATAAGACGCCTGATACAATTAATTAACGTAAAATAAGACGCCTGATACAATTAACTAACGTAAAATAGGACGCCTGATACAATTAATTAACGTAAAATAAGACGCCTGATACAATTAATTAACGTAAAATAAGACGCCTGATACAATTAATTAACGTAAAATAAGACGTCTGATACAATTAATTAACAAATAACTGTTGATGGTGGTGTGTTTAGTGAGATCAGTTTAATTTTCAAGTAGCAAAAATTTGCTCCCATTACTTGACACGTCAGAAAGTAGCCACCTGCAAAATCTGATTCCGCCGTAGCCAACAAAATTAGATCACACGGGAATTTTTCAATTCTGAAAACTACGGAAGCGTAATCTAATAAAAGTTGAATCTCATTAAGTAGACAACTGAAGGCCGAAAAGAGGCTGACGTGGATTTATTGTTACCCCCATAATGTGAGACTCTTCACGAAAATCTGACGTGTGAGACAAAATGTTCTGTAGGTAATGGAATCAAGAAGGAGTGGTATTTTTCTTGTGAAGGTGCTGATTGCGCATTCTTAAGCAAGATATCTTTCTCGTTGTAATATACGGCATCTAGACAGGCGAAGAGTTCACAGTCTGTTTTAGGCAGATAGGTATTTAGCATGCACACATATAATTGTATACGACTAGTATATATTTTGTTGAATAATTGCGGGTGGTAGGACCTTGTGCAAGGTCCGTCCACGGCCGTGTTTTATAAAGCTACAAGTTACAATTTATCCGCGGCTTGCCAACCGAAATTGGTAACTTTAACCAGATGTTGGAATTACTCAACTGAACGAGCATTGCGTACGGTAATTGTCATTTGCATAAAACCATTTTTATCCAAGTAAAAGTTTTAATTAGCTAAGGAAGGCCAATCAATTACGTATTGTTTTGTTCCATAAAACACGTAAAGCATTTTTCCGCTATGTTTTTTTCTTGAAGTGCGATTTATAATATGCCAAATGAACTGTTTAACAAATATTACAGGTGTATAATAGTCTATTGAACGTGCGCTAGCTGACGGAATAAAAGAACTTGTGTAATTATTTCTCTCGTTACGTATCTTGAATTTACTTTTGTAAGAATAATCGGAAAGAAGAAATGTCAGAATTGCGTATCGAGGATTCGATATTTAACGTTTCTCGGACTTAATATTGTCGGTTAATGAGAAGTAGGTACCCTATAAGTTTTGATTTACTTGGGATTGACATACATGGACACATAGACAGACCGATGGAGAACAAAGTCATCAAATCATTTTTAGGGTTCCGTAGCCAACGTATCGATCGATATCTATTTGTTTCGGTATTTGTGGTATCGTTACCAAAATAACGCTACTTTGATAAATACCGGTAAAATACGACAAATACCGGTACTTTTCCGGGCACGTTATCAGACCCTGGTTAAGAGTTAGAATATAGGATATACAGAATCTTTAAGTGACAAGTAGTCAAGTAGTAAGTAGTAATTTTATGGTAAGTACATAGGTACGAAAAATAGGATCACATAATCCTAACGATACAAATTACACCGCAAAGTAGACCCAACTTTTCAACGCCGACCCAAAAATCCAATGATTCCAGAACACATCTTCTCGATTACCAAGCTACCTGCAAAGCAAACTCCGCTTTGTAACAACGGAGAAGGACCCTAATTTGAAAGGGAATTATTTGGATAGTAACTGTAGGTACGACTTGCCACATCAACACAAAATAACATGACTGCCATGAGTTTCGTATGGAGATACGCCCTTTTGTGTAAGCAGCAGTACAGCTGGTGGGAGATTATAGACGGGTCTCGAGGGTACTTAGACCTGAGTGGATCCTACTGGGCGTTTGTGAACGTCTTGGGATCCAATCAATCGGCGGTGACTAAACATTCTACAGTCAATAGCCATTGCGTCACACGGTACTATAAGGAGATTGAGAAACCCGTAAAACGATAATTTTATTCTCATAGGAAGGAACTAGTGGTTTCATATTAATACTGTACTTTACTTTCGGATTGACTGTTTCGGATTAATTGAATGTTTTCTCTTGTATTACCAATTCGTATTATCTCCAATGATTTCTTGTTTTCCTTGTACGAGCGTCGTATACGAGGGTAAGCAAAATCACTTTTTTGTTCGAGTCTTATCCAATGTATAACTTTTTTCGTAGGCTGAGTTCTAGCTAGTCAATAAAACGATATCACGGTCCAGTTTCAAAGTATTTAATCCCCAACCAAAAATAGCAAGTCGTCAAATACTTGTCTAATTCAAAGCTAAAGTTATCGTTTGTGTTTACACGGTGTTTACGTCACAATAACAAAGAATTGTTTATCCTCTTAAAAACTATAAGTACATCATTAATAAAATTAATCTAGGTCAGAGATTTCGAACTCAGAAATAAATTATACTTAGTGCAGATTTTCTGCCTAACATTCAGCCAATAAGACTAATTAATTAGTCATTCCATTTAGCAAATTATCTAACTTCGAAAGAGCTGTTTACAAGTTCTAGCATCGATCTTGCAAATCTCTCCTGCAGGTTTTGATGGTAGTTCATGGTTACTTTTTTTTTTTTAAACAACAAGGAAGGCAATTAAGCAAAAAAAAACATCATGTAAGTCGTACTTATACATACACGCAATAACAGATAAAAGAAGCCACAAATATGAGGAATACGAGGAAGTAGCTGTTACCCGCGACTTCGTCTTCATGGGATTTGTTTACCGCTATTCTGCGCGTAAGTAGGTACTATTATAATTTCTGGGATAAAAATATTCAAAAATTTTTTTATACGACGAGGAAGGAAAACGAGCAAGTGGGTCACCTGATGGTAAGTAATCACCACTGCCCGTAGACAGTAGACACCCACAACCCCGGAGGGTTCGCAGATGCGTTGCCAACCTAGAGAGCTAAGATGAAATGCCTCTTGTGCCCGTAATTACACCGGCTGTCTTACTCTCCACACCGGAACACAACAGTGCAAGCAGCAACTTAGCGACAGGATTAGCGAGTAAGATGGTTGTAGCGTTTCGGACGGACCTCGCACAAGGTCCTACCACTCGAAAAGTGTATCTTTTTCAGTATCGAACCATTTACATATTTGTACATACCGAATTTCGTCAAGATTAGTTGAAACATTGAGGCGTTAAGAAGCAACAAACAAATGCATCATCTCATTCATAATATATTATTAGAACAGTTAGGATTACCAACTAAGCTAGCTGTTTCAGGTCCCAATAAATCAACGATAACTTTAACCAACTTTGTAACAACCCTCAGTCACCTCACGACTTTTTAATGTCAAAGGTATACCTTACACCATTTGACGCTAAGTCACGTACACCCTTAATGTAAGCAAAAGCCGTGTGATTGAAACTGGGAGTACACAAATCCCTCAGGAAACACCGCTCAGTCCCGTGGGCCCACGTCCAAATACGGCCAATGTGCAGCCACTTGATAAATTAGTACCTACGTAATCTGTGAGGTAATCTATAATTAGAAGACATTCTGATCTAATTTTAACCCCTGTGGTTGAGATTTTGATGGACGGGTCAGTGGGAATAATTTTGTGCGTGTTTTCGTATGACGTGTATGGGAATTTAAATTAGTACCATTCCATTGCACATAATATAACGCCTATATCAAAGTGAAGAGCACCTCAATGTACCTTTTTCGTAAGCCCAACCTCCTCATGAAAGACCTTAGCTCTTTTCTTATTTAAGGTACTTATATTATAAATTTAATGAGAAAAGATTCATAAGCTTTACGAAAAACCTAATAATATGATGGTGAAAACCGCATCGAAATTCATTAGGTAGTTTTTTTGTTTTGAAACAGACAAACAGACGCGGTTTGTATTATAATATGTAGTTATAGTAGCTTATGGCAACTGTGCCAAACGTCAATCAAGTAGGCCAGCTTGTCAGCCATTTATAATAATAATCCCTATCCGAAATTAGTCTACACGTTTATGTCAGATTCGATTATGGTTTAAGATTATTATTTTGGATATCCGATAGTTATAGTTACGGTTATGGAATCCTATAACGTTCCTGTTCATAATCTTACTAGATAGTAGTATTGGTAGTATAAAGTGTAAGTACCTATTCAAATTCCGGTTTGTGTTTAAGCTTCATCGAGAGGCTACTACGGACATTTCCTATTTCCTCAGAGAGACGACTGTCGCAGATCGAATTCTACGATTTTTAGAGCTGCAATAGAAACAAGTTTTATCTAATCAGAAAAAGCAATTCCAACGCGGTTTTCTGCTGCAAATTGACCTCAACCTCTCTTGCAGTTAATAATAATATCCAGGTGAAGTTATGTAAATATTAACCTAGAAGACTTTTCATTTCCTTTAGTCGTCTCTTTTATTAAACTCGACGAGACCCGGGAACTGGTTGTCTTTTGAAATGTAGTAAAAATACCAGGGTAGGTATACTTGTACGTCTTTGTTTTTTTTTGTACTTTATAAGTACAATTTTGTATAGATTATAAGTTTAAAATTTCAATCCACACAACACATTATTCAGGTATAGGTTTACAGTACAATTTTATTAATCAAGCGTAAAATACTGCGATACATTCTACGAACACTAAATTGAACTGGAAATTGAATTAGTTATCAAACCAGACCCGAATGGGCGATCAATTTTACACTAGGTTGTAGGTATCATTTAAACGGATTAAAGTGTCGTTATCTTAACCATAACTACCTTTCAAACGGCCAATAACTGCGCAAAAACAAGCTACGTCTCTTAATAAGTGGAATGTTTAATATCCTTCCGCTGCCTCTGGAGTGGTTTTGCTGTGTCTGTGTAATCTATAAAGTAGGCAATATCAACAGTACAAAGTAGTCGTTCAGTCACAATCTGGTCATTTATAGCTCGAGATGAAACAAGGCGGCCTTTTAGGGATGACTTTTATTTTATCGACATCGATAATGACCGGCTCGCGGCATTAGGCCACGACAATCTCAGCGTAATATAGGTAATAGAGCGTATTTATAGACAAAGTTGTTGTGCTAAACTTACCGTTTATAGCGGCTTCTGAAAGCATTTGTACCACTGGTGTCGTTGCACGTTGAGAGCTTCAAAATTCTTTTGGAAAAATGTAAAAACATATTTTTATTAATTACCTACTTAATGCGATTTAATTTAATGTCATTTAATGTCGCAAAGAAAACTTATACGACAGTAATATATACAAGTATACAAGCAAGCAAGCAGTTAGGATACAAGATGAAGACATAGAAAGCTAAAATTTGGTATGTAGATTAAGCATATTAAACGCCATAATTGTTACAATGTATTTACTTAATGAAAATAAATTAATTTTATTTAATTATTTAAAACAACGGGGAATAATTAAGAAATTGGCAACTTTCTAAAGTGGCTGTCAAAAATAAACGAAATTGCATCAAAACCACCAAGTCTAACTTTTTGACTACGATGTGGATTAAAGTTTGTAGAGTGAGAATTAGGGACATGGTTCTACTAGAGTTCTCAAAACTTTATCAGTGAAAGTTTTTATGAACATACAAGTCTTGGCCATCAACTTTACATGAAATATTTCTGATAGGATATGATTTTATCGTATCGCCCGTGTGTGGTAATATTTCCAGCGTAAGTTTTGTATTTAATTTATAAAATTTCAGTTTTTTTTTGCTTTGTCATTATTATAACATTGATTTTGTATCAGGTAAGTTGCTACTAAAATCGACAAGAAGGAATCGGAGTTGTGCCCAGATAGATAAACGTGAATAGTTCCCATATATTTAAGTATGGCGATCGATTATCAATGACATGTCGATTACATCATATTCATATTCATTTATTCATTTAATCATGTTCATTACATATATGGTGTTAGATCAACAGGCGGTAGGTACATGACCCCCTGTTAGGGTATAAAATGTCAAGAATGCTTATATCTAGTGTTAATGCTAATAGGTATTGTACACATTCGTTAATTATACGGATTATGCATAGTTATTAAATAAGATCAATAAAATAAAATAATTCAAATGATACAATTATCCATGTCACTTCTCGAAATCTAGGATTAAATTAATAAAATGTAGATTAGAATGTCATGCAAGTATAATATATTATACCATGTCCGTTAATTAAAAAATAAATTAAAAATAGATTAGTGGGTTTAAATAATATGTGTATCACAGTATTCATGGTGTTTCATTCAGATAATCGTCAGTCTTGTAATAACATTTTTCGATGAGCATTTTTTTCAGTTTCGTTTTGAATATCCTATCGTTGTTTTCATGTCTGAGGTTTTCCGGTATTTTGTTAGCTATGCGTATGCATCGGTGATATGGACCATTTTTAATTATTTTAAACATTTGTCATTTGAGATTTCCATGCAGGCCTTTACTATTGTCGATACCATCACCATACACCACTAGCAACTGCCGCAGTGTCGAAAGGGTGCAGTGCTTCAGTGGCGGGCGACGCGCTGACATCTGACTCGAGACCGGTCAACGACCCGCGTCGCCTTGATAAAACAAAAGGACGTATGCGCCTCAAATGTGACGTGGATATACGCTCTTTCAGTTTGGGACTTTTCTGCTCTATCCACACTTGACATGATGTATTAATTTTATGGCTTTGCGAGCGTGGCCTGTGGGAAATAACGGATTATTGATTAATTTTTAGTTGCGGACTTGTCTAATATACATATTCGAGTACGGTGACGTCAATGCTTGCAGATCTTTTGCTGTTAACAATGTCTTCTTGTCGTGATACGGTAATCACCTATTTTATGGCAACTTTTTCCAACCTATTGCTTGACTTTGTGCAAACGTCATTGCAATAAAGGAAAAATCTGTTCCCATTATGTTTTTTTTTTCATTTATGATGTAAAACTTAAGGAGTTTACCTATTTGTTAATTTTAGTAATTGTTGTTGTCATTGTAGTAATTATAATTGTAATGTCTAATATATTTTTAAGGAGTACCTATTGGTTTTTACATAACAAATTAGGACTGATAAAACTTCATCAGTGGTAATGGTAATACAGATCCACCAATGTGATACGAAGATTCCTTCAGGTGCAGCGCTTTCATATCAAAATAACATCATATTTTATTGTAAGGAACATAAGAGCGTATACAGACGGTTTATTTATAAGACTTAAATGGGTATAAGTATATCATCCGTGCTTGTTGTATACGATTTAAAAAAGGTTCGTTACTATAGCTCATTTTAAGACGCAAAAGCCTTTCTGATGTGTCAGGACGAAGATAAATAGCGCTTCGTCTTTGCCTATAGCCTCGTAAGCGGAGGTAACATATCTTTTGCATTTATTCTTTAACCAAGTCGATACGGTGCCAATTCGACTTTGATTTATGTGTCTTCTTTAATATCGAATGATTTACAGTTTGACTAGTGTATTTGTACGCGTTATAGAGGGCTGTGGTTGTAAAAGTATAGAAATAAACGTTTAACGATGCATTTTATGGAGATTCAAAGATAGCCAGTGTAAATTCAAGACTTTGAGAACGCACGAGTAAGTCGTCAACAGTAAATATACCTTATTCGAGATTTTCTATTTTACTAATGTGTTCGTTGTTAGGTCCCTTGAATGTCACACAATTGCAGATATTTTTAAGCTGTGTCAAGGTACTACGATGATCATCAAGGCAGTAAGGGATCGGCCACATAGATGCTCAAAATACGATGACGGTGCGTTTACTCAACAAAATGTGACGCATAAATAAATATAAATATCATGAGACGATTGACACCAATTGACCTAATCCCAGACTACGCACAGCCTGTACTATGGGTACTAGGCAATGATAAACGTACTTAAATATAAATAAATACATACCTATTACCTATAGCCCAAGCCCTCTCATTCTGAGAGGAGGCCTGTGCCCAGCAGTAGGACGTAGATGGGCTGATGATGATGATGATACCTATTATTTAACATCCAAGACTCGAGAACAAACATTAGTATAAATCATACTAAATATCTGCCCCGACCGAGCATCGAGCCCGGGACCTCAACCTTCATATATTATTACAGTCTGGTTCTCTAACCACTTGGCTATCCGGTTGTCAAATGCATAAGTGACGTCACTGAGTACCTATATACTGCGTCAAGTTTCGTTGTGATCGGTGCTTATTAGTGAATATAGTATAATACATTTCAGAAGTATTATTTTCTAAGGTGGCAGCGCTGATTTCATGGTTGTTCCAACCTCAAAGTGTAAAATTTTCGATAAGTACTATTATGGCAGCTAATTTGACACATTCGACACACCCAAAAAAGCAGTTGGAGTAAAATTTTCGGAAAAAAATTTGGAATAAAAAAAAACTAAGTAAATAAAACAAAAGCAGAAACAGTTTTAAATGATTCGCGGTTAATTGCATTAGACATAATGAAAACGGAATATTGACCGCGATTACCTTATAGGTTTGAAGAGCTCCCGATATCAAACCTATAAGGTATTCGCGGTCAATATCCCGTTTTCATTATGTTTAATGCAAAAGCAGAAACTTAATAACGACGACGAAACAGCCGTGAATTGTGACGATTGTGAAAATTGTCTCTGCCAATCTCATTACATTATTATCTTATTTGTTATGACTCTCGCATTACCATTCAATCTAATATCATCTCGCTCCAGCAGCGTGTTGTTTGTAAATCACCAACCGTAACATAAACTTTTGTAATAGCATATCAAGTTCACACACAGCTTTAGTGACATGTCAATTCCATGAGAGTTTCCAAACTGTAGTTGGATGTATCCAAACGCCCTTTAGATGATTTCCCAGGAGGAAGTATGCGAATTGCCATATATTCAACAAGTTTTGGGGTAACGATGTCTGTATTTTACGCTCATTGTTATTGTTGGTACCTACTTCAGGACGAAATGTCTAGAAGACATTCTTCTTTTTGAAAAGCAAAAGGATACTGTATGTTCTACTCAATTTGAACGTTCAAAACGTTTCAAGCCCACACTGAAGTCTTTTATAAATGTCCCGGTGGCTGTCTGCATGTAATCAAATATTGCAAATTAAATTTGACCCTCTTCCAGCTGTCGAATTGACTAGAAATTTGTTTACAGTTAGTGCGGACTGTACAAGCAGTGCCAAGAGGTAATGCCATAGTTTTTGATATCTGTGCAATGGCATTATAAAATGGATGACCCTATACATCTCCTGCTCAATTAAAACGTGCCAGTAAAGTAAAGTGTTCTGGTTTTGCTGTTCTAATAATTACTTTTTACACTTGTTTCTAAAATGCGGTATATATTTTTTTCTCTCTTAATCTTAATGACAGAGTGAGGTTTCTTTGTGTAATTTGTCAGTGGTTACGTATTGTAAGAGCTAATGTAACTTGTTTTTAGAAAAAAATACTTTGTGCCAAGTTTCTTGCGGCGCATTCTTCTTGGCAATCATGGTCTTTCCGAAAGCGCTGGTAGACTCAAAAAAAATGACGTGTAAAAGAGCATTCAACTGCCTATTTGCTGAATAAAATTTTGAATTTTGAATTTTGACAATGTAAGTAAAGTCAATAAAAAGTATAGTCAGCAAGAAAGATTATTATCAGTATTTAATTGTTTTTTTTTTATTTCTTATATACCACCTAAATGTTTGATGCTAAATTATTGTTAATTTTGTTACATTTTAAATTTTGACGGTAGCGAGTAAATTTTTGAATCTGACCCGGTGGCTAAAATTCTCATGCCTATGATATCAGATGCGAAAGCCCTCACTCACTCGTAAACGAGATCACTGAGTGACTTCATGACCACTGGCAGTGACAACTAACCTCAATCTACTATGTTGATGTCAACATGCATGTGCTTGTCTATGACAGAAACGCAAATTACGCATGTTAGTAGACGGGTATGAAATTCAAAAATAAGGCTTTTGGCAAATAGTGATATCAATGTCATATGGATGAGAATTAGTCACCATGTGAGATTAAAAAATCGACCTCCAGGTCTAAAAGTGTAGCTTCTCCATCTTTTTCGTCTGTTGTTGCATAAAAATTTATTACACTAACACACTGAAATGCAAAACATTTTTCGGACACTCTGTCACTATCACCTACTCTGTGCGTGTTACACGATAAAGTTGCACAAGACTTAGTCAGCAATTTTATCGTGTAACCATAAAGCGGAAAACTAGGAACAGTGCAGTCAGAGGCGGTGGATGATTGTACTGCGGGAAACCACCGGTTGTGCGTAAGAGACAAGAAAAGTGGCATTGTATACCTCATCGATACGGGAGCTAACGTATCAGTGATTCCGGTGAGTAGAGTTAAAACAACAGGCAGGCAGGAGTGTTCATATAAACTGTTCGCCGCAAACAACACGGAAATATAAACATATGGGTTAGTAAATCTTGAACTGAATTTAGGGCTCCGCAGGGCATTTAGGTGGACATTCATAGTTTGTGATGTCAAGCAACCAATTATCGGAGCAGATTTTTTAAAAGAGGTATTAAAAGATTTCTCAGAGATTACTAAACCGATTTCGTTTAAAGAACCAACCATACACAATACTTACCATTACATAGAAACCGCAGGCTCGCCGGTGTACGCTCGGGCCAGGCCCTTACAACCGGATCGTTACAGGAAAGTCAAGGAGGAGTTTAGTATAATGCAGGATTTAGGAATTTGCAGGCCATCAAAGAGTCCATGGGCGAGCCCGCTTCATGTCGTCCCCAAAAAAGACGGACAGGTTAGACCTTGCGGCGACTATCGTGCACTCAATGCGATCACGAACACGGTTACGGTTACGGTTTTTGTTTTTTATGTTTTTTATGGTTGGTAATGTTAGGAATAAAAAAGACGCGTACTACTGCCTACCATCCGCAGAGTAACGGGGTTGTTGAGAGGCTGCACCGATCTTTGAAAGTAGCAATCAAGGCCAGGTTAACAAACAATAGTTCGTGGGTCGAGGAACTACCAACGGTCATGTTGGGACTTCGGGCGGCCCACAAAATGGATTTAGGGGCAAGTTCAGCCGAAATGGTGTACGGATGCACCCTGAAACTTCCCGGGGATTTTTACCCTGACTGCAATGAAGGTCAGGTTAGCAACTATGGCTCCTACATCAGTAATTTAAAGCACACAATAAGCAAACTGCGGCCTCAAGAACGAGAGCGAAGCGATTCGCGAAAAATATTTATACACCGGGACCTTAACACATGTACACATGTGTTTGTAAGGAACGATATGGTACAAAAATCATTGTCACCAGCATACAGCGGCCCACATGAGGTGTTGAGTAGAACACCGAAAGCATTTTTAATAAAGTTAGCAGATCGTCAATCAAATATTTCCATAGATAGATTAAAACCAGCATATTTCATTCCCGAGGATGATAGTCAGATTCAGGGTCAACATACAAAACATAACTGCAGGGAGTAAGGGAGTAAGGTAACGGATAAACCGCTACCGCCTATGCTCAAGACCACACGTAGTGGCCGAGTTATTAACCGACCGGTGCGATTTTTAATAGATTAGCAGCGTACGTAGGTCAAGTAAATACTAAGGTATCGCGAATCAGCGAAATTCCATAATAAAACGCATAGATTTACGAATAAATTTTCATTTCTTGGGAGGCGAAGTTGGAAGAAATAATGGGTTTTAATCACGTCGGGGTCACCACTTGTTGTTGCACCTCTACCTACGTCACTACGTGGTATTATGTTTGGAATTAAAGAGTCTTTGAATCGAAACACGTATTTTATTTTTACCCAAGTTGAACACAATTCGTTTAGGTAAGGGAACCTGACGCGGCGGCGCGTGGCGGGCAACTGCCCTATATATCGTTTAGTGCTGAGCACGCAAAGCCATACCTGTCGCCACACGTCTCTCCTTGGTTTTTTGGCTTACTAATCTAATGGAAAGCCAACTATGTCGCGGGAGGTCTCCCGTCCTGTCAGAATGTGACGTCATTTCATGAAGTAAGAAGTAAGTAACAGCCACATACATACATATATTAATACTAGTACATAATATGAAATGCTCGTTGGAAGAACTATCTTAATGTACTCACTAGTATTCTGCTGGTCATATACATCTTATGGGATCAATTGTTAAAACAATTGAGGTTTTTGTTATTTAATGTTTGCCTTACCAACGCACCACTAAAAAAAACCAGACGGGTGCGAGGGTTCCGTACAACGACTTTAACGCTTTTCGTCAGTGTTTCATGTTGTCCAGTGTTAGCAGAGCCCTGCTCCTAAGCAAAACTTACGCAATGTGGTGTCATCTCATATTGGTCTGTGAAGTCTACAGACAGACATAAAAAATAAGATTTTCAGATTTTTCTGGGTGGTTGTGCTATAAGAGCTACCTTCATACCAAATTTCAAGTTTCTAGGACAACTGGAAGTGCCCTTTAAGTTTTCAGGGTACGGCAATTTGTATGGAAACATCCTTTTTATGATTGCGTTGATTTAGAATTTAGAAGTTTGATTTTTTTCACAGCTTCAAGGGACTGCAGGCTTGTGTATTTGATATTAATTTCATCATGCTACCTGCGACCTGCGTACCAGAGAAAAAGGGTCTTGACAGACAGACAGACGGACAACAAAGTAATCCTATAAGGGTTCCGTTTTTCCTTTCGAGGTACGAAACCCTAAAAACTACCTACTCTATTTAGTAGTCGTAACGTAAGTTATCCAGTTTATTAATCAAGCCGACCGTTACCATCGCAACCGAACTTTCCTTCAATGTTTTATTAATTGGTATTGGTCTGGCCTGTAATTAGTTTCCAGATCGGTATTTATCTAGTGCTTCGTCGTTTTTGGCAAAATAATATTTACTTATTCCATAGAGGAGTCGTTATCGTGACCTAATTACCTTCAACTGTTGAAAATTCGGTTCATTCGGGCACGTGCAAATAACTCGGCCGAGACAAGCGTAAACGAAATTGAAATTTAATTTAATTCAAATATTTTAGTAGCTTGCGGAAATAATGAGCGCTGAGAGTACGAAGCTTCCTTCAATTTGCAATCTTGTACATTTTAAACCAAGTTGCAGTGTTTCGTAGGCTGCTATGCTAAAGCCTCCACTCTAGATTCATGTCTAGGTTAATGTTAATGTAATGCATGAAATTGCTACACGGTTATTTATCTGAGGAATTTGAGTTTATGTTCTTAACACGTTTTAGTCATCACGAGCTAGCTAATTGTAGATTGAGAGTAATTAAGAAGCCACGCTTAGAAACGTGGGATCTGTTATTATAATTTAGTGTTTAAATTTAAACAAAACAACTGCGTCGTGTTTTTAACCCCCGACGAAAAAGAGGGGTGTTGTAAGTTTGACCTGTGTATCTGTGCATCTGTGTGTCTGTGTATCTGTGTGTCTGTGTATCTGTGTATCTGTGTATCTGTCTGTGGCATTGTAGCTCGAAAGCGGATGGACCGATTTCGATGCAATTTTTTTTATTGAAAGCTAGTTTAATCGAGATGGTTCTTAGTTAAGTTTCATTAAAACCGGTTCACCTGTTTTTGAAATATTGAACTTTGAAATGACAATGTCGGGGGGTTTTCAACTTTTCTAAGTTGATTAGGTTATATCTTTAAATTCCAATGCTGCCATTTTGGTACTTACTTAGGTACCTATTCGCGAATAATCAGCTGCATATATGTTATTATAAAAATTGGCACATACTAATTAATATGATACTGATGTTAATTACTAGTATACCGTGATCCATTTCATTCATCACATTTAATTTATTGTTTAACATCCTAATGAAATACTGGACACTAATTAATTTTGCCCAGACGCAAAATTTACTTGTCAGTGCACTGTTAATAAGTGACCGTAAATACCACATCTCTGCATTACATTTTCAGCCATACGTTGCCTGGTTTAATGAAGTGAATGGAATATCATTGTTGGTTGGTTAGCATTTTTTATATAGAGGTCCATTTAAGAATAGTTAAGTAAGAATTAAATAAGGCCAGCACATCCGTTGTTTGAGTCAGACGTGAAAATGAACGCAGGGTTTATTACTCGTAGATTGTAGATGTCTGATTGAGATATTAAAAGAGTTATCTTTTAGTTCTTTACAAGCATTTTATAGCTTTGTCAAGCATATTTTTTAATGCAAAATACTTGCAGATTATCTAAAGCAGCAATGTGACAATATTTACTTATTGTATTATTATGTACGTATTATACTTTGTTTCAATCTCATTTTAAAATTTGGGCAACAATAGCAGCATGCAAATAAATTAATGGAATAAGTAAGGTATGTGAATTTTAGGTGAAACCTAATGGAATCCGTGGGTTTGCGTTAATCCGGTCAATCAAATCGAAAGCCTTTCTAAAGCCCATACGGGCAATCTCATTTAAGCCGGGGTGAGTCAGGTCAAGTGATGATTGGCTAGATTTTCCGTACAATTTCCTTGCCTCCACTTACGCCTGAAATACGGCCAGACGGTGATAGACTGCCCGCGTATGCGTCAGCAGGTTCAACTTTTGACCTTTAGAAAATACCAAACACTTTCAACAGAATATACCTTAAGTAACACTCTTGTAGCTCCGGTAGGAAAGTTGAAATCAGAAGATCTGAGAGTTTCGGAAGTAGGCACAAGATTGTGCAAATTGCGGTGTGCGGAGATTACTACAACAATATATTGGTCCATTCGAGGGTTTAAGGTCGCTCTCGAAGATGTTATTTGATATTCTTAGAACATATTTTTACATATTGTAGGAACTCTTAATATTAGAGTAGACAGGCGGGAACAGCCTTAGCTTTATTTTTCTACTAAACACACACACACTGTACACACGCATAGCACACATTTACACTCATGTCAGAATAAAACTCATACCAAAATTTCTCACACAAATGTCAAAACAGGCACACAACAACATTAACCTTATCCTAACCAAAAATGGTCAGCGTAATATTACATTTTTAGCACGGGGGATAGCGCGCATTATCATGTCCTGGTTGTATAGCATAGGCTCTGTGATCTTAATGGAAAATTAAATAACAGTGTTAAGTACTCGTATAGCTCCAAACACCTTGATTATGTCATCACAAGAGTTGCTTTGCTCTTCCAGAACACATTATAAAAACACAGACTGATTGGGTCGTTTGAGGAGATAATACTTATGACGCCTCTGATTGGTAATAAATAATCGCTCATCGCTCTGGTGAAAATGCAAAGCGGATTAAAATGAATAAGCCGCCTTCGATGAATCATGACGTCATGAGAATTCACATATGAAAGCCAATTATGACGTCACACAAATCTGGTTTAGCATCAATCAAAGCCATGCAGTATTAGTAGCTAGTGTTAGGTAGTTAAAGTGAACTAAGGTTTCCATATCACGTCAATGAAAGACTGCAAACCAAGCAATTTCACGCCGACGCTTACAACACCAGAAGTTTACCAGCATACTCGGGTCTTTTCCCTGTAAGATGGATGTTCCTTACCTAGTGTGTGTGCTGTGTAGTCACAGCACAATGGAATTGTAAAGAAAGTAATGATGTCGTCATCCTATCCATCTTATTCGCGTTCACGCCATAGGCATATCGATTCGAATCGAAATTTAATACGAGTGTAAACGGCCCACAATTTTGCAGATGCATTAAAGATGTCGAATTGTTTTTTTTAATACGACAAGGAAGGCAAACGAGCAAGTGGGTCATCTGATGGTAAGTGATCACCACTGCCCATAGACACCCACAACCCCGGGGGTTTGTAAATGGTTAAGTACTTACTTCTTTTTAATCGTTGAGATCACAGTTATTATTAAATGCGTTTTTTTAAATAAGACAATATCTGTACTAAAATAGAAACTAAATAATAAGAGCTGTGTAACTAAACTCATACACCACTACGAGCAAATTCATGAGAACCCTGATTTATATCGCAGCAAGAAGGATGACCCGCGTTGGTTTACGGTATCTTTCCTACTTATTTATTTGTATTTATGTTACTACAACCCCGACATAAAACAGCATTTCAGGCCAAAGACTACAATGTTTCACACAGAAGTTTCAGTTCACACACAGTTCATTTGTAGGGGCTAGAAATTTACTAGATTATGTAGAGTCCTTTTACGGAGAATCTTTTTCAGATACTGGCGTGTGAAGTTTCCAATTAACTACAGCCCAAGCCCTCTGATTCTTAGAGGAGGCCTGAACCCAGCAATAGGACGTAAATATGCTGGACTATTATTATGTTTGTTATGGATTTCCGATCATTTGAAACACATTAGTATTATTTACTCACAAAACATAAAACAAGAAAATAAAAAATACAGGAATTTTAAAGCCGTATGAGATGTGCATTTCAGTGATTTTATATACGGTCGCAAGGAAGAATTTTGTACGGATACGTTTTCAGGGCTAACGCTTCAGTGAATAATTCGCAGAACGTTCATACTTGTCGTTGCGATATTCAAAGAATATGCATAAAATAATCGTATTATTTGTAGTGTGGTACCTACGATAAATTTAATAAAAAAGTCCTAGTAGTATTAGTTTTAAATGTGGGACTAAATTATGCTAAAACCACCTTTAACCCAATGTTTTGAAAGAAAAGTTTTTGAAAGTTTCAAAAAATTCAAAAATATTAAGGACACCTTTTTGACATAGCGATTATAAAAATGTTTGGAGTTCATCAGATAAGTTTTTCAACATTTTATGAAATCAACAACAGGTGCTTTTAACTCCCGACGAAAAAGAGGGGTGTTATAAGTTTAACCTGTGTATCTGTGTGTCTCATGTGTATCTATGTATCTGTGTATCTGTTTGTGGCATCATAGCTCCCTAGTTCAATAAATTAAATATTTCGTTTATAAAAATCGACCTTACGTTGATAGTTAAACTTAGATCTTAAAATATAGAAAACTTAGATCTATGCAAGTTTTTGTCAATAAACATTTATTATTTTTTTTTATTATTATTATTAGTTAGCTTAAGGTAAATGAACTAAGATGAAATGTTCGTTAGGTATTTTAAAAATTAGGTACCTGTTTAGTCTTTGGTATATCGGCGTTAATAAAATCAATTTTATGAATTCAAATATGTAGCCGATCTAGAACGAAATGAAAGAGTTTAAAATGATTCACGGTTAATTACATTAGACATAATGAGAACGGGATATTGACCGCGATTACCTTACAGGTTCATGCATGCATGTTTGTCATGTATGCAATGTTTGTCCGTGATCATGATGCATGTAACTGCGTTGAAATATCGGGAGCTCATCAAACCCATAAGGTAATCGCGGTCAATGACCCGGCAAATGTCTAAAGTACGAATAAGCCTTGATAATACCGCTCTACGTACGTTTACAACTTTATTTAGCATAATTAATGTGTAATACTAACAATTGCTTTACCAAAATAACAATATTTCATCAGTGCAGAAAACTTCATAAACGGAATGTCCCTAGTTACTGATACTTTATTACTACAGTTATTACCCACTTTTACAACAGATACCCTAATAAAACCGAACCGTAACGAACCTCCTCTAACGTCTAGTCTACTTTAGTTTTCTTCATTCGCCTCTATTAAGACGTTACCTCCAACCTCCAGTTCTCCTGATTTATGGACTGACATTAGTCGTCCTCCCAAAAGGTGTCCAGTGCAGAAGTGATAAATGTACCAAGTCGATGCCCTTGAAAGGACTTCGGAATATCAGTTGGCTTCGCGTCGCATCTCCAGTTTCGCATTTTATTTCTTCGATTTTGGGGTTGATTGGAAGTTTTTTTTTGTGAATTTGTATGAGACGCAGAAAATGTCCACCTCTTATGGTATCATGCCATTGTACATTTAATTGGTCAAGATGGGTAAAAGTATTTGAAAGTGACATAGTTTATCAATTTAGGCATCGACATTGAGGTCCTGGGTTCGATCCCCGGTCAGAGCACTTTTGTATGACGAATACGAATGTATGTTCTCGGGTCTTAGTTGTTTAATATTTGTATACACTTATGTAAGTATCGGTTGTCTAGTACCCATTAATAGCACAGGCTTTGCCTAGTTTGGGATAAGGTTAATTGGTGTCAGTCCTCCCATTATATTTATTACAGGACTTTACCACCTCTATCAACATAATGGTAGGTACAATGAAATTATCTATACCAAATTACAAATAGCACATAGAGTGTCACAAGATCTAAGCAAGTATACGTATATCATATAACGTTCAAAGTCCTCTACTCACTACCACTTGACAATAAGTAATATACACCCACTTCTTATAAGTGAGTATATATCAATAGCTCCTTCAGCAATCATGATATTATTATGTAGTGTAACTAGAATAATATTGTTTCACGGCCTCCCCGAGATTTATAGTTACGTAAGTAGGTATTGTAAATGTATAATATGAAGGTATATTTTAGAACAAAAAGGGTTAGCATTTATTCGCAAGAATCGCAAGGCGCTTAGAATTGGTGGCACAGATACTTAATTTCAATTACAATGACTTTACGGGGTTTCTTAAAATATTCAAGTAAGTTTTTAAATCTTAGTGTACTAGTTTATGCTGTCCAATAAAGAATATTTATATTGCATCGTACACTTAATTTTACAATGAACTGTTAATTTAAATTTGAGTTTCAAAAGATAAAAAATATTACACGAATATTAATTATTAACTAGGTAATACCTGAGGAATAAGGATGGGCCTGATGTATTATTATCTTGCAGGGTACCCTAGTACTCAAATTAAACCTAAGTTTATTTTATGCACAGAACAATTATTATGAAATAAATAAATAAACAAAAACAATGTGCACTAATAATGATAAGGCCACTTTTTAACCCCCGACAAAAAAGAGGGGTGTTATAAGTTTGACCTGTGTATGTGTGTCTGTGTACCTGTGTATCTGTCTGTGGTATCATAGCTCCCACACGGATAGGCCGATTTCAATGCGGTTTTTTTTATTCGAAAGCTAGTTTAATCGAGATGGTTCTTAGCTAAGTTTCATTAAAATCGGTTCACCCGTTTTTGAAATATTGAACTTTGAAATGACAATGTCGCGGGTTTTTCAACTTTTCTAAGTTGGTTAGGTTATTCGTATTGTTTTTAAATGTTCTACATTTTTGCTGTCAATACTAACCTTCGGACAGATCCGTCCGTGTTTTACGTAACTGTGACATTGAATATTTACGGAGATCGCTAAACCTGCATTATTGGTTTCAGTCGTAATATCCCGCTGAAATCGATCTAGCTGAATCGCAATAACGACCTGATCCTGACGTACTCAGTCCGTTCTGAAAATTCAAAATCTTTAAACGTTATGAAAATGAACTATTTACATGATACAATATCCTAATGTCCTATATAATTACTCTGAATAGCTCAACTGGTTAGTTGTGGACTTAGTTTTCGAATTGATTTAAGGTGTCTTTTTTTTTGGGAATTAAAGACCAGCAATTCGCTCCTATCCCACCTGATGGCAAATGTAGATGAGGCCAGGTTCATTTGTTCAGTTTCCTTACAATATTTGGTCAAAACGTGAGTGAAGATGACGGGAAAAAGAGGGGATGAAAGTGAGATGAGGTGTGGTCAAGGTGAAAATGATAAAAAAAAAACAGAATCAAAGAAGAATGGACAATATTTCATAAATTAAGGTTATTTTAAATATTTCATAACCAGCCAGTAACTTTGTGCTATTTTCTCTTACTTTGGTAAAAAAGAAAATGCGTGAAAAACCTATTGTAGCTTTCACATGACACTAGATTACCAACCTTATGATAATGATAATATGTAATGCTGTGTTGTTTCAAAACTGGCTTATTTTATTATTTAATACTATAAATTGTACCGAAGTCAATTTCAAGAGGTACTATTACTAATATCGTGGTGAATCCGATACTTGAATTAACAAAAGTTCTTCGCTTATTTTAATATTCATCATATTTCTATTGAGAATCCCTATAGAACACCGATAATGATCCTCTTTGTTGAATTAATTAATTTGCTAGCAGAAGATGAAACATCGAGTGTAAGGAAGTGTTACAGGGCTATATCGATTATTTGCCGGCGAGACCTAAATTACTTCTAACTCTAGAGCAACTTTATTGTTTTATGTTAGGTAATCCTAACTAACCCGAACTCTGTGGGTTAATGGTCTAATTCCCGTGCCATTTTATGGGCTATGCCTAGACTGTGGACTTCTGAAGTTATAGTACCTACCAACTTTATTTTCACACTTGCTACTGTTGGAGTACTCCCGTCTACTACGGTTTTTATCTGTTCGAGTTTTCTGCTTATATTCCTAGATACTGTTGTAAATGTTAACGTGAAGTAGAAAATCCTATCCTAACTAATATTATAAATGAGAAAGTGACTTTGTTTGTTTGTTACGCCTTCACGCCGTATCTACGTAACCGATCTTCATGAAATTTGGCATGCTCATAGCCTTTGACCCGGAGAAGGACAAAGGCTACCTTTTATCCAGATTCCTAAAGTAGTTCCTGTGGGACAGTCAAATAATATCATCACTCATCATCATCATCCTCATCATCATCATCAGCAGTAGTATGTTTTTCCTACTTAATATTTAATATACATGGGCAAACTTTTATCCTAATTCCTTAAGTAGTTCCTGTGAGACAGCTAAACAACAGATTTTGCTCGATTAGACGGAAGGCACAGTATGTAGCTGTGTCGTATTAAAGTTCACGTGATTGCATACTTGCTTACATATTTGCTTGCTTGCTTGCATTCTTCAGGCCGATCATGATGCATTAACTGTACCCTTGCATGCGTGATTGGTTGCATGACTGGTTGGATGCTTGCATGCTTGCTTGCTTGCTTGCATGCTTGCTTGCATGCTTGCTAACATGCTTGCTTGCATGCTTGCTTGCATGCTTGCTTGCATGGTTGCATGCTTGCTTGCTTGCATGTTTGCCTGCAAGCTTGCCTGCATGCTTGCTTGCATGCTTGCTTGCATGCTTGCATACATACTTGCTTGCATACTTGCTTGCCTGCATGCTTGCATGCAAGCTTGCTTGCATAATTGATCGCAGGCTTGCATATTTGCTTGAATGCTTGCTTGCTTCCGTGCGTCCTCGCTGGTGCTGTTATATGTTTGCATGCTTGCTTGCTTGATTGCATTCTTAAGGCCCACTTACATGATGGATTAATTGTATGCGTGCTTGCATGCTTGCTTGACTGCTTGCTTGCATGCTTGCTTGAATACTTACTTGCATGTTTGCTTGCATGCTTGCTTACATGCATTCTTGCTTGCGTGCTTACTTGCTTGCGTGCCAGCTTGCATGCTTGCCTGCATGCTTGCTTGCAATACTGCTTGCAAGCTTGCAGGTTCGCTTGCACGCTTGCTTGATTGCTTGCATCTTTGAAATGCTTATGGTTCACGCGAGCGAAGCCGCGTGTAAAAGCTAGTGTGTAATATTTGTTTGGCTTTGTTACCTATTTGATAGCTTGTGTTTTTTTTGTCGCTATTGAGTATTTCACGGGCACAAGAGGCATTTCGTCTTAGCTCTCTAGGTTGGCAACGCATCTGCGAACCCTCCGGGGTTGTGGGTGTCTATGGGCAGTGGTGATCACATACCATCAGGTGACCCACTTGCTCGTTTGCCTTCCTCGTCATATAAAAAAAATGTGTTGGTATGAAATTATGATATCTAAAATATTTAATTATAAACTGTTTAATTTTATTGTTCCGACTTGTAGTAATGTCATGTTCACGGAATGTTAACTTAGAATGTGAATGGAAATTTTGAAGCACCCACAATTAACTGAAGAATTGAAGAGTTAAAAACAAATGTAAGTATTTTGTTTAGATTGATTTAAGAACGATTAGAGATTCTAACAACTCTCATATTTATATGCTGCGATTTCGAAAAATATCCCACCAATACCAAAAATATCTTGACCTATGATGTTTCCGGTAATTAATTAGCGGTACATTCAAAAATCAACAGTCACAAGTTACAACTGTAAAACAAAAACGACACATATCTAATGAATTCCCATTCCAAAATAACACTTGAAGCATTTGGAGTAAAGTTTGTTATTTATCCTTTTGTTTGTGTTGTTTCAAACCGCTCATATAAAAACCACACAGAGAACAAACCTCAACTCATATGCAGCAGTGAAATGGTCAAGCGTGTTTCGAAAGAAACTTGACAGAGATTCTAGAGTTCTGATAAAGCAACAACTAACATAGTAATGTTGTAGTATAGCGTCGAAATGATCCATATTCAAAAATCAAAGCGCAAAGTCTTAGGTTCTTATGATTATAAATATTGTATTGATTCACTCGTAACTTTGCGGAGATCTATGTTACAATTGGATTGGTGTGTTGGATTGGTTGTGGGCTTAGTAGCGTTTGCGTTGGTTATTTTATTTTCAATTTGCGGAGGGAGGGCGGAAAAATTAGTTGCATGAAAATAAATACTCAGCGCAGACGAGGCTATTTTGCATGACTATACTGCACTACTTCGCGGAGGAGCAAATTAATTTAATACTTGTCTTATGATTATACCTATCTGCTACGCGGAAAGATCTGTCGGTACGGGTTAACATTATTTATATTGCATCGTGAACTTGTATAACTTACTTCAACTTACTTTACGTGTGCTCCGTGCTAACAGAGGAGGCACTAATACCACCTACAACTTAATGATAATAATCACTAAAAAAATTTATACGCACTCTCGTAACCTTCAAAGACGCACAAAACGTCGAAAAATTTGCATATTTGGGCATTTTTTTTTCTGTAGCAAAAAAAAGCAGATGTAAGTACGCTTTAAATAAACCGCCATTACAATCACGAGGAACCCTAAAAACGGTTCAATTACGAACGGTCGGCGCGGCCGAGCGCGGTCGTACGCAAAGTGCCAATTTTAATGATGGCACATAACATAAACGCCGACTGCTGTGACGAAGCTCGCTGGGCATGACAATTGCGTAGGCACTGTCTTTTGAATCAATTCTGCAAATTCGGAGTAACTGCGCAGGTGCAATATAAACAGCGGAATTGCCTTAGAACATTATGAACATAATTTAACACTCGTCTTCTGGACAATTATGTTTATGCCTGCTCCGAAGGATGTTTAAAACAAAGAGAGCAGTTTTTTTAATTACGCTCAAATTTCGACCTCTTGCGATTACAACGAATTATAATCATACCAAACAATTCATTGTAAATTGAGGAAGCTTTCTTGGACAAAGGTTAAGCCTAGCCATCCATCGAAGGAACGCTACCAGCATCTTTAACACCATGTCAAACGAGACTTCTTTTTTAGAATATTATAGATTTTGTTAATAATCTCGACTAATAAGCAATATTTTAACACCAAAAACATCACGCATTTTACAATAATTACCCCTAGTAGTCTAAATTCGTTTACTGGATAATCTTAGAAATATTTTCAGTTCATTAATTCTTATTGTTTCATCTGATCTGAAGCCTGCTGTTGGCAGACATCGTGTAGTCAAATTCGACGTATTTTCGGTTGCGTCTTTTAACACATCATAAATCAACTTCTCTCAACTCATTATAATGGTTCTTAAAGCGCAGCCATAGTTAGTATTTAAGATTAGAATGTTTGTTAACGATAGATACTAGGAAGCTTTCCGTGCAGTCCTTAGCACTCTGTAATGTTTTAAAACTTCCGGCCATTTTTAATCATATCAACTACAACTCCCGGGACTACTTTCAATGAGTGTTTAACATTATATACGGTTCGATCCGGTGCTGTTACAAAAATAACACGACTAAGGCCTTTTGTACACCGCGTTTAACTGCGGAACTCGTGTAAAATTTCTGTAAAAACTGAAGTTTCGCATTGCTACTGCAGTTTGCAGTGTCGGTGTACTAAAGGCGTGTGCGGGTAGTCCGCAAAACTCTACACTTCAGTCTACTCGTGATCACGGCAGTGGCAAAACCCCGAAACGTCGAGATAAGAACACAAAATGCCACCGATCCGTGTCAGCCTGACAGCGCACAACTGGAGGAGACGAAGACAGTGCGGCTGTCAGATGCAAGGTTCAAATATGGAACTACTGATGAAAGACAAAACTCCAGCCAGTTCCCAACAACTAACATGTATATTGTCATCATCATCATCCTTTTTCTACGTGCCATTGCAGCACATAATGAGAGAGCTTGGGTTAGGTGTAGTTCCCACGTCGAGGTAGAATGTCCGCGATCCCACTGCGCCACCATAATGGCTGATGGACAAACGCAGGGTGTGTTTTTAGTGAGTATGTTGCCCTCCTCCCTCTGGCTAGCAGAGGGAGTGCACGAGGAGAGAGTCCCACATAACCCACCACCACCACCACCATAGTAGGTAGGTCGTAACCTACCCCAGGTCGGGGGGGTATGTGTAAACGTATTGTCACATCGTTAAAGACAAAGGTATAGTTCTCACGCGGGTCCAGTGCAGATTGAGAACTTCACGCACACCATTGAATTGCTTTGTTAATGTATATAGTACTAAGCTAAGCAGGAATATAGTACACGTAATGCTTGTAGCGTTGGCGTATTGTTGTTTTCACTTGTCAAAATAATGCACATAACATTACGGTACGTATCAGCCACTGTAAGCAGTCGTCATATTACGTTGTTTTGAAACGTTCCACATACAAGGATGATAGACATTTCAAAACAAACCAGCAAAAATGTCCAATTAGCAAGAATGCTCCTTTGATTGTGTAATTTACATGCCAGGGTGATATTAACTGCGTCGGGGCGGGCTGAACTGCCCTACTATTACAAAGGGACGTCTGTTCATATAGGAACTCATGGCAGTTACGTCTTTTTACATTAGGAGGGCAGAAAAATACTGCAATATGTAACTGGAGTCCGAAAGTGGAACACGAATATTCAGCAAATTGCATTTAATATGATTAAGTTTTACCGAACACATTTGTACGTATTTTATGCCAACGGTTTTTTAAAATTTTTGCACGTTCATATTTTAAACAAATTTCAATTTAAGGCCATGTGCCGCGCTGGTAAAACAGGGTTTTTAATATCAAATAAAAAACATGTTCTTGAGTTTATTTATCTCCAAATGATCATTATATTCTTTAAATAGAGCTAACTCAAAAAAGGGACCTCCGTACGGGGAACTAGCGAGGTTTCTGGTTTTTTATCTCCCTATTTTGTCTGAGTATGTTAGCGAAATCACTTTTACTCACTGAGGTAAAAAGACCAAGTAGGTAATAAATTATTTTATTCACGTTGCGCTAATATTGTTTAGAAGGTAACAGTAACGTGGTTAAACCTGATGAGAATTAACATAGCTGACAGTGATACACGCTGTGTCATTTTGTTTCAGTAAATAATTAGGTACTAATTAATGACGGGTAGACGTCTTTATGAAGTGCAAAGCTTTATCAACGTTCTCTTTTACTTTTTAATATTAATGAAACATTGTTTTTTAAGGAATAAAAGCAACTTGTTCCTCCGTATAGTTAATAAGTGATTAAAACAAGAGAAAAAATTGAAATATATAACATGTTTACTTAACATTTTAATTAGTAATTGCTGTAAACTGAAATCTGCTATTCGCGTGTCGAATCAAATGGCAATTCGTGGCACATGAATTTTACCTTCTCTGCTTAATTTTCTTTCAAATTCAATAATCATTCCTTTGTCTTCTACAGTAGTATCGGACTATATTTTTCGTACCTGCAGTTTTGCATTTGACCTACAACATCAAGTCATCAACATACTCGTAACCCTTTGTACAATCGCACCAACAATTTTAACATGACAATAAAACCGCGGTTTCTCATCCGAAAACGAAGCGAAATTTCTCGGACAAATAAGGCGCAAATGAAAATGAAACTGATTTCGTCGCGCCGTGCGTCGTGCGTGACATTCGCTGCGCGTCGGTGACGCATCCGCATCGCAACCGTAGACGCATGTGTAGATACGACAGAGAGAATTTAAATAATCTTTCAATGTTTTACAGAGGTTCCAATATTTCTTGTAAAGTACAAGTAGGCTTACTAGGCGTAGTGTGGCTAGGGGCAATTGAAGGTCCGAGAGAGAGGCATTTTGTACGTTAGTAGGATACTGGTATTAAATATAGGCTTAAAAATAAATACACAGCAGCAAATTGACAGCTTATACCGATACCCTTTTGGTGTCATCGCATCGGCATCGCTAAACAGCGCCCTCTTCCAGTAAATTATAAAGATGGGTAAAGCGGCGAAATTGTAGAGCGTACGAACTGCTAATTTGGAAGTAATTCCATTAGTGAGACTCGTATCTGAAAACATATTCGTCAACTCCTACCTATACCTTTTCTCTGAACAGCAGTTTGTAAGAACTGAAATTAGCTCCACCGTTACTGGCATTCCGGAGTTAAAGCATATGAAATCTTAATATTTTCTGAAATGAAATGAAATATTATATATATAATATATATTGCGAGAATACAAGTCATAAGTTATATAGGTACATAACCAACAGTGTGTTCTGCCTCATCGGCATACAATTTTTTTAACAAGTATTATATTTTGTACATCTAAACATAAAAAAAACATAAGTCACAGACAAACTCAGCTTAGTAACTACAGGAGATCAATTACCTATAGTATCTAAGTAAGTTTATTGCGAGCATAACATAAATTAAATAATTTTAACAGACTTTTAAATCATACTATATGGACGCTTCGGGACAGATTGTCAAACTTTTTCAAATTTAGTTACTGATGTTATAGAAATAAATTGGATCACGACGGCGGTCCGAATGCAGCTAATAATTAATCACGCGAACTCTACGAATAAAAGGTCACCTGCTTACATCAACCAGCCCAACCGAACACCATGCTCGTGGTACGACAAAACGTACGTGTGTAACAATCCCATAATATACACTTGTGTGGCGTAGTGAAATATTAACGCAACGCGCCGCAATTGATTGCCAGCAACCGGCCCCATTTGCCTGTGGTCTGCGGCGAACAGAATGACGTTGCGATCCGGTTGCAAAAAAACCATCATCAAATAGATCTATACGTATGTACTCGTATTGGTATCTATACAGCTAGGTAAAGTTGAAGCAATTTGATTTATTTCTACAGAAAAACTACAAGCTATAGCGTATCCCAGTAGCCTTTTGGGAAGAAGCATGATGCGACTAGCGACAAATGTTACTTGATATTGTGGATTGAGGAAACTGTTTAAAGTAAATGAAAACTATGTTGACTGGCCACGATTTATTGCCAAAAGCTGCGCGAAGTAATGTAAACTAAGAAACAGCTTCTGAATAATCAGTTTTATTCAAAAACTTCTGGTTTATTCTGATGGATGGCATGGCTTAATTATCATTAACAGTATTAACATCAATTAACTTGGGTGTTAGGAACGGAATCAAAATACAATGAAACTCTTAATTCCTTTAAGGAGAAACATTAAACGTTCCTAGAACTGGATTAATAAGAAAAACAATAGAATTGTCTTCGCAAGGACGTGGAAACTCTCACAACTATACAAATAATGTCAGATTGCGAGGTACAATCGATTTTCTGAGCAAACGAGCTCCCCATACGCGTCGTTGGAGATAGCCTAGACAGAAAACAATGAAAGAAAATTTAACGGCGCACGTCACATGTGAAAGTTTAAAATGCGAGGAATTTTCATAGAGCGTGAGCCGTGGAAATGGCTTAAAGTACTTTTACTCAGTGTGTTAACACAGTGTTAATGTTAGAAGTTTACGTAGTATTTTCTGTTTTAAATAGACGTCGACGACAGAGCATTTTAAAATCCACATGGTCAGAGGAAATAAATAAACAGCCAGCCAGAGTCGCCGAAAATGTGGATGTAAATGGCTGAATAACAGAAAATGTGCGACAAACGAAGTGGACTGTATAGGAAAAGAGCTTGAAAGCGACAAAGGTTTATCGTACAGGAGAAAAATGGGTTTGTGGGGGCGAAAATAGTGCTGTCGTAATAAAATAAGTAAACGCGAAAGAAAATATAGCGAATGCTGAAGCTCTCACCTGTGGCCAGTCGTTGCTGTAAAGCGGAATCGCGGAACGGGCGGCTCTCGGTTCAAGTTCTTCAGTGCCCTAAGCACGACTTGGCGAATCCTGCGTCACGTAAAATCGAATAGTAAACTACAACGAGTTTGTATGACGTTTGGAACAGCGCCCGCCCGTGAGCGTATTTCGAACTAAAATTTAGTATGAGATTTCTCGATCTCGATACGATAACCGTAACGTAACGCAGGATTCGACAAGTCATGCTTAGGGCACAGTTCACCTCGATTTACTGTCAAAATCTTACCGTAAAGCGCTGTACTTAGCCCTTGATTATTGCAGAACGGCACGAAGGGGGTGAGGTTTCAGCAGCAGCACTGATCCTAAACTTATTAAATAAACAATAGTTTCGTGGAAAACCAAAAAAAAGTCCGATGACGGGCAGCGTAACTGTTATAATTTTCAAATTTAGGAATATTGGCGCGAATGAATCGTCAGCTGTTTAAATAAACACGAAAAGGAGCGGGGAGCGGAAATGCATCAGAAGGGACACAGAGTGGTCACAACAAATAAAATAAAATAATGGAGCAATGAACAAACCATCGATTAACATTATGGCAACATTGAACATTACGCCCACCAAAATACATAGTATTTTAAAGTAGATACGATAAGATTAAGACAATCTGATTATAAAGAAAAATAATAAGACAAAAATAAGACAGCAACGGATTTAAGAGTAGGTATGGGGATAACATAGGCAGAGGGCAAAGTTTGACAACCGGCCGTTTGTACAGGCCGCATGCCGTGCGCACCGTTGCTACGCGACAAATACCGTCGGCCCCGGGATGGGTGTCGACGATGCGCCCCAAGGGCCATTCCATAGGACCCGAAACTGCTAACCAAGTCACAGAAAAGCTCATGCAAAAGCATTTCATGGTGTCTGTACCGGAAACTAAAACAAGACATGCGCCCTATAAAGAAAACCGATAATTAGATAAAGCAATCAGAGACCCAGTAGACCATAACACTTCCTCTGATAAACAAATTGATATAGAAATAGAAATAGAAAAATATTTGTTCAACGTACACAACAAGTATAATAAAAAACAATTCAAAAGTAAACAAAGACGTTGAACAGGATCAGAAAATTGTTATCTTCTCTCCTCTATAAATTGCAACAAACCTTTAAGTATCAAACTAAACCATTAAACCATTTTAAGTACACCCCAAAAGTCATTGCATCATCTAAAGCGTTATAAATTCTCAAGATACTCAGCTCTTTTATGCTAAGTAAATAGCCCTGGAGTTATACTTTTATGGCTATATTTTTTGTAATCATGTAATTAGGCAAGTAGATAAAGCACGTCCCGCCTATTCAGAGGGTCCTAAGGACCCTTAAGTTAAGAACCCGTGGGATCCGGTGCGATTGTGGATAAAGGGCGTTTTCATGGCACCCCTGGATGAGAACCTTTGTAGTGACAAATATACCTTTAATTATAATAAAGGACAACATAAATGCATGTGCAATATTGTGAACTTCATAATTTCAAATCTTCTGGCAACAAACTTGCACACAGTTTGTCGTCGACTATGTTGAACTGGGTGGTCCTAAGTGCCCCAACTGCTCTTAATTTACGACTACCATTCAACTTTTCCCATTAAGTATTTTTTTGATCGACGAAAAATATTTCACAAACCTCTTCAATAAATCAACAAAAAATCGCAACTTAGGAAAGTTAAAAAAAACCCCGACATTGTCATTTCAAAGCTCAATATTTCAAAATCGGGTGAACCGATTTTAATGAAACTTAGCTTAGAATCATCTCGATTAAACTAGCTTTCGATTAAAAAACCGCATCGAAATCGGTCCATCGGTTTGGGAGCTATGATGCCACAGACAGATACACAGCAGATACACAGATACACAGACGCACAGATACACAGAACACAACAGATACACAGACACACAGATACACAAGTCAAACTTATAACACCTCGCAGATGCTGATACGCTGATACAGATAGAATTTTCTAAGCTCATAATAAGTACAGACATAAACATAATTCGTTAGGCACCGTTTGCATAATATTAAGACATTTTTTGATGTTCTAATCTCACAGCATCGGTACTATAATAGTACCGCACAACAGCTAACTGACATACTCGTAGCAGTAATTACACATTGTTCGTTAATCATTATTACGCGTGGAAAGAATAATAGACAAGACATTTTGTACTCATGAAGTAGATCCATTCCCTACGGCTGCTTTAGATATATTTGGTAAAAAAAAATGTCTCGTTGACTCTTAATTTTTCAGCGTTTCTTCTAGATTTTGCGTAATTGCTTTGGTAAGTACACGATATTCAGGAATCTGAGTATAAATGCAATTTTGTATAAGGAGTAATTTGTTTGATATTAGAATCATTATCATAAAGACGTTCATTTAAGTAAAGTACTAAGTACAAAATACATTATTCTTGTTTTTTCTTACAATGGATACAAAAATAACCGTGTCATTCTGATCACAAAAATTATTAGCACACATTCACGGCAACATTGTCATTTTATTATCAACGAACCGAACGACTTACGAGTAATACTGTGATATAAAACTCTTTTGCGCGCGGTAGGCAATGATTACATACTGGAATGAACGATAGTTCGAAAAAAGTTGATCGACTGTGAGACAATTACTGTTGAACTTGGACAAGAACGTTACAGTTTCATGGGAAACTAGATCACAATTTAATTGCTTAGTAGGAAATGAGTTGACTTCGTTTCTTAACGAACGATTTTAAAATGATCATTAATAATGTTTTAGAGTCACCCCTTATTTTTCAGTGTATCTCACATTTCGTCAAAATAATTTGTTTTTCTATTGATAACTACTGTTCCACTTAATTACTAAATGACTTTCCTACAGTATTTGTTAATTTAATATTATGCGACGAATTCCTTAAACAAAAAAGCATGAGCTTTGCATATTTAAATTGTACTACGCTTTTGTTAAACAAAATTACCATACATTCCCTTTCATTAATACAACATGGCTTCACAAAAAAGGCATGGGATCTAATTGATAGTCTCTTAAGGCTCATGAATTTCAGATGAGCTCCCGCGGTCGAAAGCATGACCAATCGCTCGCATCCGATATTCCGCGGCATGGCCGCTTGATCCTTCTTCACAGATTGCAGAGATTATTCGTATGACAGTCGAATGCATCGGTTTTGTTGTATATGTAGCTAGATAAGTAGCTGGGTAAGTAACAGACCACACATGTTGATCTTCTATTGTTACCTACCTGGCTATCGCGAGTCAAAAATCCCCTGGAATAGCTAGTTTCGATCGAGGGCTGTCTGTCATTCTCCACCAATAAGAGACAAGCTACTGGCCTATGATTGGTAGAAATTGATAGTTAGACCCACAGGATTGCTCACTCGACACTAACGGATTTTTAGCTCCCGATAGCTCTCATTGAGGTAGGTAGATACCTTCGGCAAGGACCATATAACCAAGAGGTGTCGCGTTCCTTTGAAATAATAAGCCTGCTGTAGCTAGTTTTACTACGGAGGGGTCTCTGTACCATTCATTTGGTATGACATTTAGACCTCTGGCTAACACAATAGCGCCATCTAAATTCGTTTTTTCTTTCAGTTCATAGATGGCGCTATTATGTTAGCCGGAGGTCTAAGTGTCATACAAAATTAATGGTACAGAATCACATTTATTTACATGAAGTAAAAATGTGGAACGATTCACGATTTTGCGTGTCATCCTTGCGCAGGAACCTCTCTATAGTAAAACTAGCTACAGCAGGCTCATTATTTTACAGGTACGCGACATTGTATAGCCATTGGCAGTCCTCTTGGTTTTTTCGTCCTTGATACGAAGAGATCACGCGTGTTGATCTTCTTTTGTTAACATTGCTCTCTCCCCGCGCCTCATACTTGCCCCGGCTCCCAATTAAGTTGTACACCGGTACACAATCAATTCAATGATATATTTGTCAGAAACCTTCCAGCAATATCATGTAATTTCCCCGTGTTTACATTCACAAATAAGCTTTTCACAAAGGCAGTCAGTTTAATTAATATTCATCCCGCACTGCCTAAAATCAATCCGCAAACTAATCAACATCCGTTGCACGCCTGAAATTCATGAAATTATAACTTTGGTACGGTTAGCATGACTTGCCTCCTCCTTTGTCTGTTGCGGCCCTTTCTAATTGATCAGGTTCGAAAGAGACGCATTAAGAAAATATATGACAAGCGGCATATACTCATATTATTGAATTAGTTTTTTTTATCTGTCTTGGGTAATCAACTACCAAAGAAAACGTCTCGATGGCGTTTGCGTCGGCACTTTAATGTGCCACTAGAGGCGCTGCTGATTTTCCCATAGCAATTGAGACGTCAACGCTAACGCGGTCGAGACGTTTTCTTGTATTAACAATTATATTAGACGCTTATATTTCAAACAACTATAAACAAGTCGGGGTACGTTTAAAATTTTCAATTACTCATAATCGAGACGTTTTTTTGAGTTAAAAAACCGCCTTCAAAAAAAAACCTTAGAAAAAAAAACGTAAAATAATCCTCTAAAATAATCATAAATAAATAAAATAAAATGCGTTTATTTCGGACAAAAGAAACTAAAGCCTAAAGTTTTATGGCCTAGCACTAAGCAGCAGAAATATGAAGTCGGTGCTTCATTCAAAGAATATTCCGCTCGCAACTCACCGACTTCATATTTCTGCTGCTTAGTGCTAGGCCATAAAACTTTAGGCTTTCGTTTCTGTTGTCCGAAATAAACGCATTTTATTTTATTTTATTTATTTATCATTATTTTAGAGGATTATTTTACGTTTTTTTAAGGTTTTTTTTTTGAAGGCGGTTTTACTTTTTTGTTAAAAGACTTTTATTTCACAATTTTACGTTGATTTAACATTTTCAGAATTATCCTCCAACTCCTAACCGTTAAGGAGTTGTACCTTCCATCATCAGCTCATCAACATGAGATGATGATTACCAGACGCAAATACTTGAATAGCTTTAGAAAATATATGCAACACATAATACGTGCCAATAAAATTTGAGGGTTGCCCTCGATCCCACCATCAGATCATGACTTGATGACAATGGGACAACCTCAGGAGTATACCCTTTCGAATAAAAAAAAAAATTGAAAATCGGTCTACAATTGACGGAGTAATCGATGTACATACATAAAAAAAAATACATACAGTGGAACGTAGAACCTCCTCCTTTTTTGAAGTTGGTTAAAAATTACACTAGACGCTTATATATTTCAAACAATGGGGGTATAGTCGGGGTGTTTACAATTTTCACATATTTATAATCAATCTCCATTACTCAAAAAAAAACAATTAGAACGCATTACATTTTTAAGTACCTAAAATATTTAAAGTATACATGCAAACCCTTCTGGAAAAGATACAATGCTAGTGAAAACCGTATTAAAATCCATTTTATCATTTTTTATTTTACAGTGTTAGAAAAACACATACTTACACGTCATAGTTCCAAGACTCGTGCTAACCGTATTGCAACAAATCTGACAACAAATCTGTGGCTCAGTCGACAGAATGTGCGGTTTTCCTCGGAAGCGGATGGGTTTGTTGTTTAATTATACTGTGGTTAGAAACATGGTGGTGTCTGTATTTCCTCTTATTAATATTAAGGCTAACGAGCTCTACATTTACATATGTTTGCACGTAAAAAAACATGTTTAGAACATCATCAACATCAACAATCGTAAACGCAGCGTAAAAAGTACAGGCTCAAACTCAATAAATGGCCTCAAAGGTCTTATTGTCAAACGCTCCCGGCTTCGTTTTGGCATCCGTTATCTCTTTCTTATACGATATTGTACCGTTTGACTGAAAAAGACTGCGTATGCCAAAGCGAAGCCTCTGTCTGCATGTTAAGCTCTGTTATAAACAAACCAATAGAATAGTGCGCAAAAGATGGAGAAGATTCGCTTCCAATTCTGTCCTAAGATATACTTCCGAAAGCATATCAAATCATAGAAGCGTTAAGCATCACTTAGGTTACATATGCTTATTTACATACATTCGCCATCTTGTTCTATCAAACGGTACAAGATCGAGCGAGTAAGAGGCGGTGAATGCCGAAACGAGCCTTCGAGACGAGCAAGTTAAACAATAAAGCTTATAGTTCTAAATAGCACAAAATATTTATCATACATTCGTTCAAAAAACTACGAAAGTTGTGATTAAATTGATATATTGACGGATGACCGGATATGAGTGACTTTGAAAGTCACTGCCAAATCCGACTCTACTTTCTGAATTGGTTTGGAAAAGGAAAAACTTTAGAAGGAAACTCCTAAACTCGGCTATGCATAACTTAGAGGTTGTTTGGATCTTGGATATACTTGCTAACTTTGCCATTTGACTCGTGGATGTTTTGACATAATATTTCAATGTTAAGAGGATTATTGCCGTCGATCCAGTATGAAATAGGGACTTTTTGCAGGAACAACTTAATTTTGTATTGGTTTTCGATACAAGTTTAAATTGAGTTAATCTGAGACATAATACGGTTTTTCGGAAATTTGAAAGTTACTTATAAATTATCTGTACCTATAAAAGTGTACCGTGACTGACTGACTGGCAGATAACGCACATCCTAAACCACTGGACCTAGAAACTTGAAATTTGACAAACATGTACCTTGAGTATACTAGAGATGCACTAAGAAGGGATTTTTGAAAATTCCCAAGGCCCATTTTGAAAATTTCACGGGGGCAAAGCTGCGGGGCATAAGCTAGTATTTTAATAGGTACGTTTATAATGATTTATTACTGAGCACGTGCCATTCAGGTATTTACTTTTTCTTTTATTTATAGTGTCCTAATAAAAAAATTGCAAATATTTTCCACAACAATGGCTTTCCACACACAAGGACATCGCATCGCATTCCAGTCAGCAGGACAATACACACAGGTGTGCTTTAAAGCGATCTAAGCACACTTGCTTGACAGTTACATGTCAACCGTCAAGTCGCAAATATGCCAAAGTGTGCTTGAAAAAGTGGCGAAATTATACACTTACGACATAAGAAAATTACGGTGTGCCCTGCCACCGATATTATTAATTATTCTTATACATTGCTCCTTAATCATCATGCACACATTCGTTAGTAATTATAAAATATAAGCGGGAATGCAATAGAGTGACATTGGATGAGCGTGCTATAAATTTTGTCTTTGTTTTTGTAATAGAATGGTTTTGCTTCACAAAGAGCTTACACACAACGAAGCTCAAACAAGAAAATCTTTTAAATACTTCCGGACACCACAAGATTCCCATACAAGAATTGCCTAAGTACCTACTAAGTAGTTCCAGTTTTTGCACACGGAACCTTTTACCGGGAAACCTCGCAAAAGTACAGGTTACCCATCACAATAATATCCTTTACAAAACCTTGGAGGCGAACCCAATAATAAAGTAATGCTCGTACCAAAATAAAGAACCAAGTATATTAGTTTACCGTAATACCGAATTCGGAACACGTTGGGAATAAGCATCAATATTACGAACCTTTATAAGGTCAGGTATAATATAATAAGCGTTATCTACATTACTACATTAACACTATACAGGTAAAAAAGATAATACAGTAGTTTTGTATTTAACTCTCGACCCAAAAAGAGGAGTGATAAAGTGTCACGTGTGTACGTGTATATTATCTGTGGCTTTCTATAGCTTCTAATTAAACGGACTGATGTGGACGCGGCTTTTTTTTATCGAAAGCTAGTTTTTGAACTTTGAAAATAAATGGAAATGTCGGGATTTTCAACTGTTCTTTAAGTTGATTAGGTTAATACAACTATAGTAATTTGCATTTTTCGTGATCTGGCTGTCATCGCATACAAAAAAACAGGCAAAGTACGATAAGGGAAGGCAAGGTGTGAATGAACGAGTACTTACTTGATAAAACCTACTTGCGAAATTATATTTTCAATGCATTGTCTTTAATTTATTCATTAAAAGATAATAGGTACCTAATATTTCAAATACAGCTTCTCAAACATCATGACAGTATTCTAATAATCCCAGGCATTTTAGAAATCATAGGATTGTAGGCAAACGCTCGGTATTAAATTTGTTATGCAAATTCTAGCCCGTCGTAGCCTTTAGAGTCCCTCTTATTCCTCAAATCCATAGGGATTTAAGGGTGTTGTTAAAATTAGCCTTGTTTAACCTTAACATAGAACATGGAGCCAGTAACAAGAATATATTTGTATTGTCTGTGTACTTTTTTCTGTTCAATAAAGAGTCATTGTACTGTATTGTATAAATATATGAGTGCTAGTCTCTTGAGACCGAGCGTACCGGAGGAATCGGCCCAATCATAGATTGT
This sequence comes from Clepsis dumicolana, assembly GCA_963691665.1. NCBI lineage: Eukaryota > Metazoa > Arthropoda > Insecta > Lepidoptera > Tortricidae > Clepsis > Clepsis dumicolana. The sequence continues at coordinate 8,547,591 of OY829519.1, forward strand.
ATATTTTACGAGTTTTTATTTAAGTAACTTTCGTTTGTATGAATATTCTGATCAAATATGATCAAATCGCGAATACAATATTATTATTGTTAGTCTTAATGTAATGTTTGGTCTAATTATCGTTTGTACGCGCCGCGCTGCCTTTGCCAAAAATGGCAGCGGGAGAGGGGCGCGGGAGGGGCACCCCACCGGCGCGAGAGCAGCGCCGCGCCGCGTCCCACCCAGCGGTGCCAGAACGTCCCAAAAGGGACGATTTTTGTCCGTTTTGGCATCGCAACGTCCCTTCGATGTCCGTTCATATATTCCGTCCGTTTTACGTCATCAAATAATATATCTTCCGGGATAGTAGATAAATCTGTTCTACAATATCATGATACTCGGGACCTAATCACGTAAAAAAATATTTAATTTAAATACCTCGACGTTTCGGACGCAACGTCGCGTTCGAAACGTCGAAGTATTTAAATATAAATAGGTATATTTATTACGCGATTAAGTCCCGAGTATCATGATAATGTGTGAAAATCGCGAATGTTTCAATCAGTACAAATCTGCTCTAGCTTCAACTTCTTCATCTTCGAAAAACAAAGAAAAGGTTTGTATAGACTTCTTGTTTAGCTGTTTTTAATATAATTTCAACGGACATCAGCGGCCCTTAGCTCCACTTGGGAGATATAGGAAGTCATCATCATCATCATCATCATCAATTGAAGACTCGTCTCTGGTCAACCAGCAATCTGGTCGCTCTTTCAGCCCCCATACTACGAAAATTGAAAATCCAAGTTCGTACCGTATCGTCCCGCTCACTCTCGTCTTAAATAATATTAACTTGAGAGGGAGAAAGTGACGTAACGTGAGAAAGATATGTTTCGATAAGGTTAACGAAAAATTACCAAAATTCAAGTGCCCTAAAAATATAAAGGTTCTTTTTTTTTCAATCAACCCTAAAAAAAACATATTTCCCCAGCCGTCCTTTTTGTCCAAAAATCGTCCCATTTCAGATAGCGAATCGTCCGAAACTCGACGCAGGAACTGGTAACACTGGTCCCACCAGTCCGCCACGACAACTCGCGTATGGCTCATGCCGCTCGCCACCGCGTTCTACTTACGTTCCTAAACTATACCTAAGTACTTAATTATTGTTATTGTATATGTGGAATACACATCATCAAGATTACTTCTTGTTTTATTGTCCAGCCTGGACATCGTTTGTCTAAAAATGTTTTTTTATAGAAAACCTTTTCAGTTCAAATAATGTATACTTCAGAATAAATAAATCTGAATCTGAATCTGAATCTTCTCACCCCGCTATATTCAAATGTTGTGATGTCTGTATGGAGATTCCAACAAATTTCACTGTCTTAAACAAAGTCCACTTCACTCCTCTTCAATTAAAGGGCACACTTACCGTTTTAGGACAGACAAGAAAGTTAAGCGCAGTCGTTAATAGCAAAAATTGAGAAAAAAAAACCGGCCAAGTGCGAGTCGGACTCGCGCACGAGGGTTCCGTAGAAAGATTTTATCCCTTTTCCCCAGTGTTTTAAAAAGTCCAGTGTTAGCAGAGCCCTACTCGCAAAATGTACGCAGTGTGGGGTCAACTTATATTGGTTTGCGAAATCTACAGACAAACATAAAAAAATAAGATTTTTAGACTTTTTGGAAGGGTTGTGCTATAAGAGCTACCTTCATACCGAATTTCAAGTTTCTAGGACAACTGGAAGTACCCTTTAGGTTTTCTCAGTACGGCGATTGGTATGGAAACCACCTTTTTAATGACTGTATCTTTTGATTGCGTTCACTTGGAAGGTTGATTTTCTCACAGCTTCAAGGGACCGCAGGCTTGAGTATTTGATATTAATTTCAGCATGCTACCTCCACGCATTCCAGAGAAAAAGGGTCTTGACAGACAGACAGACAGACAGACGGACAACAAAGTGATCCTATAAGAGTTCCGTTTTTCCTTTTGAGGTACGGAGCCCTAAAAATGACAACGAGTAGATAAAGGAATTTCCTTGAAATTTAAAAAAACAGGTACATTTTATTTTTAGTTAAACTCACGAAACCCTTATGTTCTCCCAGGGCTCCTTTTTGCGAATTTCTAACACTGTTTTCATGTTAGCAAATGCTACACAGAGCTTGCCACTTAGGCGTCGTGTACATTGTATAGGTAAATTAAATTACCCACTAGCTGCTGCTAGCGGTAGCGGTAAGGCCGTGTGGGAAGACATAATTTACTTATTTGACGCAGCGCCATCTCTCGCGAGTTGCTGAAATTAGCTGGTACCTAATATACCTATTACCATCGGTGTTATGAGACTTGATATTTCAGTGTATGAATAATGTTCTGGCAAATACAGTTTTTCCAAATGTCAAATTTTAATAACCTAACCGGCTTAAAATTAAAAACAGTAAACCCGACTGCAATTCTGGGAAACAATATGTATATCTTACGTCACTCCCACAGCTGAGACGAATCTAATGACACCTCATATACTGAAATCCGTCAAACTGTGTAGGCTGTAGAGCGTGCCAAAGAATTAGACATACATACATACGCTCGAAAAACATAACCCTTCTTCGGCAGTCGGATAAAAAGGTCGATTTAGCAGAAAATAGAGAGCTTAAAGCTGAAACTAATAGGTACCTAAATTGATTGTAGCTGCTAGTAGGTAAACGTATTTTGCTGATGCGACACGATCCCTATAATAAATTCGGGCTGTTAAAGCCAGTTATGCCCGTTTTCACCAACGACACCTAAGTCATCACCTAGTCAGGGGACCCCTATCCTAAGTGGCCCCTTATATCTCTCCCTAACCTAATTTCATTTTCGCCAACCTAGGTAACACTTTAATAAACGTCACTTAACTAAGTGACGGTTTGTTTTAGCTGTAGTGATTTCTTATACCGGTTTTGTATCGATATATTTTTTTAAGAGGAATAACTTCAAAAATCGTCTATAAAAAATTAAGCCAACATTTTAAAAACATAGAAAAACTAGACAAATGTATTAATAATACTAAGTTGACGTCTTATTTTTTATTTTTAAACGTTGACTAGGCTGTATGACATTATCTTTGCCATCCAGAAAAATAAGAACTTACAGTGACAGTTTACAACTATCTATTTTTTTCGAACTTTCGGTGCGGTGCGATGATTGTAGTTTATTAGCGAGCATTAATTAACTGAAAGCTGGAATGATTATTTATGTGATAATTTATTCATGAACTGCACATATTTTCAAAGGATTGTGCTTCGATTTCTTTGAAACCCGTATAATACAGAACAGACCAGAACCCGCGAGCGCGCCTTTACGAATGACAATGTTAATTAATTCCTTCTCGTGTGGTTCTTACATGCAGAAATGCCGTTGGGTTTATAAAAAAACAGAATAAGATTATAATTTTAGTGTAAACGAGTAGCGAAATCAATAAAAAACTGACACAGTGCGCGGCGTGCTGTTATGATTGAACGCGGCTTTTGGTTTGTTTTGTTTTCTGAGGGTCATTAATAGACTGATGATGAATATTAGGCATTCGTCCAGCTGCAATCAGGTCTTCCTTTATACAGAACTATTCTTCTGTTCTGAGTTATCCTTATATTCCAAATACCTATAATGTAAAAAAAAAAAAGTCTGAACAGCACGTTTTCTTTCGACATTCTACGAGTACATAATTATATCTTATGAAAAATCTTTAGTACCTATCATACTTTGTTAAATCATCTGATCTTCAGTCTGATCTAAATAAATTTGATGTGAATATTAAATCCAATGATTCAACAGTTTCCAAACTCTACAAATAGCCTTCCATTTTATATAAATCTTATCAATCAAGTTAATTATTGCATGAACAAATGCACAATAACCTATAAAAAAATTGGCGTGAAACTGTCACTTAGCGCTAGGGTGTCAATATTCGACCCCCTAAACTTAGGGGGCCCCCTTAGCAGTTAGGTGTTCCTTAGGCGTTGGTGAAACGGAAATTGATCTTAGGTGTCCCCTAAAAGAGCTAAGGGATCCCTTAAATCTTAGGAGTCGTTGGTGAAAACGGGCATTAATTTCACAAATGGTACCTTCATGAATTCAAGAGTCTACTTGTTACTAATTTACATTCAAAAAGTAATACCTACAGCTTATCTTACATAATGAAACTTTATATCTCATAAGCTTATTACTGGTTGTTGCTTCAAGTTGTAGTAATAGGTTTACTTCACTTATTTGACTTGCTGAAAGTAAACAAATAACATAAATTTTCTTCAGTCCCGAATTATACTGATGCTCACCTAGTTCCCCCAATTCACCATTCCCCATCAGCAATATACCTAGCCTTAAACTAAAAGCATTATTTTGTAGACATATAATTTCAGTACCTCTACCTACCCCACAGTGTGATTGCTGCTATCTCATCTGCAATCGCGGTCAGCTTTGCTTTTTCATGTCACCCCTTCACAGAACTTTTACAGGGCTCATTTGTAGTACAATCACGTTTGGTTTCGTACTTACAATTCCGTATCATGCCGTGTGAGCGTTACATTACAGTTTAAATATTAGATCTTGTAATTAACTTGGTATATTGAGAAAGACGGAGAAAGAGGGGCATTCATTTACACATTTCAACACACACACAAAAATACGCGGTACTTGCATTTGAAATATAACAGAACCTGATTTAAAATGACTTAGTTGCAATTTAAAGTTGCTCAACGTGCTATGGAAAGGGCTATGCTCGGAGTTTCTCTAAAAGATCGAATTCGTAACGAAGTGATCCGACAGAGAACCAAAGTTATCGACATAGCCCACCGCATTAGCACGCTGAAGTGGCAATGGGCAGGCCATATAACTCGAAGAACCGATAACCGTTGGGGTAGACGAGTTCTTGAGTGGAGACCACGGATCGGCAAACGTAGCGTGGGACGTCCTCAGACTCGGTGGAGCGATGATCTTCGCAAGGCGGCTGGCAAGAGTTGGATGAGAGTGGCCGAGGATCGTGCTCAGTGGCGTGCCATGGGAGAGGCCTATGTCCAGCAGTGGACGAACATAGGCTGATGATGATGATGATGATGAGTTGCAACATATTTGTTAGTTTCCTATGCAGCAATTTAGCAAACATTATTAATCATGATCAATCCTGTTGTCATAAGCAGTGCTGAGCTGACTGATACAATTTGTAAATACTTCTTTAGTTTTCATTGTCATATTGTATTATATTTCTTATACAACTTCGCTTTGTGCAACCGAATTTAAATTATCCTCAACAAGGACAAGCTGCTCCTCAACCTGGACCAAGCTACTCTCAACAAGAACAAAACTACCCTCAACAAGGACAGAACTATCCTCAGCAAGGACAAAATTATCCTCAATCAGGTCAAAATTCTCCAACTCCTCAAAACCCATAACAGAATCTCCAAGCTCCGCGCGGCGATAGGAATCCAAAACAAATAGAATCTCGGTTTGGTGAACCTGAACAGCAAAATAATCTAGTAGGCGTAAGGCCCACTAAACCTCAGCTAATTTCAGCACAAAACAATTCAATCAATTCAATTCAATCGCATCAAGATCAAAGCTCAAGGTTGTTCACTTCGACCTGCTCAATAATTTGCTGATATATTTACGGTTCATTATAGATAATAGATAATGAACCGTACACCATGTGTAGACAAGCGCACATAAAGATAAAGTACGCATCTTTACTTTCTTACACTTTGTTTTCAATTTTCACTCACTTATTTGTGCGTCGTTTCTACTTTACATTCGTTAGTAGTTTAGCTGCCGTCTTTCCGACGATTCACTTAAGATTCAAGCCATACTCGTCAGGAGGACATAAATCTAATAAGCCATGTTGAACTAGGACACGGTTCTACTTCACTGTCTGTAGTGGATGTATTAAGGACTTTGTCGTTGTGCATGCGGATCTCTAATCTGAGTAAGTGAACGGATAACAATGTAACATCTAATTGTAAAATCCGAGTATGTATAGTGTGAGCTTGTTACATTTTCACGGTTTAACTTCTAATTGCATTTAAAATCGGCGCTTAAATAAATTGCTAGGTATAGTTTAGCAAATAATGTTATTTGTGAAACCCATACCCATTTACTAAGATTTCAAATTAAAAGCGATTCTATTAAAAATAATTAGATAGTTGACAGTTTCTATGTCAAAACATGCTAATGTGTGATTTTGGTTAATTGGTATTAAGCCAGTCTAAGATCACAAAACTATAGGTAAGGTAATAAATCTTCCAAAACCGGTTGTTATTCCGAAATATCATAAAAAAATTTTTTCGCCATTACAGGCTTTTTTTGTGTTTTGTAGCCAAAATGACAAAAACGGAACCGTTATCGTTTTGTAATGTACGTCTGTCTGTCTGTTCGCGATTTATATGAATTTATGATCTCACCAAACCTGTACCAATTTACCATTTCAAAACGCGTGTCGCAGAATGGCTGCAGCGAATTCAATTTGGAAATAAACGTGCCAAAAAGCCTTCGTTCATTAAAATCCACAATAAAATGAAATCGCCGTTAATTCTAGTCCAATACCCACCTGGGGAAGGATGGAATCTGAATTATATCTTTTGTATTGACCCCTCATTATCCTGAATATTCGAGCGGAATCGACCAATCTGCAATCAATGCGGAGCTCTGGACCGTGAGTTTTTCTTTTCAGTCTTTAATAACGTCGCAATCATGAATTTTCTTGTAGGTATTTTTTGACGGTTTACTGGCCTATTTCTATTGGAGTTAGAAAACAGTGTTTATGCTGCGTCAGTGGCTATTCTGAACAAGTCTTTAGTGTGACGTGTGAAGCGTTGTTGTATACCTATCCCTGCTTTTGACCATAACAAAAATGACAATGAAAACGAGGGTATGTTGACAACCAGAAGGCCTAGTCAGTGATCCTTGACTGAGAAGCTTGAAGTCCCGTGTACAATTTTTGTAGGTATGTATGATGAATACGAATGTTTTTTTTTCGAATCTTGGATGTTCAATGCGTAATATAAGTATGTTTATGGGTTGTCTAGTACCCGTAACACAAACTCTGCTTAGTTTGGGACTAGGTCAAGTGGTGTCAATTGTTCCACGATATTATTATTAATAATTATTAGCTGTTCGTTGCTGTCAGCTGCGCGTAGTAGCCAGCACGTAGTTTTCTATTTGCTATCAATGCGAGCGCCCCTAGAATAACACCTCACCTTTACGTGGTCAAATTAGGTTAATCTTGGCTTCCTTCTGCCTTATTTTCCTTCAACTTAAATCCTACACTTAAGTGTCGGACAGAATTTCACTCGCAACATCCAATCTTCACGCCATTCTACGAACGCAGAAGCTTTAAACCTGTCTGTGTAGTTAAATTGTATTAATTTCACTGCTTTAACTTTGTGACCTGTCTAAACAATAAATTTACTGCGTATTAGCTTTAATGACATAGTTTTCGAATCGCTATATCTAAACGAGTCGTTTTCAGTGAAAAAGAAAACATGCCAACGATGCTTTTTTTAAAACTTTTTTCAGCTTTTTTCAGTCAGTTTTTCCTGTCATGCGAAAGAGAACTTTTAAAGATTTCGCAAGGAAATTCACCTTATTGTGTAGCTCGAGAGTTTCCTTGGACTTTGTTCATATCTTTTACGATTTAATTTATTTTTTTTTGCTAGCCAGTTTCCCAAAACGGCTCCATTTTCTTTTGAAAATATCTTCACCAGTTTTGACAAATTGAATAAATCATTAGGTAGGTATTCATTATACAATTTAAACTTAGATTAACCTTTAGTACCTACACTCATTTTGTGCTTAGTTGATATTGACATTTCATTTCCTTTTCATTGTCATTTGTTACTTACCTAAAATCACAAAAATCACAAACAAAGATCACCTTTAAATACAATTCTCCGATTCTAGGCAAATGTAAACATTTCTACGGAAATTGATTAGCAGAGTCGGAAGCCGTAATTTCCTGTAATTAGGTACGCAGTTTTCTTGAACAACATCTAAATGTATTATTGTCTGAACGAAGTTAACTAAAAGTGTTACTGGTATCTGGTATAGACACGGCAGTGTGTCAGCTAGGTTTGTTGTTAACACTGAACACTTTAACGCAATAAGGACACTTAAAATGCATACAGTCCACACAGTTCGAAGGTCTTAGGTAAGGTGCCTATTATACACCACAAGAATCCCTATTATATCCCTATCCCACAAGAGTCCCAGAATACAGAACAAACGCGCTTAAAAATTAAGCAACTATAAAACCACAATTAAATAGTGTAGTTTCACATTGTCATCTCCGTGCACGCAGCGTATCGTGACATGTTGTAAGAGTGACAATGTTAATTGTCAGTGTCAGTTTTTACATGCAGAAATGCCGTTGGGTTTATAAAAATAGAATAGGACTATATTTTAAGCCAGTAGCAAAACCAATTAAAAATTGACACAGTGCGCGGCGTGCGGTAATGATTGAACGGGGCTTCTGGTTTGTTCTCTATTCTGAGACAATACATATTAGACGTCTTAACTAAATGGCAATAAAGCCTCTGGTGATCAAAATACATTTGTCATCGAATTTGTAATACCAGAGGAAGGAATACGAATTAGTCCGAAACAAGTCTGGCTAACTCGACCTATATGTGGGTGATCCGTTTAAATTTCACTACAATCTGTAACACTATTTTAGTACTAGACATATTTTTCAACTGAACTAAGATACATTGTTTAAACATAACCGCAATAATTTTCCATGTCAACGACCGTTCACAAAAATGTGAACGTTAAAATCAGCTGACAGATTTGAATCCGACATGTATTTACTCGCCTTTGTCGCCTCTGGTTACTACAAGAGCCCACTGCATTTATTATATATGCTCATCATTCAAGCAACATTCTTAATAGCAACAAGTAAATGCCCAAGATGTTATTAAGATTGTTAGACGTCTAGAAAGAAACTTGTCTTTTGTTAATCACAATTTTTCTTATATTTCTTTTTTTCGTGTAGCTCCACACACTTTTGGTTGTCCATTTCCGTTTGTTGTTCGCCTAAGTTAATCCCCGCTCTGCCACGAATTTTCTCTTCTAAGGAAATTTCCTCTACTTAATCCACCTTTAGCCAAAATGTAGACACAAAACCTTTAATTTGTGTTTATTCTTGAATTATCTATGAAATGGCAGTTACAGTACATAAGCCCTTGCTATTTTATGCTAAGAGTCGTTCATATTCGGCTATATGTATTAGCGAAAGTAGGTATTCCTTATGCCGTTGTCACTGTACATAAATTTTCGAGTATATGGGTAGGTACTATAATCAGCAGAGTATTTTATGGTGCATTATTTTTAACCGACTTCAAAAAAAGGAGGAGGTTCTCAATTCGTCGGTATATATATATATATATTTTATGTGTTCCCCGATTACTCGAAGACGGCTGGACCGATTTCAAAAAATCTTTTTTTGTTTGAAAGGGTATACTTTCTAGTTGGTCCCATTGTCACCAAGTCAGGATCTGATGATGGGATCCCAGGGAAATCGAGGGCAACCCTCAAATTTTATAGGGACGTATCATGTGTTTCATATATTTTCGAAAGCTATTCAAGTACTTGCGTCTGGTAGTAATCATCTCGTGTTGATGAGGTGATGATGAAAGGTACAACTTCTTAACGGTTAGGAGTTGGAGGATAATATTTTAAATAATAACGTAACTAAAAATTGTGAAATAAAAAATCTTTTAACTAAAAGTAAAACCGCCTTCAAAAAAAACCTCAGGAAAAAAAAACATAAAATAATCCTCAAAAAGCCACGAGTTTTATGGCCTAGCAGAAATATGAAGTCGGTGCTTCATTCCAAGAATATTCCGCTAGCACCGCACCGACTTCATATTTCTGCTAGGCCATAAAACATGGCTTTTTGAGGATTATTTTATGTTTTTTTTCTAAAGTTTTTTTTGAAGGCGGTTTTTTAACATTGATGGTCTTTCCAAAAGCGCTGGTAAAAAAAATGCCTGCTATAGAGCCAAAAACATTTTGAAATTTTAAACCGTATACAGTCACAGTCAGTGGGATTTTGGGCTACGTGTTGAGCCTGGTTTCATAACATCATCTGAACGTGTCTTAGGCGCTTTCTCAGGCAACAATTCCGCAAATTTACACAACAATATCCGGGTCACATTTAATGTTCAAACGAGCATAGACAAGTCGCAGTGGGATCTTGGGTCGAACCTGGTTTCAGACCATCATCTGAACGAGACTCCGGGGTTATCTATATAATGACATGCGCTCCGGAATTTTCCTCAGTACCCTCGTCACATGACGTTCAAACGAGCTTAGCCAAGTCGCAGTGGGATCTGGGGGTAAGTATATGTTGAGCCCGAGTTCGAGTCCTTATCTGAACGTATCCTGGATGCTTTCTATGGCACTTCTTACGGAAATTTCTACAATACGTATCCGTGTCACATACAATGTTTAATCGAACATAGACAAGTCGCAGTGGGATCTCGGGCTACATGTTGAGCCTGGTTTCGGGCCGTCATCTGAACGTGACTCGGGGGCTTCCTATGGCACTCGTTCCGGCAATTTCCGCTGTAAACGTGCCGCACTGTATGGGAGCGAGATACAGTCGGATAGGTGTTTTGTTACTAGTATGTGTACCGGTAATAATATAAAACGGAAAAGTATAATATATAACTAACGATACTCGTTCGTTTGTTAGTCAATGAATATATGGTCAATAATATCCCACTCTTATTACTGCGAGTTGTAGTTTTATGAATTTTATTATGATTTTTAATCGTAGTTTTTTTGCTACTTTTAAAACCTTATTTAGAAACACTGTAAGTACTTATAATATGTCAATGAGACAAAGAAATTATGGATTTATCCTACAATGCGACTCTTTAGTACGAAGCAAAGCAAACCAAACTTAGAATATATTTAAATATTTCACACGATGTAAATCGCAAGTAACGTCTTTGAACTAAAGTAATTTAGCTAACTACACTTTAATCACAGTTACGATATCATATCATCAACATACAACAACCAATATGTTATGTGAGTAGCAATTATCGTCGGTTGATTGACTTTTCCATTAGGTTATTAAACGCACTTTTTTGCCATACCAAAACGTCAGTAGTCAATAAGATTTCTTTTCTCGGTCAACTTGTTTGGTGTTACTTATATTTGCAATTGGTTTAAGGTAGACGCCCCAACCACGGACCACCACCAACTATGATAAAGCTATTTGAAGATGTTAGTTGTAATTAGATTAGATTAGTTAGTTGTAAGATAGATGCCCAACAAGATTGAGCGACGACCTAGTAAAGATTGCGGTGGATGCGGAAAGCACAAGACCGGTCTGAGTGGAGAGCCTTTGGGGGAAGCATATGTCCAGCAGTGGTCGTCAATCGGCTGACATGATGATGGTGATGAGTTGTAATTTTTCGAAAATATAACGTTTTCGGATTTTTTCCTTGACTTGTGTTGTGGAACCTTGCTTCGTGGCAAATTTCATGATTTCTAGGTAAATAGGAACTATACCTATAGGTTCTATACAGGGTGTTACAAAAATAGCCGTAAAGCCGAAAGGGGGTTAAATGGCCCACTACAAAATGTCCATTTACAATATTTCAATCACTGTATGAAATAATAAAATAAAATAAAATAAAATCACATAACCCTATAATTATTTTTTACGAGTAATTTTGTAACACGTTGTATTGCTTAGAACCGGCAGGTAAGAGTACGCTGTTATATTTGAATTATTTTTCTAGAATGTTTGGAGAAAATGTAAGATTTCGATTGAGGAATGTGTATCGATTTGATACACGTCCTATTAAACTTTACTATCACAAAAGTTATGAGCAAACAATAAACGAACCCCTAGTAGTTTTTACAGCACGCTTAAAGATTCTATTTTATTCTGATTGATGAAATTTAAACGACAATTTTCTTATCTTAGAGTCATCTAATGGACATTTTACGTTGTTTGCGCCAGCTGTGATGCCAATTGTAACAATCAATCATAGTAATGATTATTGATCTCTTGCTTGAAATGTATCGGTCAATGAACCAGTCTATATAATAATGTTGCTATTCGAACATTACATTTCACTACTTACGAGTAGAATCATACATTTAAGAGACTAGGTTTGGACGTTAGGATCTCATAATCTAAAACCTAGAACTCTAGCCACATCAGGCGACATAGTGCTACTTTGCCTGAGAGATCTGTCAACATAATATTGACATTAGCAACATTCGTTTCGACAAAGTTTGACAAAGCGTGACTGCGTTCTCAATTTTTTTGACACAATTATTTTATTGAACACGCTTGATCTTTGCAACAGGGCAATATTCGCAGACTGTACTGATTTCTTCACGTGACTGTACCTACAAGGGGAGGGTGTCCTACAATATCAGATTAAATTTCCCACATGAATACAATGAAGTGTAACTTAAAAGCCGGAACTACCTACGCGCTTACTTAGCTGAATATCATAATACCCTTCCTTACCGCAGGAAAATCAATAAGCTGGGGAAAGGTGAACATATTAGTGGAAAATAATGAAATAAGCTCACAATAGAACGCTGATACTCGACTAGAGTCAATTAGAAAAAGATTTAGTATGTCTTGAATTTATTTAACACCTGCTGCTGCTGCACTAAGCTACTTTGTCCCTGATTACTGACAAATTATGAATCCTCAAAAGTTTTTTGGGACAAAATGCTAATTTTTAGGTATCCATGCTTCCGTGCAAATCGCTTTCCTTTATTCCTTTTTTTGTCGAAGTTTTCTTAGCCTCTAGTAGTGTTCAGAATTAAGAAAGTATTATTAAGAATTAATTATTATGGACTTCCGCAAAGTAACGTCGGATTCAATCAAGAATTAATAAAATTTAAAAATATTGTTAGAATCATTACCTACTGTGACTGTTTAAAATCAGAATGTGAATTGTTGGATAAATTACAACATTTATGGTTACCTCTTGCGTAGTATTGGTTCAAAGAATGTCTATACTTAAATGCTGTACTAAGATGACAATAAAATCAGCATTCCTACTGATTTTTACTATACATTTTTATACATGTGAGTACCTATTTAATAAGTTATAAAATATTATATTTCGTACAGAATCAATGGTAGACTCGTGCGTATCATAATAAATGATAAAGTTCAGTGATTATCATAAAAGTAGAAGACCAATGAAATTTTGATTACCTTAATATTTTAAGGCTTTGGTGGGTAGTAATAGTTAGGAAATAAATTCTTAAAAAACGTCCCCTACGAGCATAAAACAAAGGTTTCGTAGTCATATTGGTTTAACGCAGTAGTACATTATTTCAGTAGTCATATTGGTTTAACGCAGTAGTACATTATTTCAGTAGTCATATTGGTTTAACGCAGTAGTACATTATTTCAGTAGTCATATTGGTTTAACGCAGTAGTACATTATTTCAGTAGTCATATTGGTTTAACGCAGTAGTACATTATTTCAGTAGTCATATTGGTTTAACGCAGTAGTACATTATTTCAGTAGTCATATTGGTTTAACGCAGTAGTACATTATTTCAGTAGTCATATTGGTTTAACGCAGTAGTACATTATTTCAGTAGTCATATTGGTTTAACGCAGTAGTACATTATTTCAGTAGTCATATTGGTTTAACGCAGTAGTACATTATTTCAGTATTCAGTATTTGTGATAAAATCTAAAATTTACGCCTTGAATTTACAACCCGATAAAAGTGAGATAATGTAGAGGTTAATAAAATAACATTAACATAAAAATTTACAAAATTTTACAATTATGAGAGTCACATTTTTGCCGCTGAGTATTTTTTTAACGAGGGACGAACACGAGCAATTAAGTTACCTGGGACTTGTTTCATAACGACTTGTAACTTGTAATACAAGCGGGAGTCTCTTTTCTACTCCTTGTAATTATTGGAAAGAAACTTTCGCCTGTATTACAAGTCGTTATAAAACAGGGTCCTGATGTTAACCGACCACCCCTGACCGTAGTAGGTATTTATACTTCTAAAGCATTCATGCATAACCATTCACAAATGAGTAACTAACTTCAAGGGTTTATTTCACTTATTCATTCTCAATGCGTGCGTGCGTTCTCTTAGCAATAAGTGAAAAGCAAAGAAAAATATATCAGGTATGTGAAGTACGCGATCGAGGAAATATGATAGATATCCTCTTGACCTAGATCGTGCCTCAGGGAGTGATTACAAAGTTTTAAACTGAGAAGTTGGATTGTGATATAGTTATCATGTAAGGAGTTTAAGTTAAACGGTTCGAAAAAGGCACAAATGGTTTTGGAAGTGTTTTTTTTTAAACTTGGCGTGGATTAAATATTATTAGTAGTAATAATAATAAAGAAGTAATTATCCCATTAACCCTACATGTTACAGAAATGAAAAAAATATCAATTCAAGGCTTTGTTGATTTCAAAACCCATAAATTTTTGGATAGAAAAAAAAAACAAAAAGATAGGTACTTAAAAAATATGTAGTTATCCTAATCCTAACTAATATTATAAATGCGAAAGTAACTCTGTCTATGAACTAAAAACTCTGTCTCTCTGTCTTTCTGTCTCTCTGTCTGTCTGTTTGTAACCACTTCACGGGAAAACCGCTGCACCAATCTAAATGAAATTTAGTAAGAAGATAGTTTGAATATTGAGGAATAACGTAGGCTACTTTTTATTCGGGAAAATTATGCAGTTCCCGCGGGATAGAGATAACCGAAATCTACGCGGACGAAGTCGCGGGCAACAGCTAATAATATTATACGTTTCGAGATTAAGGGTAACAATCGTACTCAGAGATGACAATATTATTGAATTGTCGTTTCTTTAAATGGCTGCAAATAACCGATAAGACGAAACAAAAGAGTGTGAAAAAGAACACCTTCAATTTATATTAAAACACAATATTTAAAAAAGAAGGTCCAAGGTAATAAAACATAACAACAAAGGGCAAATGCCACACATGAAAACTAATGTATGAAGATATTGAAGATACAAAATGATTATGATTGCCATTTATAGCCTCAAAGTTTGAGGTCAAACGTGAAAACAAAGGACACTAAAGTGAAAGTGAAGTGAAGTGAAGTGGCACAAAGGAAAAAATGCCGTGACTATAAATAGAACCTGTGCATATGATTGCCATTTATTGCCTCAAAGTTTGAGGTCAAACGTGAAGACAAAGAACACTAAAGTGAAATCGATGGCACAAAGGAAAAAATGGCGTGACTATAAATAGAACCTGTGCATATGATTGCCATTTATTGCCTCAAAGTTTGAGGTCAAACGTGAAGACAAAGAACACTAAAGTGACATCGATGGCACAAAGGAAAAAATGCCGTGACTATAAATAGAACCTGTGCATATGATTGCCATTTATTGCCTCAAAGTTTGAGGTCAAACGTGATGACAAAGAACACTAAAGTGAAATCGATGGCACAAAGGAAAAAATGCCATGACTACAAATAGAACCTGTGCATATGATTGCCATTTATTGCCTCAAAGTTTGAGGTCAAACGTGATGACAAAGAACACTAAATTTAAATCGATGGCACAAAGGAAAAAATGCCGTGACTATAAATAGAACCTGTGCATATGATTGCCATTTATTGCCTCAAAGTTTGAGGTCAAACGTGATGACAAAGAACACTAAAGTGAAATCGATGGCACAAAGGAAAAAATGCCGTGACTATAAATAGAACCTGTGCATATGATTGCCATTTATTGCCTCAAAGTTTGAGGTCAAACGTGATGACAAAGAACACTAAAGTGACATCGATGGCACAAAGGAAAAAATGCCGTGACTATAAATAGAACCTGTGCATATGATTGCCATTTATTGCCTCAAAGTTTGAGGTCAAACGTGATGACAAAGAACACTAAAGTGAAATCGATGGCACAAAGGAAAAAATGCCGTGACTATAAATATAACCTGTGCATATGATTGCCATTTATTGCCTCAAAGTTTGAGGTCAAACGTGAAGACAAAGAACACTAAAGTGACATCGATGGCACAAAGGAAAAAATGCCGTGACTATAAATAGAACCTGTGCATTTAAAATTTGTTTAAAGCCACGCAGTATCCTTTTTGGCCCATCGGACCCCATACTACATTCTCGAAACTGCTGAGGGTCGAGCACGAGTTTTCGAATCCTGCGTAACGTTATCGAGTAGTAACGTTTTCGAGAAATTTGTATGACGTATGGAACAGCGCCCGCCCGTGAGCGTATTTGGAAATAAAATTAGTATGAGATTTCTCTATTCTGATACGATAACCTAACAACGTTCGATACTCTAAATCTATAGGAAGATCTATTTATATTGCGCAGGGCAGCAAAAGAAAACCCTGTTCTTGCCTTCACAACAACTTAATGAGTTCTGGAGAGTTACTTACCAGTGGAAACAAAAACATCACGAAACTACCGGCCTCTGGCTGTTGGATTTTGTTCGCCCCTAAAAGAGCTGTTCAAATTCAAACGCCATCCAAATTCCATAATGCCATCATCACATCATCACCAGCCTATTTACGTCCCACTGCTGGGCATAGGCCTCCTCTAACAATGAGAGGGCTTGGTCTACAGTTCCCACGGGGGCCCAGTGGGGATTGGGAACTGCACACACACCATTGGCTTTGCAGGTGTATGCAGGTTCCCTCACTATGTTTTCCTTCACCGAAAATCCCATAAAATTGCAAATGTAATTTCGCACATAAATTCCGAAAAACTCAGAGGTGTGAGACGGGGCTCGAATCCACGACCCTCTGCTTGAGAGGCTATGGGTCAAACCACTAGCCGACCACGGCTTTATAGTGCTCTACATCTTTTTATTTTTAAAAAGCTGTCATTTTGAAATTGCACCAAATTTCTCTACCATAGAGATTTTTTTAGATTAGAGCATTAAGGTGGTTCGACTTTCATACTATTTCATTTATCCAAATGTGGGCGAATGGGAAGTAATTTTACGCTGCAACTACTTCCTATGGCATTTTTTTCGGTGTTTATTTGCGCGAAATTACATTGAAAATAAAACAACAGTTGATAATAGCTTAAACGAGATCGATATTTTTGTTCAAATTTGGCAATGTATGGGTGGGCGATGACAGTGTCGTACGCTAAGAGTATGTTTATCCATATAAACATATTTTGTGAATTAAAATTCATCAGAATCTTAGTTGGATACATCACAAATGTTATGCCATTTGCGCGAAACTTATTAGTCTTAAAAAATATGCACATTATCATATATAAAAAAAAAAAAACGTCAAATTAGAACATCAACGCCATCTATGGGCGCTTGAGTGCCTAGCTGACCGGGACGAACCACCTCACTACGAGCAAACGCAGCATACTCTACATACATGACAGAAAGAGTATTATTATTTCTATTAAACAAATGCAATGAATGGAGTGATCTTATGAATCACATAACTATTGAATTAGAGCAATTCTAAAAAGTTTGTTCATAATAAGGACATTCAATTAGATATGGTTAAAATTGTCCTATTTTGTAAAAAAATGGTTTAATGATTTCGAATACACTGTTTTGAAACTCTTTGTAATCAAAAAATTGTATGTACAGATCCTTAATAGGTACTTAACTTGTGGCTTTTTTTTTCAATTTCAAAAAATCTGCATAGGTTTATCGAACCTGCTCACAAAATTTTATGAAAGTCGGTTGAGAAAATTAATATGAATTACTAAAAAACTTAGTTAGAAAACCTATAACCATTTACGTATTAATAATTAATTATGAACAAACTTTTTTAGATTTGCTCACAAATTTCTCCGATCAATAATATTATTCCCACGTGGATTATTATGATTTATTGTGCCCACGTATGATATTCAGCCGGTACCTACTCAATGTGATGCCGTGTCACTCTGAAGTAATTTGTCACTCGGCTCGGTGCGATAAGGATCCAGTCAGCTGATTGAATTACATTCTGATTGTAAACGAATGTATACCACCAGTTGCTTGATTATGAAGAAAAGGCTTATTTGTAAGATAAAACAAAGTATTCGTTCATTTGAAAGTATATCTTGTAGTTTTGATACTGTTAATGTCTGATTGAAGGCAACTCCTTGTGTACGCCATTTTTTTGCAAACTGATGGCATAATATTCATATGAAACTTAGTTTTAGTTGATACAGATGAACGATACTATGAAAAGATAGGGATGTTTCTTATCAATTGATATAAACCATCGATAAACGCAATTGTAGCAGACGGCGCCCAACTGAGCCTGGAATTGACTTACTGTGTTACTGGTTTAATTTATTTGTTTACTGATATTAAACATCTCAAACGTTTTCAGCAATTATAAGTATTCTGCAACCTGTTAAACACAATGGATTCATTCTTCGTCAGAATATCCGCCTTTAGCGGAAACATCGCCAAATACGATCAACTTTTTCATCTATTTTGACGCAAATTTATTAATCGTTTCCACGCGTAACAAACCGGCAATTTAACAGGTAAAATACAAACTGCACAACTACCCACCTGAAAAACTCGGAGTCAACGACCGCAAATAATTACCACTGGTCTTAAATCGCAGTTACGCATCACACACTAATAACACGTACAACCTTCACTCAAAAAAGCAATGATGAGATACTAGTTTAAGTTAATAAAAAAACAGTTTTCAGTTTGTTAAACGGTATTGTTTAATTGGGGACACATTTCAATTCATGATGCAGTTTGTTTATGTTTCGCGATCTCGTCGCGTTTGATCCGTTCCCGCGCGGACGGCGTGCGCCCGGCTCGCGTCCACGGTACTAACTGAAGACGTAGCGATGAAAATCGTTCGCACAACCAACCAAGTGTGGAAAAACGCTTTCGTCATTACGCATACACGGTAACACCGAGTAACGTCTGCTCTCGAAGTACTCTGAGGAAATCATTCAAGTTTTAATTGCCGCTGCGAGGTTACTACAATAATAACGGTATTGTTTTCTAGAACAAACACGCTGACGTAACTATTGACAGAATACCTACGATGTATGTATTTACTTTTTATAAAGTGTTTTGGAAACTAATTCACTTCATTTAGATAATTGATACAGAATTTCCGCAGTAGGTTCCTAAGTACAAACATGTTTGAAACCAATCGCGTTTTCACGGAATCGCACTCCTTGAGTAATTCTCAAAGGTAAAATAGCATTTGAAGAATTGGGTATTTCCGAACTAATTTCTCGGGTATCCTTTATTTGGGTAAAGGCATTGTCCCAGAGGAGCTAAAAAAAGAGATTGATTACTTTTACTTCCAGTATTTTCCAGGAAATGGGTCATGAAAAAAAGAGTTTATGCGATTTAAAGAAAGTATCAGGTTGAGTGGGGCCCTCCATTTTGAGAGGGCAGCTTAGGAGGTCAAACCGAAATTTCCCAGAGGTGGCATACGTGTACGTGCCTCTATTATCTCATATAAACTATGAACAACCTGACAGCAATATGTTTTAAAGGCAAAGAAAAATATTATTCTGAGTGATTTTTTAAAATTTGTGCCTATGTAAATGCATAAAAATACGCATTTAGTTGTGCACAAAACTTCTTTTGAATATTTAATTAGCGGTAGTGGTAAGCATTATTCAAACACCTTTGAAATTATTTCACGAAGTTGACAGCCCTAAGAAAATATCGCCCTCTGCATTTGACGGTTTCTTGAGAAGAATCTTAATCCAAAATTATTCTTAATATTTAATTAAAACTACGGTAAAGTCACAGTCGAACGGCGGCGTTAGTCTAAACTTTGAGTTTTAAATATTTGATTATAATGGCTATTATAATTACAACTTCTTAACGACGGTTAAGAAGAAACATTAGCGGTAATTTTTTCATACAAACTTGCTCGACTATTTACTCCCTAGTTTTAGTTTATCAATGATTTTTTCAAATTAGATCAACATTATCAGTGTTGTGTCTGTCTGTTTTGCTTTTTTTATATTTTTGTTTTTATAAGTGCTTGTTTATTTCAAACAATGCTTAAAACGGCCCAATTAAATAGGCCGCAAACAGAAGCCTAGTATACAATAATCTGACAAAAATAAGTGCAAAAATCAAAACGGGACGCCACAGAGTACTTGGAGTAGAGTCCTTTCCATTCAGCTTCCACAAGTTCGTTACGATTGATCAGGTTTTGGAGGAGGATTGGGGACTGTTTAGTCGAGAACGAAACCTCCATTTTTGAGTTTTTTTACTTAGGATTTTAAGTCGGAGCTGCACTACCTAGCCCTTATTGCACTGATTCATAAATTTAAATATTTTTTAAGAATTCATAAATCTGTAAATGGGCTCAGATATTACGTCTTAACGTGGCAATATTGATCTACGATTGTTAAAGGTAGAGGTAGCTTATTTATACAATACTCAAGTTTTCGGGTTTACTTACATTCAATTTAAAATAACTTTAACATTTAACAGTTGATTCGTTTTCGTAAGTCATCATAGACATTTTGATGTTTGATTTTAGAACAATCAAACATGGAAGCCAAGCCATCAGTGGGGGGCGAATAGTGGCAACTTTGCACACAGAACATTAGGCAATGGAGTTGATGCCTAATAAGAGATTTTTTTTAGGGTTCCGTACCACAAAAGGAAAAACGGAACCCTTATAGGATCACTTAGTTGTCTGTCTGTCTGTCAAGACACTTTTTCTCTGGAACGCGTGGAGGTAGTATGCTGAAATTAATATCGAATACTCAAGCTTGAGGTCTCTTGAAGCTGTGAAAAAATCAACCTCAGTCATTAAAAAGGCTATTTCCATACAAATTGCCGAAATTCGAAAACCTAAAGGGTACTTCCAGTTGTCCTAGAAACTTGAAATTTGGTATGAAGGTAGCTCTTATAGCATAATAACCACTCAGAAAATTAATTTTTATGTCTACTGTCTGTAAATTTCGATACCAATGTAAGTTGACCCCACACTTGACTTCCGAATAGCCTAGTGGTTAGAGACCCTGACTATGAATCTTGAGGTCCCGGGTTGAAATCCCGGTCGGGGCAGATGTTTGTATGATGAATACGAATGTTTGTTCTCGGGTCTTGGATGTTTAATATGTATATAAGTATGTTTATCCGTTGTCTGGACCCATAGTACAGGCTTTGCCTAGTTTGGGACTAGGTCAATTGGTGTCGAATTGTCCCATGATATTTATTAATTATTTATTTATCAGTGCGTTCATTTTGCTTAGGAGCAGGGCTCTGCTAACACTCGACTTTTTAAAACACCGGGGAAAAGCGTTAAAAACTTTCGAGTCCGACTCGCACTTGGCTGTTTTTTTTTATGTCAAAACAATCGGTTAGTATGAAAGGTCAGATCTAGCGCAACATCAAGCCAGCTTCAGCATACGCGTCCAAGACGTCCCGCCGTCTTCTTCTAGCCATCGCTGGCGGTTCCCTGGTACCTCTACCCGCCAAAGTGGCTGCGTTATTCCACCTCTGTGGGTAAATGGGTTAGACGTGTCCAGAATATTTTTTTAATTGGTCATACTTTTCAGTGATCACAGTGCCGTCTTTTCAACTTGCAACTATTCGCTCCCAAGGATGCTCGAACCCCGGACTGTGACAAAGTCCTACAAGTGTCCTCTCTAGATATAATAGTCGTGTAAAAGTCAGATAAGGTTTCTCAATCGACTTGACCCCTTTGCGGAGTCAGCTGCTAGGAGCGTGATAGTTTTCAATGACTTGCGGAACATTCCTTTATAAGACCTGATTGATGTCGGGTTTCTTGAAGACTATGAACTGTTTGCAGTGAAATTAATGATGAATGATATCAGTCTTTTTAGGGTTCCGTAGCCCCCAAGAAACCCTCATAATTTCGTCATGTCCGTCCATTCATCTGTATGCCTGTCTGCGGCATAGCTCAAAGACTTGGTACTAGAATATTCATCTATTAAAAATATTAAATTAAAATTATGCATGCAAAGACATTTTTATTTAAAAAAATTCTGCAGAGTTATTATAAACAAAATTAACACTTACTTAAATAATTATGCACTCTGCGTGTGGTCTCGCAATGTTTATTTTTAGCCCGCAAATACCAGTGACAATACCTATGCATGCGGAATTATATGTCACATGCAAAGCATGCATTGCACAGTCCGTCATTTGTTTTTTACTCTAACACGAACATGTCTGTGGTTGCTGGAGCATGGTTTGGGAATTTTCTTTTGTCTCGTTTGACAGCTGTCACCTAAGAATTCAAGTGTTACATCTAAGTATGTTATCTATAGGTTTTAGATCTGAGCTGGACTGACCGCTTTCAATGGGACCAGAAATCTTGAACTATAAGCGATATTGAATTTAAATTAACCTAATTTAGATTAATTAGTGTTAGGTTAGTTTTATTCATTCTGCGTTACCACTTATATAAAATAAAAAGTAAGTGCCTTAAGTATTTGGTAACAAGTAAAAGTTAAACATAGCTACGTAAAGAAGGTAAAAAGTAATGAACACTTACTTGACTTATTTAAATACCAAAATCATTTCGTAAAGTAACAGTTGCCATGCGAACGTGGGCCCTGATGTGCTAAGTTATTGTACCGTTTTTAAAACAATGTTAAACGATTTTTTGCAAAAAAAAAGCTCAAGTTACTAAGCCATTTTGTCACACCACCCTTTATGTGGCTCAGTTCACTGACCCTTGTTATGGCATACTTATTCCTTTTTACATCCAACTCACCTATTTTGCCTGAAACGTCATAGCGTCTCAATAACTATGTGACTAAAAGTGCTGCGTCTCGTTCTTACACCTACCATATGACCAGGATGGACATATCAAGTTCGATTTAATATTTTGCATCGATGTTGAATAGGTTGGTTGTTCAGTAAATGGTTTCTATTAATTGGTGTTTTGTGTGCTTTTATAATATAGGTGTGACATTTGATTAAATTACCGGTCTTTCGTGTAATTAAATTAATTTTACGCAAAGGTACGGCTTTTTAATAAATTTCGCTGTCTCAATAATGACGTCGAGGTCTTTGGAAACCTCGCCGGCTTTTTTTCATGGATGTAATTTTCGTCCTTCGTTTTTAATATTTTTTAATTAATTACCACAAAAAATATAAGGTGTCTCGGTGAGGGTATGTTGATGATCAGCGAAGTTGTTAATTATGTTTTATGGAAAACACCTACAAATATAAAAGAAACTGTAACAGCCTAAAAGTATATACTTAGGTAATTTTCTATTACATTGGAGTACCTAAACAACAGGTTCCCAATATAGAAAGGGCAAGCAAAGCTACTGTCTGGTCACGGACAGGGCAATAGGCACCTTTATGGTCGCGGACAGTGCAATAAGCACCGCTACTTTCTGGTCGCGGAGAGGGCAATAAGCACTTTTACTGTATGATCGCGGACAGTGCAATAAGCACCGTTACTTTCTGGTTGTGGACAGGGCAATAAACACCTTTAAATTATGGTCGCGGACAGTGCAATAAGCACTGCTACTTTCTGACTTTCTAGTCGTAGACAGGGCAAAAAGTACCTGTACTTCTGTACTACTGTAGTTCTGGTCGAGGACACATTAAACATGACGAACCATCGACACGGGAAGAAGGTATGTACTTTGCATTTAATGCAGAGCTGTGGTGGAGTGGAACAAAAGTATTTCTCGTAACCTGCCTTTTTACACTAGTGGTAGTGGTGGTAAGACTTTGTCGCTACCATGATCTTACTGGCTAATCCTTTCGCTAAGCAGCAGCGCTTGCAATGTTGTGTTCCAGTATGGAGAGTAAGACAGCCCTTGAAATTACGGACAAAAGAGGGATTTCGTCTTAGCCCACTATGTTGATAACGCACAGGCCCACTTGTTCATTTCCCTTCTTTTTCTTATTTAAAAACTTGACAAAAACATTCGTGCCTAGTTTTTAACCTAAACTGTCCAGCTGTTCTCTTTTACGGTTAAAATACAGCATATTTTCTCTTGCAGCAAATAAATTAATTATTTCGTGGAGGGAAAAAATCAGCCTTTTGAACACCCTTATTCAGCGTATATAGGCCATTCGGGCAAACTTACTCTACACCAATCAAACTAACACAACCCTGTTAAGCTACTTATTGCTTCTGCAATAGAGTTGAGGTTTAAAAAGGTAGCTATTTTGGTGTGATTTTGTTAATTTGGTTTGTAGTGTTAGGTTCATTTCACCGTATTCACACGAATAGGGGCGAGTCAGGGCTGTCCATTGTGAAATAAACAATTAATGTTACGAGGAAAGGATTAATTGATCGTCTGTGGCCTGTGATGAACGGAAGTGTTTTAGATACTGTTAATCACTAGGTGTAGGTATTGTTTGAACTGTAATACAAAACAGTCTCTTTATTAAGTAGCGACGTACGTAGTCACCGTGTTATGTTGTTTTTCATAACGTTTAAATACATTTATACGAGTACAATTACAATATACCACCACCAGGAATATCACGTTAATTTGGTGTGTCGTGGATAGAGCGGGATAAATGTATGCCCTTATACTTATACATATACCTATGCAATTATATTTACAGAGTAAAAAAATATGTTACGATCCTAGTAGAGTGCGTTTGAAAATAGTCGCGGTTAGATGCTTGGTCGTCACGTCACTTTCGCAGAGTTGTTTGAGATTGTCAAAAAGAGTGCGTTGTTTTATAAATCTTACTCGTTCGCGGTAGTGACATAGGTATGTGATATCATTGTACCTATGAATATGATCCATTTCTGTCTACGATGTGCCTCTATCTATGATGTGATGACTTTACACCTTTTATTAAACTTTGCTGAATAAAATAGACAGGTACTATTCGATAAACGCTTTAATTTAGGGTTCATTCCTTTCAACTCTACAGTGCTGTTAAAATTTACCTTTCTTGGTATTTTTTAACTAAAAAAAGGTGACAGCCCTGGCTAAAGCTCGCATGCTGCACTGTTATGTTTAAATTATCAATGATAAATTATCAAAACCTCTAGGGCCCTCCGAAATGTAAATATCCTGTTGAGGTATACCGCTATAGAAACACACTTGGATCAAATTAGGACAAAATGGATTCATTCCACTACTTGCTCTGAGGTACAATTTCATGATACAGTTTTTTTTTTTAAAGAGGGAGGCAACTGAGCAAGCGGGTCACCTGATGGTAAGCGATCACTGCCACCCATGAGAAACAGCAACCCCAAGAGAATAACTAGTCCGTTGCCGGCCTTTAAGGAGGAAAAGGGGGGGAGGGGGATCGGGCCTCCGGCACTCTCACTGACCGAACGGAACGCAACAGGGGTGCACGGTTTTACTGAAGATTAAGTTAACCTCTTTTCGAGCTGACCTGGTGTACATTGGAACACAAAGCTATTATTAAAAGAGATGGTAACGCGTGCTTTCCTCTTTACTAAAAAACATGGCCACATTTGTTATTGGAAAACTTACCAGTGGGGTAACTTGCCAGTTGGGTAACTGAAGTAAGTTATCCCCGCTGTCCCTTGAATTGTCGACAAACGTTTCAACCGTTTCACTTCATCCCATTTTTAGTTCATTGAAATCTATTTTCCGCTAAAATCAGGATAATTTCAGGATAATTTTATTGTTTGTTGTATGCTTAGGTTAGTTTAGTTTTTAATTCGAAATGGTAAGAAAATAAGTCAGAAAATAGTTTTCGATAAAATGAAACAGCTATGAAACGTGTCGGCAAATTGATGATAAACCAAGTTTTCCACTTAATTAATTTGGTTACCCGCCACCACACGTCGCACACTCGTCTTTGCGACAAATGCGCGGATATTCAACAGTGTGTGTGTATGAATACTTAGCAGTGGGATATTAAATAGGTTTACTTTTCTTCAATTGGTTTATAAAAAAAAAGTTTAAAATGAAAAGTTTGAAATGAATGAATGTGATAGTGAAATAAACTTATCACTCAACGTATGTTAGTCGAGTATAGACCGACATGTTTCGGACTGATCCATAGCCCTTCGTCTGGGAGCACACTCTAGCGAAACGCAAACCTGTTTTATTTTTCAGGTAAATAAATCTAATAAAAATAGGTATTTTTAGGTCCCCAGAATATAGAATTGTCCTACCTATCAGCGCTGCAACTACACTGGTTTTCAGTTAGTATCACTGTGCGCATAAAAGTGATAAATACTCATCACGTACAGAACATTATTTGGTATACCATATTCACACGATTATTGTATTCATAGTCTCAATAAATCGTCTTTTGTTCTCGTTTATAAATTGTGGGATATTTTGCAATATAAGTTTTACGCATAAACTTTTATGGCTCTAGCTTTCTTTTTTTATGATCATGGCCTTCCATTTTGATGATTAACTAGGCTTTAGATGAAACAATAGATCCAAATAAATTGGTTCGTATCAATCATTTTTTCTTTTTTAATCTACACTATGTCCTACAAAACTATTTTTGAAATTTTAGCTAATATAATTAGTTAAGTACACCTGTTTAAATACATGCTATAATGTATTAAAACATTTTAAAAATGGACAGGTATTTGAATTTTGACTGCTGTTCTATCAAGAAGAATTATTAACTTTGCCTCTCAGAATAAATAACTAAAGCAATAGAAACCTTACTAAAATAACAGCAGAATACATCAGTTTTTACTATTTTGACTTACGACATTGAAAATGTGTCAGAAAGAGATGCAAATACATTTGTACATTCGATATTTAGAAGGTTGTCACTAGTTTGTTACTAACTTTCTTAATGCTAGTGATGTTGCTATGTAAATTACTAACCATCTATGGACATGTGTTCGCAATAAATGATTTATTATTATTATTATTATTATGTCGACTTCAATATCGATAAAGAAAACAACAACAGTTTAAAGTTTAATAAGTTACGATTATTGAAATTAATTGAAATAACAAGCTCTCTGTGAGTATTTTAGAAGTCGAGGTCTTTGCAATAAAATACGTTTTTAACTTTTTCAACAAGTACAAATCGTAGACCTACTATTTTACCATCTTATATAGGGTACATGTCATTACTACATTAGGTACGGTGCCGGTGGCAGGACGATAAATGAGTAGAAAATAATGATACATTTAACGGCGAAATATTTTTATTTTAAAATAGCTGTGAACGCGTGGCTATTCTCGTCTTGTCTCGGCCAAAAAATTACTACACAAATTTTTCAATGTTACCTTATAAAAAATTATTTAAACAAATGTGGCTATGCTTTTTCGGGATCCAATTGCACCTTGAAATACGTTGTAGGTACCCATATATTTTTGACCACTTGATCTTTGGGGAATCTAAAACAAAATGTGCTTGGTCAATCGATCATGTATCAATATCGATACAATTTCTCACATCACTACGATAACCACAACTGCTTATAATATTTTACAAAAATAGGAGAAAATAGTCCAAAATGTATGTGAAAACTGGAATTAACATAATTTACTCTACTTTGCTTATTACGTAGTTCTTTTATTATCACAAATAATGCAAATTTTACATCAAAACTCACCGATGAAAATTAACTAACTCATTCATATTTTCTTTCCGTGTTGTATGAGACCTGCAGCCTTCAACCACACATACTATGTTAAAAACAGATTCCCAGTATATCTAGAGAGTCGACACATACATTTTCTTTTTTATTATTTCTTTCTTTATTTCTTAGTTTCTTTATTATTTTCCTAAAAAAATACACAAATTCATCAAACAAACCACTAAGCTTCAGATCCATAACAATGCGACCATGTTAAGTTGATCTAACGTCACGAAAAAGATTAGTGCAGATACTTATTTTTTAGATTTAGTAGCATTATTAAAACCAAGTACAACCATTTGACATTTTAACTTGTGACTCACTAGGAAATAATAAAAACCGTGAGTGGTTTTTCGTTGCATTTACTCTTGTGCATGTCGTATTACTAAATGTGAATAAGAGAGCGGTTACAGAGTTTTTATTTTAGTAAGGCTTCTATTGCTTTAGTTATTATTCTGAGCTTTGCCTAAATCGAAGAGAACTTACTGTTCAATTCCTCTGCAATGAAAAAGGTTTTGTGTTTATACAAATGTTACCATTATTTATGAAGTGAAACGGGTAGGTAAAGCTGACATTAACTTCCATAATTAATAAAAAAAAAGTTCAGGCAATAAGGAATACTTTCAAGCATAATACCGCTACTTCAGGTAACACTGTCCTAATCTCATTTATCCTTTAATAAAGGCACAACCCACGATTAAAATACTAACCAGGAACATATTTCAAAAGGAAACCTCAATCAAAGGAAAGGGACCAGAATTAATCTGACCCCACGACTCGTTTGTATGTGATTATTCTTAAAGCGGTCTCTTTTGACTGCTGCATTAAAATTTATTATAAAAGACGAAATGAAGAAATACGGAAGAAAATACTTTAAAAAAATTTAATTCCTAGTTTTAATTAAAAGACTCTCTTTGGGAATCATGATTTCCGTATAACTTATGCAAGGTTAGTATAGTATTTTTTAGACCCATACTGTGATCTTTATTTAATAGGAGGCAAAACGGGAAAATATTGCATGAAAGTTTGAAAATGCGACTAGAGTGACTAGTGCAGTAAAAGAAAGATTCTCGTACCTTTCCTAACAACACAGAAAACAATCTAAACTAAACTAATCCATGAATATATTTAATTACCTAATTGACAATGCTTATGAAGTCAAATATCTACTTCCTAGGGTTAATAAAAACCTTTACGGTACCAAAAAGGTACTTTACAAATAGCAGTCAATTACACTTTCCGTGGATAGAGAAAAAGCCATTTGTAAAATAAATAGCTCAAATTGGTATTTTGTATTTTGCACAGTTGTTTGCAATCTAGAGTGAATGTTACAAAAGTTAAACCATTCTCGTCATTCTCAGAGGATAACCCCTTTCTCAAACTTTTTCGATACGGGATTCGTGATTACACACCAAATACATATCAAAGTTTGTACATTAAGTTCTGACAGAAGAAATAAAGTATTCGTCGATTTGCTATTGACTAAATTTATTACATTCCAATGCGGTATTACGGATTCTTGGTATCTTGGTGCCGAGGCAAAGTTTGTAAATTGCTCTCTGCTCTCAACTTGGCGTTCTTCACCTTCAGGTTATTGATGATATTCGCAAATAACCTTTACGCTAATGGATTAAATAAATATACGGCCTCTTCAAGTAGGTATCGCTTATCTATTTACCATAAATTGATAAGCATGTTTGAGATTGTAGTTTGAAATTGAGAACATGTTATCGTACTGAGACGATTGCAAACGCAGCTACCACTTAACTCCTGAAAAAGACAGATTAGGTGATGTTGTGTGTAAATTATTTGTTCAGAATAAATCTCTATGGAAAGCAAGCAACAAAAATACAATTCATGTATCTCTTTAACATGCATATATGTTTACTTTGCGTGACAATGTATGGGTAAAAATAAAAATCTTCATAAGTTTATGTGTAACATGTGTAACATCGTTCGATTTTAAGTTCGAAAGAATAAAAAAACTACCGTGTTTTATTTACATTAATTTCTTAATGTCTCGGTATGTATTTAGCAACTTATTTTATTTCATAAAGTTAATCTTTACCGTTGACATGCCAATAAACGTGGGGCGGACCCCTGGTACGGAACTAAATTATCTCATTTAAAGAGCGACCAGAATATCTATGCACTAGAATGCTATGGATCTTCCTAGAGCTCAGAGGTCAAGTTATATTTTGTATTAGTACCGCAGGATTGACGCTATCACCGCGCGAAAATGTATTGCTTCCTTGCTACACGCTTAGGGTTATGTGTATATATTTTGTAGAAGAACGAGCTTTTGAAAGAATTTGCTCTTACCTGTATATTTTATCTACACATGTCATAAGTCTTCTATAATACGTTCAGAAACCGTAGAAAATGACCAGCTTTTCATTACTACTGCCGCCAGCAGTAACTCGATCGAGTCGTCGAATCCGATGTCATTAAGAGTTTCAAATTTGAAACACCTGCAAAAACCAACATAATTTATAAGAAAAAAAACAGTCGATACGGAACTTCAGCTCGGTATGCTTGTCTATGATTATAAAAAAAGTCGAATTCGTAACAGGTAGTATGGGTATGATATGCCTCGGCTTCTGAATCCACTTTAGAGTAGGTACTTTTAATATGTCTGTAGATAAAGTAATATATGCAACTCTAAATAATTAGCCCTTAAAACAAGAGTGTGATCTTATTACAAAACTCGTCTTCGCCTCGTATTATAAAACCACACCCTTTAAGGACCGTCATTATGTAACAGTTGCATAAACTACTATTACTACTACGTAGGTTTATCTAGATTTAGAATGCAGGGATTTTAAAGATTTTCACATTTAAATACGACCTCTACTTGACAATATATCTTGAACTGTCGCAATGACAGATTAGGTACTCTTTTTTGCTAGTGGTACGACCTTCTGCAAAGTCTGTCTCGATCGATATCACCCTTTTTCTCACTAACCCTGGCGCTAAGCAGCCGTTTTTGCATTTTTGTAGAGATTAAGACAGCGGGACTTTTTAGAATTCTGTAGTCGACATGTCCGTCTGTCCGCGGCATAGCTCCGAGACTGTTGGTATAAGAAAATTTCATGTTTGTTTTTGTAACTGTATGTAAGTAAATTCGCAGTACCTATGTAGTCAACGTCAGAAGTAGATGCTAATTTTACCTATACCTTATTGCTTTCCGGCTGGGTACCAACCAAGACCCTTCCATCTCTTTATTCTTCTTGGGTGCCAATACTCTTGAATGACGATTCGAGTCCCTTAAGCCACATTAGGTTCATAAATGGTCATTTACGAGTTTTAACGACTGTACGTCATACAAATATACTCGCTACTTATGTTGACTGTACCAATCCAATCTAGTAGTTAATAGACATAAGTCTCATCTAAAATTCACGTTCCTTGAAAAAAAAAGATGATCGCCAATGTCAGTATGACTGTCTGTGTCTACTTACATAGACTATGACTTTGACATGACAACCTGTCAACTTGTGAAGACAGCTGGTTCTTTATGGTACTCAAGTCCATTCTACGGTATACTTTAGGTATTCAATAGTATAAACACATGTTCAATCTCAAGAAAATGGTTTATACATTAACTTCTCTGACTCGCTTAGTGGTTATAAAAAGCAATTCACATAGGACCAATAAATCCTGATAAGTATAAGAGCCTGAACTATCGCGTTTTATTTCTTAATGTTCTGCAGTGATACAAAGGATATGTTTTAAAGCATTTTTATCGTCATACCTGAGTACATTTAAGGCAAATGTCCCTGTGTCCGACTCTGTCTCAATAGTTGTCACCTTCAATCTTAATACGTAGCAATAAAGATGAAAAGCGGGGTGTCAATTATTGGAATTAACGTTTCAATCATTGCGACGGTCCCCACGAATAACCGTGTAAGAGCTATTACACATTTTTTTGTTTTTGCATAATATCGTTATTTTATCCATAACGCACATCCTGATTTTTTTCCTTGCAAAAATAATGATTAATAACCTATTTTAAGTTAACTTCAATGTTTTTTCTACGGAAAACACAAATGCAGAATACGCAGGAAAAAAATACTAAACTACCTTTACACACATTACCCCGTCTATTTTGAACAATAAAAACGCGTCTCATCATACGGAGCATCCTGCGGTTTGGGCGAACTACTTTGCAGATTTATTCGTGTAATTTGTTCTAACGTAAGTTTTCGTATTGTCTCATACAATGTGCAAGCAAATCGAATTGCTCGTGTAATAGCTTATTATTGTTCCCTTTATGAAAATTTACATTAGTGTATTGATCTAATCCAGTCGAGCGCTTATCGTTATAGCACGAATAACAGTGTAAAGTTGTTTGATATTAAATTTAGAAATAAAATTTGACAAGAATAAAAAAACATAATGATTTTCTCACACTTTCTCGAAAACCCACATTACATATTTTTTATTTGGGGCATAAATACATTTGATTATTCATTTCCATTGTTTTCTGTATACATTGTTTTAAATTTAATTCAGGTGAAGAACGATTCAACTTTTTTATTTTTCCTATAAAGTTGGTGTTTTGATAATTCAAGTTTATTCGCGGGGACCGTCGATTGGAACAATTACCTTACGAATTTTCTAGTCAATTTGTTTCACTAGAATGTGGATGAAAAATTTAAATTGAATTTCAAGATTCGATCTTAATATGATACAATTCTATTGTTAACAGTTAAAAATGGCAGCTTTTTTTACTTACACCCGCGATACCAGACTCATTAAAAATATTCTGACGAATTAGGAACCACCTCCTTTTTTGAAGTCGGTTAAAAAGCAATGCTGTGAACTAAAAACAATTAATTTGCTACGAGTATCCTAATCTATACTACAAATGTAGGTGCTGCACCTTTACCTACCACACGATCAACACAAGTCACTTAGACCTAATCTATCACCACCACCACTATACTTTAGGCACTAGTACCACCGCCAGCGAGTAGCATGAAGCGAGTGATTTTTGGTATGAAAATCCTGTTGCTCTTATCGCTGAGCGACAAAATGTTCATACCAAAAAACACTCAACCACTCGCTATTCATCGGCGGTGGGACTCTATAGTGCCATACACTGCGTTTCAAGCTCTCTACGATCTACGAGCCCATTCCTAAAGCACCAATACCGCTGGTAACCTACCTACCAGCTATTCTACTCACAAGAAAAGTAATCTCAACTTATTTTTATTACAAAACCAAAATACCCATATTGGTTTTCTCATACAAACCACCCACAAATGTTTTATAAATAACCAAACTCATATTCTGAACAGACCCCGGTGATGCAATGCCAAAGATAGAGTACTTACATGAAAAACCTTTTGTGGCAGTAATAGCGTGTTCCCTCCACGTTAGAATACTCCAGGTTCACACTAACAATACTAACTAGTAAAACACCATCTCCACGCGCATAAGCGCTACAAAGCTCGCACCGCACGTTTTGAAATTTTCATTTCCATTAAACTTACCTACCCTATTCTAACAACTTTAGCAGCATTATTTACTCGCCTGACCCCATTATGCGCGCAAACATTCGTAGCACTAGTCGATGCAAACAACGAACGGTGCAACTTTATGGGGAGAGTTAGAGGATAGGGAAGGACGTGTCGGTGATAACGGGACCCGACGACGGAATTCCGGATCGAGATGCAGTTTGAGCTTGGTACAGCGCAGGAGCGGATACGCAAATGGGCCGCTTTTTAACTCAAAAAGCAAACGCAACGCAAAAACGCAAAAAGAGGGGCTTTTGAGGTGTGTATCTGGGTCAATCAACTTTTTATTGCCACTCGTTACCATGGAGATGTCCCCTGGGTCGTCTAAAATAATGATTTTATAAGTCAAGATACCTACGTCATATGCTCACAAGACAATCGAAAAACATATTCCGACCATTTTCATATTTGCGCGCAAGTTTGAACCTTATTTGAGAGAGATTGTGGCTAAAGATGCTACAATTTGCATTTTTCGCCCTTCATTTTCAGTGTGCTGTTGACATATATCTACCTCTTTCTGTAATATCATTTGTCTAAAATAAGTTTTTCTAAGGCAACACTCAATATCGGTTAAGCCGTTTTTGAGTACTAGCCTTTGATATTTCAAATAAGATAAGATAAGATAAGATAAGATAAGATAAGATAAGATAATTTATTGGAAATATAAAAATCGGGTAAATACGGTATACTAAAAATGACAATGTTTTACAGAAAACTTGTATATAGGTACATAGGTAACGTGTGCCTGAACTAGGGTGAAAATAAAAACGTCGGTGGGGTTTTCAACATTTCTTTTTGAGATCTTTGGTGGTTGTAGGTAGATCTTTATTGGAATTTCTGTGAAAATCTACGGCTTGGCAGTCTGAGGTGCATTATGAAAACAATTGTTGTGCCGATCGTCAAAAACAAGACTGGGGATGCCTCCGACAGGTCTAACTACAGGCCAATTTCACTAGCAACGATTGTAGGTAAAGTGTTGGACGGTCTGCTTGATGGTGTACTTTCTACACACGTAGAGACTCAGGATGCTCAGTTTGGCTTTAAGCCCGGCCTATCAACAGAAAGTGCGATTCTCTGTCTCAAGCATATCGTTCAATACTATACTGAGGGAGTAACTCCTGTCTTGGCCTGTTTTCTGGCCCTGTCGAAGGCTTTCGATCTAGTCTCCTACGATATCTTGTGGAAAAAGCTGAGGGAGGACACTAGTACGCCGAGGGGGGTATCAATCTGTTCCAGTTTTGGTATGGGAACCAGGCCAATCAAGTGAGATGGGGGAATGTGTTGTCGGACATGATTGGATTGAAGTGCGGGGTTAGACAGGGTAGCTTGAGGTCGCCGAGGCTCTTTAATCTATACATGGACGAGCATCAGCTCATCAGACCATCAGGTCCGACTCGGCAGTACCGATATTGGGTGTTCGATCGGTGGCGTAACCGTTAACAATATTAGTTACGCAGACGATATGGTACTGTTGTGTCCGTCTGTCGGCTCCCTTGTTAGGCTCCTGAAAATTTGCGAGGATTTTGTGATGACCCATGGCCTTAAATATGATACACAGAAAAGTGAGCTGCTTGTTTTTAAGGCCAAAAACAGAGCCCCAAAACCCATCTCAGAAGTTCACTTATGTGGTACCCCCATAAAGAGGGTGAGTAAGTTCAAATATCTCGGGCACTGGGTCAGTGAAAACCTTCAGGACGATATGGATGTGGAGAGGGAACGCAGGGCCTTGGCTGTACGTTCCAACATGATAGCCCGCAGGTTTGCGCGTTGTGATGGGGATGTCAAAGCGACTCTTTTTAGGGCGTTCTGTCAGACCTTTTACACGTGCAGCTTGTGGACAAAATGTACTAAAAGGACGCTAAAGGCCTTGCGGGTTCAATATAACAATGGTTTCAGGATGCTGATGGGACTGCCGCGCTGGTGCAGTACTTCAGGAATGTTTGCGGAAGCGAGAATCGATAGTTTTAGTGCGATTCTTCGTAAGAGAACTACCTCCTTGATGTGTCGGGTGCGCGACAGTTCCAACAGCCTCCTACAGCTAATTTGGACTGACGCTGCCTGTGCGATGAGTAAACACTGAAACTCAGTGCATATGGAGTCTAGGGGCGGTATTTATAAAATAATGTAATAATATAATTTATACTGTTGTAATTTATACTACCTACTAACATAGTCTATAGGTTGTAATACTAACACAATATGGACCTGGTCTGAAACAAATAATAATTATTATTATTATCACCAAACTTAAGAGTTGTACTCTTGACAGTAGAGCATGCTCTCATACTATTCTATGAGCCAACTCCATGACCTCCCGATACCACACTACACCGGGTTTTTTAACCGACTTCAAAAAAGGAATAGGTTCTCAATTGATCGGAATATATATTTTCTATTTATCTTGTCCATGTGGTTGAATTGCGCTCGATTGGCGAAATGATTGGCGTTCTGATAATTATGAGCGTTTTGGTCTTCTTTATAACCTATTTATCTTTAGCCCACACTATTTCCTTAAGTGTTAAATTAATTGTCAACACTAATTCCTCTAGCAGAGTTGAAGTTTCTGCAAACGCAGCAATGTCATCTGCGAAACGAATAAATTGGGTAGTCTCCTCATTATTTTTTAATTTCTTTTTTTTTTATTTCGTCTTGCAATTGTTTTGTTGCTTTTTTAATAATAGCAATTAACCAATTTAACAACTTTGAGACAAAATACGCATTACGAGTTGTTTTTTTGACACAACTATTAATCAAATAAAAACTGATTCGGGTTTACCTACTTTGTTAAGTAAAATCGCTTCAATCTTTTAACTCATGTCTGGTTTCAGATGCCGCAATGCCTGTCATAATTATAGTTAACTAAATAATATACAAAATCACAGCCTGAAATAATCAGCTACAACCAATCAGCTGACGGAAGTAAACGGCTAACCAAATCGGTAAGTAATTTACAGATGAGTTCCGTATAAAATTCCAAATAATTGCAAAAATTATCAAGTTTTATTTGTGCATTACGTATATAAAATAAAGAATGTACCTACTAGGATAAGATGAGCGTCGATCACAATAAAAAAAAACACGTCAAACTTCATGTGCAATGGATCTTTTTGAGCCATTGCCAAGAATTCGAATAGACATGTCGTTTACACTATAGTTAAATATATATATAATTTAGGAAATGAAATCCCGCAAAACATTATTTAGAAACACCGTATCCAAAAATACCTTAAAAGCAATTCATATCCACTGGCTCGTCCGTCGCAGATAGAAGACTTAAGCCGCCCATCCGTAAAACTCATCACCGCTAACACTGCTGTGTTCAGATTGAATAAGTTTCAATTTTCATTTAGTTCAGTAACTGTACAGCTTTATTTAGATTTAGCTATTTGTAAAGCTTAAGTACCTTAGCGCGCCGTAGCGATTTTACCAATCCACGTTTCTATAAACAAGAACAAGACTAAAACACTTGACTTAACTTCAACATAATTATGAGAAACTGTTTTTTAGGGTTCCGTACCTCAAAAGGAAAAAACGGAACCCTTATAGGATCACTTTGTTGTCCGTCTGTCTGTCTGTCAAGATCCTTTTTCTCTGGAACGCGTGGAGGTAGCATGTTGAAATTAATATCAGGGGCTGCGGTCCCTTATAGCCGTGAAAAAATCAACCTTCTAAGTCAGCGCAATCAGAAGATACAGTCATTAAAAAATCTATTTCCATACAAATCGCCGTACTGAGAAAACCTGAAGGGTACTTCCAGTTGTCCTAGAAACTTAATTCCTGTTGTCCTAAAATCTTTCTACGCGAGTCCGACTCGCTCTTGGCCGTTTTTTATAATCTTATAGGACGGCAAATGAGCAAGTTGATCACATAATGGTAAGTGACCACCATTGCTCATAGACACCCGCAACCCCGGCGGGTTTGCAGATGCGTTGCCAACCTAGTGGGATAAGATGAGAAGCCTTTTATGCCTGTGATTTCCTTGGCTGCCTTACTCTGCACACCGGAACACAACAGCGCAATCACTGCTGCTTAGCGGCAGGATTAACGAGTAATGGTGGCAAAAGGAGCAGACTGCTAGTTGCATGCTAAAGACATTTTCAAATCAGTCCCGTTTTGACATCAAGATGTATATTTAAAGTTTAGTAATTTTACATTGTAACAACGTGTGCCTGAAACATCTGAAACACGTCCAAGGATCCCTAAAATGATAACCAATCGAATAATAGAACAATTAACACAATCACTCAAGGATGCTGTTTGTTCAACTAGTTCTTATTATATCTCAATCAAATGTCAGGCGTCATTCCGAATTGTTGTTTTCCACGGTTCGACGTGCTTCAAAATGTGTCGGAAAACATTGTTTTACTCCGTATTGCTGTTGGTAAGAACCTGAGCGTCTAGTGTAATCAACGGACAAAAAATCGTCTCGATCACGGTCGCGTTTAGGTCACAATTATCTACTATGGGCAAATTAGCAGCGCCAATAGTGGCTCGTATCGATAGCAAACACCCGACACGCAAACACGATCGAGTCGTTTTTTTGGCCGTTGATTACACTAGAGGCTCTGGTCTGATTGAAATGTGGTGTGATGTGAGATTATAATGGGATTACGTGCAAGTGCTATCCAAGAGACTAATTTTGAGTACGAGCTGCAAGGCGAGGGCTAACATGTTGTCTTCATTTAATTTTTTTTTTACCCAAAATGGAACTAAAATATCTATATGAAACTTTGGATTGAAGCTCTAGTATCTACCTCCCTGCTAATTCACTGTTGTTATGATTTTGTTGTTGTTTCGTTACGTAATTTGTAATACTTGTTTACTTCATCAGGCCGCGGCTTGCAGACTAGCTGAAGAGGCACTTGAAGATATTATTTTTCCAATGGGTATGAAGTAGTTTTATTAATAATTTCAACTTTAATTAAGGCCCGTAATCACGAGCCGTTGGCGTTTAAGTTTTAATCGGTTTTTACTTATATACTTCAATGATGTGTGTGAAGTTCCTAATCCTCACTGGGTCCGCGTGGGAACTGTAGCTCAAGCCCTCTCATTCTGAGAGGCGGCCTGTGCCCAGCAGTGGGACGTAAAAAACTCATTTTAAACGTCAGTTTGAAGGTAGATGAAATTACATGTACGCTACGCTATTGATTAAGACGCGTAACCTTTTTTTGCGTCTTTCAGTGTTTACGCTTTTATAAGTGGAAGTAATCTGCAAAATGACTGGACCACGGCGAGCTCAAATATTATACTTACTGTATAAAACATGTACGTTTTATAATTGTTTTTTTTTTCAGTGACTGACATAATCCCCAGTTTGACCGACTTCACTCTGCCGACGTTTGATAGTATCTCGATTCCAGATATAACATTTTCATTGACTGAAAAGCCTGACTCTGACTCATAAATTGCAATAATAATAGTCTAAGTATGATTTTATTACTAAATATTACGATTTTATGGTATTTAATAAAGTAGTTGAATTGGTGCTTAATTAAATCTTGTTTTTATTTCACGACGACGAGTTCAATTAAAAAAAATGAACTCTTGAAATTCAAAAAAATTTGCACTACCTACGAACAGTTAAAATACCCGTTTATATTGTAAATCGGTCTGGGAGGAAGAGGAACATTACCTACCAAGCAAATAAATGTAGGTACATAATAAAGAAGACAACTGATATTAAACTAATGTATATTTTACATACTTTTCCAAATATATTCAAGTAATTACTATAGTGATTACAAAAGTATTCTTATAAATAAACATAAGTAATGTATATTTTACAAAGACACGTCTTGAAATTTTACTTACAAATTTATAATCAATTTGATTGTAATTGTTATTTATAATAATTCAAATTCACTAATAGGATATTTACAGTGACGTGTTGTTAAATGGAAGACTTAGAATAAGATTGACTATTTTAATTATGTAATTTTATTTATTAATAAAGTCTTATTAGATACTTAGAATATGTCATATTTACGAGATAGCTACCAAAGCAAGCATTTGTTTAGCACATGACAAACTAAACTGTACTAATAAAAATACTAACAAAAGATTAGTGGACTCTGGGATATTAAAAATAATAATTTATTATTACTCCTATTAAATAGTATCTAAAATTTTAATACATAAAGCGGCTATGTGTTTGTTAGGAATTATAAAAAATATAGCAAACTCTTTTATATACCATTTGAGCACCATACTGACTTAAATGATTCATTGACAATTTACACACGCGTTCAATGTGAAATCAAACTTGTCAAGAAAAACTACATAAATAAATGTTCATAACATAACAATAGAAAATACAGTTTTACAATAGTTCTTATATCCACTTCAGTGACATTTTAAAATAGTGGTAGGTATTCTAATGTGTAGATAAGATAAGAACCTAATGGTATTTTATCCTCAACCTCACCTCCACCACTCCCCCCGATCTTGATGATAATTATATTATTAAAATGGATATTAGCCCTATCAGAAGTGTTACGCTTTTATAATTAAACTTAATTACATCATTGCGATTAAGTGTCAAAACCACGGGCAAAAGTCCTTAAACAGATAAAGTAAATAAATAGTCAAAAAATAATTCTATACTTGTTCATACGTATTAATATTCACGCTGGCATCTTTAATAAGGGAGTAGGTACATATCAAGATTCTGTAAAGACGAAGTTCAAGTTTGTAAATTAACGGCAAGTATTAAAAAACATTTTAAAGGAACCTTTTTTTTGAGATGGTACGATTTGACATTTTTTGTGCAGAACAGAAAATAGTATAAAATCCTGCCCGCCATGGCAACTGGATTGCCCGGTAAATAATGTTATTCAACACTCAATAATTATTATTTTAACCATTCCTGTCGTTTGATATATGGTAACACGATATTTTGGCATTCCGGTCACCCTGTTAAATATAAAGTACTTACCTAAAGTTAATGGCAATAACATTAACGACTACATCCCTCTTAAATTGTTTGTAGATAAACTACATTCATTACTATAATAAAATTAACGAGTTGATTTTATGCTTTCTTAAAATTGTAACGCCTGTGTAGTAGAACAAACCCTCGTGTATGTTACACTCTTTAATATTACAGCTGTTTTTTTAATCAGCTCAAATTGACAAATGAATTTAGTTGGCAAGTAGTGAGACTAAATATTTATAATTATTCTCATAAGGGCTGGTATTTTTTCAAAACACTCGACCGAAATTGATTTTCATATTTCATTTCGGGACGAGCCTTTTAAAACTGGAAGCAAATATTTTTTACACATACCATGAGTGGTCGTCTTAAGAAGGCATATCCAAACCTAAACTTAGGTATAGGATTTTTCTTCTACGGTCGACTTGTGTTAGGACCTAACCCGGGGTTAACATTACACCAGTCTACGCGTTGTTGGTTTTATGTATATGTATTATGTAGGTATGTGACCTGTATTCTCGCAATAAAAATATTACATTTCATTACAAATACGTCACGTTTGTCACGGGTTGGTGTCACACCCAGGTCTGAGTCGGCGTCAGTGGCCAGATACATTTGAAACTCCAGCTCTATCAAAACTTTCCCATTTGTCTGTGGACACAAACAGTTTTGCGTAAGGTTTTAGAAGGTAGAATCCCAGCCAGAGAGGTCGTCTGGGGGCGGTTCGTCCGCGTCCGGAGGGTATTGGTCGAAGTTGTGAGTGTCCACTGGGTTCTTGACTACGGGCATGATCGGAGGATCCAGAGTACGTTGCGCCAGGCCTTCCCAGTTGAAGCCGTCGAACCATCTGGAATCACGGAAGGTCGGGTTAGTTTCCACCGAAACCGCAAAGAAAAAGTAATTGACCTCAAATTTGTCGTAAAATCGTCAAAACCTTGTAACTAGGTCTATTGGCGACAATTGTCCCACGAATCAGATGCGAGTGGCAGTGGGCCGGCCATATATCGCGAAGAACCGACAACCGTTGGGGTAAACGTGTTCTTGAGTGGTGACCGCGACTCGGCAAACGTAGTGTAGGACGCCCTCTAGCAAAGTAGGATAACGATCTGCGAAAGACTTCAGACAGATGCCGGATGCGGCAAGCTGAAGACAGGGCGCTATGACGCTCATTAGGGGAGCCCTATGTCCAGCAGTGGACTAAAATGGGCTGATGATAATGATGTCCCACAATATCTATTTCTTTATGTTTATTTTATACAGCTCAATTATCTTACTTGTGTTTCTGTATCTCAGTTATCCCGCCACGCTGGTATCCCAGTCGTTCAGCCGGGTTGTCCCTGCAGAGTTTCTTGATCAGGTTCGCAGCGTTCCTGGTGATGCAGCGAGGGAAATCCACGGCGTCGATGCCCTTCAGGATCTTGTTGTAGGTCTTCATTGGGTCAGCTCCCGTGAAGGGCGGGGAACCAGTGAGGAGTTCGAACATGAGTACACCTGGAATATAAGGGTTTCATCACTACATATTACTAGTGGCTCTGTGAGCTGCAGACCACGCGAGCTAATTTTTGAACATTTTTAGTTTTTTTTTAATTTTCAAAATACTAATCGGCATTTATATAATTATCACCAGTCAACCTTGAAGTGGCAGAGAAGAGTAGTTAATTAGTTGGTATTGTATGGTATGGTGAGATTCATATTTGTGTATCGTTATATCGTAATGTATTGTGATGGCTTGTGTTCTATCTCTCGCCATATTAACAGTATATGAAATCTCACGTCAGACAAATGTGCAGCAGCCTTAACAGAACTCACGATAATATTACGTCAAGTGACGAGGCCTGCCTGTGGCGGATTTCATAATTTAATAATTTAAGCCTGTTACAATACAAAACTCTTTATTGAACACCACATAACAAACAATACAGAAAATCACTAATCACATTAGGCCGCCTTATCGCTACAGAGCGACCTCTACCAGGCAACCATAATGGAACAATGAAGAAATAGAACAGAACGAGTAGGTTGTGCAATAGAAAGTTGTTGATTATTTGTTTCTGTATTTATTTGACGAAGCCTGTGTTGTGGATATTTAGCGGATGTTAGTTGCCAATAAATTTAATAGTTTTTAACCCCCGACGGAAAAAGCGGGTTGTTATACGTTTAACCTGTGTGTGTGTGTGTGTGTGTGTGTGTGTGTGTGTGTGGTTAGGTTAGGTTATCTTTCACTAAGCTACCTAAAGACCAATAGTCGGCGCTGATGTCGTGACCGCGGTTCATGATGACCTCCGGAGCCACGTACTCCGGGGTTCCGCAGAACGTCCACGTCTTCCGGCTGGCCTGCAGCTTCTTTGAGAAGCCGAAGTCTACCAGCTTCACGTAACCCTTCGAGTCCAGGAGAAGGTTCTCGGGTTTGAGATCCCTGAGAAAGAAAAGGGATGTGCATTCATAATATAATCATCAGGATATGCCCTTTGGAATATTTTAAAATAGGAACGGTGTTGGGAGCCCGCTGGCGGGGAGCGGCGCGCGGCCGTCGGCACCCGCGCGAACGTGCGCGCGGTTTATTTTAGTGCCACAAAACCCTAATCCTAATCCTAACTAATATTATAAATGCGAAAGTAACTCTGTCTCTCTGTCTGTCTGTTTGTTACCTTTTCACGGGAAAACCGCTGCACCGATCTAGATGAAATTTGGTAAGAAGATAGTTTGAATATTGAGGAATAACATAGGCAACTATCCCGCGGGAGTTATATTATTTTCCCGAATAAAATTTCGGGAAAATAATATAACTCCCGCGGGAAAGCGTTAACCGAAATCTACGCCGACGAAGTCGCGGGCAACAGCTAGTTGGCAATAAAAACGGAATACCGAAGAGCCCGTCCATACGCTATGTATATATATATGTGTATGTCTTCAAGAACAAATAAATAAGTTCAAGAACAAAGATAACCATCAAAACCAAAACAAAATGACCTTTCTCTCCGCAACTGTTATACCTACAATCCGAAAATAGACAACTTATGTCATAGAACCGACAAAAACGTGTGACCTTTCGCTTGGCCCCGCATTATTTATCAGTATTGTTTGACGTTTTAAAATGTAATAATCATAATCATCATCATCAGCCTATTACGTCCCCCTGCTGTTCATAGGCGTCCTCTCAGTTTGAGAGGGCTTGGGCTATAGTTCCCACGCGAGACCAGTGCGGATTGGAAACTAAACTGTATACGATTGAATTACTTCGTAGCAGTATGCAAGTTTCCTCATGACATTTTCCTTCACCGAAAAGCTCATGACAAATTACAAATGAAATTTCGCCCATAAATTCCGAAAAACCCAATAGGTGCCAACCGGGGCTCAAACCTATGACCTTCTGCTTCAGAGGTTATAGGTCAAACCACTAGGCTACCGCGGCTTTTTATAAATATAATACTTAAAATAAAACAAATCAACAACTTTACCTGTATATAATATTTCTAGAATGTAAATAATGGAAGGCTTCGACCACACACGCCGTGTAGAATCTGGTGGTGGCGTCGTCAAATTGTCCTGAAAAGGAGAAGATAGTAAAATTGACAATAGATACACGTTTAGAATGCAACAAAAGATACCAGAGGATTATACATCGGATGACCATAAAAAGGTCATAATGGAAAATATTTACAAAGAGCAATACTTAAGTCATGCGTGACTTTTCCTTTCCATTAAAGATTTGTAACGGCACCAAAAATTGCAACTAGCGTTTGTGTACTTGGGTTTAGAAGTTAAGACATTTCAACAAGTTGCTTCGTTATTTAGCAAATCCAAACGTTTGACTTAGGTAAAATAACTTGTTACAAGTATTATTATTTTTCCATCCGCAAAAGACGCCTACCTTGAACTTTCGTCACATTTTGCATCTTTTGGAGATCGTGAGCATGACTATTGATTCGTTTAACTCGGAAAGTGGATGAAAAGTTTATTATTATTGTCCCGTTTCTATAAAGTAGGTATCGTATCTGTAGGTTCTAAAAAAGCAAAACCACCTACCTTTATCTCTTAATATAGTCCAAAGCTCTCCTCCAAGGCAAGTTTCCATCAGCATATACAGGTATTTGCGATCTTTGAACGTCTTATACAGTTTTACGATAAACTCGCAGTTCATTTCGGACATGATCTCCTTCTCCGACATGATGTGTTGCTGCTGTCTCGTCTCAACGATCTGGGCCTTCTTCATCTGCTTCAGAGCAAAGGATCTGCTCGGGTCCCCTTGGATCTGCACCAGCTCCACTCGACCAAAGCCGCCGATACCAAGTGTCGCTATAATGCGAAGATCTGAGAGTCGCAAGTTGGCGAATTCCTCGTTAAGTCTGGAAATGTAGAAGTTAATGGTTAGAAGAGTAGCTTAACTATCAAAAAAGGTTCAAGGGAATGATTTAGATATGGAAGAAGTAAACAGGGAAAAGATAGGACAATCTCCAAAGCATTATGTGTCAGTGGCCTAGAGAGTTTAAGTACTTAGTATCTCTTCAACAAGTGCTTTTTAATTCGCAGTCTCTGACAAGTGTCAGGTACCTATTATACATAACTTAGGATGCTGCAACTCCGACAGCAATTACAAAGCACTTTGCGGAATAATTAACTTTTGTTCATTCTCAATTTCATTTCCATTATATTTGACAAGGCAATACTTCATTACAGCGACGGAGGTGTATTGTGTTCCACAGTTTGCACTTCACAAGCCAACAAAAACGCGGGAATCGCAACTATTCTGGCTCAATGCTGCTAGTTAAGACATGTGTTTTCTGGGCTTAAGAGGAAAGTTAATAACAAGCCATAGATTTGCTTCTACCGTATAATTAAAATTTTCTTCTGTACCA
Source organism: Clepsis dumicolana (assembly GCA_963691665.1). Lineage (NCBI taxonomy): Eukaryota > Metazoa > Arthropoda > Insecta > Lepidoptera > Tortricidae > Clepsis > Clepsis dumicolana. The sequence goes on from OY829519.1 coordinate 8,592,395, forward strand.
TATCGGCATTCATAACTTTTTTAATGAAACCAAAACACTTTTACTTTACCGACATCTTCATTATAAAAACTTACCCAGCAAAAGTGATATCCTCCCGATTGTTTGCAGCAAAATAGAAACAGAACGAATTACAGACAGTGAAATCCAGACGGTCGTTACATTGCTTAGTTACTACCCAAAATATCCATTGTTTTAATGAAAAATAAAAGATAAGCAACACAATGGCAGCAGCCAACTAACACATTCAATTCGGGTCTATTGTTGCCCGCACCAAACCCAGCCTCCAGCCTGGCTTCGGTTTTAGCGGTGAACTTGACATAGAGAAGTCGTCTAAAGTAATTAAAAGTCAGCTGGTGATGATTCTCTTTCTCACTTCGTTGAGCACTTCATCTTCAATCTTCATATCCAGTACTCATTGATTATGCAGTGTTTCTTCAAATAGCATTGTTTTAGATAACTACAGAACCATATTACTTTAGGTATTTAGCAAGAAAGTGTTCATCGATTTGTACATTTTGGTAACATTTTGCATCTATATGTAGGTATTTTGGACGTCACGAGTGTAATTTAGTGAAGAAATACTTATATTAATTGCTCCAACTTTTGTGGTGATGTTTGGACAGTTAATTGATGAACAGCAAGGTATTTTGTTTAACCTAACATCGCACGGAATATGGTGGGCTGTTGGAACGGGTAATTAGGTTCTCAGCATTTTTCGGCGCACGAAGTACATACACTCGTTCCACTTAATGTATGTTACTGGTAGAAACCTGTAACATACATACAGCGGAACGTAGAACCTCCTCCTTTTTTGAAGTCGGTTAAAAGTACTACCTACTGAATTATTACCTAGCTCTGCTCTCGCCTTCGTCCTTGTACTTGGTACGGATCTCGTCGAGTGCCGATATGAGCTGGTTGAAGGTCTCCCGGTCTATGACCAGACACGTCGTTCCCTCCGGAGCATCGCAGATAATGTTGGCAGTTCGTAAATCGTCACTGGAAAAGTAAAAATCAACTATAAATCATCATCATGTCAGCCGAAAGACGTCCACTGCTGCTGGACATGTGCTTTCCTCATCCACCGCGATCCCGCGAATTTTACAACAAATTTAATCAACTATAAATATAATCTAGTTATCGGGTAGTATTTAGGTTATAAATGGGTGCGTTATAGGCTCAACTATAACTGATATAAATTATGTCAAGATCTCAGTCGGCATGGTGCGGTTGACTAAACGATTGGGAAACACCTAGGTATAATATCATCTTTTTCGCTAAGGTTCGTTTTATACAGAACAGGTTGAGTAAGTCCTGAGTAAGTCTAAGTGAGCACCCCTGTGAAGTTTTGTTTTGAAAAAAAAAATCCCATAAGTAAGTACATAATTGTCAACAAGCAAATAGGTATACATACATTAATACATTCATGATGATCTTGCAGACATTAACAAATGACATACATACGGTGTAAGAATGAAAACTTACCCTTGTAGAGCCTTTTCACCGAAGAAGTCGCCTTTGGTGAGGGTCCTGATAAATTTCTCGTCATTATTAGGCAGCTTCTGGGTGACCTTGACCTGAAATTTCAAAAAAAATTATTTAATAATAGTTTCTAAATCAGAAATGACGTGGTCTAATGTGGTCAAACGGCTAGTAGTTATTTTTCTAACGAACCATTAAAGAACAGGCCCATTATAGATAATAACAAAAACATTTATGTCTATTTATAAATAACTATTGTTGACTATAGTCCGCTGGACAATACCCAATGTTGAATGATTTTGTTTATTTATTCGTCCAATTGTTTGTATAGTACTAGAATGTTCCTAATACTCTGCATAAACTATATTGACAGTGGAAAGTTCGATACAAAATGACCTTTTCAGTTATTATGGCTCATCAGCATCACCTCAACAGTGTTTATATTTTTGACAGAAAAAGATGTTGAAAAGATTTCTTATAACTTCACGGTACGATCTAATTAAAAATATAGTAGTCACTGTATTTATAACTGAGATAGCAGTACGTATGAGTCGTCGGAAACATTAAATACCTCAAATAAAAGATTTTAACGTTTTTAATTTGCATAATCATAATGATGATGATGAAAACTTAATCTGAAAACACAGGTAAAAGTAGCTCATACAAGCTCATAAAGCGACTTGTAACCAATTTGATAAAGAAGAATATAGAAATAGATGCGGTGAGATAACAGCGGAAACGGATGAGATAACTATGCTTGAAGTAATGAGTTTACTTTACGTAAATCCGGCCATTTCACAAGAACCGCAAGCGGTCACTCTCGTTACGGATTAATAATCTCATTTGGTTTCTTCAAGCAAACATTGTTAGGGGTAAGTGGCCGATCTGTCAGGGGTTAATTAGACGTCATTGTGGTCGAGGCTACACTTTCCCTAAGCCATTTCATCCAAGACTAATCGATGAAGGAAAATGATTTCACCACGCTTTGTTGGATTTCAATTCTTATTCTTGCTGGAGAATTCAATCTACATAAAGATTTTGCTACACCCTTGAAAGAACACAAGGTCAAGTACCTTACAATTGGTATATGAATGAGGAATGCGTGCTTTGTACTTGCAGTTTTATTCTCACGATTGTAAGTATTATAACAATTTGCTTTGGCAGTTTTGATTCAACATCCCGTCTTTGGGATCCCGTCGCGTACTGTATTTTCATTATAGATGATATAATCATTTTCAAGCTCTAAGTAAGTATAGCGTAGTATTTTAATTTATGCTACCTTCATGTACCTACCTAAATGTACTTAAACCTACGTACTGAACGCTAGGTAACAAGTAACATTATGTTACAAAGAATTCTTATAAAATTCCGTAGTAGACCGTAACATTAGCCAGCTGATTAAACAAAGAACCACACGCCAGTCCAAACTATCTCACACGAATGAAAACATGTGGTAAACTACACGTCGCGATCACATTAACATGTGGGCTATACACACGCATAGGTCGTTGATGATGTAACTTTAATTCCTTTTGCAACGTCTTTGATGAACCACTGCCTAATTATCTTTAGGTACATTTAACCAAATAGCAAAATCCGCTTGCGATGTTTTTATTGCAAACAGCAAATCCGATAGATTCCCACACAGACTAAAAAAACCGGCCTCAAAATACTTCGTGTAGCCTCTCGCCTCAGAACACTGACCTTGTAGGCACAATAGCTTGACTTTCTGGCCTTTACAACTTCTAAAGAACTACTACATGCAGTTTAAATATCTTAGTCACTCGGCCAATTCATATCCATCAATGCATTCAGGACTGACATGGCCGGATGTTGTAACAGCGTTGTGGTCAGAAATAGAAAAGAAAGCAAGCGTTTCTATTCAAATCAAAATTCCTTTTGAAGATATATTAATCAAACTAGAATTAAATAAGTATCATAAGGACGCGGATATCGTCAAACACGGAGCTTATCAATAATTACCGGTATGCGTAATGTAATAAAAGATTTTAGCATTTCAAAACAGATCAATGCTCACGATGCATCAATTGTACAATCATTATTGAACCTCAGATCGATTAAAGTGTAATAAAACTATCTGGTAATTGCTTTACTACTGGAAAAAAGTAATTTCGTGATTGATTTGATTATAATGAATAATGCACGCGAAGGTTACGAATATGTTTACAAAACATAGAGGCGTGGTTGAAGAAGTCACGTCGTGAGACGCAGCCGGTCTCTCGAAAGTTGAACCGCGGAACGAAAGTGAAACTGTTGACTTTCGTATTTGGAGAACATCTTCACACGTACGAGAGTACAATGTCATACAAATAAATTATCAAAGTAAAAATGTCATAGCAATGAAATGACAAAACGATCGATGATATTTATGATCAATGACGGCGATAAACATCAGATAAAGAAGTCCGGTGGCACTAATTATAGAAACACGCTTTTACACTCATTGTATTGATAGTAAATGAATCATGTTGACTAATGACTCATGACAAACAAAACAAGGTTATTATAAAAAGAATTCCCGGTACTCTGACCTGTCTCATCTGACTAGACACAGTAACAGGAATAATTTTTTTGCTTACGTACTTCTGCAACTTCGCCATTGGCGGAATCAACGACACTACTTTTAGCTGGACACTCAAAAGTGAATTAAAAATATTAGATTCCAGAGTTTTTTAGAATTAGATAAATTAAAATGTATTTACCTGTCCCTTGGAGATAATAAAGAATGTGTCCCCTCGAGCACCTTGTCTGACGATGTAGTCTCCATTCTGGTAATGTGTCTCTTCTAGCACATCTGAGATCTTAATAAGCGTGTCTTCGGGTAAATTCTTGAAGATTGGAACGCTGTCGAAAGAAAAAAAAAGAGATCAGAAACTGGACCAACATTACATCATCAAAACCGGTCAAGTGCAAGTCGATCGCGAGTGCTGAGGTTTCGTCGAGTGCTGATTGATTTCTTATCGTATCGTCACGTTTAAGTATCCATACTTAATAATTACGGCGCTGATTGACTGCATTACTAGCTCAACTAAATATTTTTTTATTGACCAACGCCGTCGGAAAAAAACACGAGTGAGCGCCGTATTGCAGCGTTATACAAAAAACTTACTGAATTACGTTAGCGTGATTCATAAAGTAAGGAGGTATTTTCGTGAATGTGGGATTTAAAACCGTTTCACAATATTACTTAAGTAAAGAACCCCGATACGGGCTTTACGCCTTCCGAGTAGAAAGTGCCACAGTAACTAACAAAATTACGCATTACGAAATAGATGTAGTTGTTTTTAGTTATTCAAGTAATTATAAAACGTTTCATGCAATCAAATTATCACTAGTTTATAAACTTTCGGCTCTTCCATCTCCGTTAACAACTGAATTGCTTATTATAAGGCTTATAATAGTAAGTAATCGTGGCGTAATTTTATAAATTGCAGTGACTTTTAACGTTTATTTACGGAGCAAGTTACGTTAGAATTAAAATAATTTGACATTTTAAATTATTGCAATAAGTAAACGATCCTAACACGGCGTTCTTGAAAAGTTGTCGAACAGGTAAATGTCGGATGATAATAAATGTTTCTCGTTTGTATTGAAAGTGAGCGTTAACACACTGGTCTAAATTGAAAGGTACCTTTGGTGTTTTGATTACAGTAATACTGGTTTGTGTATAACATGCAAAACCGATTACGACTTCGTGATATCACTTTTATTAGGAGTAGTGTTTTTATTCGTATCTTTTGGCATTATGGCGATGATTAATGATTATAATAGCGTCACTTGCTTTCGCACTAGATTTATTTTGCGCGGTTTCAAATTTTAACCCTCGACGAAAACAGAGGAGTGTTATATATGGGTCTGTGTGTCATCTGTAGCATCGTAGATAACAAAAGTAAATAGACCATTCGACTATTTATTGACATTTGTCGCTTTATTGGTACTACTTAATCATTTGAGTAATTGAAATAAAATTATGAAACCACCAACACGAGCTCTATAGTACATAATTAGTGTAATTATTTAACTCAAGCAACTAAGTAAATATTTGTGTGTAAAGTATGTCAGGGACTTAAGGACGTGTACTAGTTGCGTCCTAGGTGCATTGAGGAAAATGCATGTGACCGTCGCCATCTCATCAAGATAAAATCTTACACATTTACTTAACCGTAAATGTCACAGAAATAAAAAAAAAGAATTCGAGCCTCTGTTGAATTCGAATCTACAAAAATTTTGGATCGTAAAAAAAAACAGAAACAGGTACCTACTTCAAAAATATGTTTAACATAATATACATTTAGAAATTAAGGGTTTTATTTCAAAATCCTAACTTATAATATTTGCGCGAGTGAGTTTAAATGTTTCGTCCGCTATCATGCAGCATGCACAAACAGTTAAACAAATTTTGATGAATTATGGTATACGAATACCTAGGGATACATGGGACCTTGGAGAAAGGATGAGTCTTGTCTAACTCAACAATTTTCTGGGAACCAATCGTTTTAAGTATCAATAGATAATAATATAAAGTAGTTTCTATTTAAAAAAAAAACCTAACTTCCGTTTAAATATTCTTATTTAACTGAATTTCTGTAAATATTTTGAGAGTAAACTACTTGTCTTTAACCCGGACCTCTGACATTCGTCACTATCACTCACTAGAGAACTCGTTTCATAAATCAGAATGACGTTTAGAAATCAAAACATTTGTGTTGCTTCGCCGTGGGTCAGTGAAATATGACGTCGTGTGTGCGCCATTAAGTGTTTCAATCAATTTAAGAGTGATTGAATAACAACCATTATTATAGGACGTCGATGCGGTGAAAGGATTGCGAATGTCATGGAGGCGAGAACGTGCCGGCGTGTTGCAAATCGCTTGGGTAACTCGGTGACACCAGTTTCATACACAATTGCTTTGTTTTACTTGTGGTCTCCTCAATAGATACGATTGTGTCAGCGATCTAGTTCTCTATTGCTATCACTAGTCTAGCTTCTAGATCATTAGACTAACGTTGTTTTATTTTATTCTTTATTGAAAGAGGGAGGCAAATGAGCAAACGGGTCAACTGATAGTAAGCGAACACCGCCATCCATGAGAATCACAGCAACCCCAAGAGTCACTAGTCCGTTGCCGGCCTTTAAGGTGGAAAAGGGATAAAGAAGGGGGTGGGGGGAGGGAGATCGGGCCTCCTGCACTCTCACTGACCGAATGAAACGCAACAGAGTTGCCTTTGTTTAACGCCGATTTTCTGCGATTTTCTGAGATTCTCTGTTTAACTTACTCATTAGATAGCATTAAGGTATCTAGGAGTTGAATTTATTTTTAAAATTTCCCACGTACGTATAGTGAAATCTCTTGCCCGATATCATTAATTTGATGATTATAGTGTAAGTATTCCAGCTAAAACATCTTCGTATAAGATTTCTTTTAAGGTCATCATTAAACTTAGTAAAGTTTAAGAGCTTAAATTAATTCCTCTTTAAGATCCCAATGTCTGGACATAATCAACTCACCAATTCAGTTGCTGGAATGTTTGTGAATCATCAAGATATGAACTCTTTACTCTGTGCAATCTTAATACCAATGGCTTCAAGTAGCCAGTAACAAAACACAACCGTTAATAGTAATTAATCTTGCGTATAAGAACGTCTTCTTAGAAGATCGGTGCCCATAAAGGGTGAACATGAAACTCGAAAGGCTTCACAGTAACAGCGCTGATATTAGCATACATCTGCATAATACAATTGGACAGTACCAGGTTGTCTACTATTACGTTACGTGTTAATAAAATGCAGGTAAGTCGCTAAATGCAGTCAGGCAGGTTCATGTTAAATGTTCAGGCTATAATTTAGTAAAATTAACGTCAAACATAGAAAAGGCGGCGTTCTTACGTATCATTCGTAATGGAGAAGGGAGTTTTTGTTGTTTTTGAAATTAAATGACATATAACAAACTACTAAAACAAAACAAAAACAGATCTAACATGGCCTTTGTGCAACATTCAGCGGTAATTTTAGTCGCACAAACCGCAAAACAGTTTCGTGAGCTCGAAAATTTTAAAAACGCATAAACATTTTGTGCACGTCTAGGAGACCAGTCATCGCTGCCATTGCAAAGAAGCGTGCCTTTAACATTTGCGTTTGTGTTACCAACTACCCATTTACCACGAATTTTATGCACAATGGCTTGTGTGGTAGGTATTCGTGAATGCAAATGCCCTGGGTCGACGAAAGCAGAGGAGTGGGCCAGTGCAGCTCGGCCATTTGCATAAGTATCTTGCTCGAGGTCATTATCCTTTCTTTTGTCATCAGTATTGTCCCCTAGACGTTTTTGAACTCTTTTTTGCTCTGTTGCTGAAGATCTCGATTTATTTACAATTGTTTGCTTTACTATTAGTCTTGTTTCGTTATCGCTACATATTTACGACACTTATAATGTGTGAGATTTTATGTATGTATGCACAATGAAAGATAACCTTTGTTGTTTGAAAAATATACGGTCTAGTGTATAATACTGTGTATTATTGCATTAATATTACCAAACTAGTAAAAATCCAATGTACTACTGACTGAATGGGTATTAGAAAACGAAGTCTTTAAAAATGTAGAACATGTGTCCAAGATTCTTCATACATTACCAACGTCAAAACAAAATGTTAAATAAAGTCAAGACAGGGCGAGGTTACTGGCCTCGTTCTTACAAACAACGTGTCCCATTAGGAACAAAAAACCGAAATAGCCGTGCCAGATAAAGATGTTTTCTTCATTAAAGAGTTTGTCGGAAATCAAACATTAGATGATCTGACGATAAAACATAGGCAGTTGAGTTAAACGTGATCAATCATCAACAATACAATGGTACTTCGCAATAAAGCTATAACCGACACTTAGCGACCATCAAACCAATTTTATTGCAATTTGCGGAAATGTGTGTAGAAATTCTGCTCTCACTTGTATAGAGACGTTTTATTAGTGTTAAAACGAACTTACCTGGACGTGAAGTTCTATCATAATTATGTGAGCTGTTCAATTCGAAGCGATTAATATTTACTTGTAGTACTGGCCTCGTGTCGACGGCTATGATCACGAATTTTTAAAGAATAAATATTAAACTGAAACAAAAAAATAATCGATAAATTGTTCATTTGACTTCCGCCCACCTCTATGATACCGGCGTCCGCCATATTTGATTCATTATGTATAAAGCTCTCCTGAAAGTATATAGGGATGATACTAAACATGTGGTGGTTTCAGTCTTGGGCAGGGTGTCTAGGGCGGGAATTGTTATATTAATCGCTTCGAATTGAGCAGCTCACATAATTATGATAGAACTTCACGTCCAGGTAAGTTCGTTTTATCACTAATTATGTTTCGCTGCTCAATTCTCGCGATTAATATTTACTTGTAGATGTTTGAAGATCAGACTGAAACTACCTGCATTTATATTACGCCTAAGGAAGTACAGAATCCTAGCAAACTTTAAGATTAAGTATTTCATAATAATAAAACTAAGTATTTGGAGTTTAAGGAATGTCCATGTATTAATCAACATACATTATATATTTTTAAGTGGGCATATTTTTGCTCTCATATAAAAATAGAAAACTTAAGGAAATTTCAATTTAAAGCCTTTTATAAGGTTTTGGGAAAATAAAAATATCTCTTCTTATTCTTAATTTAAATGAAAATAGCAAAGTAACATTTTTGCCATAATTAAGGCAATACAACTAAGAAAACATAAAATACAAATAACAGTAACTTCAACATATTGTTAATTTAATATGGCACTAACAAAACAGTTATCTGCTGTATTTATAATTTCACGTTTATAATACCGTGCAAACACTGAGGAGGACCTGCTCCAACCAGCGGTCTTCCTTATGAGGTCAACGCTTACTCCAACAGAGCTAGCCTTAGAAGTGGCGGCGTGGCGCGTGCTGTGCGCGCTGAACACGCTCGTGTCTATGCCGCTGCGTTGGAGCATGTCCTTAATCCAATAGCTCAGTGTTTGGCTGGTAACTTTGGAGTGTGGTCTCCTAAAACTAATAAACAGATTATCACAATCATGAGGTCTTATATCACTAGTAGCAGTCTTATAGGAACACAGAGTTCTTGCAGGACAAATCTCAGGCTTATCATTATAGTAAGGTAACATCAATAAAGGTTGACTGACAGTCGGACGAGATGTCTTAATTAAGTCTGTGATTTTAATGGTTATGTTATTTGTTGAAATCGTCATATTACTTAAAACTATTTTTGATAATGTTTGTACTCTATGAGCAGTCACCAGAGATAATAGAGTTATTAGTTTTTTAGAAAGTAATTCTAAAGTAAGATTATCATTTGGATACAATTGTGATATATAATTTAACACTATGTCAGTATCCCAGGTAAACTCGTACCTGGGTACAGGGGGGCGTGTCCTAAATACCCCTTTCATGAATCTTTTGATCCGTTCGTCATTAGTGATGTTATTACCTAAAATAAGTGATAGTGCAGATCTACAACAATTAAGGTTTCCATACTTGTAGCCCCTTGTAAATAGCCCTGTCAAGAAATATAGAACATTGGGGACTGATGCAACTAAATAATTTATATTTTCCTTTTGACAAAAAGTATACCATTCCTTTAGATAACAATTATATTGTTTCATTGTACTCACAGCGATAGAATTAATCATAATGGAAATTGAAGAAGGTGGTACACTTCTTAATGATAACGCTTCCCTGATAATATGGCTGCCGCCAGGGTAAGCGTTTTGTGCAGGTTGTGCTGTGATCTGTAAATGGTAGAAATTAACAAATCATTACTAGGCTGAAAATAGATAACTTCAGAAACAGAAATTTTTCTAAATATCGGAAACCAGGGTTGGGTTGGCCAGTGAGGTACAACTAATACTCCGGTTGCCTGCTCTGTAATGATTTTGTTTAATGTCTTCAGTATGATAGAAAAAGGTGGAAATGCATAAAAGAAAATATTTGACCAATTTACTGTGAAGGCATCAACTGAGAAAGCATAAGGATCTGGTTTCCATGAGATATACTTGTCACACTTGGCATTGAATCTGCTGGCAAATAAGTCTATCTCTGGTAATCCAAACTTTTGAATTATTTTGGTATATGCAAAGGGAGCCAATTCCCATTCAATATCGGTCTGAGCTCTTCTAGACTCAGCATCTGCAATATAATTGTCAGAGGATTTTATGTAAGATGCAAAAATGTATAAATGTCTTTCTTCACAAAAGTTCCATATTTGACGGGCTATTTTATTTAAATGGGGGTATTGTACACTGCCCATGCGGTTTATGCAAGCAATGGCTGTTATGTTATCTATTCTTAATAAGATTTGTGTCTTATACAATTTTTTTGCAAAGATCCTAAGTGCAAATAAGGCTGCTAACAACTCCAATATATTTATGTGTAACAATTTTTCCTCTTCAGTCCAAAAACCATGAGCTCTTTCTTTACCACATGAGATTCCATAACCACTTAAGGAAGCATCGGAGTATATGACCAAATCATATGAGTTGTTGCGAATGGGGCAAACAGAATAATTGATATTATCATACCACCATCTCAAATCCTCTTTAATTGCGTTTTTATCTAAAACCATCTCAATGTCATAATTATTGTCAGGATTTGTTAAAAGGTTTAAATATTTTTGCCTTTCAAATATCTTGGTGTGTAGCCACCCATACTCTATGGCAGGGCATACCGACACCAGTAAACCTAAAAATCTAGCAAATGACCTTAATTTACATTTTTCTATTAACATAAACTTTTGAACCTCTTTTTTGATCTTGTCTTTTTTCTCATTAGGCAGCATAATTAGTTTCTGTTTTGAGTTTAAAACAAAACCTAAAAATTTACATTCTGTTTTGGGTTCAAGTACACTTTTTTCAAAGTTTATTATAAAGCCTAAGTTTGTCAGCAATATTACAGTTTTTTTAATATTCTGTAAGCAATCATGGTATGATTTACCAATAAGTAAAAAATCATCCAAGTATACTGTAGACAAGAAACCATGTAAACGCAAATGTTCTACTACAGGTTTCATTATCTTTGTGAACACCAGAGGCGAGGTATTTAGACCAAAAGGCAAACAATTAAACTCATAACATATTCCTTGGAACTCAAATCTTAAATATTTTTTGTAATCCTTGTGAATGGGTACCAGAAAATAAGCATCTTTTATATCCAATGTGGCTAAAAAACAATTAGTAAAAATAAGTTTGGTGGCAGTTCTTAAGTCCTCCATCTTAAAATGAGATGTCTTAACAAACCTATTAAGATTTTTTAAATTCAGAATAAATCGCTTTTCACCATTAGGCTTTGGCACTAGAAATATGCTAGATAGAAAGTCATTATCTACTCTTGTGCATGGAGAGATAGCCCCTTTAGTTAAAAGCTTATTAATTTCTTGATGAAAAATGGTTTTGTCAAAATCATTATTGGGTACATTTTTAGGATAATCAACCTGATGTGGCTGTGATAAAAAGGGAATTTTGTAACCCTGGATGCAATCCAAGATGTTACGATCACCTGTTAATGTTTCCCATACATTAAAAAAGTATTTTAGTCGACCAGCTGTGTTAGTCACCTGTGTGTCTACGTCCTCCTGGAGTTGTGTCTGTAGCGGGCAGTCCCGCGTGCACTCGAAGGCTGCGGCTGCGGTCTCTTCACCGCCTGACTTTTCACTTGTGGAGTCCACCCCGTAGCTCGGTGACTGGAGGGTACAGGCTTCCTGCTCTGAACACCGGGATGCGGGGTCTTGAAGTTTAAATAACTTTGTGTGGGTTGACCTTTAGATGTGCCAGGCTTGGCCTTGGCTGTCATGTTCTTTAGGTCTTGGCTGGACCTGCTTATGGCCTTTGTCGCCTTAAGAGTTTCAGATAAATCTTCCCCAAATAGAAATTTATCACGCTTTGTGTCCTTTAAAGTCTCTTTCAACTTGTTGTTAAGAGTGGACACAAGAAAATTGCGTCGCAGTCTTGTGTCAATACAATGAGAGTCGCACAAAAGCCTGCTAGCATTACTTATATGCTTCACTAGTAATTGGTTAGTTTCTGACTTCTCCATAACCAATATATTTAGTGCTCTGCTCAAAGCAGTCAGTGCCACACCAATCTGATTTTGTCTTGCCTCAATAGAAGCATCCTTCTTTTGCAAGAGGTCTGAGACTGCTGCCTTGATTTCAGGATTTAAGATAGGTGCTTTAAACAATTGACAATTTGCTGGAAATGGGTTATCTTCTATCATTTTATCTTTTTGCTCTTTTTTAAGGCCATTTTTAATAACATCCCGCAGTCTAGCCGCTATGTCTTTTTGTATATCCGGACCCATTGGGGACTCCTCTTTGGGTGCGTCGCCCAAGAGAGTCAAAAAATCTTCATCAAGAGTGCCTTCTTCAGGACCATTGTCCACAGCTGTTGGTGAGTCATTTGACAATGAGTTGGTGGGAGCGTTTTCCACTAGTGGTGCATTTTTCGCAGCGGCAGCACTTTCACTTCCTATAATGGATGCTGTATCCATTATTGGATCTTCTTCATGATCTGAAAGAACCATGAAGTAATGTTATTACCCATTACAATCCATTTGGATAAAACGTGAAGGTAATGCTCCCTCAAAGCATTCGCATCACAAAAAACCTCGATCAACTTACCCCACGCCGACTCGGAAATATCGGCGGAATTTGTTTCTTCATGACGTCTGCGCAGGCGATCCTCCAACTTCTTCAATTTTCTCAAAATGTAATCGTCGTCTCGTTTCCGTTTTCCCATCATTTACACAATATTTACCTTTTTAACTATGTAAGCAAAATTTTTTTTTTTTTTTTTTAGGCGGGACGTGAACAAGCCGCGTCACGAAAACAGACAATGAATCAAATATGGCGGACGCCGGTATCATAGAGGTGGGCGGAAGTCAAATGAACAATTTATCGATTATTTTTTTGTTTCAGTTTAATATTTATTCTTTAAAAATTCGTGATCATAGCCGTCGACACGAGGCCAGTACTACAAGTAAATATTAATCGCGAGAATTGAGCAGCGAAACATAATTCGTCGTATCTGTTTTATAAATACCGCGTCCGTTAAGATATAGTCAGTTCCGAAAACATATCAAAAGTCAGGTTCAACGCAACTTTTATCAGTTGACGTAACGTCATCCGATTCTGGGTCATCCTGAGTACTTGTATACAGGACGGTTTATATTTATCTACAGATACCTGTTTTAAAGCTAAATAACTTTTTATGAACACTTTTATAATTAAGGAAATATTCCTCACCGTGATAATTATTTAATAGACTAAGAGCAAAGTGAAATCAATGAAGAGTTTATTGAAGACAGCACAGCACACACTGCGAAATAAAGCGCTTGACCGGAAAGAACAACTGACAGTTGATGTAATTTTTTTAATTGACATACCTCTTGAGGAAGTCAGTGTATTCAGCCTGGCGGATGAGGCCAGTCCTCATCATGATGGTCTGGAAGCATTGCCGTTCTATGGCCCACAATCGGCAGTCTGTTGCTGCTTTGATTGTGGCCGTTCTCTTGCAGTTGTAAAGGATGGCCAGCTCGCCGAACACTTTGCCAGGAGCCATGGTGCTGAGGTACTTGTTCTCTCGGGATACTTCCACTCTGCCCTCTGGAAAAAACACGAAGAGTCTAGTTATTGTGACAAACATTTGGTTGACCCTAGAACTAAAAGGCGACGAAAACTCCATTTTTAGATTAAGATACTGGACATGGGCTAATGGCGGGAAGTAGGGGCAGTCCAGCAGAAATATACTTGTATTTATGCTTGGGAAAAAGTTCAAGTCGTTTAAACTTAAAAGTTGAAAGTATAAGTAGGTATGAGTGCGCCGTCATTTTCTATCTAACACATGGCAAAACTTGTTGCCAGTGCAATGAGAAGTGAAACTATTGCATAAATAAGTGAACTACTCGTCTGGGTCGGGTTTTCCAACTACAAAAAAAAATACCGTAAATTGCATGATCATTCACACGGATTAATTGACCGGATCTGAATTTGACGCAATTGTGCGGTCGTTTCACCAAATATGTGTTTTGCTGCTGATGTGCAGAGATCCGAATGTTACATTGTCATCGAATCGTTTCCCAGACGATGGCGATTTATAATTAAGTTAAATATACTTTTTTTACGTTTCGTCCAACCGTGGCCAATAAGACGGTTATCAGATCAATTTGGAGTAAAATATTTCTACGAATTTAATCAAAAAACTAAATCGCTACGATATGCTAACATTTCGAATATCAAATTCAAGGTTATACAATAAAGTTTCTTATGGTCGCCAAGCCTGGGTGAGTCACAACGGGGAATGGTCGTGATAAGGCATAATATAATCTAAGTATATAAAAAAAACACATTAAATCTTAAATAAAAACCGCTAATTGAAGTTTTTGCAACGATTAATAATATAGATGCAAATCTTAATGAAATATAGGGGCATAGAGCACTATCAGTAGCGAAGAATAACAAGGAAGTGATGCATAATAGAATGAATACGAATGCCGTCAGTAACATGCTTACCAGAAGTCAAAAGTCATTAAACTAGTGTATGAACATTTAATAACCCACTTGCATTTCAAGTGGCTAAACATGTCGTGGCAATATGGACCTAATCGTTATGCCAAAGGCTGATTGATTCGTCTGCAACTAAAAGCGATAACAGTGGGAACAAATAGAGAAGCGTGTGAAAAAGATTGTGTGTTTGAATGGTTTTACAGGCTTCTGCTAGGAAATGATATTGTTTCGAGAGCACTTGCTAGTTTTGCATCCTTTTCTCAAACAAGTATCTAATTTTGATCAAATAGACGTTAACTAAGAGTAACTTAGTCACGACTTAATTAAATTTAATATACAAGAGGGAAGCTTTGGAGATTAAAAAACCGGATTGCCAACGTTTTGCAGACGGCATGGAGCAGCCTTATGCACAAATACGAATAGGTTTGTTCAATCAATGTAATACAGAAAATACTATTTTTCTTTACTGAGGCCGCCTGCCGGTGATAGATTCCGGAAGATAAGAATAATATAAAATTTCAGAGTTTTTCCGTAATTTGTGTCGTATTTTCCCTCTACATATGGTTATATATATGGGTTAACCACCGTCAGATTCTGACACATCAATTACTAATTAACTTTTATCTTCTACGCTACGCTCTTCTAGTAAAATCCATGCAAAAATCATGTTTATTTTCAGCTTTTCCTGTACATCACCGTTGAATGGCCCTCTATATAAATATAACGCCTGTACACGTCTAGTGACGGAACGGAACGGGGATATATCCGGATTGTTCATGTGGTGTCATTGTCCTTTGACACGTTCTCTATTGTCTGATGAATGATTTAACAGTACTCTGCTTGAAAGAGCTATAAGTATGAATAAAACAAAAACATACAGTCGAATTGAGAACCTCCTCCTTTTTGAAGTTGGTTAATAACTGTATAAAATATTTACGTGTCTTTTTTGAGGATTCCGTAATCAACAAGGACCGTTATTGTCTCGCCATGTCTGCCAGTCTGTCTGACTGTCCACGGCATAGCTCAGAGACTAGTGGTACTAAAAATCTGTAATATGGCATGCATTAATCACGCCGACAAAGTGGTAGAATGTTTTAAGGCAGGTGGGGAGATTTTTTTTCTTATCTATTTCGGGGTGTGGGGTGTCGTTGCATTTTTAGTACCACTAGTCTCTGAGCTATGCCGTGGACAGTCGGACAGACTGGTAGACATGGCGAGACAATAATTGGATAAGTCTTTCAAGAATGTTGAGAATGTGCGAAGACCATTTAGGAATCCGTTTGCGAAATATCTAGATTTAAAGTGCTCATTTTTGTTGTGTTGCCTCCCCCTGCCGAAGTCCATATTGTGAATTTAAAAGGAAAACCAACACAAATAATTGATTGAATCAGGCGATACTTTGCGGAGGTTCAAATTCATCAACTAACACTGATTAATTAACTGTTTTAGTTCATATAACTAACACAGCTAAGAAGCTGTACAGGCGAGTAATAGTTGATCATTTGACCTATTAAAATTAGATATGGAACGACTTTTTCGTAACTACTACGGAGCCTTATCCTGGGCGTGTCCGATATGCTCTTGGTAGATTTTTATTTATTGTAGCTTAGGTTAGGCAGGCAGACACAGCTCGGATTTTGAATTCAATATCGCATTAATTTGAAGTAACGTAAGATACGAAACTCTTTTATCGCGTAACAGAAAAAAAAATGGATACCACCAAAAACAAACGAAGTTGATATTTCTCAACATCTCTACAAAGATAAAGTAACTAAAGATCTAAATTGACATTTCGACATAGCGCTCAAAAAATCCTAAAGCGCTTTAGCAAAGACAAAGATAATTACTATCGATTTCAGTTTCTCTTCATAAAATACTGGGAAAATAGGCGATTCTCGTTTCACAGCCCGCACCGTACGAAACTATTCAAATGTCAAGAGCAACTCTTGAAGCACGCAATCCACTGACTTTTACACCTTTTCTAACTAAACAAAGAGGTATCAATAGCATGTCCACATTGAAAATTAACACCGACTTAATGATACGCGTGTTCCACGGCTTTCTCGGAATAAACATTTTAAATCGTTAAAGATAATTGAGATGATAATAACGATTTCATCACCAGAATCTATTATGGTTTCTGATTACCATTTTACTGTGCGTAACAAGTACCAAAATGAATGTTACGTGTCGTAAATTGTTAATTGCCTTATTTCACAAAATGTGGGGAATTATTGCACGATTGATAAAATAATTTATATTACATGTAGTCACTACAGCGGACGCGACGTAATGACTTCAATCTCGAAAGTGTTTCAAGGCAACTTACTTTAGCGCTTAGTACTGCGAGTTAAAAGTTCACATGAAACGTGCATTTTGCGCCGAGATATTTTAACGAACAAAACGTATAAAAACTAATTTGAAGTCGTAAAAGGTAAAAATAAAGGAATACCATAAGCTCGAACGCCGCTCGCGCATCGTTTCAGGACAAGCAAAGAAATAGGTGCAAGCTGCGTTAAATTTATTTTTTTAGTCATTCTTGAATTTGATGAGCTTTATCTAAAGGAAAGAACAGAATTGTCGGAAAGGTAAGTAGGATGATTGATCAAACCGGTTTATTGGCTTATATATGCAGATAATTGTAGTTGATCAATGCAGTTTTTTTAAACTCGGATGAACGAGTGTGTTGTGTGGGTGTTTTATATTCGTTTTATGACATAATGACGAATTGAGTAGTAGTCTCCAGGCTCCTATACAACAATACGTCTATAATTCTTGAGGAACAACATCACAAATTAACTGTCTAAGGGCTTAATTATTATATTTCACGATTTAACTTTGTGGACATTCACATCGATCAACCAACATCAGTCAACAAACAAGATGAACAATCTTTTGATAAGAACTGATAAGACGTTATTTTAGGATCAGTAACTAACAAAGCCATCACAGAACGGAACAAGGGAAGGAAGCTGCGATCACTATATTCTTATAAAAAAACCTAATTATTGATACCTGAAATTCCATTTGAAGATAGGTGCGTCTCAGCCAATTGGTCGCTTGTGTCTTCTTCCAGCCGAGTGACATCAAGCAGTATCCCAGCATCCAATGACGCCTCCGTGGCATTGCTATCACGCTGACAGAGATTTCCAGTCCTCCTTTTCCTCAGTCCGTATGTATGAACCGGCACGATTAACTTAGGTCTAGGTATAGAAAAGTCCGAATCCGAACCGCTTGAACTTTTAGCGCTTCTCGAGTAAGCACCGTTACCATTCGTCACGCGCGGCTCCACTGAACTTTCTTTCGGGGGCTGCACCGACATAATGTCATTATACCTATCGTACCTACTGTCACTTTTCACTCTCACTGTATTATATAATTTGCCATATTTATCGTTCTTTATTTGTTTCATCACACCATTTATAGTCCGATCACTTTCTTTTGCCGTGTCGAATGAATGGAATCCATTAGCAACAGGAGGAGTAGCAGTGGAAGGGTTTTGGCTCTCGCTGTACATTTTATACTGCATCATCATGAGCTGTTGACTTGGAGATATATTTCTCTTGGGTTGAGTAATGGTGACACCGTTGAGAGGTTCGCTGACAGGCTGGACTACGTCGAGGTAAGCTCGAAGAGGTGCTCTCCCTTCGCTTTTAACTCTTAATGATTTAGAACGAAAGCTAGGTTTAACATCTTCGATGCGTCCGTTTCGTTCGTTCGTTTTTGACGGAATGTACTGGGGTAGTTGATCGCTTGGAGATAACGATTCATTAATAGGCCGCATGTATAAACCCAAATCTGCCGTTTCTGAGTCAGCATCGATATGCTCGTTTCCATTTCTGGGTTTAATTGGCGTCAAGTCTAATGTTGCCATTGAGTTAATTAATTGATACATCGTATCATTCCCAAAGCTGCTATTATTTCCGTTCATACTCGTGTCTTTAGATGCATCTTTTTGTAATTTCTGTTTTTGGCTATCCGTGTTATTGTCTTGCTGGCTTACTCTTGAATAATAGTCATAATAAGATTCTGAAGATGGGTCAGGAGGTACGGGCCCCGGATCGGGTAGCGGATGCTTCTTATCAACTTTTCTCTGTCGATGTGCATATTTCAGGGAGTCTCTTCGCTGCGGTGGGACGGGTGGTGACTTCGAATTAGATGAAAACGATTCAATATCCCACTCTGTGAAATTTCGTCGTTTTACCCTCCTAAGAGTTGATGGCCTATACCCATTAGGCATATCTTTAAAACTATAACTATGTTTCAATTTATTTTGCATAATGAGATTATTGTTTGCTCTAGCTTTTTCTTCTATGTTTTGTTGATATTTGGCTAATTGAGATATGTTATCATTAGGAACGTTATTAGAATATGAGTATCCGTCTTCTTGTGAGTAACCATTGTCGTCGTTCAAGCCATTACTGCGACCTATATTTCTGCATGACTCGCTTCTTGATATAGAATTAAATTGAGATTTTGGTGGAGAATTACTGTGTTCCTTGTATTCGCTGAGATTCCTCGCGCCGACCCAATTTGCGGCGTACACCAGGTCCATCGTCCGATCGCTGATAGAAAGCCACGGGTCCTCCATGACCACTTTTCCTGGATAGTGTTTTATCTTCATATTGATTCGCTAACACGTAGCAGGATAAAATGTCGCCACCGCATTCGGAAAACCAAATAGGTCATCGTTAATAATTGTAATTTCATGT
Source organism: Clepsis dumicolana (assembly GCA_963691665.1). NCBI lineage: Eukaryota > Metazoa > Arthropoda > Insecta > Lepidoptera > Tortricidae > Clepsis > Clepsis dumicolana. The sequence continues at coordinate 8,612,146 of OY829519.1, forward strand.
CCTCGTTCGATGGACGCAATCCGCTGAATGAGTTAGTGGAGAAGTGTTTTTTTTTTCTAGATTCACGTCATTAAGGCATATTGCACTGCTACAGTAATCACGGTAATTTTCTAGAAATGGTTAATTCTTGAGTTCAGCTTAGTTTTGCTTCTATATAAATAAATACGTTACTTTATGTTACAGCAACCTTTACAGATATTAAAACGGAAGGAAGGTATTATTGTTTCGTTCATCCGTTAAGTACTCAATCATTGGGATTTACGTTGTGTGAGCCTAAATAATCCGTTTTTTTTATTGAGTAGAACTAATAAATGATTTAAAGGATGTTTACTTAATTGCAATTGCGCGCTAAAGCTATTATTTTACATCTAGGCTTGAATTGTAATTTAACCAAAGTACATAAAACAACTACACTACAAAACATGCAATGTTAAAACATCATTGTTTTCAATAGGTACGTGTAAAAATATTAATTTGTGAAACAATGAGCGCGCGCAACACAACCGGCTGGGCGCGCAACGCAAAGTAACGAACGACCTCTATTTCTTAAGCGACGAGTTAATATTCAACGATACTTTTACGAACATTCAGACACGTAGCTATCGAACAATTCGTTAAGTGACCCGATACAAATAGAGCACACAGTGACGCAAGTAAACTGGTACTTGATTACTTGACCCTCGGTACCAATTACGAAATGATAGCGATCAAGTTAAAAATAAACAATATACTAAAACAAGGCATTTTAGTCAAACATGTAATAGTTTATTTAAAAGCCTGTCATAAATTAGCTACGCTCAATTTCGCAACAACGGATGCGTCACGGGACGCAAGCACGTATTGCACAAGCGGTTCTTTGGCCCAAAACCGTATTCTACAAGGAAGCGGTAAGTGGGCCTCGGTGTCCATCAGATGAATGCAAATGGAATCACGTTACGCAATAAATTAGATAATGGGGACCAAGCGAGTGAGCTAACCCGCACAGAAGCTACAGTATTTATTGTTATCATAAGTGCACTTTCACTGTGGCCAGGGACTTCAGACTAAGATACGGAAGAAAGTTGTGCGTCATTAAATATTTACAAAAGTACTAAACCGTATGTAAAAGTATACTGTAACGCGTAAGAAGCAATTATTGTACGCATGATCGGACTAATAGGAAACGATTTCTAGATACCAGCCGATAGCGGGTTAAATCCAGTACGTTGGTCCACATATTCAGCGGACTGGTCAGTGAAGACGTGGGAATCTCATCCAGGGACTGAGAAAACATTTGTTGATGTTAAGATAATGAAAAAAAAAAGAAGATGAATAATATTAATTGTGTACTAAATTAAGATTTACATTATATACGCAAAAGTTAATGGGGCATTTTATTAAAGTGTAGTACACCTAATGACCATGTTTTGTGTTGACGACGTCGTCAACACAACACTTCTTTATCTAATGGGCACAGCTAACTAATCCGATTTTGTAAAATAAAACCTTTGAATAATTAATTGTTTATAAAATAATAAAATATCTAGGCAAGCGCAAAACCTAATATGGTTTTGTTTACGATAAATAAAGAAGTAGGTAATGTGAAGATTAATTTTTAAATAGAAAAGAAGCAACAGACTTTTTGATACTGGTTTAAGTCTGAATAGATGATCAAAGGTTGAATGCCACAAATAGCACAGACAAGGGCTTATTTATAACTGTAACGGTATGTTACTTAAGTCCAGTACAATGCTGTTCCTTTCTCTACTACAATGATATAAAATGTTATTATTCCATCCATGCTCTGAATATAAAAGGTCGTTATCTTTACATCGTAACGAATGATATATTTGACTTGCTATCTTTTTAGTACATAAATACTCGTAAATAAACGACTTAGGTACGCGTATCGTCAGCGGTTTCTTTTGTTTACATTCATTTTCCTTTGCGTTAGGTACCGTTCAAAATCACCACAGTTTTAAAAGGTATGACAATAAATTACGACACTAGGATACTTTGATAGTACGGTCTGATAGTTCTACTAAAAGTCCGGGTTATTATATGTGATAAAATCATAATAACACATCGCACGCCATGTGCCATACTGCACACTTCGTGTCGGATTTACTGATCTACTGTCCAGCCAACTCGCTTACCGAACCGATAACATCGGACTTTCTAATCTTAATTTGGAAGACGAGACATGGCAGTAATCTTTGAATATAAACAGAGCTTTGAGCTTAATCACCGGTAATAGGAATTAGGCAAGATAATGAATATATGGAATTGTTCACTAGTGTCTCAAGAGTCCAAACTATTTACAAGTTAAGTAAAAGAAAAATCGTTAGCTGCAGAAAAGGAGTCGACTGGTTAAGCAGTTCACATCAAGGACATGAACCAGACACCTAATAAGAATAATTTCCAATAAGGAGATCGGATTTTGCAAATAGATAGGTAGGTAAACGAAAGAAATAATTAGAAGGTGCTGCTGATGTATGCCTGAATACCTATGTGTTTATCTGTACAGTTTCGAAATTTGACATGATTCTTTAACCGATTCGAACCGCATCGTTAATTATTAAATGAGTTCATCAGTTATTTATGGTCCACTACATTCAGAACAATATAGTCAACGAATGCGAGGCGACTGAAGAAATTCCCAATACTAACATAAAAAACAACATACTTACAAATAACTTGCAAGTCAAGTAAAATATTTAGGAGATATTAGAGATGAATGTCGCGATGTGAAACTATGCAGGCGTAGAAAGCTCAAACGAGAATTAATATGCTAAAACATATTTTAGCGTGAAAACAACGTCGAAAAATACTTTCACGGCATGTAGCATTCAGTAGTGCACGCTAGCTTGAGAATGGCTGCACAACCTTGGAGGAGTGCAGAGAGCCTTCGAAAATACGAGTTTCGGATTGCTTGATGCATAATAATATTGTTTTGTATAATATGTACTTTATTGTGCATAATGAGTTCAGCTAACGTATAGGTTCAGTTCTGATGTTTCATGATCCATTTCATTCAAAGTTTTTTTTTCTGATTAGTTACATTCCATTTGAGTATTTAAAATTAAATATAACAGTTAAACCAAAATAGGCGCTGTAAGGCTGTTGTAACATAAAGCAGGAATTCAATCCGGAAACTTCAATATCAAGATTAACACTTGAAATCCTTTGAAATCTATCTGAGGCTGTGACAGCTGCAACTTCCGTAAAAAAATACATTAATACAAGCTTCAACACTGCATTTATAAGATCACGACACAAACCACAGTTCATAAAGTATTTCACAAATATCAAACTTGACATAAGCCGCAGTTGCCTTTGTCTCTTTCACAGAGAAGTCGATCACGACTATTTTAAATTAAACGCGAGGCGTCGCAGGCGCAGCGACCAATCACGTCAGCGCCGCTCCGCTTACTGCCCTAGTCAAGAATCAACTCCTGCGCACGCACGGTTGACGTGCGCGAGCGAGACGGCTATATATGAAATGATGCGAGATTACCTGGATCTAAAAGCTCGGGGAAGTTCATAAGAATAACATAACACTACAAAAGCTAGACGGGCTACTAGACGAGAGAGCTTTTCGGTTACTGACCTATTCTTGCAAAAGTGCAAGATAAAGCCGGTTCCCGTAGCAAAAAAATTGCCAGTTAAATAAATTTGATCACATAAGTTATGTGCAATATGAGTTGGTAAAGTTTTTCATTGAAAATATTTCTATTTTGAATACTTTAATGTGATACATGTGTAATTATGAAAACAAGACATGCGGGCACGCGACGCAAACTGGGTAAAAAAATATTTAAACAACTGGAAATCTATTCAAGAGCCATGTGATAAGACGCCAAAGGGCTCACAAAATATGTTAACAAATTATGTAGAGGTTCCATGAAGTGACATGTAGATATTAGGAAACAATACGACATAGGTGACGTCAATCTTTAAGCAGTTATTTCCTCTTCCTTAAAGTGACACAAACTCAGAATTGTAGATACCTGAAGGGGTTAAGACTGGAATAATAAATGAGAAAACTGGATTTGACCACTTTAAACCAGATCAAGGTATTAAGCGACCGGGTATCGAAGGTCGAAACCTTCAAACTCTTACCGAAACTGTTTCTGCAATGAGGATAGCTCGTTCCAGTTTATGGCATAATGAAATAAATGTTAATGTGCTTATTAAATTAAAAGTACCTATAATATAAATAGATAATCACAAAACAACATGCAATTCTGAAGTAAGTACGAAGTAATCCTTGATGCCAGTACCAATGCATTTAACAGTGAAAGGAAACCTAAATAAGAAACAATATGAACAATTCTTAAATATTTAGTTGCAGCGCATTATATAAATATTTTAGATACTCGTGGATTCCACTAAACCACAAACTGTGAGCATGGTAAAATTTCTATTTAACCACTTTACCTAGTTCACTTCTTTCAGTAAAAGTACTTAGTTTTATACAAACAGAAAGGCGAAGCAATAAAGCTGTAGATAAACATTAAGAGAGAAATTTTAGAAAAAATATTGCAAAATGCTAAGACAATTCAGCCGAACGATGAAAATTGCAAATTGAATGATGGCAATAGAATTTGCTACTTGTAACGATTTCTCCAACCACCTAGTGGTGAACAATCCTACTTATCCCAATATTTGGGCGTCATAGGTAAAATATTAACAACTATTTGACAAAGTGAGTTCATACTTTAAAATATACGATACTCAAAATGCAAAGAGATTTTAACCAACATCAAACTACCGTAAGATTTAATTATAGCGAAATAAACTGCCGAAGCCGAGGCCCCAAAAGCGTGTGCTCCCAGAAGAAGGACTACGGGATAGTCGGTATCATTTCGGGTATGATTCGTTTATTTCACTAAGCAAATACGTTTCACTTACATTCATTGATTAAACACAACGGTTTAGGTCTAACTAATGTTCACCCGAGAAAGAATCTGAAACCATAAACAACTGAACTGTTTTAAGAAAGTGCTGTAGACCTGGCATTTCGCGAACTATTGCAAACTCAGAGAACGAAAGTTCAAAGTAAAAGTAGAGACATGGAAATGGATTTAATGGATGCAAATGCTTATCCGATACCACTGGTGATGTAAATCTGAATCTGACCGCGGTCAAGGCTTCACAAGTCGTGATGATTTCACTTTCACGATATCTAACATTTCATTACTTTAGCTCCTGTGATTAAAAAATATTTGACGATTGCCTAACTAGGCAATTACATGGCTATTACTTTCTCAAACATCACTGCTTAAATATTTAAATTGATTGTACTCGTATATGCGAGTACTAAGAGATAGTCATCTATAACATCCATGCATCCATCTCGCTGTATAACGAACGTGTATTTCGAATAATCTTTAGAATATCTACATATAAGCCCAATCTATTGGCTTCTCGATTTTCTACACCCGTTTAGCCTTTGTCTTAAAAAATAATTTCTCATGCAAGTCATTCGGCTGTTGTTACCTCATATGCTTCAGTCAAAATAGCAGTATCGTAAAGCATAAATACATTTAACAGTATCGTCTGACCCGCCTCCGCTGAACTGTTTCTTCCGCTAGAAAAGCGACAAGCATAAAACACGAAACCCAACGTTGCGTTCATCCCTGATGAGTAAAAACTAACGCAAAAGCGTAACGCACTAAAAACTCACGTTCAATGATTTCAATGTATTCTTGTAAACAAGGATGTCTATTCGAGTACCGAAAAAGTTGCAAAACCATCTAACTGTGTGGTGCCGTTTTCGCGTTGACTACAAATTGTTAGTTTTCTTTAACGGTTGGTAGGTATAACGCAAATATTTGCTCCTGCGGTCACATCGGACAGTAATTGCATAAGAAGATCATTACGAAGCTTTCCATACCGCAGCATGACTAGGTTCGTAAAACGGAGCTAGTTCTCAGCATAAATTTCAACAACTTTAGCAAGTTACGTTACATAAATACAAAAAATATTGAAACAAATAAATTTATCACCAACGACAAGAAACACAAGTCATGTAATTAAATTTCGACACCAAATTGCAAACGAGATAACACTAGCCGGTAACGCAACCTCAAAGAAGAGATACAAGGAAATAAAAACTGATATTAAGTTTGCCTATAAGATATTTTAAGTGATCCAAGTAAGAATAGTATAATTTTGAATCCTTTAAATGAAAATAGAAATTAACAGTTATTATCTAAGTTCATTCCTGTTCCTGTCCCATGATCGAACAATGCAACCGGAGAAAATGTGGCATGCGGGCGTTCTCCCCTATGCGATGACTTCATGTCCTTAAGCATCTATTAAGGTTTTCAATGGACGCTTCATTGCTAACTGGCATTCTTTAGTTAGCGGACGATTAATTAAGCTTATGTCATGAGAAGTTAGATTGTATTAACCCATACTTACGAGTATTATCAAAGTCGGAGTAGGGAAAGGTACATCGAATTAGGCAGTAAAACCTTATGCAGCGTTTCCTATGAGTAGTTCGAAGAAGTAATTATAATTACTTCTAGTATGCCTCCATTATCTACTCGAAACAAAAAATCCACACATCCTTATATACATGTACGTGAACATACGAATGAACCTAATAGGAGTAATAATCAGGTCAACTAAGCAAGCATTTGCGTATGCGATACTGTCAAGAGAAATCGTAAGATATGGATGGGCACTTCGCTAGAATGCATGGACAGAAAGATCAGCAACAACTGGCAATGCAGCCAAGTGGAGAAGCACGCATAACGAAAGGCAGAAAAACCGCGGTTTGGTGTCTTTACAATTTGTGAGCTTTGTGTTCTGCCACTTATCTAGGAATTGGAACGTGTAATGGATACTAATTGATCTAGATAGAACAGTGCCAAGATTAATAGTCTGAACGATAAAAAAGAAAGAATGCCGATGTTGAGTTATGGACACCCGACATGCCATGATTTTCTCCGCCTTTATGTTGATGATCTTCCGTAGTTGTTAATAGAGTTTATCAACGTGTATGTAAATTGAGGAACACTTTAATATTATTTTATTTTTTAAAAAATCAAATAAAAAATCTAAGTTGCTTTAATGCTCTAATATTTATTTGCGATTTGATCTAAAGTTTACATTTTAATATTAATGTTTGAGGAAAAAACATCGCTTACTCCAGGAAACTACCAACGATTTCTGGCAGAATAGACATTGCATGTCAGACAAGCGCTCCTTACCAGAATTTCAGACCGTAGACACAAATGCTCTGGAACATTAAGGCCATAGTAATATTATTATTGCACAACGTTCTATCGCCATAATCGAGTGGAACTCACTTGAAAATTGCCTATTGCCAGAGATTCCACAAAACACGATGTTTTGAAATTACTCTTAATAATACAGAATCAAAGCATAAGGAAAAAGAAATTCACCAATAAAAAAAAACATTGCGACGTAACCAATAGATTTCAAAGTACCATATCGGGAAATACCAATCATACTATTTTTGTCACTATTAAAACATACCACTGACCTATTGGATAACCTTAATGGCTGTATGGATAATTTGAAATGTTATATAACTTTGACGAGTATTCAAATTAATAATGTACGATTTCTTTTGTGTCTATTGCTAGAAATTTAAATAACAAAATTAAAACCACAATCAACGAGAGAACTATTTCTAGTCAATGTGTAGGTATCACTTAACTCCTGCTCAGTGTAGCTACGTACAACATTGAATTTATTAAGTATAGAAAACGGAAAACTCGTCAGTTTTCCAATACGTAAATAGGTATAGCATTTCATTGTCATTCCCCTATTACCTACTTCAGCGGCAGCAAAAACTTCCATTAACAATGCATGATCGGCCTTGAAAGCCGAGATCGAGACCTTGTCGACTTTTTGTCCCCCGGTGGACCACAAAACATCAACAGAAACGGAAAGGATGACGTCACGTCATATCTTGTCCCTATTTCGAGACGTTATAGCATCCAGGTCACTCTACGTCTAAACGAAAGAGACAGTGTGCAGTTCCAACTAGATAACGTCGGCTCAACGATTATGCCGTTTCGAATGGTGATCTTTACCAGTTATTAGCAATGGTGGCTTGTTTTGAAGTCGGAAGTTAAAGAGAAAGTTAGTCAAGTTACCTTGATCACGCGTAATTTGCGCAGCCCATGTTTATGGTGCCCGATGGGATAATGGGCTGTTATTTGAGTTGGCAACGCGTGGCGGCTGTTATGACACGAGTCAATGGCAATTTGCCTGCCCTGGCTTAGCTGTAAGTAACACATTAGTGCTCAACTGTGTATTTACGCGTGGTCATACTTTCGTTCTTTTCTAACAGTTTCTTTTGCGTGAAAATCTTACGACGCCAGCTAGGCGTGCGTTGAAACGTTGTATTCGTTCAACGCAAGGTCTAGATTTCGATTTTTAGGTTATTGGAATTGCTGAAGTGGTTGCTGTCTATGAGCTGTTTAGTATCAAGTTTATATTTAGAACCTTTATGTTTGAACTTACGTTCTCGGGCGCAATTAAGTACCACTCACAATCTTACGTTTATGACTTCGTTAATATTGTTACCTATGAAAATATCATCTCGGCGAAAAAAAAGTCTCAAAATCTTCCTATTTTTGCTTCTGGTTTTTGTTCCTGAACAAGCAAAAGTCTAAAACTTGTTCTTACACCTCATTGACACCAGTCAGAAAAATAGCATAAGTTGTATTACATTGCGAGGTCGTGAAGCGAACGAGTTAGAAATAGTCAATCGATCACCGCAGTGTAATGCAACTTACAGAATTTTTCTCACTAGTGTAATAGCGGGCTTAGGTATTTCTATTTTCAAAGTTCAAATATATTCCTTGGTAGTTCTAGACTGGATGATGACAAAATAAAATTACACCAAATCTTCCTAGGTTTGGTCAGATGAACTAGTCACTTTATTGCACATAAAGATTAAGGCTGCGGCTTAACACATATGTTTTTTTTATTCGGTTTATCAAAGAAAAGTGTTTTCAACTGTCACTTAATGACAGTTTAATGAGGCACTCGATTAACTTCACCAATGACCTTGATATCATTCGGCATTGTACTACATGGAAAGCCTGGTTTTGAATAAACTAGATTTAGATTAGAAAGTGCGAGTAGGTATATAGGTATACATTAAAAATTGAATCGTCTGTTGTTAAAATGTTTATCTAATTTTATTACAACGTACCTACATAATCATAATCATAATCATTTTCTTGACGGTTTGATTATATTAGTTAATATAATTTTGACATTGGCTTGAGACTAATACACAGACAGCAAAATACCTAGAAAAATCTAGATTTTTTTTAAACACGTATGTAAGCCTATCCAATAATTTGCACTACAAACACTATTCACTCGGTACGATAATGATATAACATGCAAGTCTTATCTCTCATATCTATTGTGTTAGCAAATGGGGGTTAAAATATTACGAATAATTTGTTTTATAATGACATACGTTACGCAAAATTGTCACGTAGACGTGACTCAGACGCGTGGGTCACACGCCGCCACTAAAGCTGACCTTATTCAAACTTTATTGTATGTCCTTGCTAGATTTGGATAGTTATTGGTGACGTAACTACTGGATTCAGAATGTCAATTATTTTTCAATACATTTGCTCGAAAAATTCACTTTCAAAGTATACTATACATAGCTCGTAAGTAACATTGACCGCACTAGTGCGATTTTTTTACAGTTCTTTTTTAAATATCAGAAGTCAAATAAATGTAGACAACTAAGTAGTGAATTGGAAACATTTATTGTAATAAATATAAACTTTATTTATTTACCTCACATTTTAAAGTTTTTCACTTTTTATTAATTCGAAAAATTCGCAGTGGCTGAACGTTCGAGTACCTTTGCCTGATAATTTTACTTTACCTAACTTACAAAAAAAATGTCGTATGATACACGGTTGGCAAGGTTTTACAAACTCATGACAGTGAAAACCTTCGCCACGGCTCGGGTTTATCTCTCGTCAACTCCCCTGTAAAGTTGTTATATGGAAAAAATAACCATACTCCCATACATTCATTGCCTCTGCTGGTTGACAAATTATGGTATGGGAGAAGAACGTTTTTTTATTTATAAAAAAAACATTACAGGGGTGTTCACTTGAACTTACTCAACCCCTGGCTGAATTTTCGACGGTTCATTATAGTTCACCTTTTATAACTATGTACACGTTTGTATCTTAGTTACTTAATTTATTGAATCAGGCGTTACTTTGCGGAGGTCCATATTTATGAACTAAAAAACAATTACATTGCTCACCCGCGACCACTAATGACAAATAGTTATATCTGTGCGGCAAATGTATGTTTCCATGCAACACCTCCGCCTCCACTGCTACACGAATCAACACATGCCACACAGACCCAACTATCACCACCACCACTATACTATACGCTGACGCGTTTCGGCACTCTCCACGAGGCCATTTACGAAGCACAACAACAACCGCTCAACATGCCACCACTTCCACTACTATATATATATATATATTCGTGGAGAGTGCCGAAACGCGTCAGCGTTTAGTATAGTGGTGGTGGTGATAGTTGGGTCTGTGTGGCATGTGTTGATTCGTGTAGCAGTGGAGGCGGAGGTGTTGCATGGAAACATACATTTGCCGCACAGATATAACTATTTGTCATTAGTGGTCGCGGGTGAGCAAAGTAATTGTTTTTTAGTTCTTAGTTACTTATTCTAACAATTTTCTAAGTTGAAAATAATACAGAAGAAGGCCGACCAACGTAGCCACTCATATATCCCGCAAACAAGGCTTAGTAAGCCAAACGAGACTTTCTAAATTCCCTAACTTTTTTTTAATATCACATAAGCATCGGAAAACTACTCTCGGACAACCCGTCATAGGAAAAGCGCGTCGCTGCCTGTTTTTCCGCTTTCTCGCGCACATCGCTCAGCAGGGAAAGTTCCTAGTTCTCTACGCAACGTACTCGTGTTTACTTTAAAACCTAGTCTTATTTAAAGGGCGTAATAATAATTTTTGAGGACTGTATGGGATTATGACATCCACGAGAGGAAAATGTTTACCATTAAAAATGCAGTTTTATATTTTAAACTTCTTAAATCATTAATGGTTACTAGACCAAACGTGTCGAAATTATAATTATTACTTTCCTAGTTATTATTATTTGGTTAATTAATAAAAAGTTGGAAACTAAATAGTTCAGAGAACTAGCGCCATCTATATTCATATAATAAAAGCGAAACCTTAAGTTGAGTTTAGCGCCATCTTGTGTCGAATAGCATTACTAACAACATCAAACTCCAGCTTCAAAAATCACTCGATGAACATCTACTAGATGGCAGCATTCAAACAAACGAAACTAGTTTTATGCTACTCGACACGAGATGGCGTTGAAACTAAACTTGGTAAAGTATTAAAAAAAATACAATGACTAACCTTCCATGACGTACACAATGCTGCCGACATCTCCCTCCTTGATGATGAGACTGCCCGCCGCATATTCTACTGGATACATGCAATCCACAATTTCGCGGATTTGAGTCATTTCCAGGTTCTTCATGAAGTCATTGTCTAGAATTGCACCCTTGATCAGCTCCCGGGATCTGAAATAAGACAAATAATAAACTTTAGTAATAGCTTAGGCACCTCGTCTCTTGTTTCCAATTCAAAACATGAAGAACCCTTTGCAGTTTAGGTTTTGAAAATTATTCCGTTTTCGCTAATAATATTCGTAAGTCAACATACAATGACTATGCAAAGAAAAATCTGTTAAGCAGCTGGACTTGAACCAGCAACCTCGGTAATCCGTACCGCGCTCCACCAATTAAGCTATACTTAACGTTGGTGTACCTAACGAATTTTTCAATGCCTTGTGTCATATTTTTATTTGGAAGATCTCTCCTCATCTTTATCTTGATCTTTTTCTTTGCATAGTCATTGTATGTTGAATTTCATTCTATGAATGTTTCATAAAAATAAAAACAAAAATAATCAATAAATCGATTATTTTCATTTATATTCGTAAGTACCTATGTCTTTTTATTAAAATGCCAACGCAGTCAGATAAAAATAAGGTGAACATTATAATGAGATAATCGTAACAGTTTGCTATGAAACGAAAAAAAAAACCGGCCAAGTGCGAGTCGGACTCGCGCACGAGGGTTCCTATAAAGATTTTAACGCTTTTCCCCAGTGTTTTAAGAAGTCCAGTGTTAGCAGAGCCCTGCTCCTAAGCAAAATGTACGCAGTGTGGGGTCAACTTATATTGGTCTGTGAAATCTACAGACAGACATAAAATTTTAAGATTTTGAGACTTTTCCGAGTGGTTGTGCTATTAGAGCTACCTTCATACCAAATTTCAATTTTCTAGGACATGTGGAAGTAGCCTTTAGGTTTTTTAAAATCGGCAATTTGTATGGAAATGGATTTTTAATGACTGTATCTTTTGATTGCGTTGACTTAGAAGGTTGATTTTTTCACGGCTTTAAGGGACCGCAGGCTTGATGAGGTATTTGATATTAATTTCAGCATGCTACCTCCACGCGTTCCAGAGAAAAAGGGTCTTGACAGACAGACAGAAAGACAGACAGACGGACAACAAAGTGATCCTATAAGGGTTCCGTTTTTTCCTTTTGAGGTACGGAACCCTAAAAACGGTATTTTTTAATCTTCGTGCGTGTAGCACAATTAATGACACTGGCCAGTAAGTACCTAAATACCAGTGGCCTTAGGAAAGGAATGGAGATGTTAACGCGCTCTCTTCCCCTCTGATTTCCCCTCTGCCAAAACTCTAACATTAAGTCTGACCAAAATGATCAGGGGCTGTTGACTGTGTGCGTGTTTTTGACATTTGTGTGATAGTTTTGTTTTAATGTGAGTTTGTAGGAACGTAACAAATTTTGACATGAGCGCAGACGCGTGCTGTACGTATGTGTTCCTCGTCCCCATCAAATAGTGGCAGAAAAACTGTAGTGCATAGATAAGCCAAAGGCGCTTCCCGTCTGTCTGCTTTATGCCAGTGGCATATTTACCCCAGGGTCAAGGGGACCATGGCCCGGAGCGGCAGGCTGCGAGGGGCGGCGCAAGCCACACCTTACACTCAAATTAATTTTTACCCGACTGCCGAAGGAGGGTTATTTTTTTCGAGCGTATGTATGTAAGTATGTAAGTCTGCAGCCTAAGCCGTACGACGGATTTCGACGTATGCGGTGTCATTAGATTTGTCTCAGTTGTGGAATCAACTTAGGGTATATTATTTCCCGGAATTGCAGTTGGGTTTTCCATTTTTAACTTTGATTTGGTTATGTTATTATATCTGTCTGAACAAAGCCTACTTAATTAACAAAGAAAGTTAAAACTCATTTGGTTGTAAGTTTAATCTATGGGGCGGCAAACCTTATAGGCAAGAGGGTCGAGCACGACTTTACGAATGCTGCGTAACGTTACGGTTATTGTATCGAGATCGAGAAACCTCATACTAAATTTTAGTTCCAACTACGCTCACGGGCGGGCGCTGTTCCAAACGTCATACAAACCCGATAACGTTTACTATTAGATTTTACGTAACGCAGGTTTCGAATATTCGTACTCGGGCCTCAGGGCACCTGTCTGATACAACATAAATAAAACATTATGTACTTTTACACGCTATCAATTTTTGAAATCGAGCTTGTGAGAATACCATCCGAAATTTCAAACTTGATTTCAAGAATCGCTAACAAGCAACAGGATACCTACATACGTATGATAATGTTTAACTATGTATATGTATATTTATGCAACTGCTACATAATGAGGGTCCTTAAAACACGAGTGTGTTTTTATGAAACGAGGCGAAGCTACATTACTTTATCTACACACATATTATAAGTACTCAAGATGGGTTCAGAAGCCGAATGCATATATGTATCATACACATACCTGTCACGAATTTGGTTGTTTTTTTTTTAAACATAGACAAACATACCGAGCTGAAGTTTCGTAAACAGTTTTTTTTTTGTAAAAAAAAAATATTATTAGTTATACATGTCGGACTGAACTCGACTTATATACGTGAGTGATCCGTTTTATTTCACTATGATTGTAAATTACGTTGGTTGTCAAATTCGAAAAATCTAATTCGATATCGAAAAGTCATTACGACATCAAATTCGATGTCGTAATGACTATTACTTTACTGCTGGACCTGCTGGTGGAGGTGGTTGGCGGGGGAGGCGACGATGTACTGAAATGCCAGTCATTTTCTACGGTTTCTGAACGCATTATAGACGACTTATGATATGTGTGTAGATAAAATAATAAGGATACTCGATCATGGAGTCATTACAAGCTAGTAAGCATGCATGGGTCATTATTACAACAACCGTAATGTTTTCATAAATCTCAGTCGGATTACAGTTTATGGGTAAATTTATAGCAGTTTAAAGGTTATCCTCATCAAGTTTATTACTGGAGGCCTCGAGCTAACTAGGGCCCTTGGCTGCAGGGTAAAAATTACCTTCCGCAATAACCTAGCAATAATTTCCCATCATCATCATCAGACTTGAGAGTCACACTTTTGTCGGTGGAGTTTCTTCCAATCATCTCTCCTATAAGCCAGCTCTTTGACCTCCTGATACGACACGACACCGGCCTTCTCCTTTATCTGGTCTATTGTGAAGGGTACACGGAAAGAACATAATTATCTAGTCACCTTAGCAATTTTTTGAGTCATAATTGATAACTTGGAACGATGAATTTTCGTATACATCTTTTTTATAAAGTGATAGAAAAGACAGTTACATAAATATTTGTATCTGTAACTGAGTGATAACTTATGGTCTAGTGCTCTAGATTTTGAGACTAAAATCTTGTTTAAAAAAAACCCACTAGACATGTTCTTTCGGTGTATGCTTCATGTAGCTTCGCCTAGGTCGACCTCATCCTCTCTTTCCTTTAATTTGTCCTTCTAAAATTGTCTTAAAGAAGTCGTCGTAATATTTCCGAAAGAAAAAAAACAGGATTTATACTTATATTTGGACTTAAAATTTAAACAAATGAAACTTTTTCTTTCCATGGTGAGTTTTTCGGTAGATGTTTCAAACATTATAACGTTCGGAAACCCGTAATTTGTGTGATTATTATCGTGAAATAAATGGATCACTCACACACTGCACGGAACGGTTCATGGGCTGTGTGATTATTTTATGATGTTGACTGATGACTGACTTGATGATTATATTATTTGATGTTGACTGTTTAATTTTAAGATTTACTTGATTGATTGATTAAGGTTTATTATACAGTGATCATACCTAAGTACAATGGTTTATGATTGTGACCCAAGGCGAGTTTCGAATGAGATATTATTACATTTGGTCTCTCGAACAATAAATATAAGTAAATTTTATGACAATATCGATAACTGCAATCTAAATAGGTGCACCTAAAATATTTTTTCATTCCAATTCAATGTATTTATGGCAATGATATAATACATAGTGACGCAATTATAAACCATGGGATTTTTTCACTTGATGATAAAAGATAACAAAATATTTTCTTGACCACTTCAGGGATTTACCAATTTGTCAATTACAATGACAGAAGCGCCACTGTCGCATAATTTAACGGAAATGCGTAAGTGCCGCTTTTAGTTCCAGATTTGAATACCGGAACTGGTTATGTTTATTACGTGATGAAGTCTGAAGTCAAGAACAACTTGGTAGAAAAAATAACAATGCATTGCAATGGCTTGTAATATTTCCGGAAGCGAACGTGCGAAGCATCAGGGAAAGACTGCGTTGTAAAACTTGTAAATAAGGTCAACATGACGTCATTATTTACTATCTACTAGCTCACAGTAAAATAGAGCAAAATAAAAATAAAGCAAGAATAGCTCGACATGTTTCAGACTAATCCGTGTTTCTTCCTCTGGAAGCACGCTTCGTCGGTAGCGAACTGCAAACCGTGCCATGCTGTGAGTAGGTACCGTGTGTCGGCGAAGCGTGTGCTTCCAGACGAAGGATTGCGGATTAGTCCGAAACATGTTGGGCTATTCTCGACTGACGTACGTGAGTGATCCATTTATTTCACTATAATTGAATGTCACGGAAGTTTCATGCTAAAACTCTACTAGTTGTTGCCCGTGACTTCGTCTGCGTGGTACTCGGTTATCGCTATCCCACGGAAGCTAAACAATTTTTCCGGTTAAAAGATAATCTCCATTCCAAATATGAATGAAATCCTTGAAACATGACTCTTCACGCACAACATACAGATTCACTCACAAACTTTCGCATTTTTATATTAGTAGGATTCGTACTACCTATTTGTAGGTAATTCGTAGGTACCTATTCAATCAACAAACTTGCCACAGGTTGTTGAATTCATAATAGTAAAAATATTCCGATGAACCTCCTCCCTTTTTGAAGTTTTTATTATGACTTTCGTTTTTATTATGACTTTCAACACTAACAAAGTTATTACTACTACTAATCATAAGACAGTAAGCAAATGGAGCAACGCACATAATTTAAACGTACGCTGACAATATCAAAAGTAGGAACAACATATTTGGTGCCGTAATATATTCAAATTTATTTATAAGACTCGATGCCATTGTCGCATCACAGAAACAAATGTCAAAACAATACAATACAAAAAACAGATCAATGAATTAACATTCATTACAACAAACAATATTACATTACGATTAACTAGATCAAGCTTGTAAAAATGGAATAAAGTTATATTAATTTCTTACTTTCGTTTTCCCGAAAATTTAAGACAAGAAAGTAAATTAAGCATCTTTTGTTTAAAACATTATGCTCATATAAAGAGAGCGCCAGATATAGGTCATGGTTGAGGTTGACAAGGATAAAGGAATTAAAATTATCCTTGTGCATTTTTCAACTAAAAGATACGTTTTAGAATGAATGCCGCAAATACAAAAATTGTCTCGACGGCATTTTTGTAATCTTCCAAAGACCTATAAATCAAAACGCACCCACAGCAAACAATATTTCCGTATATAGGCTAAGATTTATCTCTTCAGTCGTGACACAGCCGATGGCGAGGACAAACTTGAGGTTCGTACCGTACGCAATTATACCAAATGGGCTCACTCCAAGGTACCCCGGCTAACACATGTTGGCCTCGAACGAGTAGACCCATTGGCAATGTTTAAGAAATTGAATCATGTGATTGATAGATGACCGTATTGACAGTGTACGGCAGGCCAGGAGCCGACTAACAAGCTATCCAATTAAGCCTATAGTTTACATTAACTTCAAGTATGATATGACCGAAATTTAACCCATTCGACCTGGCGTCGACCCCTGGTTTAATTTAGAACGGGCATACTTAAACAATGGTGATCCTTTAGAATATTGTTAACATTAACATTTGACGTCATCCACACCCGGACGCACTGAAAATTAGTAGCAAACAATTTACTTCGAACTAAGTTTGTGACGAATTGTTGGAAATCACAACATCTTTGAAAACTAATCCTCACGGAGTTTGTTAGGGTAAATTTCTTAAGCAATACTCACTTGCTGCTTTTCGGTATCTTCACTAATTTCATCTCATGATCTTGAGTCAGCGACGATAACGGCTCAGCTGATATGGCGGTCCTTTTAAGCCGCGGCTCGATAAGTGGCAGTACTCTAGTATTTTCCACGCCCGGAGTCTTCATCACAAAACCCTCCTCGTCACCATCCACACCATTTCTATGACTATCTATTATCTGCCTTGTCAAAGGCTGCACGACTTGCCTGAACTTATCTATTTCATTCTTAAGATACCTTATTGTTGAATCTCTTTCGTCTATCTCATTTTCTAAGAGAGCAATTATCTTATCCCTCCGCTTCAGTTCCTCTGTTTTCTCTATCACCAGTCGTTTCATCTCCAAATACTTCTTCTCTAATTTGTAATTGTGGTCCATATTGCAGTGTGTATGTGTTTGCGCCATGTTTATCGTTCGATATTTTTCACTGGTCACAATGACGCAATCATTCAATATTTTGGTGCTAATTTCATTTTCTATTTCACACGTTCACCTATGTTGTTGAACAAGTGCTAACTGTTTTATAAAGTGTTTTGTTATCATAAATATCGATGATAGGTAAAGATAAACAATATCTGTTCGTCAAGGGATATTATGGTGTCAATTTAGTAAGTCCTATCTGGCAGCTAAAACGCTAGTTTTATACTTTCAAAATGAATACAATTAACACTGGTCTGGGTGATTACTTTTTCGATTACCTGACCTATATAAATGAACAATGTGTGTTGTTAGTATCCATTGTTCAAACGCACATTATACAAATGTGTACGTATACTTTTAAGTCAAGCCGACCCGCTGGACACTGACTCAAAGTTTAAATTACTTGACCCTTACAACGACAGTAAATTCGACAATATATGCAACCCGGAGCGCCGCCTAGTTAGCATTCGATACGGTCTCATCAACTTGATTAGCCAACAAACTATTCATGATCAAAGCAACTGTAAACATATCGATCTTATATTGCCTCAGGCAAGGACTTCACAAAACGGTGTAATTAAACACTTTTATGATCTCCGCGACTGTTTAATGGAGGTCTATGCAAATTTGTAAGTAAAACGAAAAGTGCAGCATTTGCGCGTCATTTGAATATACAAATTTAATCGTGGTAATGTAGCGGTGACATCATCACTAAGAAGCTATGTTACTAATGCAAAACGCGTGATGCCACTAAATTGAAGTGTTTCACTCAAACAATGTCATGAAATTTCACTTTACGGGAATTTATTAAATAAACCAATACTATGAATAAGACTAACTTAAGTACGAAATGATAAATATGACAATCACTACTAATGATTTGTGTAGGCATGTGTTTGTTCAGTATTCTCTCCATTATGTCCTCGAGAACTATAAATGGTAGTGACATTTTATGTTGTATTACTCGTGTCACTGTACTCATTATTCTGAAATCAATAGCTGTTTTCAAAGTGGGAGTGTGAAAAGAACTAGTTGCTATGCGTAGGTAACAAAATATTGAGAAGGTCGGCCCACTGTTGTAAGTGATACCTTTCTAAGTATAGCAGAGGTGTGTTCAGGGTAAGGTCACCTTATTAAAGTTTAGTGTGATACATTAACAGATCAATATTGCCAATACGTAATCTGCGTCATTATTATCATCAAACTTAAGAGTCTTGTCCGTGGTGTCTTCCAATACTCTTCTATAAGCCTACTCCTTGACCTCCTGATATGACACGACGACGGCCTTCTCATTTTTCCTTCAATTTACTCTGCGTAAGGACCTGACTTCTAGAAAAGTTGGAAAGGTAAGTATGTATTTTCAGATGATAGTACTGTAATAAGAAAACAATAATGTGCAAAATATGGTGTTTACGATAACAATCCTAAATGCTTGAGCACATTTGCTACAGTCCATACTGCTAATAGCTGTCTTCGGTCTGACCTAGACCCATTATTCACGTTGGATGGGAGCCCAGACGCATGTTCTGCTACATTAAGCCTAATCTTGTGTTAGTTTATATAACTAATTCATAAAAGTTTGTATGTAATATTGCTAAGATCATCGCAATTGTTCAATACATCAGGTAGATAACGATAACGATGTTTTTAATTTTAAACACATCTATTTTAAATTTGAATTTTCAATTGCTGCTATGAATTACTAGCAGATAGTATATAATCTTGACGGAGTCATTTATTTTGCATGCGCCCATTAAACATACAAACATCTCAATGAAACCAACAAATTACATTGGGATATGATTAAATACTTCTATCAACCTTATCCGTATCACGAGTAAGTAATTAAACATTAAGGTGGGATTGATCATGATCAGAATGATCTTTCGTTTAGTAATTGGATTAGTAACTATTCAATTATAACTCGTCAATACTGTTTTCTGATTCCGAGTACAATTTATTAATAGTTTATGCAAGCGATATACGTATAATTTGGGTCCTTAAAACACGAGTGTGATTTTATGAAACAAGCCTTGGCAAGTAATAAGATCAAACGACTGTTTTAAGCCCCAAGTATGTACAGATGCATAGGTACCTACATATATTTTTACCTTCACACATTATTACACTACTTAAATGCTCTAAGACGGGTTCAAAAATAAACTCTTGACTGTCGCAAATGAATCCTTAAATCTTTTCTACACCTTCAATATTTTAAAAATCGTATCTAACGATGGGGTAGATAAGTAATTAAAATATCACCCAAACTTCGTATGCGTGGTTAATAATGTATATGCATACTAAATTACATACAAACATACGAAAATAGCGAAACTCAGGGTTCCTTGTTGTCTACGGAGCCCTAAAAGTTAGCAATGTAGGATGCAATTTGATGTACGTGTACGGAACTAGTCAAACCACATACATTACGAATGATTTTGGTTAGACTAACAGGTACAATATCAGAAGTGTTACCATTTAATTTCCTAATCATATCTAAAAGCTTGATAATCTCCATGAAGGTGTTGACGTCACGCATAATAATTAAGCCCGTTTTAGTGGAGTTGACAGTAGACAAGCTATTTATGGGGATTGACGTTATCAACGGACGCTTCCATTAGCAAAAGCCAATTACGTAATGACAAATAAATTTTGACAGGAGCACGTGGATGTTTACCTGCGGGATGGAATGGGAATGTTGGAAACATTTCGTTTGGCATTAGACCAGTACGCGGAGCTGCGCAACAGAAGATTAAGCTTAGGAAATTTACCTATTTTAATTTATTCACACGTATGCTTAAAACTTCCATACTTGTGTGTGCACTGGTTCATGACACAGTGCAAAAAAATAAATATAAATATTACACAAAAATCATGCAAGCTTTCCCAGAATTATACCATACGTCATTTCAAATTGACTAAGGGCTAATCTTAGTAGCATCTATCAATCAACTAGCGGGTAAAAGTAACGATTACAAGATGCTGTTTACATATAAAATTCAGCAAGACTACAAACTTGCTATAACAGCCCAGTGATGAATCAACGGTGAAACTCTTCTCGCTGGTAAAACACTTGAACGCGGTTCCATTTCTTGTTAATTCGTGAATGATTTAATGATTTAGGCGTGTATTTACAGGTACTTGACCATGACATACATCTCAGAGAAATTCTGCATGTCCGTGAGGATTGTGAGAAAATAAAAAGTTTATAGGTCGATGTCAACTGAGGGGAAAAATAGCCACTTAATGAACGGGTTATTTTCGCCCGACAGTGGTGACTTTTGAAGTAGATATTTGACTGATGTTACTCACGTCGTTGAGTGTTGAAAATAACTGTAACCTTTCAAACGTAAAAAAATCACATTTCGCATAGAATTAGTGTCAATTCAATACCTACTTCTTAAAATTAAGCTAACGAACTGAGTCAACAATTGTAACAAATTAGCTACTACATATTAATAAAGTCTACTGTCTAACGTCTGCATAGATTTCAGCTGGCGTTTCAGATTATTTAAACATTATTATTAAAGAATATCAATTCGAACATGTGTAAGGCAAATCGTTGATTGTTGATACTATTCCAGATGTTCAAATATTTTTTGAAGGATCCCAAGGACTGTGTCAAAGGAAAGCTATATTTAGTAACAATATGACCTAACCTCCTCATTGTTCCATTCTTAATAGGGATCGACTTCCCCCTACTGCCAATTATAACAACTACAATAGCATTCAATGCAAATTAACCGGAAACATTAGCAATTATCCCCTCACATGTATAAATCAAATGATACCAAGATGAGAATGCTACCAATGCAGGTGCATTGGAAAGAAAAGATTTTCTTAGCAATTCCTTCGTTTCACAAGAAATCGTAACACGCTTATGATTGTCCTTCACAATTACTGAAAAACAAAATTACATCAATGAAGTAGTAACTCATTGTCACTTTGTTACTATGGTGTTGTGCTAAAGCTAAGTCTAAAGTTAAATATCTCTAAGGTTCCAAGAGATCATTGTGTCACATAAAGCAATAGATGAGGTAGACAGCAAACAGACAACCAATTGAAAAAAAAATAGAACTACGGAAGTAGTCCACGAAGGCTGCTCTTGATGTCGGAAGTCAACGATGCGAATCTATTGATCGCTGCCAACCGGCGTGTGCGCATAGAATGTTAAAAGGGCTTGAAAGGACAAACGCTTTTTATAGACAACGGGTTATTATAGTTTGAAGTGAACCTAGTTAAAGAGATACAACTCAAAGTAAAGTATGTAGCGTGTATAGATCAACAAGATCTTACACTTTAATCTATTTTCAAGAGGGTATGAATTGAAGTATTTTTAAGCACCCTAAGTATTTTCATATAGATAGTAGGGTTAGACAAGGAAATATAAACCATTTCGCGAAAAAAAATAGAAGGAATTCCAATGGATCTCATTATTCACAAAGTCTTTGTACTGTTGTGGAAGCATTTCTAGGCTATTTCCATTTCGATAATGCTTGAAATATGTACACGATGATTCTTCAAAGAAGTGGCACATCTATGCAATCAGCATTTTTGAAACGTAATGACTTTTTCAACATTGTCATAAGCACAAGTCAATTTTATGGTATCTATGAAATTAAACAAAATGATGCTAGTATTTACCTCTATACTAATATTTAGATGCCTAAATGGTCGAGCATAAAGACAGAATACAATAGATATTGTGAAGTTTGCTAAACGTCCAAACTGTAAGAAATGTCAAACTACTGATAAAAAAGAAGACAATAACATGAAAGGTATTATAATTAGTGTGTTTTTCTTAAAAAAACACAGTAGACTTCGAGATACAAAACCCAAAAAAAAAACAACCAAAAACCGTAGAAGTTTTAAGAAATAAAGACGATTGATATATCGTTAACATTACGTTATGACGGTAACATCCTTTTACAACAAAAAAAACAAAATGAGCAACTGGAATCTTGAAAACAAATATTTTACAGAGATCCGTATCAGTACCGTTTTCTAGCAAACTGTGATCATTAGCAGCAAGGATAATTTGTCGTCGGTGCATATCAGCTGATCTTGGTCGCTCAACGACATGTTTTAGACAAGCAGTTTGACAACTACGTGACATGTAATTTTTTGAACAAGGGCGTTATAAGTTAGGTCCACACATAAATAATGCTTGAGGCTAAGAGATATCGATGAACGCTGGATACATTAAATAAGATTAATTTGCTGGCTTAACTAATAGGTTATTTAAATCAGAGGAGATAATAATTTATTGAACGAAATATTTAGACAGATAATGAATACCAAGTCGTAAAATATTTTCTGTTCTTATTAGGATGTTGTAAAACCAATGAAATGTGATATCGTTTCACAAATACCTGTCACAAGATATCAAAAACCAAAACAAATCATAAAACAGATTTACACTTGATCACTGGCCGTTTACCGAACTCAATTAAAAATAAAAGTTAAAAATTGTATTTTTACAGTATGGTCCCATTCGTGTTTTGAGATCCGCGGTCGCGTGGTACCGGCGTGAGCGCCGCGCGTGGACTGTTGCTCGGCGCTGTCAATGTTTTAAACGTCCTTCCTGAAGTGGGCTTTGCTCTGCTGAATGCCTTTATGAAGCTTTTACGCTTTTCTTTTATGGTGTGCATGATATATTATCTTTCATGGTTTCGAGACCGATCCATAGTACAAAAAAGTAGTAGGGCAAACTAATACGAGTATTGTAATCGGACTAGACATTGTAATTATAGGTTCTTGTTACTCTTTTGAACAAGAAGAAATGACTATCTATTAAAGACTAAAAATAATTAATTTAGTAGTTATTAATGAAATGCTTTCATTTAAAAAAAAAGACTGGTATTGTCGTTGACAATGGAGTGTTAAACGTTTCTCTAATCTTCCGGTTCAAAAGTTCCTTTTCCTAATCAGTTGCTTCTGTAGTAACGGTTTGTTCATCTAATCCCATGTATGGAATCTACAATAAAAAAGTTATGTCGACGATTTCTTGACAGACTTCGATGAACACGTTTATCATACCCCATCTATGCTATCCTATTTATCCCATGTTTTTGAAAATGATTTCCTCTTCACTGATTGCAACATTTTTTTGACAGAACAAAACTTGCTATACTCTTGAAACAAAAAACTAAATAACTTAAGGAGATAGACAGGTAGAATGGTAGCTATATAGAACGACCAATGGATGGAAGAACCACACTCGAGTAGTTTCGTCGAATACACTTGAATGAACGACCAATCTTCTTGTTGTGACATATGGAACTCACGCGGCCTTTACCCAGGTGAGCACGAGTTGATTTGTTGATGATATTTACAGTCATATTGGAATCTCACGCCATTCATATCGTCTCAAAAAGTGGACCTATCATTCTCACTATTAAGGTAGTTAAGTGCCATAACTCAGGGGCGAGGTAAGGTGACGGGAAATTAATGCGAATGGTTTATTTATGAGTCCCTTAATGGGCTTCAATTAAAGGCTAAATTGTGATGGACTGCGCTTTACTTAGATTAACTCACAACCAGCGTCAATTAAAGATGGACTTATGATGGTTTTTGTTTGTCGTCTTCTTACTTCTAGATGCAAATATAGACGAAACATTAGCGGCAGTTAATATACTCACTGAAACAGAGAATAAAAGTTTCATTTAAAGTTTCAAAGTGTTTTATAATGTAAAGTTGTGAGGAGGAGTTTCGTATAAAATCATAATTATTGACGACACAGTAAAATTAATGAAATTTTATAGTTTTGATACCGTGCCAGTAACCGCACGGCTTCCGCATGAGAGAAGTTTCCAGTTGGAATTTATCTAATTAAAGCACTTAGATCGTATAAAAACACAGATTTGGGAGAACTTGTAATTAAACATAAAATCCATTCGTTGTTTGACACACTGAGATCACACGGACAACTTGGCCAGCAGCTATTTTGACACACTGAGATCACACGGACCACTTGGCCAGCAGCTATTTTGACACACTGAGATCACACGGACCACTTGTCCAGCAGCCATTTTGACACACTGAGATCACACGGACCACTTGGCCAGCAGCTATTTTGGCACACTGAGATCACACGGACCACTTGGCCAGCAGCTATTTTGACACTCGTCATCGGATTGAACTGACAGTTTTTGTATGACTGAGTTAGCTGTTTACGATACCTGCCAATTGTTAGCCTATACAAAAACTGTCAAAATGAATACGATGGCGATTGCGGGCGACTTAGACAATAGCCAGTAGGTAGGCCTGGTGTATACAATAATGTTGTATTGATGGGTATCCGTGCTTCACTGCTTTGCCTCATAACCTTAGGATCTACGACTCTTCCATTTCGATTCGGACCGCCAACCTATATATGTGAGACATATTCTGTGAACGCATTGAGAACACAATTTAGTGACTATTTAATAAATTATTTTAATACAGTTGCTCAAAAAGTGGTATTTTTTGTAGCTACGTATCATGCGGAAAGTTGTATTTTTCGTATTAGTGCTTTTTACTTTTCCAAGGCGCCACCAGCACCGGGCCGCCTTCACCTTCCTCCTCCTCCACGACAGATCAGCCCCCGCCGGCTCACCGCCTTTGGTTTTATTGTAATTTTCTCGCAAATGTATTAAAAAATGTCGTGTCATTTTCACTCGTCCTGAGTCTCGACCCTCGTCTGGCGGCTCGGGCCTAGACACCCCAGGACCCGTGCATAATGACAAACTTTCCGCACTTATATCAAAAAGTACTATTTTCTTATTTTTCATTGGAGTCGCTAAGTAGCTAGCACTGCTAGCAGTACATCTTTTTTTCGTATCGAGACAAGCTAAAACGGAGGAACAAGGAACACACGCATTGGCCACCCCATTGGTAAAGAGCGGAAAGTTTCAAGATATGTTTCATAAACAAGTTCTCAAATCTCGAAAGTCTCGTGAACTCACTTCGTCCCAAGTGTACGTTTATTAAAATGTCGTTAGTTCACCTACAATAATGATCAATTTGGATGCGAGCCTCACGCGGGCTATTTCGGGCGTGCCTGTATATTTTCAACCTTGAAACTGTTTTGCCATAAAACATCAGAGAACTGTATGTATACATGGAACTTTAACGGAGGCGTAAGTTATTTAAAATTTACATATCTGATGGAAAACATCGGATCTGTATACGTTATTTAAATCTTTCTTTTGTCTGCGATTTGGTGTGTTCATAAAAGCGTTTTGCAATACTTTTAGCAAACCGAAAGCGGGATTGTTTGATGTGTAGTTATGTTTACGAATCCACAAAAAAAAAAACAGATTTCAGCTCTCAAATTAAATGAAAAATATATCGTGCATCCATCGTTCATGGGTCGACAGACACGTAATAAGGCTGCTATAAGACGTGATAAATTCAATGATGTGTGTGAAGTTCCCAATCCGCACTGGGCCCGCGTGGGAACTATAGCCCAAGCCCTCTCATTCTGAGAGGAGGCCTGTGCCCAGCAGTGGGACGTAAAAAAGGCTGGTGATGAAGACGTGATAAAACAAATCAATAATGAAAATGGCAATGATTTAAAAACATAGAAAACCATTATATTCCGTCAGTACGGGAGATAATGACCAGAAGATACCGTTTTCAACCGACTTCAAAAAAGGAGCAGGTTCTCAATTCGTCGGATTTTTTTTTTCGCTAATGCAGTTTCTCGAATTTATTGACTATTTGACCGATCGAACGAAGTGAGCGAAACGTCTTCGTTTCGACTTAGACCGTTTCTCGTAAAATTTTGTGATCAGCTGCGATAAGTAATTATATCGATATTTTATCTACGCACATATCATAAGTCCTCTATAATGCGTTCAGAAACCGTAGAAAATGACCAGCATTGCAGCACATCGTCGCCTCCGCCGCCAACCACCACGACCAGCAGGTCCAGCAGTAAAGTAATAGTCATTACGACATCGAATTCGATGTTTCAAATTTGAAAACCAACGTAATTTACAATCATAGTGAAATAAAACGGATCATTCACGTACATAAGTCGAGTTCAGTCCGACATGTATAAATAATAATGTGACATATTTTTTTTTTACAATAAAAAAAAAACAGTTTACGAAACATCAGCTCGGTACGTTTGTTTATGATTAAAAAAACAGTCAAATTCGTGACTGGTATGGGTATGATATATGCCTTCGGCTTCTGAACCCATCTTAGAGTACTTATAATATGTGTGTAGATAAAGTAATGTATGCAACTCCACATAATTAGGCCTTAAAACACTCGTGTAATCCTATTATGAAACTCAGCTTCGCCTCGTTTCATAAAAACACACTCGTGTTTTAAGGACCCTCATTATGTAGCAGTTGCATAAACTGCTATTGTAGATTTGTTTTTTGAAAAATAAAAAAACAGCCCACAGTCTACAGCTGACAGAGCCACTAGTTTTTATAGCTCTATAACACACGTATAAAATAGCTACGTCTATTACCTATTGTATTTTGCTAGTTAAGTAAATATTTAATAATAATAATAATAACCACAACAATGTCATCTGGGATGATAATTATGATATGACTAGACGTGAAGGTCACAAAATGCAATCAAGGTTTTTCATGAAAATGTCGTAGGTAGGTAGGTAGTTAGGTACCTATTTTGTTTTCAAACACCAACTTGTGTCCTGAAAATATTCACGACACTGAGGGTCGAGCACGACTTTTCGAAAGCTGCGTCACGTACAATCGAATAGTAACCGTTGTAGAGTTTGTATGACGTTTGGAACAGCGCCCGCCCGTGAGCGTATTTGGAACTAAAATTTAGTATGAGGTTTCTCGATCTCGATACGATAACCGTAACGTTACGCAGCATTCGTATAGTCGTACTCGACCCTCTGTTATGTCGTTTGAAAAAGAATACACCTAATGAAGTGTAGTGCTGCCAAAATGCCATTAAGTGTAACTATGCAATAAACTTATCGTTACTTCTGCATAAATTATACTGTTACCAGGCTCCCCGTTATTTCGTTTACATTTTAGATTTTATTTCGTGGTGCACAGACCCAATGCTGCCATCTATGGCCGCCTATCAAAACTAAGCAGTTTCTTACTTCAGCTACTCGACGAGAGATGGCGCTGCCAAAAGCATTACCATTTGTACAGTAAAAGTTCCAAGTATCCGTAGAAGTCACGAAATTAGAACTGAAACTTAGTTCTTCTATAAGCAAGTTTATTAAGTAGAAATACACAGTACTAAAGTTCAACAATAATACATTTCAATGACAAAGGCGGTCGTCATACAACAATGCGTCTTGATGGGTCAAATTGATTGCGTGGTAGCTCCTGATGAGCGGTTCACAGTTCACGTCTCGTTTATACACTAAAAATAGAATGCCCACTCGAATGTTGTTCACTTCTGTGATTCTCGTTACGGTAAGAAGTGTAGAGTGGACATGTGATGAACTAATCTCGCGTAGGGCGTAGTTAGTGAAGATTTTGAGTTTGAATTTACTTTGAATTTACTGACACATTCAATTTTAGAAGGTAAGTTACTCACTGGGTCTGAGCTGTAGACCTCGATCGAAAACAAATACGAAGCTACCACAGAGTTTATTGTTTGGCATACGGCGTTATTAAAAGAAAGCATGCATGCTGGCATTTCTTCGGGTCTCTGGCAGAATAGTTGGGTACTCGTAGTTGCAGTACATCCTGAGTCAGCGCCTATTCTCCACAATAACACATGGCTCTCTTAAAACGAAAATGATTTATAGTTTTTTAATTATTTTCAATATTGTATTTTAGATAATTTTGCTGTTTAGATCTCTGTTTCATGTTATTTTTCAAGTTTTGCCTGTTTTTGTTAATCTATCACTGTTATTTTAAGCCATTGTGTGTTTTATGGTGATTAAAGTTTTTATTATATTATTTATATTACCAAAACACGATACTTACCTATAATCAGCGAACCTACTCACAAAATTTCAAGAGAATCGGTTGAGACACGCGGCGACCTAAACTGCCGGACAGAAGTTCGCTTCGTCAAGGGGATTACTATAAATGGAAAAGAAGTGCTGAAATCAAAATTTTAATTTTACTAGCTGTTGCCCGCGACTTCGTCTGCGTAGATTTCGATTGCCGCTACCCCGCGGGAACTGTATAATTTTCCCGAATAAAAAGTAGCCTATGTTATTCCTCAATATTCAAACTATCTTCTTACCAAATTTCATCTGGATTGATGCAGCGGTTTTCCCGTGAAGAGGTAACAAACAGACAGACAGAGAGACAGAGTTACTTTCGCATTTATAATATTAGTTAGGATAAGAAACAAATAATTTGATGAATTACCTGTCACATTACGAGCACCAGTAGGGCTAGCACAACTGGCCGCGACTGTTTGTCGCGCGAGATTATATTACCCGTCCCGTTGCGTTCAGTGCCCTAAGCACGACTTGTCGAATCCTGCGTCACGTAAAATTCGAATAGTAAACTATAACGAGTTTGTATGACGTTTGGAACAGCGCCCGCCCGTGAGCGTATTTGGAACTAAAATTTAGTATGAGATTTCTCGATCTCGATACGATAACCGTAACGTAACGCAGGATTCGACAAGTCATGCTTAGGGCACTGAGTGACAGAAAAGGACGGGCAGTTGTTCTCGCGCGAGATAGAAGTTGCACTGTGAGTTGTGCTAAACCTACAGGCGATTTCCAGTTATAAAATAACACTGTCTACGTTCATAACGTCAACACGCTTAATGATCTTTAAGTCACAAGCTCACATTCCAATCAGACTTGATTGATATAGAAATTACGGGTCACATGAGAAAACCTCATTAGTTGTAGAATAATTTAATCACTGCACGCATAATGAATAGGCATAATGATTCATTTATTTGCATTATTGTTATGATCTTAATTCATAAATGGGTCTTTACTTGGCTATCTGATTACTGACGTATTGACGTATGTGAATGATCTAGCTTAATCTAGCTGGAGTCTATTATTAAATTTAACCAAGAACTGATCCTGGTCACGGGTAGACCTAATTGTAAAAATATCTAGCCTAATCATACTAAGAAAACATAAATCCTTGGTCACCGCGACACTATTCTGAAGTACTCTAGCTTACACTGATCAGCCTACCTGGCAAATTTCAACTAAATATTGGCCTTGTGATTCGTCTAGTGATTGAGGAACCTACATTGTGATCGCTATAATAACCCAAAGTACTTTAAGTCAAAGTAAGAATGGAACCCTACTTAACTAAGAAAACACTCCTAAGTGGTTAAGGAATAATACATACTTGTTAGGAATAAAACAATTGATTAACTGCGTCATATAAAGAATAGTAAGTATGTCTATCAAGTATTGAAATTGGCAAATTAACTAAAGTTATTTTTTCTTATATGAAAAGAGGTTTAATTGTGTCATAGGTATTTTAAGTTCAAAGGAATGATTTGACAAAGTAATTCTACTAACTGTAGTAAAACAAAGTAACTAGTAAGTATGTATTTATCTATATAAGTATGTTTATCCGTTGTCTGGTACCCGTAGTACAGGCTTTGCCTAGTTTGGGACTAGGTCAATTGGTGTCAAATTGTCCCATGATATTTATTATTATTATTTAACTGGGGTAGCATTAATGCTTTTCAAATAAGCATTATGCTTTGCGGCTAAGATTAGGGCCCCATCCTTCCGCCTAAGACTATCGTCTTTGGTTGATACCATAACTGTGAGACTCGACTCCAGACTGGACATCTCTCCACCGCCCCCAGGGAGTATTGAATTATTTATTTATCAAAAGTCTATAGTCAGTATAGCAGTAATGTCAGTATTTTTACTACTAGAGATAGAGAGGAACCCCGCAAATATATCAACCATTGTATTGGCTAATTTTCTTTTCCCATAGGTATCTATAGTACCTGATTACAGCATAATTATGTCTGTCTAAGATCAATATTTCATAGATTCATATAGAGTATATACTCGTACTACATATCATAGCAACATGAGTAACCATATATATTTAGTTTTTTCAAGATTGTAAATTTCAATCATTCAATTAATATATAAACTCAGTATATGCCTACTTTATTTACATAATAAAAGCAATTTACAATGACATTAAATCTAAGCTTAAACTAAATAAACTACAACTTAAAACTAAATTAAATCTAAATAAGGCCCCCGTGGCATGGTGCCCAAAAGGCTGGCAGCGTTGCCTCGCTGAATAGCGATGCTGATTCTTTGAGAGAGAAAACTGCCAGCCCTTTGGTCACAAGTTGCATCAACTAAGCGCTTTTGTAACTCAGAAATAAGCTTGTAAGCGCTGGGACCCCATGGACCCAAAGTTTCAAACCCGACAGGAACAAAATTATAATTCGGACCGAGAGATTGATACTTAGAATTTTTTCTATTTTCGGCCGTTTCTGCCGCCGCACCAGCTTTTTGTGTGGTTCCCTGGAGATGTGAGGGTGCTACTGTATCGACACAGGTCGCATCCCAAACCAGAACCCTACCCATTCTCCAGGGAATCAGAGACATACCGTCCGGCCTTTTGCCATCGTCGCGGGCAATGCCGCTTGGCTCCAAAATGGCCGGCACGTTCGCAGAGGCAAGAGCCCGGCGGATTATGTCATTGAGCGCGGCATGACGGGAGAAACGGCCGGCGCTCTTTTGACAGGAAAGACCATGGTGTCCCGTTTCGTCCACATTGGTGCCACAGAGGCAATGGTGTGGTGAACACAGCGCAACACCCAGTCTTAGCCCGACTGCAATTCTCAGTGTTTCAGGCTCAAGAAAGGTTCCGGTGTTAACGGAAGGATAAGCATGAAGCCAGTCACCGGATTCCTTTCTTGCCACAGCCAAAAGCCTTGCGCGGTCTGGGCCTGAACTGGAACTGAGAATATTAGAATAAGTTAATTTGGATAGTGTGTCATCCCAGCTCCGTTGGAAATTTGGATAAGCGGGAGGATTTTCACCCGGACAAGCCATTAGCCAAGCATTCCTAGCATCGACCAAACCCGTCGTCTCGTAGTTTGAAGGACAATCCTTTAGGATTTTACCTACGAGGGTGGACGTGCTGTGGACAGATGATAGGAACGCTGGTAAAGCAACACTAGAAATTTTGCGGATACCTAGCCCACCATATCTGATAGGAAGGGAAGCCTGGGTCCAAGATTGCCCATTGAATTGTAAGTTAAAGTATTAGGTATAGCAATACATTTAGCTCTATGCCTAGTTTGGCATTGTTTATTTGCCTATTTTATAATTATAGGTGATGTTAATTATAGGTAATATTATGACTTTCAGTTACACGTATAATAAAATTATTAAGTACCTACATTAGACCTACATACATAAGTATACCTAAGTAAGTAGAGCTAACTCTACTTTAATTTATGTATATCGCAGAGAGCTGGTCGAGTACAACCAACCAGCTTTTTAAAAAAAGCGAGGACACTTATTATTTGTTTCTATTGAATTTTACGTGAGCCAATTTAACTCTTGCTTAATAAATAACCTCTATTTTAACCTAGATTTTGAATTCATAACCTAATCGTGACAGTTCTAAACGCTTCAAACTTAAATGCGCCTCTGAAGTTGTTCAGGCCGTGGGAGTATCGCGGTCCCGCTCCCACATTCCCGTTAGTCTCTGTGTCTCGTTTCCCATAAAAGTGACTTCACTCCAGGCGCATTAAAATTTGACACGAACTCTGCAGAACAGTACATGCTCTACTTTGGGTATGGGTCTTCGAGTTTGCCATCAATTTTCCAAGTTTTTATTAGTTATTTATTAAGTACCTAGTGGCTCTGTGAAATACAGATTTTTTATTTAAAAAAATAACGGGTCGACGAAAAAAAATCCTGTACATAATTATGGAACCAGATCACAAAATTTCACAAAGATTTATTTATATTTATTTTATTATTTATTTTTGAACATTTTCATTATAAAAAAAAAACTACGTAACGTAGGTAAGTAATTAGCGAACCTGTTCACAAAAATTCAAGAGAATCTGTTGAGAAATGTGACCTGTAGATGAGAACTCAGCCGGACAGACGGACAGCGCGATTGACGGCGGACAGACGGCGGACAGACATACGAAAGCATTTTTGTCCAAGCTGAAACGGAGACGCTTCGCTCACTTCGTTTGCTCGGTGAATTACCTACATTTAATGTAAAGGAAATGATGAAAATGATAAGCCGCCTGAGATACCACAAGGAAAATAAATGTGTTAAAAATAGGTACAAAATTATTTATAAACACGAGTACCATGACACACCACATAGATAACAACTAATTATAGATATTAATATGTATCATATTGACGCTTCAATTATTGAAAAACAACCGATCTACGATAATGATGATGATGATGAAGACGATCTTTTTAACCCCGACGAAAAAGATACATTTTTTTAAATCGAAAACTAGTTTAATCGAGATAGTACTTAGCTAAGTTTCATTAAAATCCTTCCTGCCACTTTCTGAGGGGGGACGTGGAACACATACGTACAGCACACGTCTACGCTCCTGTCAAAATTTGTTACGTTCTTACAAACGCACACTAAAACAAAACTGTCACACAAATGCCAAAAACACGCACACAATCAACAGACCCTGATAATTTTGATCAGACTTAATGTTAGAGATTTGGCAGAGGGGAAATCGCGCGTTGACATCTCCATTCTTTTCCTGCTCTAAGATGTGGCTTAATCTTTTGATATATCTCTAAATATTGTAATACATATGGTACTGTCAAGTTGGCAATATGCAGTTGACAGGCCACTCGACTGGCCTAACAGGCTGAGCCGAGTAATCAGATTATGTCAATAGATTTATGCGCAGGCGCTGGGTCCGCCTCGGGGCGTTACCTATACATTTTCCCTTAATAGCTCTGTGACTTTGATGTAGGGTTTCATCAAGGGCAGTTGAATTGATTTATCAATGTGTAATGGAATTATTAAGTGGTACAGTGAAGACGGAAATACGTTTAATCGATTTTGATTAATCAATTGGCTTGATATGTCAATATGATTAAGGTATGGTACGGTAATTTATATTAATTTCAACTGAATGGCGAAATTGCATTTGTAATTTATCACAGGCTTTTCGGTAAGGAAACCTGCACACTCTTGCAAAGTAATTCATTGGCAGGGATGATGTTACAAAACATAAGACACCCACCAGCTAATTACCTTATCTGACCATAGAAATATTAAAAACCCCCGACACTTTCATTTCAAAGTTCAATATCTCAAAAACGGCTGAACCATTGTTAGGTATGAAATTTAGTTAAGAACCACTGCTATAACACCTGCTTTCAATTAAAAAACCGCATTCAAATCGGTTCACCCATTCAAGATTTACGGTGCCACACACACACACACGTACAGCGGTAACATTTAAAACACCCCAATATTTCGCGTCGGGGGTCAAAATATAATTTAAAGGCACAATAACGCGAGCATGCCATAACTTGTAAAATAGATTAAAACTAATGATGTAAAACCGTTGTTTATAAACATGTCCAAAGTTTAGTGGTTCCGAGAATTACCTGTTACTGAAAGCTGGCGCAGAATCAAAAATTTTGTGTAGCCATCGTTTAATTGGAAAACAGGTTGAGCTCCTTGTTCGTAACTATGAGTACATGTGCTCATAGTTACGAACAAGGAGCTCAACATGTCACCCCTTTGGGCTTAGTGTGAGATGATAAGTAAGCAAACACAGTGCAAAAAAACAGTCAACACAATTTACAAACAATAAAATTCAAATACAAAGGCGGACTTATCCGTTTCAGGGATCTCTACCCAACCCAGATAATAAGGGACAGATAAAGAAGTGTTTTGTCTCCTATGCTTTAGGTAATCTATCCCATCAAATACATAAAAATGCAAAGAAATATCAAGTCTCACAACACAAGTCCTTCCACCGCAAAAAGTTGTGAGATCTCATGTACAACCAAGTCAGTTATTTTAGGTAGAGTCTATGGAAGCCCCTGTAGGTACCAACACCTTTGTCATAAATTGTTATCTAATTAGTTACCTACCAACATTTATAGCGACCGTAACAATATTAGTACCTATTACATAAAAACAATCTACCATTCGAATTCGACTGCTGAGTAAGGCGAAGTAGTGTACTTAAGAACAAGTATTTTAATAAAACCGCCTCTAAAAAAACCCTTAGAAAAAAAACGTAAGGGTTTTTTTGGAGGCGGTGTTACTTTTTTGTTAAAAGATTTTTCTTTCACAATTTTATGTTGATTTAACATTTTCAGAATTATCCACCAACTCCTAACCGTTAAGGATTTGTACCTTCCATCATCAGCTCATCAACATGACATGATGACTACCAGACGCAAATACTTGAATAGCCTTTGAAAATATATGAAACACATAATGCGTGCCTATAAAATTTGAGGGTTGCCCTCGATTTCCCTTGGATCCCATCATCAGATCATGATTTGATGACAATGGGACCACCTCAGGAGTATACCCTTTCGAATAATGATTTAACATTTTCAGAATTATCCTCCAACTCCTAACCGCTAAGGAGTTGTACCTTCCATCATCAGCTCATCATCATGAGATGATGACTACCAGACGCAAATACTTGAATAACCTTAGAAAACATATGAAGCACATAGTACGTGCCTCGGTCTACAATTGATGGTGTAATCGATGTACATACATAAAAAAAAAAAAGATACATACAGTGGAATAAAGAACCTCCTCCTTTTTTGAAGTCGGTTAAATAGTAATAGATTATGTCGCCGTGTAATTGAGACATAACGCATAATACGTCGTCTTTATCCCAGCATGTTTCGGAATAATTCGTAGTCGGTCCTTCTGGGAGCTCACGACTCGGCGGCATAACGTAGTATGACTATATCACTATGAACAAGTCAAACATCCCAAACGTCCAGTTGACAGTATTCTACTTGCCACTAACAACGTATAAATGGAGGCAGGTATGACAGCAATGATAAAAGCTTATTAATTGCATTGAAACGGTTTATCAAGGGGTCCGGCCCTTGTAAAACATACAATGCATAGCATGCATTGACCTAGTTAACGTAGTCACTATTAAGCTTAGCACACACGGGTATTTAGATCGGGTTTTGTTACAAGTTTGAATTCTCGCGCTTCCTGCGTGCACACAGCCGTTAGTGACGGATTGACAGGTCGCGCCAGTAACTTTGACCATTGATAGACAAAGCGTGATTAATGTATGCCACAGATCAGAGATTAGAAAGACGAACCCATCTGTTGACACACTATTTGGTCACTCAATACTATATACAGTGTCATAACATCTAAATTTTGATTCAATGCTTCTCATTATAGAAGACTGAATAACTAAAGGCCTCTTCACATTGACCAAAACATACTATCTGACAAGAGAATACAATAAACAAGATACTGAACCAAAACATGACGATAGCAAAAGCCATTTGCTTAAAACTTCAAGATTGGTAAATCGCCAGAAAGCATGTTATACACAAGAAACATAAGACAATAAGACTTTATTGCTACCACAATTATCCTGATAGTGACATGGGACTTACTGATTGAATATGCGAAACGGCAACGTATGAGCAAGTGTGAAAACGAGCGTATTCAATATTTGTTCCCGAAAAACACGATCAATCAACTTTCAGCTTTAACATTTCATCCCTAAGGATAAAATGTACGTAAGTTTGTAATTTTTTTACAGGAAATCCCAATTACCTGTGCACCGTAACCGTCTCGCGGTAGTGCTTTTTCGGTGGTCCATAGGTAATTTAAGTAATTACACCACAATTTATACCGTGATTATTTTGGACAAAAAGTTTAGAGTTTAAATCGCTTGGCGCGAATCGCGAATTTCTTCGTAACTGCAATAAGGAGAGTAATTTGATGAAAAATAATAATCTTCTGTTTTAGAGTGATTTTGATCGCACATCATGAATTTATAAGGCACCTCGCTTTTGTCTCCCTATTTTCATTACAGTGATAATGATAAAATACGCAATGTCGTATGTTTTTAACACCGATGTTTCTATTATGCAAATGATTCTGACCCCAACATGTGCCCCAACTAAGAAACTCAAGTCTTCTTTGCTCAGACATCATTTTCCTTTTCTCAGAAAATTATAACTAAATAAATTTGGATCTAAACTACAAAAAAAACCCGCCACAGTGTCTAAGCTGAGTCGCAGTGGTCGCAGCCAACCAGAAGGTCACTTTCGTCGCCAGCGGAAGTCGGCAGTTCGCGCACCGCTTCCGTACAAGTGGAACTGCTTATTAACTGCCAGTTTAGCTCTAAACTGACACGTAGTATCGGAAAACTTACTTACAAGCGTTTAGATACTATTTAAAAGGTAAACAAGTGATTACAGCCTATACATAAAGGCATCAAATCATTTAAATGCAGTCTCTGTGTGAGTTGTAGACCTCAAGGCACATTTTTGAATACTTTCCGATTTATTTAACAATGGAATTCGTTATTAAATATCGAATCTGCTCACAAAAGTTCACGAGAATCGGTTGAGAGATGCGACCTGTAGAGATGGAAACAGCCGGACATACGAAAGCATTTTTGTCCAACAAAGACGCTTCGCACTCGCTCGGTCAATATTAGGTAGGTACCCGCTTTAAGAAATAGACGAACTATTTGTGACACATTCATAAAGGTGCGTTTAAATTGTACAACACTACTCATCCTCCCCGGCTTCGCCCGGGTTTCTTCACTAGCTATAAATTTTATTAGACTGTAACCTTCCGGAAAAGATTGTCATGGTGAAAACCGCATAAGAAACCTGCTACTTTTTGAGTTTATCGCGTTCGAACGGACAGACAGACAGAGACATGGTTTTTTATAATATGTAGTGATCGTCATATTATTCGAGTAAAATTATGCAGTGTCATTTATATGGGGTCATGATAGTTGATTACTTTTGAGATACACTGGCACTTCACTTGGCTTATTGGATCCGTTTCTGACCTTATTTGACTAATATTCGTGTTGCATCTAAATATTTCGTTTTTCATCTACCGTTCTAACGTGTCGTCATGTCCCTCTTTTCACAATACCACAGAAACACCAGGATATATATGCCCTTTGGAACATCTTGAACACGGAACGGCGGAGCGAGCACGAGATATCGCTGGCACTAATCAATGCCACAAAATTGGCAACAAAAACGAAGCATCGAAGGGCCTGTAAATACGCTGTAATATAATTCTACGCAGAACAGATAAATTCAATGGCACTATGTCTATAATTAAAACACCTAGCGAGTGTACGTAAAACAATGCTCGTGCTAAGTGTATAGGTTCCTCACATTTAGAAATACTTCCAAAATAATTGGCACTTAGCAAAACACCTTTAAACTACTAAAAAAATCACGTGTTACTTTTGTATCAACTGAATGCGATGTGCCTCAAAATAGCTCGTATCTCAGCTGCACTCTATAAAACGAATGGAATCTTGTTCGTGCCCATATTACAGCTTTTTGCCGAGAATTATGTTGCAAAGAGTAATGACTTAGATTCTTTTAATTAATTAAAAGTGAACTTGTTACAGTTACAGGGCAAAGTTAAGAGTTACTGCTTTATTATAAGGCTGTAGACTTATTTAACATGTTTATATTCAATTAAGTATATTTACAACGTATCTATCTCATTCGTTTTAATGCATGTCATTTGTAAACGGCAGTAACGGAGTCCGTGTTCCTATTTGCGTAGAAAATTACGCAAACATAAGTACACGAAAGATTTCAAGTAAATGATTTCATCTTCAAACATATCGCCATACTTACGTACCTACTTACTGATGCCCTTCACCCAGCTGGTTTTGGGCTCGGCGTACCTTTGCACACCCTAAATGGACTTAAAGGTTGAATACAAGCGTTATTTCCACGGTTTCTATCACCATGTGTGTGTAGTTACAATAATTCTCAATATTTACGAAACGTGAATTGGTGTTTGAAAAAATTGTGGACTGATTCGGTTTTCCTATCAAGACGCAGTCAGACATATGAAACATAATTACGTGTTCAGCAACATATTGACAGAATACCTCAAAGCACTTTGGTGCCAAGTACAGGCAATTAGTATCTACCGTAGTTTACAGTGATGTACGATCATGTAATCCACAAGTGAACATACCTACCTACACGATAACGTTCACGATCCAATTGTGAATTTCCGAGAACCTTTGAATCAAAACATGCTTCGACGCATTATTTGGTTTGCAATTATCGTACTTAAAGAGAGTTACAGTGAACTTCTTCAAGAGTTCACAAACCTTGATATACGTTTTGTAAT
The DNA here is from genome assembly GCA_963691665.1 of Clepsis dumicolana. Lineage (NCBI taxonomy): Eukaryota > Metazoa > Arthropoda > Insecta > Lepidoptera > Tortricidae > Clepsis > Clepsis dumicolana. The sequence goes on from OY829519.1 coordinate 8,651,400, forward strand.
TTTTGCATTACATACACCTAAAATAAATAAATAAACTAACTAATGACTGCATCATAAATATTTAATCTCTTCTGTTTCTCTTTTATATTTTCTTCAAGTTATTTAACAAGAATTGTTTTTTTTTTTAAGAAATACAGTAAATTATTTGCGACAACACTACAATGCGTCGGTTCTTCTCTTTAGTTCATTAAGCTAGGTACTTTAGTTTCGCGAAGTTTTTATAGAGCTCGTTTATGTCATCGCATGCGCATATGATCTTCATTAACTGTTGTTTAACAAGATATAAAAGAGCGTCTGTTTGTTTTCAAACAAAATACTATTATTTTGTGACCATAGAATAAACGTACCTACATGCTTAATAATGACTTTGGTTTCATTCCGACTTACTTATTGGAGTCTACTGAGTGCTATCGACAACTCTATCAATGTGAGGATCAAAATATAGTTCGGATAGAACGGAATGGTAGGGACTCTAGGGACTAGTAATTTCTCTTGTACCATGGTACATGGTTTGGGCTCTAATTTAATCATTGTTGTTTCAATTTAATAGTACGTAAATAATATTTCAAAGTTTTATAAATATCATCAGAACATCATCGAACAAGATTATTTCTCAAAAGTGCAATTTAAAACATCACATAGCAACAGAACGGTCTGAATTAATTATTCTTGCATCGTGGGTTTGTGAACAAAAAACCAAACACACGTTCAATACATTCATAACAATGATATGACAGAGGTTTAAGAAATTAGGCACTCTGACGAAATTAAATGGATTCGTTCGTCTTCTTATATGCGCAAGCAAAATATTTAAATAAGATTTCCCAGAGTGAATTGAAAATATTGCGAAGAATTTTGCAGTCGCGCTCTGGAGTGGCTATCGTCCCTAACTGGTTATGATTTCTTAGATGCAAGCGGTCGCTACTGGTTCAGGACACTCTGATATAGCGACAGCGCATTGGCAAGACCGCTTTCTGACGTATTTTTTAAATGCTGTGACTAAGGCTACTTATGAAGAGAAGTGTAAGAATTCTTCACGACAATTATGTTTAAAAATATAATTTCAATCTGCACAGTAATTATAATTAAGTAACAGTTGTGTTCTTAAAGTAAGAACTAGTACAAACAAGTACCAGAGTTCTAATAAGGCGATGGAATATTCAATGTTAATGCAACTGGACCATTAAATCAGGAATTAACCCAATTTGTCAATGTTGAATTGTTGGACAGCAATTACAATGTCTTATCACAAGAAGGTCTGTTAATTATCATAATGATACGACACACAATTAGCGACAATAAAAGCGCTGTAAACTGTTATGCTGTTGATATCCTTACAGTTCAATTAACGGCGGTCCTGGTGTCCTTTCTCAATACGAGAGTCATAAAACAAACACAAGATACTCTTGAATAACTTGACACAGTTTTTATTTGCATCCTCTCGAAAGCTGTGACCAGGAAAATGAGAAACTGTGATAAAGCAATATCCAGACCAGCGTATAATTCATAATGTTTCACCACCTTCGTGACCGATTCGAAATATATATTATACCAGTGTATGGGTATTCGTGAAAATATTTTTTGATTATGAAAAAAATATTTAATTGCACTTACTTAATGATACCCTTTTCAACGTAAAGGTAAAGGTCAAATTGCAACGAGTTTTTTTTTTTCTGAATGCTGTTTTTGGACGCGCGCGCAGTCCACGGTTACATTTCCACCCTGTTTTCAATTAAAGTTAAAGTGTTCGCAATTTCTCACTTCACGAAATTATAGTAATTGAGTTGTGTGGATCTGATATTGAAGGAGTGTGCCGTAATATCGTATTAATTGGCAGGTGCCACGCAACGCCGCTGAGTCTGTTTTAAATTCAGTTGAAGTATCAAACTTACGACTTTGTGATAAAATTATCTCCGGCTACCCGCCCTAAAAGGTTTAGTTCAAAGGTTAAGAGTATTTATTTGTCGACTTGACTTCCGGTTTTTGATAACTACCACCATCCAACTAAAGTGGCTATGCATTTAAAAATTCTACCTCCGAACGTGATGTATGCCGGGTACAGAAGGAATACCAAATAACTTATGTACAGTCAGCAGCAGAAGTAGCTAAGCAACCGAAGCGGTCACAATGATCTGAACACGGCTCTATTATTATAGACATAAGAGCTCGTATAGATCATTGTGCCGTCTTCGGTTGCTTAGCTACTTCTACTGCTGACTGTACCACAGTGTAATGATTGAACAAATCGTAAACGGATTAAAGTATCTCGAGTACTATCATATTATCTGATAAGATAAAAGATATTTCGAAAGAGGCTTGTTTCAATGATAGAATCAAGGACGTTTTAGCTCTGGCTTTATTCATAATCTTCCTTTGCTACAACAGTTCCTAAATTAGCATATGTTGGACAAATGAGACAAATGATAAAATAATATTAAAAAAATAACTCACGCGGTTGATATTGGCGATTCTTTTGTCAGTGCTAATTCGTGACATTTTTTAGTTAAATTTTTGAAACTACAAGACATATTTACGATGCGGTGTCACATGGTCTTGTGATCTACCACGGTGATACGAACAAGGCTTCAAGTCACCTGTATCAATAATTATATATGTTTTCTAAACGAAGAAACTTATATCGTTTTACGTTGGTAACTACAGAAACACTATTATACAATTATTGTGTACCTATTTTATACGTTTTCGTTAAAATCGGGGGTTAGTTAATTCCTAACTTAGGACAAGTTTTGTCTAATAATTAACTATGTTATTGAAGCCCTGCATGCAACATTTACCGCAGGTAGTAAATCAATCCGCTCGTTTAGATTCATAATTTAACAAATAATCGATATCAATATCATATATCAACATTAATTAGAGGTAAAGATTTAATCAATATCTGGAAGCTATAGGCATATTTATGTATATTGTTTCATAATACGACATCTGAACTACTTATGATTAATGAAACTAAAATTTTATATAATTGACAGCTAAGGTAGACAATAGGCAGTTCGAAATGTGGTGCTGGCGAAGGATGGAGGGGATTAGTTGGACCGAGAGAGTTACCAATGAGAGGGTCTTGGAAAGAGTTGGGGAGGGAAGAAGTATTTTGAATGTGGTAGAGACTAGGAGAGGAAAAATGGTGGGCCATTTGATACGACACGACGATCTGATACTGAAAATTATAGAAGGAAAGATAGAAGGAAGGAGAGGAAGGGGAAGGCCGAGGATAGAGTATTTAGATCAAATAAAAAAGAAGATAGACGCTGTGTCGTATCGGGAGGTGAAAGAACTTGCATTGGAAAGAACGGACTGGAGACAACTGCATCGACAAGAGTAGCACTCTTAAATAAGATAATGATGAATAGGCAGTGAAGGAAATTTGTAGTAGGTCTACGAGTATGAGTTTCAACAAGCAAAGCTTGATTACAGAGTCCGTTACCTAGTGAAATACTTAACGAAAGTAGTTTATAAAACCTTGGTTCAAGATCCACTCATTATCTTAAAATGTTTACATCTGAAAAAGTACCTGGGCGACCGGATAGCCTAGCGGTTAGAGACCTTGACTATGAAGCTCGAGGTCCCGGGTTCGATCCCCGGTCAGGGCAGATGTTTGCGTGATGAATACGAATGTTTGTTCTCGGTTCTTGGATGTTTAATATGTATATAAGTATGTATTTACCTATATAAGTATGTTTATCCGTTGTCTAGTACAGGCTTTACCTAGTTTGGGATTCGGGAGTAGGTCAATTGGTGTCAGGTTGTTCCATGATATTATTATTAAATTGTTATTAAAAGTTACTAAACATCCTAGTTTAAGTTACGCAATCGAATAGCACATTTTTTTGTGTTTACTTACTTACTTACTTTTTATTAAACCTATGAACGCGATGAGACGCGGACGATCAGAAAGGTTATCTCTGTTTCCTTGAACCTCTGTTTTTGAGTTGCCTGAACATTAACACGTACAATTTATATCTTTTATCTAGATTCAACTTGTGCTGGCTTCCCGTTTTTATCATTAATTTATACTTTTTGACGTTCCACAAAGGTCATATTCCTATTCCTAAACCATGAATATATGTAAGCATCTAGTTTATTGGATTAGAAAAAGTTTGAAGTTTATACCTAGGGGTAGGTAACTGATAAAACTTGTTCTACCTACTTATAAAATATCTAATCAAATAAATTAAACCAAACAAAACCTTAATTGAAGTAAACATCTGGTCGATGAGGGCACGACTTTTATCGTGATATGTAATCATGTGATCTACTTAATATCAAGCAAATGATATCACCGATTCTGTTTGCTATATAAATTTCTTATCTTCGTCAATTAATATGAAATTCAGATGTCCCAATAAAGCACTATTGTATTTAACACTAAAGCCGAGCTGAGACCTGCAAGAAAAATCGTGGAAGTTACAATTCATTGCGGCGTTCGAACGCCCACTCCATACTAGTTCGCTTTACGGCCTCGCATTGTATTGCAACTTGCATGTTTTTTCTTGCAGGTTTAAACTCGGCTTAACAATAAAGATAGGACTTCGAAAGTGTTTTGAAACCAGTTTCTCTTCTCTAGATGTCGGTTCGAATGAAGATGTTGCACAATGCAAGTTTGTATTGAGCTTGTATATGTAAAATTTCGTAACGTACGTGAAGGATATTTTCGATGTAAGTACTTTTCGTGCAAGTAGACGTAAAATGTTCAAAGAAACTTTTAAAAGACTTGAAAAATGTTCTCTGGTTTGTATTTCTCCTGATTATTTGCATCTACTGGAAACAATTCAACATCAGCAAGTTCACTCGTATCCAGATATTGCTCGTCGTGGCCTAGAAATAGCTCGTAATGATGTGATCGAAGGATACAAACGAAATTAACCAAATTAGCCTTCCCGCATGATGCTGCACTGCATACGAAAACCGCCAAACTTGGTTGAAATTCACCGCCGTTACGCTGTTACGACTTGGTTAAGGTGATCGCGCGCTAAGTACTATCATGCCACGAATACTAATTTCATCAATGAGACCGTAACAAGCTTTGTTTTGGGTATTCTTGATGCGGCTTTTTAGGTTTTCTTTAAAACTGTATATGAGATGAGAAGGGACTTTGATCACTGTTGTAAATGATTAGTTGAAGTTGAGTTTAATGATAAAATGGTTAGTTTTAAATGATTCTCGGAAACTTAAGATATATTGAACACGGGATACCGCCCAGTCAGTCAGTCCATCCCACCCGTCAGTGAGTCGGTATACCTGTTTTCATGATGCAGTAACTGCCTCGAAATATCGACAGCGCATAACATACCTAGTAAGGTAATCGCTGTCAAATCCCGTGTTTAATATGTCTACAGTTGTTTTACACTATGCAGCGTACTTTTTATTAGATTTTTATTTGCTACAAATTTTTTCTTTATCTTTTTTTGGCATCAGATATTTAGATGTTTCGCTAAATAATTAGTTATCTATTGTTGAACTTTCAAAAACAGAATGATGAAAAAAATTCACGAATGATGAATAAACAGAGCAAAATAATATTGCAATAACCGTTCTTTTTTTTAGATACAATAACACAAGTAAGTACTTTGTGTATTGAATTAAAAAGATTGGTCACAATTTCCGTAGTTTTGTAACAAAAACTAGTAGCCTTCAGCCTATAGGTAATGTGTTTTTAATAGGGCTGTAAAGTATTCGAAACAGGTACCTTACAGTACATTACAATAAAATTGTTAGTTTTATGTCAAGTGTCCTTGGACTTGGTAAAAATACACAACTGTGTTATTTGGGCGGCGTTTTTAGGTTATCAAATATTTATAATTAACTTCGAAGTTGTATTTTATAATGTGATAAGGAACAATTATCCACATCATGCCTCCATTGGATGACTTTTTATCGCTTTAATAGGATTTCAGTTTAGCTAGTAAACACTATTTTAAATCTCTGAAAGTGTGTAAATTCAATAAACAAATTCATTTTCGACATTCCGCCACGACTTTTATGTTCGTCCACAATATGATCTTACAATAAAATTGTGATAATTATCCCTTTTGATATTGCGAATTGACGGTGACCGTAAAGTCCCATTAGCTCAATTTTATTAGGAAACAGAATTGAAAATGTTTTTATGAGGTATTGTTGAACACAATTAGCATTATTTACCATAATTGAATCACCTTACTAATGCTCAATAGAATTTACGAACAGCTGAGTTCCATTACAATATAACGTCCATGAATTGTGATTCACCGTGTCCGTGTTATAATGCCTGATCTCTATTAATAACTGGCGTCCTAGCTTATGCAAGCCGAGATGCATTTAATGTGCACTCATCACACTCTCAAACTGTTCAACGTTAAAAACTTCAAAACTGCAAAAGGAATTTTCGACGCGCACACACGCTATTACGAAAGACTTTATCGCTGTTTGATAACAGAATATTATACTTACGTTTCGTTCTTGTCGTAAGTCGGAAAGGTCTGGTGCGCGAGGTCCTGCAGCGAGGAGCTGGTCTGAGGCTCGGCGGAAATACCCTGAGCCCTGTGCTTCCTCGGGCCTCGCGAGCCTCCGCGCACGTATTGCTGGTACGGGAACACGCTCTGCAGTTTGTCCAACTGCGAACGCAACTCCAACATCTCCTGGTCGCGCTGCTTCAACAGCGCTTCCAGTTCCCTAATCCTTTCAAGAAGCGGCTGCATGTCGGTTGTCACAGCCGCATTAGAAACACAATTTTCTGAATCGGAATTCATGCCGCTTGGAGTCCCCATAATTCCGTTCAGTTCTATATCTCTATAAGTCTCGTTTAACGCACGCCTATCGCCGTTGACCGTGGGAGCCACTGTAAGAGCTCCTCCACCAGTATGCACTACAACCCTCGGCTCATCGTCAGCAGCTACTCGCTGTGACGATCCGAAGCAGAGGGTATCGAAACAGACGCGCATTCACTCGGTTACCGAGCACTTCACAGGAACACCACTGAGGTTTTCACTGATTTTGTTTTTTTTTTTTATTTGTTTTATCGTGGCACTGACACTTGTTTTTGTTGTGACGGTCCGTGAGCACTAGTTAGTGGGGAAGCACAGGATGTGCGTGGGCCGTGGCGAGCGAGTCGTGCGACGCGGGCGCAGACGAGCAATGTAGTGCAGATACGCGCGCGCCGTTGTCCGGCCGGCGGGAGTCAGCCCCACGTGTCTCGACGACGCCCTGCAAACAAACAACCACAACAATTTCACTACGGATTAACGCCCAAACATTATATAGACTAATGAAACAGAATCTCAGATATTATTTACATTTCTTGTAACAAAATTTGAAACAGTTACGACAAAATGTGTTCTAAAAATTCCATCTGTCAAGTCAAGTCCGGGTTAACACGATAATCGAAATATTTCCTTCTAAAACGTCTGATCACCTGATTTGTACGCAACACGTCCACATGACCGGTATCTAATCTGTTTCATCTCAATTCTGCATTCGACATTACACTAGAAGGATATATATGGAGCGATAAGCGGTGATATGACGAGTTCGTCAATATAATTTAGGACTTAAAAGAGCCGCGTAATATTGTTAAAAGGAAATTCCCACGACGGTAACTTATGCTTTAATCTATGTTGACTGTCTTATTTCGTAATCTTAATACAATAGTGCTCAGTAAAGAAGGAGAAATGGCAATAACTATATATTTTAACGTGCTACATCAATATATCTAATAAATAATCTTACTTAGTTGTCCGTAACTGATCAATGACCAAAGTATTTGTTGAAGAATTTAGTAATAGGGTAAATAAACTTTAATAGCCATTTATTGGCAAATTAGTCTCACGATAGTGCCAAGTAACCAATGCAATCACCATCTCCACTAATGACTGTTTCGAACCAAGCGATAATCAATATGTTGTTTACCACACCGTAAGTGCACTTACTGCCAACAAAATTTCCGTTATCCCAGCCAGGGAACTCACGGCACCTGACTGCTATAAACTAAGATTAAAATGATCTAACGTCATTACGCATTTCAATGACAATCTCGTGCTATTATTACACTACATTAAACTAATTGAGAATGTCGTTAGGTGACGCTTGAAGTGGTTCAAATTATTAAACGTTAAGCTTTTCTATAGGTAAACAGTACTAAAAATAAACATCATAAGCCTAAAGCTTAAGTTTCTGAAAAAAAATTGAAAGATAGCAAGATTTGAGGAAGTATAAATAGGCAACCTAGATTTTCTGTGGCAGATGAAAATGCGGATACACTTTAAAAGTCACTTAAAACCAACTGTAAAAACAAAAGTGATATTCTTGATGAAAATAAACTTCAGACGACAACCGTCGGGCGGGGAGCCAATATAAATAGCTCACATATAAATATAAGAAATTATCCAAACATGGATATGAAAAGATGTTTTTTGTCGCTAAGTGTGACTTCAAGAACGTTTAATATTCTCGTAGCATTGTACGTGATAAACGCTAACCTTACCCTACATTTGTCGTAGTGGGTGTTCCTATACACCATTTAATTGTAAATTTCCGGTGGGTGTGCATAAAGATCGTACTGCGACGGACAGAATAAAGGGCCGCTCATATGCACACAATCGTACATAGCAATGTGCCCGCGAGATAGTGCCGAATGTCACATCAGTCACGGGCACAAAGGCCTTAAAAGTCTAGATTATCTGAGGAGATGGAAACACCTACATGTACTGACGTTAATATATGGACAGTTAAAGGGAGCATTGGAAAATTTGACTCTCAAATGTACATAGGATGTAGTATCATACAAAAAAGCTGCGACTTTTGTATGAATCTACATTTGAAAGTCAAATTCACATTCAACGCAATAAAGTGCAGTTTCACAGAATGACTAAAACGCCTCAAGACTCTGTTTGAGATTTAGATCAGATGACCGAATTTCAAATAGTCTGGACTAGAAAATTACTTGATATCGACATAAAACTGAAATTAAAAAGCATTTTAACCCGACTGCTCAAAAGTTAACACAGTTCCCAATTAAAGGACCAGGCCCAGTTTTTTTTTTTAAACGTTTTTTTTATGAAACTTTTTACAATAGTCATAGTCATATACATATGAATATGTACATTTCTTAAGCTAAAATAAAAATAATTTAACAAAAATAAAGCTAATAAGTTATAATGTTTTCCCGGAAAGTGAATGTAAAAGTTTGCAAATTTTTAAGAACAAATTAAAAAAGCTTCTTTTAGAAGAGTTTGTATCGCAAAATGTAACGGATTAGTGTAGGTAAGTATTGAAGTCGCGAAATAAAAACTGGTATTGTTAGTGTAAAGTAGCATGTACAACGTGCGGCCCGGGGCTAGGATGTGATCGCATAGTTGCGCCTTATTGCAATAGAACAGGGTGCAGGCTTGAATGCATGGATCGGTCCTGGGCTGTATAAGTGTAGTTAGATTATTTAGCTTAGTTTAGTGTAAACAGGGTACAACTGTGGTTGAAGTGAGCGCAGTATTCGCCAATAAACGTAATAGTTTGGCGAAATTAGTGATGTAACATAAACTATGTACCTTTTGAGAATAAATAAATAAAAAATAAAATTACTGTCTGAATTTGTTTGGACCCTTTTATGGGATGCCCATTACAAAGGCAGCATTCCCGCGCCGTATTTGCTAAGTAAGTAAGCAAGTCTTTGAGCGAGAAAGCTGCCTCACATAATTACCTATAGGTAATTCACTTTTCAAGATATCAATGGGCTCCCGGATTCTAGTTCCCGGACTTAGCCATACTGAAGACATCAACGGGCTGTCACGTTTTTGATTTGAATTTGACAAACCCCCCCCCCCCGACATTTTCATTTCAAAATGTAATAAATTCAAAAACGACGGAACCGATGTTTATGAAACTTAGCTATGAATAATCTCGATTGAACCAGCTTTCGATGAGAAAAACCCGCGTCCAAATCCGTTCATCTGTTTAGAAGCTAACAAGCTACAGACAAATAAACAGATACACAGGTCAAACTTATTTAACCCCTCTTTTTTCGCCAGGGGTTAAAAATAATGAAATTGGTTCAAGAATGTAATGCATTATATCTTTAATAATTTTATAATCCATTTTGACAGTTATAAATAAATATGAGTACCTACTTACTTACTCATTATACAGTGGGTTTTATCAGAAAAGACAAGTTGTACATATACATTGTACCTACCTAGCAATGCGTCAACCGTTTACCAACAAAACTAAGCTAAAAACTGCAGATGATGAAGTTCTAAATTATTTTCGTGAGCAAATATTGAATTATGTAATGACAAAGAAGATGTTATAACCCGGAAACCATAAAAAATTACAGATTAAAGTCCTAAAGCACTTAATCGCTACAAAATATTATAACATCAAACATAGCACCTATCATTAAATTCTATTTATATAGAAATTTAATTAAATTAACCTGTCATTCTAGTTTTCGTTTGTGCTCGTTATTAACTGCCTTTGCCAGTATTTTGTTAGGCGGTTGACGTAAAGTAGTTTTATTTAAATCATTAAAAATGGCTACAAAACTTCATTTTAAAGTAGAGTTTAAACCAGTTCCAATTAGCTCTATGAGTTTATGTTCATTAGTTGTAAGAGTCTCATTTTGAGTTAACTAATTTGAGAAACAAACAACAATTAGCATGAGAAAGTCTTGCTTGCTGCCTGCAGCTGTGACAGTAAAGTTGCAGTTTTTTTCTCATTCAGGTTTATTTTTAGTTTCACATCAAATAGATTCAATTCCACTGTCGGTCTGGCTGTCTCGACCACAATTATGTGATTTACGCGCAAGCGCACCCACAGCCTGTGTCTGACCGGCATTTAGTGATCTTGTTTATTTATCATTAAGAATAAATTGCCGTTTATTGCTCGGCCTGTTAAGCAATGTGTTGGACAACAATTTGGTAGTTTTGTTTAGATATTGTTCCTAATAAATGTCACAAGGAAAGGTTACCGAAGTCATACCGAAGTAATTTTCCTTCTTCACAAGCACATACCGTATTTATTACATTTAATTATAGGTAAAAGTGAGACCACCCACCACTTACCAGTAATGAATAATGAAGTAAGTATAATATAGGTCCCGTCCTTAGTCAAGTGGAAAATCAATGCGAAATCTTGATAGTCGCGCTACTGTCCGTATGACTACTAATCATGCCTATTTACAGTAAACGTCAGACACATAATGGAGACTGTTATGCATGTTGCGCTGTCAATAGTTAATTACAAACGTAGCTATTTAAAACACATCGAAATATAACTTATTATTAACTAATATAACTTATATATAACTTATTATTATTAAATATATTATTACTCGGTGGGTACCTTTTAGTTAGAGTCAGAGACATTTCAAATGCGTGTACGTTGTGAATAACATTTCAAATTGTTTCATAATCACGTTAAGGGTTTAGGTTTTACTGAAATCATCATAGAAATAAATGTTTTTTTTCCAGCTGCTCAACAAAAAAAAAATTAACCAATGAGGCATTTTAAACTAACTTTTTGTATTATTTTTATTTTTACGGTCATCCCGTTTGAAATTAATTTTTCACAAATTTCAAATTTGATGCGTAAATATACAGAAAAACCAGAAAAATTTGTTCTCGAATTGGGGTTCGAACCCAAACCTTTACCATACCGTGGTAACGCGCTAATCCAATTACGCTATCCGAGCAATTAATTGCTCAAATTTTTCTGGTTTTTCTGTATATTTACGCATCAAATTTGAAATTTGTGAAAAATCAATGAGGCATTGCCAATAAATTGCAGTTAAGACAGCAATAGTTATATTTTAAGACGAAACAGAACAAGGTACATAGTGACAGTGCCAAGATAACCAGATAACAGATCGATGACCCTGGATAAGTAACTGATCTGGCTGATATATGGCACGGTCTTCTCAAAACTCTAGACAGAGATGTTCAAATCAAACATACACGCCGTCTTAGTAAACTATGGACCAACCAAAGACAGGGCAACTTAGGGCTGTATAGCTTTCAATGATGATGTGCATTTGAAAACTGATACATACGAAAACCGAAAGGTCTGACTGAAGCGTGACTAATTTAGAATATTAAGAGAAAGTATATTTACTAACAACTAATAAGAATAACAAAAAACAAAATGCTACGCAATTGGTGTCTATTAAAAAAATTATGGCATGCAATAGGTGTAATACAATGAATATAAATAAAGGAGCCGTAACTTGAAATATCCCGAATGAACCGGTCTTCAAATTGCAATACTGTAACTGCACATGATTTACATTCGATAACTGATAAGTCTGACATTGAATAAACTAAGTTAGTCATACTATGGTACGATTCTTAATGAGATCTGTCAAAACAAGTTAATATTTCTGGAATGTAAATGCTTCACTCGGTATGGATGTTTCACTTGCAGTAGATGGTATTTGGTACTTATGTCTTTAGAAACTTTTATCATTTACGGGTGATTTTTTTGTGCGCAACATAAACGTTGCGAAAACATTTTTTTTCGAAAGCGTATTGTGAACATTAACACCAAATTTAAAGCGTTAAAAACGAGTTCTTAAATGTGGTTTATCACCTCCAGGTAAATTATGATCATTGGAGCCAAGATAAGCCCCATATCACCTGTCAGATTGACCAACCTGTAGGTAGTCAACGAGGTGGCATAACCTTAAAACGAAACCAAAATGTTGATTGCAAGTCAGATTTAAATCAAATCAACAAAACCTTAAGACAGATGAATGACAGTTTTACTCATAACTCAAGAATAAATGTTAAGATAATTATGAAAACGGGCGTGTTACTTAATTATACCTTTCAAACCGCGACAATGTGTAAGCTTAATCTTAATTTAACAGCCACGTTATTAACAAAGTATTTAAGTACATTTTTGTAACTTGTACTGATTTATTGTTGAATTATGAGTTTTTTTTTCTTTTAAACCACTGAACTAATTCTTGTAATATTGTGAGGGAATGAAGTTGAAACTAAGATGAACTGATCCTTATTTGTCTTGATGATGATGAACCGATGCCCAATTTCGGCCACGGGGAGCATTTAAGCTCCGCAATTGGTTGCGCTTGTGATCTCATAAGGAAATTGTTTTATTTTCACCAACATCAAAGTAGCAAAGATATTTCAGTTAATACTTCGAAGTCCATAAAAATGGTTGGTCCTATTTACATACTTTATTAGCTCTGCTTACACAAAACGTTGAACAGCGATTTTCTGCACCCCTTAAATTTAATCAACTTGCTTCCACTTTTCAGTAAACAGCAAAAAATTGTCAGTAAGTGGAGGCGTAAGCGATTTCTCTGACAGGTCTACAATCAGCATAAAGAACTTCATTTTGAGCGACATGAGAATCGCGTGTCGAAGTTTTGACTACCTATGTATTGAGTAAGAGCAATTCAAGAACCCTTGGTATGTGTGAAAATTAAATATGCTCTTTGGTTAAGGAAACACTGTGAGCTTTAGTATTTTGCAAACCCAGTTTTTTGACAATCCGATTGACGTGTGAAATTGTGTGCACTCGTTTAATTTTGTCAAGGTTAAAAGCATGAAATATTTAAGTAGGATTGCCTTGTCTACCTAGCTATGGTTTGTGGTCTTGTGTACCTATGATTTTTATGATGCAGGTTCAAAAAATGTACGGTATTTGCTTAAACTTCAGTCGAGAATGCATATGAGGCATTTAAAGTAAATCGCAATTAAATTAGTCATCTATCTAAACTATCTAGTACTAGTTGTAATAGTAATCTGTTTCATTATGGGTAACAATCTTAAACAGAATTATATCGAATATACCTAATCTCAATGACAAGTGTAAATTAAATTTAGAATCATAGAAAATATTAAAGAAACAGTATTGCTGACCTGATCATAGGTTGTGTTTTTCAAGTGTAAGTATTCGAGTTTAGCTCTTAATAGTCATGATCTACCTCATGGTAAGCGCGCAAGTACCTGCCCTAGTATTGGGTCAGGGTTTTAGTTGTAAACATAGAACGGATAGTGGCTTTGAAACAACCTAAGACAATAGGCTAACAACATCAAAGCTCGAAAGAAACTAATAAAACTGTGTTAGTTTTTTATTATCATGTCATTAAATAGGGTAAAGAAGCACCATCATCAGCCTATTTCGTCCTACTGCTGGGCATAGGCCTCCTCTCACAATGAGAAGGCTTGAGCTACTTGGGTAAATAACAATAACAATTAAAAAGTAATTGTTTGAGCTGTAAACATGCGACGTAGAAACAGAAAATATTCTAGAAATCGTTTGGCTCCGTGTTATAGCAATAGCATACTAAGTATGAGCAAGCAAGTTTAAAGTAAGATTCAGGATGGCTAAGGTTCAGTTCTGATCTTCAAATAATAAGAATGAATTTCCTTTCATTCTGGATCCTATTGACCTGTTTACTCTTTCAATATTGCATTTAATTGCGGGCCGTACGGCGACGGAGTTTTAAGTGACATCGGTTTAATGCCACAATGAAATGCTACTAGCACAGATTTGGAAGCTACTGCTTTTCTGGATGTAAAAAAATATCTAGAAAAACCCAGCCACAGAATTTTAAACGCTACGCCTTGAGAACAAGAGTTATACGAGCGTTTAGCAAGTTATATGGGAAATATATACAATCATGACGCAGCCGCTGGTTCGTTTAGCAAGTGAACTGTAATTGAAACCTCGTGATACTGATATATAATACAATTAACATATATATCAGCACCTAGCTAACTTCTGTCAGTCTTAGTACAAAGGAAATTATGCTCTAATGAATTTTCTAAAGGATGTGGTTATTGGCACATTTGCAAATCTTGAATAACTTACTTGGTTAGAAATTTTTAAATTTGAATTAGAGAGAAAGGTATAAGAAGTATGAGTATTATTTTGCCGACAGTTGTCAACAGCGAAGTTACTAAAAATGTCTATGATCTTTATCAAATTTGATTTTAAAACTTTAATAGAATTGATAGATAATTAGAGTACCTACATCGGTATCCGATCAGTCATAAAAAGCGTTTAATTAAGACACAGACCAATAATATAATATCTAATATTGAATGAAAAGTTATCGTAAAGTTATTCTGGATAATCAGTACCAGTTTGAAGTAAACAACATTGACAGTTTCACAAATCAAAAGATTAATATCTTGTACAGTAAATCACTAACTAATCGGTAGTTAATGCGACTGAAGTAAGTAGGTAGGTTAAACATTTTATGATAAGTATTTAATCTGTATAATTACGGTCAATAACCTTTCTATTTTAAAGGAAGAAGAATTAGATATAGATAGAAGCTTTGCTACTAATGCCCTGATAAAGTAAGTTATCTATCTATAGAAATTAGTGTTGCGGACGGTAGGCGAGGTGAGACATTCTTGTCTGAATTTGATAGAATCAAAACAACAATATATAATCTACCTGCGGAAACAGGATGTGCCTTAAAATAATGACTATTTTTAAAAACTTTGTTTCATCCGACTAGAAAACAAACACGTCATGCTTTATGCTTTACAATCGTTATGTTTTCTTTTACTTATATTTTGTTATTGAAAAGGCGAAATGGATATCGTGTTGAAGACAAAATCTCACATTTACAAGTGTTAAGTTTTATTCAAAGATCGATCTCATATGGTAAATTTTGATATTCTTAAAAAGTTAGAGATGATACTAAGTATGCCTCAAATACGGCTACTTGAAAATATATTAAGTAGGGCTAGTGATAGTTGGCTGCAGATGTTATACATTTCATTTTAAAACATATCCTATCTTGTGAATAATAAACTGTAGTATGTTTAAGACTAGGGTTCGTACTTTAGCAATGGCTTTTGACTTACCAATAAATAGGTATTACTCCTTAGCAAAAGCTAATCCACACTGAATTCCACTCAAAATAACTGACACTTTTTAAGATGCCTTATCGGAATCACACAGATTTCAATCAGATCCGTACCTATTTATGGCGATAGATAGAAATTAGACTTCGGAAAATTTAGAGATTCCTTTATCTGAATAAGCGGAGACGAGTGCACGTGACAAAGTCGGGTGCGTAATAAATTTATATTGAGCCGGCTGCGCGAGCGCCGTGGACAGATTTACTGAGTGTGGTACTTGAGTTGAGGCTCGAGGGACGGGCGATAAGCGAGGGTGGTCGGTAGCAGTGACAACTCTAATGGGTGGACAATAAAGTCAAGCATTTAGTTGTGATTAAGCTAAATGTGTATTGGTTTCTAATTGACTTCAGTAGCAGAGAGAAATGTACTTTTTGTTGTTAATAAAACTCTGTAGCCCAAAGAATTGCGAAACTTAAGTGGCAGTGGGCGGGGCACATTGCTCGCAGAACTGATGGCCGATAGGGTCAGAAGGTTCTCGAATGGCGACCACGGACTGGGAGACGAGGTGGCGGTAGACCTCCAACAAGATGGAGCGACGAACTAGTAAAGATTGCGGGACCGCGGTGAATGCGGAAAGCACAAGACCGGTCTGAGTCGAGAGCCTTGGGGGAGGCGTATGTCCAGCAGTGGAAGTCTTTCGGCTGACATGATGATGATGATGATGACGAAAACTCTGTTATTCTTTACCTTTTCTTTATTTTACCGGATGTTTTATCAAAGTTGCTGCTTATTGTGGTGTGTATTCTTTAAGTACTTATGAAAATAATATAAGTAAATTGATTTCAAGCCAAACCATTTCGAACCGATTTTAATGCTAAATTGCAAGAACTTCAAATGCCGGTTTGTAGGGTTTGTTCACACATTTTGAAGCAAAACGCGCGAATACTACCGCCTAGTTCATAGTCAGGTTCTATGACCACCAGGCTAATCGTCTCTCTGTCTTTATTTTATGTCTCTGCTATACTTAGCGTCACAAATTTCTGATACAAACTGTCTCTGTGTCACAAACTTATCTGACCCAGTGGTAAAAACTGGAACTAACGCTGCAACCATAATCATTGTTCGTTTAGCGTCAAAACTAACTTCACCAACAACGCCGCCGTCACCTGATCATGTAAGTTTGTAGTCCCGTAAGTGCACTTCGCTGTCATAATGTGTCATCAACATAGCGATTTAGTTGCTCAACGCAGTGGTGATTGTCTCATTGCAGTCAAGTGCTTTTATTTCTGTTTTGACCTATTTTGCTCAAAGTCCTGGCTGACTGCCCTACGGAATGTAGCTACTTTACTGCGTGTGAGTTTTACTGTATCATTAAATAGACGAGAGGGATTAGGTACAATGATGTTTCTAATGTTTGCCGAATGTTTCTAATAACACCTGTCTTTCTGTATGTGTTCGAAACCAAACCAAAAAAAAAATTACGAAAACCGTGTAGAGATTATGATCTTACTGTGGTGCATAGGAACAGTTGGTCAATATTATAGTGAAGCGCGGTTACAATGACAAGTGATAGGTATTAGAAATATTCAAAACGAGGCATTGGTCGCGGTTACCGCATGTAACTGCGTCGAAATATCGGGAGCTCATCCAAACCTAGTAAGATAATCGTGGTCAACATCCCGTTTCGAATATGTCTAGTGGTAATTAACCGCGAATTATTTAAAAACCAAAATTCGAAATTTTATTTAGCAGGTAGGCAGTTGAAGGCAGGCTCTTTTACACGTCATTCTTTTGAGTCTACCAGCGCTTTCGGAAAGACCATAATTATGATTGCCAAGGAGAATGCGACGCAAGAAACTTGGCACAAAGTATTTTTTTTTTCTAAAAACAAGTTACTTACAATACGTAAAATCACGGATGAATTACAGGAAAAAACCTCACTGTATCATTAGAAAATAAAAACGAGAAAAAAAGACTTTAAAACTGTCAATGACAAATTAATTCTCTTATTTCTATGCCAAAAGACGCATCGGGCGACCGTTGCTGCGTTTAAGGACTGCGCCGAGCAGGACATGCACGCATCCTTGACTGGGAGGGGCTTGCTGATGATCCTTGCTGACGATAGAACACCGAATCGGTGTTGAATCGTCGAAAGGTCCATGACGAGGAGTGCTTCGACACTATCGAATAAGCGTGTTACGGCATGACGTCACATCAAGAAGGCCTCCGCGTCATCCTACGTCACATCGCCGCGTCATCAGCATACGGCGGTGCATCGGACCACTGCGCTTCGATTGCAACATCACTTTTCGTATCTCAATAAAATCAATCACTCGCGATGGCTCGTGGCCAATCTTACTTCCGAATCAGTTCGATTAGGACAATTAGAATTAAGATATATTTGTAACTTTATTTACACCATTATAGTCTATTTCGTAGTAAAGACCTTTCTTATTTAACCTCCTCCGCTGCTGCCACTCCCAACATCTATAACTAGCGAGTCAAAAGACACCAACTCGGCTCTGGTTCTCCGCGTGCCCCCATCCTTCATATACCTGCCAGGCTTGCGGTCGAATAAACCGCTTTTGTATTGGCTTGCACAGTTATCAAAACCGGCCAAGTGCGAGTCGGACTCGCGCACGAGGGTTCCGTAGAAAGATTTTAACGCTTCCCCAGTGTTTTAAGAAGTCCAGTGTTAGCAGAGCCCTGTTCCTAAGCAAAATGTACGCAGCGTGGGGTCAACTTATAGTGGCCTGCGAAATCTACAAACCACCTTTTTTAATGACTGTATCTTTTGATTGCGTTCACTTGGAAAGTTGATTTTTTCACAGCTTCAAGGGACCGCAGGTTTTGAGTAAGTATTTGATATTAATTTCAGCATGCTACCTCCACGCGTTCCAAAGAAAAAGGGTATTGACAGACAGACGGACAACAAAGTGATCCTATAAGGGTTCCGTTTTTTACTTTTGAGGTACGGAACCCTAAAAATGATGTATATACCTCTTGACACTGATTAGGTATACAGTATGAAATAGACTATGAGGGCAACGATGAGAAAGTAGGTAAGGCGCTAAGCCCAAATTTTGTCCAAACTATTATGATCAGTGCCTTGCTTAGTCAACGTTCAATTGATAGAGAAAATATAAAAAAAAACCCGACGAATTGAGAACCTCCTCCTTTTTTTGAAGTCGGTTAATAAAATGTACCTACTTTACAATACAATATAATATTAGGTTCCTAACTCCATACTCGAACAAAAAGGGACTGCCTAACACTGGCATGCTCGATATTTTTACGGTTTTTTTTTAATACAACGAGGAAGGCAAACGAGCAAGTGGGTCACCTGATGGTAAGTGATCACCACTGCCCATAGACACCCGCAACTCCGGAGGATTTGCAGATGCGTTGCCAACCTAGAGGGCTAAGATGAAATTCCTCTTGTGCCCGTAATTACACCGGCTGTCTTACTCTCCACACCGGAACACAACAGTGCACGTGCAGTGCAGTGCAGTGACGGTTCTACGGTATCAAATATGATCTTTGGTTTCACGCTCGTAATACCAAACTTTGACAGTCATACTTCAGTAAGTATCTTAATCTTACTCGATAGTGGCGCCAACTGGTGAGTACAAAAACGATAGCCCTGATTCCAAGAAACAACTGCATAGGAATATTCCTTAACTATAACAAAAATAAAACTATACTTATACTCGTACGGACCTATAACGTACATTTAACGTCTATGTTTTTGTTCATATCTGCATAGTTGCATATTAACCGAACTTGAACTAATGTTGCTATTAATAAACACTTACTTAATTATTTATTTTAGTACTACCGATAATTTACTCGAGCTAATGCGTGACTGACGCTAATTACTACCACATTATAATAAAATCACAATTGACACACACCTATAATTTGCTATTTTATTGGCTTATCCAGTTTCTATTTAGTACTCGTAAAGTAATTAAAACCGATTATTGATTTTAACGCTTCCTACGTCGACTAAAATGATAATAATTAGTCAGTAAAAAAAAAAAAAAACAAGAATGTTGAAGTATTTCAGATTTCAAGCCTGCGTGCCATCTAGCGGCGAGTAGCGAAACTACATTGACAGATATCGCGCTATGTTGCGCTTGTATATCCAATGTACTGGATAGATGGTGCTATTTTGAATTCTTCCACCATCATATCATTGGGCGCTTATATCTTTTCTCAAGGTTATTATTGTTTTGCGTGTGCGATGTTTTCCGTACAATACTATTAGGTAATTATAGTTTTTCAAGTGCACGACAGAGTCGCCCTGGCATTAAATACAATTCGAATACGAAACATTTAACACACGAAACTGTGGGCGCCTCACCTTCAATAGTAATCCATAATATCACTTGTTAACATTTGTTTGATAATTAGAATTTTTTTTGCGATTAAATTTAGTTCATTCATTTTTTACCTTTGTGCAATAAACGAATGAGTATCTACGTACCTAGTTTTCACCGCTCAATCTTCGGATGTTAGAGAAGTTATTATTTGAATTTGGTATAAGTACTTCGTAAAAAAAGGCACCAATAATTTGAAAATAGTCAAAGTAACCGCCCCGATATTCGACAGCTTCGTTTCAATAATTGGCACTTCTATTGTTATATTAGATTGAGGGTGCCAGTGACAACTATTAGGGTAGTGTCGAGAACTGTGTCATTACAAACAGAGATACCCCGGTAGTTGTGTTAAGTACTATTCAAACTTTTTTTTATTGTATTAAGTACAACTCTGCCCAGTCTCGACTAATATTTATTAGTATTAGGACAGGTTATTTCAAATGGTCAAGTACGTTCAAAGAAGAGGCTTGGCTCGAGTTAAGTACTTGTGTTAGCTAAACCGGTTTTACATTCCTCCGGTAAGTACCTTTTTTTTTTTATACAACGAGGAAGGCAAGCGAGCAAGCGGGTCACCTGATGGTAAGTGATCACCACTGCCCATAGACACCCGCAACTCCGGAGGATTTGCAGATGCGTTGCCAACCTAGAGGGCTAAGATGAAATGCCTCTTGTGCCCGTAATTACACTGGCTGTCTTACTCTCCACACCGGAACACAACAGTGCAAGCACTGCTGCTTAGCGGCAGGATTAACGAGTAAGATGGTGGTAGCGATCCGGACGGACCTCGCACAAGGTCCTACCACTTACGCTTATTTATTTATTTTAATTTGTAATCGGTTGTATGTACTTACATAATAATATATACTTCAATTAAGAGCGTTTCATAGGTATTTTTCCATGTGACAAATCAACCTAATGTTATAATTAATACTATAATGACAGCAACGTTAGTGATAATGAGGTAATAAATAGGTAGTTGATCATTATACGATACCAACTACATAATTATAATGTTAAGAAAAATATTGTGACTATCGCTATTACAGTTATAGCTTAGACATAATGAGAACGGAATACTGACCCCAATTTGACCTCCCACTGATTCATCCTCTTATCCCGTTCTCATTAGGTATGTCTAATGTAATTAACCGCGAATAATTTAAAACTGTTATACCTACTTAGGTATAGCTTATAGCCACTATAATAACCGACTTATTATTAGCAGTTTATTTATGGACTTCCTGTTTTCATGAATTGCAAACTTAACTGTGGAATTGCTATTTTCTGCTATTGATGGTACACGTTGCTTTAAAATATTCTCGTATTGTTTTCAACTATGTTGAGATTTCGCTTCTAATCTGATACTAAATATAGTTTCTGTCAAATTAAAAGCAGCTTTATCAACCTTTTGGTTTCTTTTAAAACAATAACAATATGTACATCAGTTAAATTTAATCTTCTTCTTGTGGTCATCTCAAATTTAGTTCAAATTATGTTTAACTGCTACCCTTTGTTCTGTGTGTATTTTTAAAATTGCTTTTTGGACGGGGCTTAGGATAATAGGTACAGTATTATTTTGACGTTTTTGTCCAAATCTGTGTTGAGTGTGTTGTACTGATATTTATTGTTTAATTTAATTGTATGGATGGTAATTACTTCCAGATTAATATTAGCTTCAGTTGTGTTATCTCTTCAATTTGTTTAATAAACTAGATTGTGAGATCGTTGGACTCTGCACTTGCATATAAATTGTTCCATTGATGGAGACTGCGCAAGCGCCCGTCTACATTAAAAATGGTCAGGACTAAACGATTCTATAAATAGCCGAGGGTTGGGCACCAGTTAACTGGCTCAACTCGACTAAACTGGTCATATTTGAACCCAGCCAGGTCCAAATATAGGCACGATAACTAAAATAGCCCACACATAAATAGCTCGCGTCTTTTGTTTTATTATATTTTTAGAATTACGCTTAAGAAGTGAATGGACTTGGTGATAGCAGTGAGTCTTGACTTGACTAGCTTCATTCTGAACGAGAGCTATGCTTTTGAAAATATGGAGACTGAGTTTAATTGAAAGTAGATTTGCATTAAAGACTATAGCAACAATATTGGTTGTTAGTATATTATTCAAGATTTAGTCCCGTGTACACCTTATTAAGTAGATGTAATAAGTTAAAAGTACAACAAAATTTTCAAGAGTATAGATTCGTTCTGTGTAGGTACGATTAATTGCAAAAAAATTAAGAATACTTACTCTATCTGTTCGCATTTATGTAAAAGAATCGAACTCGCAGAGATGTACCTACTTATATTAAAAAAACAGTAATTAACTCATTGCAATTCTAATAACATCTAAAGTTTATGATTCTTGATAGTACGAGTAAGAGCATTGCAATAATGGCGGAGCGTTTGTTTTAAACTTATAAATTGGCTTCATAATAAGCAGGAAAAGGAAATATAGTGGAACTAAGAAACATTTGTATGCGTGAACGACGGTACAGAATTATCAAGGATCCCCCAAGTGCAGTCAAGTCATAGCAATAGACAGAGTAAATTTTATTTTAATTAACAAGACGTCAGTATCGGCTGTGCGACTATTGGGGGCAAAATTTAAATACTTATCGTAAACATAGGTTGAACAAGTAGCTTCTCCGAGTAGTTAGGTAAAGCCTCGGTATCAATGCAAATTAGCGCAATCAAGGACGAATGACTGTCTGTAAATATAAATGTTGTTTCAGAGCCAGTTGTAAAGACTACATGAATATCAACAAACCTGTGTCTGTACGTCTCGTATCATCGACAGCTAATAAACTTGCGTATCAGCTTCGTAATTAAAATTCACAAGTCCATTAAGTTCTCGACAGTATCTGTGGGTACATCGTATCGTCATATAACATGTTTGTCCAATTATAATATGATAACAGCATCCCAGTATTTATAGCAAGTTGCGTAATTAAATTATATGTAAAATTGCTTGTGCTGAAATCACTGAAGCAAATGATGAAATATGTAACGTTATGCACAATTTCTATAAAATAATGAACCGAAGAAGACAGAAAAACACTCGTCACACCTTTACGCCCAAAATGATAGTAAAATTACGATACCTATAAATTTATTATATTATTAGAGGAAAGCCCTCAATATCGAAAATAAATTAAACATAAGCGGTCATGAATTAGAGGATCAAAAGATTTGTAGCGGAGATACTGTAAACAATTTACGTCCATCCTTTGGTTTTATATTATAAACAAGTCGGTACTGGACGCTTTATTTACGTCCATTACAAATTATTATGGAGATTTTAATTTTATATCACAGGAATAAATACAGAACTATTGAAATGAGTAATGCTTCACAAATAAGACTTATTGCAGTTTTTAATCCGCTATATCATTAATAAAATTAATTTGATTCAATGAATACTTAATCCATAAAAAAATTACAGTATTGCAAAAATATTACAAGTGTTTGATACATCGTTCTCGAAGACTGCCTTGATGCAGGTACTATAGTACCAACTGAATCGTGACCCACTGTGGAACCATTTCGTTGAAAATGTCATGGTGACATCGCGTTCCCTGACAAGGAAAATCATTATGAGACTTACTATGAGAACGTTCTACGGTGTTTTCCTTACCTTAGTACCTTATGATTTGGTTGGCACTGATTGCTGCAGATCAGCAAACTGTGTTTGTTATCTCTTGTTCTAAAATAGATGCACCAATCCCATAATTATCATAACTAATGCTTTCGTTTATCACGGAAGTGAACGTTAAATTTTAGACAGCTTTATTTGTCACCCAGCCAAAACTCACGCCTAGATAAAATAAAATTTATATATTACTGGCAATAAGCCACGAATTGCACGTGTAGCAAGGTGTGATAAAAATATATGTATAAAAAATATCAAACTGCACGTAAATCTTTCCAAAAACTCTCCAGTATAAATTCAAAGTGAGATAAATACTCGTGGCCATTAAACCGAAAATATCTGGACGAATGTTAACATTTTGATGTCGATATTTTCGGTTTATAGCATCCTAAAATTTGCCGTTAACTGTCACTATTTTATTTAATTATTACTGTGCAAAAAGTTAGTTGCTCAGGACGTTAACGAAACATGACCGAGATCTATTTACCTAATCTGTCGCTGTACATAAATTGGTTCTACAAAGCGAGAAGCCGACATTCATTCATATTGATGAAGGATTTTCCGCCGATGTTGGGTACATAATGATATCGAGTTCTGCGGACTCAACGATTGAATACAAATTACCAGGCCATATGAAATTTTAAATTAAAACAGACCAAGATAGCTGTCTAGTCTGCTATTGGTCGAACTTGGTAGGAAGACATGACATGATACCTACGCTAGATTCATGGAGTTGTGTAATGGCAGGTACCTACGCGTACGCGATAGGAAGAACTACAAATGGCTCGCTTATTCAAACCTCGTGATCACGCTGATTCGAGAAAGTTTTGCACGTGAGTGTTGATGAATACTTATAGGAGCACTTCAAAGAATTATATTGCCAATTTCAAAGACGATCTAAATAAATTTACAACTCATTGATTTGCATTCTGAGCACGGAATTTTCAGAGTATCTAAGAACGAACGTTTGGTGAAACTCCGGACAAATACGTTTCAAGAACAATAGTAAATAATCATCAATCTGGTTAAAAGTAGGCTCAGCAAACGTAAACTGTCTTTTTGTTTAGTCTATGTATGCGTAATGCTGTTTCATGTCTTACCAAAAATGCGTCACACACGTTTTCTTAAAACTTTATAACTGTAATTCGATTAGTTCAGGAAAACTAATTTTATTTAAATTTTGTGTACAACAACTACTAAACCAAATAAAATAAATTATTTTACAATATTAATATTAACCAGTAGAAAGACATACTATATTTGGAGTTGTTATTGACGCAGTCGATGAAGTAAACACAAGCCCGGACTAACTGCTGTTCCATGACTTTTCAGGTTATCTCATTTGCGCAGTTTTTTTATATTAGTTACTACACGAGACATGACCGTAGTATGAGTTTTGTAGAAGCTGGCAGCAGCAGCTTCGCAACACCGTTCACCTGTGGGCGTGACGGACCAACACAGAAACTTTACAATGGGTGTTTGCCATTCGATACACGACAATGCCTCAGCGGCTGATATTTACTCGTGTCACGTGTTCGAACGAAGAGTTACATTACATGTTATGCATAGTTGCATTATTCATATCAAAACCGGCTCATTGCTTACGTTCGGAGAAAAAGTTGCCAACAACGTACGGATTCCAACGGCTACTACTGCCAGAGATAGCAACTAGTAATCAGTAGTTAGTCTGTTAGCAAATGACACCTACAATCTCAGAACAAGATTCAAGTAAGAAAGTCATTACAATTCTATGTAGTAAGTAGAGTATAATTGAAAGAATAAAACGGGCTAAGATCTTAAGATATATACAGGTGAGTCAGTCTGGAACAACATACTGTACAGAAATAAAAAAAACCGGCCAAGTGCGAGTCGGACTTGCGCACGAGGGTTTCTTAGAAAGATTTTAACGCTTTTCGCCAGTGTTTTAAGAATTCCAGTGTAAGCAGAGCCCTGCTCCTAAGCAAAATGTACGTAGTGTGGGGTCAACTTATATTGGTCCTTGAAATCTAGAGACAGACTACAAAATTAAGATTTTGAGACTTTACTGAGTGGCTGTACTATAAGAGATATACCTTCATACCAAATTTCAAGTTTCTAGGACAACTGGAAGTACCCTTTAGGTTTTCTAAAAACGGCAATTTGTATGGAAACGACTTTTTTAATGACTGTATCTTTTGATTGCGTTGACTTAGATGCTTGATTTTTTCACAGCTTCAAGGGACCGCAGGTTTGAGTATTTGATATTAATTTCAGCATCCTACCTCTACGCGTTCCAGAGAAAAAGGGTCTTGACAGACAAACAGACAGACAGACGGACAACAAAGTGATCCTATAAGGGTTCCGTTTTTTCCTTTTGAGGTACGGAACCCTAAAAATACGATTTTGATGAATAGGTAGGTAAGTACATTTATCGAGAGCATTTTGTAAATGTTACTGATAAGTACTTAAATAGTAATCGTTTAATCTTGACCAATCCTGACTATACAAACCTATTGAAATAACTAATGCATGAAAGGTTCGAACGGATGACTACCTAACAGTACACAAACATAACCATAACACAATGTAGATAAAACAAAACCATATTGTTACGGGGTTGTCTTATGACAAGAGTTCAAGATGAAATTAGCGTTACAAGAGTAACACAAGAAGGGGCAAGAGACTATTTCCAAGTATAAAAACATTTGGCACTAAATAAAACTTATCCTTTGAAATAGGAATTATTTTCTTTTAGCGTCCTGAAAACAAACCTTGATTGTCGTTTGGAAACCTTCTGATAGTTTTAAATATAACATCACAACATTGTCAAGGCAAAAGTTTGACCTTTAATACCTGGTAGTTTAAAAATATTTTCTTCCATCCGTTACTGATTCTTACAACAAATATTTGAATCATTCAAAATCAAAGCACTGTCGATTATGACTGGATGTACCTAGAAGCTGTGTAAATGGCACTCGATGGCTAAAACTGCGTCACTTCGAATCTTGAATTCTGTGTTCGTTTACCATTTGGCATAGAGCTGTTAATGTGGATTATAAACGATCATTATATTGACGCAAATTGTTAAAACTCTTAAATTTTCTAGGATATGTGTCGTCACTTCACAAAATAGGGGCAACAATAAACTAAGATAACTGTGGGCAATGACCTTGGTGGTATTCTGGTAATATTGTAAACTGTATAACCTGTTGAAAAGTTAACACTGCCGGTCGGCTTACTTCCAATAACATGGGAAAATTGTAAAATTTTCTTCTGTATTTTGCATTGACTCTCATGCAGTGCAAAGACATGAATATAGTTTGGTACCAAACCTTAACTACAACATGTAAGTATTAAAATTTTGTACTCCTTCTCACATGATTTGTTCGTCCTGTTTCTGCATCAATCTCTTTAATCACATTTAAAACCACCTGAACGATTTTAAAGCAATTATGTTTCTCTTAGTCATTTTGCTTTCACGTTACTAACTATACCTCTTTATTACTCGAGTCTAGTAAATTGATTTTTAATCGGTGGCTTCAAAATTTTCTTTTGTGGAGTCCAACAAATTTGAATCGCGAAAAATATTCCGTAGACATATTTTAAGATACGGTGGGAATTATTTTGTACTTTAATGAGTACAGGAGTAAGCGCATTGTAAGCGCTCATTCAAGGAACTATTTAAACCTTTTTAAATTCTGCCGTTCCTTGTTTCTTGGTAAGTTTATCTTTGACTTGAGAGGCCGTCGTAACTAATAGTACATGTCAAAACATATCACTGGGTTGAACAACTCGCGACTAACCCATTGAAAATCGTTACCTACCTAAGTAAAATGCAAACCAATTGGTCATCAGTTACAATAACCGTCCTAGCAAGCACACTCATAAGTTCATTCTCAGCTTGTTACCTGTCTGTAACATCGTTAGTACTCACATAACTTCTAATCAGGCTCGGTTCTTACAGAATTATCTACGTAAAGTATTCACCGTTCAAGCGGTTATCCAAATAGATTATCTAGTTTGGGGATTTCAATTTCGGCGATGTACTCGAAGAGCGATAAAAAATCGAAACCGCAAAATATTCCTATGACGTGCAGATTGTGTGCGCGTATCGATTTCTGGCGATACGAGTGATAGGGCGTGACAGAATGTTTGGAAGGAATATAGGAAGTTTGGCCAAGGACGACTATGAGATTTTCTGAAACCATTCGGCTAAGGTACTTAAGATTATATTTCATATTTGCTATTAGAGTAATTTCAAGAATTATGGAGATACATTAAGCTATTGTTAATGTGAACGAAGGTGGAGATGCAATGATCAGCGTCTTAAAATGAAACATGAGTCAAGTGGCCCCATGTTTATTTCAAAGCAAAATGTATTTGTAAGTAACCCTAAGAATCTAATCTAAAATCCTATAATCCTAGTAGTGTTTTGTTTGTGAAAAACTTTTACAAATAAATGAAGATTTGCAATCAGTTCATATGTAAAAACAAAAACTATAAGCAAAAACTTTTCAGCAGCTTCACTTACACAAAATTAGCTGTTAATGAAAACAATAATGTGGTAAGTGTAGGACGATATATTTATTATCTTGCTTAATGGATTGAACTGCTTTTCTGTCACAGACTATTTGAAAGCTATAATCAAACTTAAATGGATTTTTTTTCGTAGTAGGTACCTCCTTGTAATTTTTGTTATTTCTAATTGGAATATGACGGGACCTAAAACAGGCTCTCAGCTGATCTATTAGAATTAGAATCCACATGGTTAAGCATAGGTACTTGGTACCATTAAAAAAGTAAATAAGTACTTATTTAAAAGTTTTAGCAGCTGTTATCGCAAACACCCAATCTTCATATTTGGTTTTACGTATCTAATTTCTGCACTCTATTTAGGTAGGTATATCAGAAGGAATAAACATGGCGTAAGTAGGTATAAAACGTCATACAAAAATGCGTAATAACCATCTAGAGTAGGTAGGTACCAAGTATCTAAGTTATAAAATTATGGTAGGTAGATATGGTATGAGGCAATGTGTAGGGTAGAACACCTATTTTATAAAATGACAAGACGCTTAGACAACAATGCTTTTATTAGTAAATACTTTACCTCTTAAATAAATAAAATAAATTGTTTTTAGCCATTTTATCTAAATATTCAGAGTCGTATACTTAATTCTACATGCTGTAACTGTAAGCATTTGGGTAGGTAGGTACCTACCTACTTATTGCTAATTCATTCATTCCTTCGGAGAAATACCTCTAGGTAATTAATATAATTACAATAAAAATGTTACCAAGTCTCGTAGTAGGTAAGTACCTACCTAGGTACCTCAAACGATTAGCTGTACCTAAGTACAATGTTTTTCCTTGTTTTGTGTAGAACAGTTATTCATTCCACTATAACAAATTTAAAACTACCTACTTAGAGTCATAATACCTACTCGTCTTCATACTGTTCTATAGAGATGGAAATGTTTTGATGTGGGTATTAAGTAAATCGCTATACTTAACAATCGTTAAAAAGTGCCAGAATGTAACTGACATCAAATACAGTAGTTTAGTAGGTATCTATCTACCCCCAGTGTGTCCTTTTGTTAATGATATCTAACAGCAGAATAACAAGCTCATTATTACAGTGTGCACGGTCCTCGTGCATGGGCATGCACAGCAACGTCTGTAAACAACCCACCAGTAGGACATATAGCAGCACATTGCACTCGAATCGAGTAAACTGCTGATTAACTGCCATGCCACGGAGTTATTTTTAGAAACAGAGATCACGTCTTTGTCTGCTGTAATATCAATCAAGCGCAGTATTATCTCAAGCGTTACCGACACCGGCCCAAACATAACTAAATTACATAACCTCAAACATAAGCTCTTGACACTCACCTAACTCATCTCGAAACGCCATCCACGATTTGTCAACGAACATGTTTACACTGGAATAAAGAATAGTTGCACAGAGAGGTTATAAACACGACTGTCCGTAAACGTCACGTCATTTTGACAGGTCACTGGCGGTGTCATCGCCACCTGTTCGGCTGTAAGGGACGCTTATTGTCGTCGCGGCGGGGTATTCTCCCGAATGCCATGATTTTGGGAGTGAGAACTGAACAGAGAAGCACGATCGTTTTGGCGTCGCTAGCCAATGAACGGCTCGATGGCCGGCAAGGTCACCGGTGGCGCGCTAGATGGCAGCACGGGGCGCTCTCGCGATACGAGTTGCTAGCGTGGAGCCCGCATGCCAACTAACAGAAACAGTGGATGCCTCGGCGTGATGCTCCGATAAGCGGTATAAGGTATAAAATCTATAAATAAAAACGCGCTGCGTTGTGAATATGAATGAATGCTCAAGCAATTTTATTACGCTTGTACGAGTACGTCATTAATTCCCTATTGGCTTAATTAAGTTAATGCCTACGTGTAGGCAGATACGGGAGATAGGACGTGCGAAAAAATAGCGGTCATAATAATTATCATAATGTTATCGTAATTAGGCAAATTAATCTAAGAGTCGCCACGCTGTCAATATTATAGAAAAGTAGGCAGTTTTATGAATTTTACTATACAATTTTCATAACGTAACTTAGCCATACCATTTAGTTAGTTGAGTAGCTATAAAACTTAGATCCCTGCTTAGGTACATACGTATGTTACATGTACGAAATTGATTTACTTAAGTACTCAAATTAACGTATACTGCGGTTGGCACGGCTAGTCACAGATCTATTTTTAGATATTTTATAGCTATGCTACAGTTCGATAAGCTGTGATAAGCTCAATAAAAATTAAGTATTGCGTTGTATTTTGTTGATGGTACAAGAACACTGCCGCTACTGAACACTAGATGGCGCTGCAAGCAATCAGTTCGTTTGGAAAATTTCATAATCTGTTAATTATATTTAGGTTATGGACTGTTTGTATAATATGTACGTGTAATAGATAAGTATTGTATTGGCCCTCTGCCGGCGGTTAGACTGATTGAAAGAAATGCAATATAGCTCAGCTACTTTATGCACTGCAACCAGCAAGTAGGTAATACAATACAATACAATACAATACAATAACTCTTTATTGAACACCACGTAACAGGCAAAACAAGAAATAAGGCACAAAGAAAATACAAGGTAACAATGGGCGGCCTTATCGCTACAGAGCGATCTCTACCAGGCAACCATAAGTACGACTCCTAGGTATAATTTTCTGCTAGGTACTATTTTCTGTAAGTAGATGTCCTTGTCATGGCCGCTCAATTATTCTGCGAATAGCGGCTAGACAGAATGGTTCTGTCATGCCCGTTTTCACCAACGACTCCTAAAATTTAAGGGATCCCTTAGCTCTTTTAGGGGACACCTAAGATCAATTTCCGTTTCACCAACGCTTAAGTAACACCTAACTGCTTAGGGGGTCCCGTAAGTTTAGGGGGTCGAATATTGACACCCTAGCGCTAAGTGACAGTTCGCGCAGTCGCAGATGCGTTTTAATTTTTATAGGTTATCGTGCATTTGTAATGCAATAATTAACTTGATTGATAATATTTATATAAAATGGAAGGCTATTTAAATGATTTTGTAGAGTTTGGAAGCTGTTGAATAAATTGATTTAATATTCACATCAAAGTTATTTAGATCAGACTGAAGATCAGATGATTTATCAAAGTATGATAGGTACTAAAGATTTTTCATAAGATATACCTACTCGTAGAATGTCGAAAGAAGACGTGCTTTTCATACTTGAAAAAATTTAACATTAGAGGTATTTGGAATATAAGAATAACCCAAAATAGAAGAAGAATAGTTCTGTATAAAGGAAGGCCTCATCGCAGTTGGACGAATGCCTAATACTAATTATCCATCATCAGTCTATTCTTGACCCTCAGAATACAAAACAAACCAGTGCCCTAAGCACGACTTGAAATCTCATACTAAATTTTAGTTCCAAATACGCTCACGGGCGGGCGCTGTTCCAAACGTCATACAAACTCGTTATAGTTTACTATTCGAGTTTACGTGACGCAGGATTCGACAAGTCGTGCTTAGGGTACAGAAGCCGCGTTCAATCATAACGCCGCGCACTGTGTCAATTTATTATTGATTTCGCTATCCGTTTACACTTAAAATAATAATCCTATTCTGTTTTTTTATAAACCCAACGGCATTTCTGCATGTAGGAACCACATGAGAAGCGATTAATTAACATGCGCGCTCGCGGGTTCTGGTCTGTTCTTTATTATACGGGTTTCAGAGAAATCGAATAACACAATACTTTGAAAATATGTACAGTTCATGAATAAATTATCAGATAACTAATCATTCCAGTTTCAGTCAATGAATGCTCGCTAATAAACTATAATCATCGCACCGAAAGTTCGAAAAAAATTTGATAGTTATAAACTGTTCTGATTTTTCTGGATGGCAAAGATAATGCCATACAGCCTAGTCAACATTTAAAAATAAGAAATAAGACGTCAATTTAGTATTAATTATATACCTGTATAGTTTTTCAATGTTTTTATAATGTTGGTTTAATTTTTTACAGACGATTTTTGAAGTTATTTCTCTTGAAAAAAAATTATCGATACAATACCGGTTTTAGAAATCACTATAGCTAAAACAAACCGTCACTTAGTTAAGTAACCCCTATTAAGGCGTTACCTAAGATGGTGAAAACGAAATTAGGTTAGGGAGAGATATAAGGGGCCACTTAAGATAGGGGTCCCCTGACTAGGTGATGACTTAAGTGTCGTTGGTGAAAACGGGCATCAGTCTATCAAAGTGATATCCTATTCTAGCTCTATACCTAAATCACGCCAAGTTCTGTGTAAGCCTATTCAGCTGGCACATTCGTACAAGGCCCGTAGCTACAGCATAGCTGATACATCTACCACTAGTGGCTCTCTAACCACGCAAGCTCATTTTTTGGCATTAAAAAAAAACAACTTACTGAAACAACATGACTATTTTCATAGGTACCATGTGTTGGTCACAAGCGTCCTCTCTCTCCTACTTAGGTATTTAATAAAAAAACAGGTAATCCATCTGGTCAATTATAGCAGGTCTCTTCAGGGCTAGAGTGAATGAGCTTTTAATCAACTTGCCATCAGTAGGTCTAGCACAACTCACAGTGCGATTTCTGTCTCGCGCGAGAAGAACTGCCCGCCCTTTTCTGTCACTCAGAATGCAACGGGACGGATAATAATATAATCTCGCGCAACAAACAAAGTCGCGGCCAGTCGTGCTAGCCTTACAGGTTGAGATAGGGGTCAATCACTGTTGTAAAAAAAACACTCAAAGTATGTATGTTATTGTTGTAACTTGTGTTTTATCCTATTTTTTGTACAATAAAGTGTTTACTTACTTACTTACTTACAAAGCGATATCAGTGGTTTTAATACTCTCAGAATTACCCTTTTTATTGTCCTGCCATTCAACCGGTCCAAAATGTTAAGTGACACAAAATCAACCACAAAACGCCAAATGGAAAAACATCGAAAACCTCGCTTCGAAATTGGAATGTAGTTCCAAAGTAAAGCGGACATCAAGACTGCCAGTCCAGCAATAATGCAGAAATTTGCGTTGGCCGCGTTAAGAAGCGTAGGAGTTAACGAATAAAATGATCTAATAATAAGCATAACTTGTTGTTTAAACCGCTTCAAACAGGCTCATTGGAGCAAGATCCACAATTTTATGTTTACTTGTTTAACTCGTTTACAGCGATGAGGGTATGTAAATAACTAAATACTTTATGACCGCAAAGAACAATATACTTACTCGAGATTACATCTAATTTTGCAAGTAACATTTTGGATTTAATTGTGTATCTTACTTACAACACAACATGCTCAGTTGTAATGACTGTTTTCATTGTACTTCTTTTCATGGAAATCGAGTAACACGAACGTAATAAGCATCAAATTACACATATGAAAAGACTATTGGAAAGTGGAGAAAAACTGTCCTGAATTTGAAATACGAGTCGAGTTTCGGAAACGAATTACCAGCCCATTTCATGATCTTCTTCTTCTTCAAGTGCCTCTCCATTACTGAAGGTCGGCAGTCAGTTTTTTGAACTTTTCTTCGTCCAGGGCTAGCCTGAACAGCTGTTCCACGGTTTTGATGCCGGTCCACTCTCTTATGTTGCGAAGCCAGGACATTTTCCTTCTTCCAACCTTCCGCTTCCCGGCCACTTTTCCCATCATTACAGTCTGCAATAGATGGTATCTATCATGTCGCAGTACATGACCTAAATAGGCAACCTTTCTCTGCTTGACAGTGCGCACCAGTTCCACCTTCTTCGCCATACAATTCAGGACCTCAATGTTTGTGACCTTGTCCTTCCAATGATTTCATGATCACAGCCAGACAAAAATTAAATTCCAGCGAAATTTGATTCAGCGTCGAAGTGTTAAAATGTAGTTGTCAAGTACACTATAGTACCGAAGAGTGAAAAGTTAAGAAAACAGGAAACATGTATTTCTTACAATAATACAGTCTAAATGCTCGTTACTGTTTACCTAGTCGCCTAGGACCTCAATATTATCAAATTATGGGTACATAATATACTTCATTACAGAACAAAATAGTGGGACTCCTTCATTTCATAGGTATTCGTGTATTTCCGCCAAAGTGCATGGCATTGCATTGGTGGTCAGTGCAGTCACGAGCAATAACGTTACCCACGGCCACTGCTACACATGATATACTAGTCGTATGTATAAGTAACGATGCCTCCTATGGTATTCTATTAACTAAGAGAAACCGTGTTTTGATTTACTGTTGTGCAGAAGTAGTAAATCCCAAAATTATAAGTAAACCACAAGTCTCCGGCATGCGACGGTTAGAGGCAACACATTTGACCAACATGAATTCATGACAAGTTTGCCGACTGTATCTATTCACGATCCCCCCGAAAGCTTATATCACCAGCCTTTTTTACGTTCCACTGCTGGCCGCAGGCTAAGGATGAGAGGGCTTGAGCTATAATTCCGACGCGGGCCCTGTGCGGGTTGGGAAACTTTGGTTTCATTACACTTATCAACAAACCTTAACCCTGTTCCGTACAGCAGAGACTTCCTTATGATGTTACGATATTATTTTATCAAGCACGCAAAGTTACTAAACAATCAAGTAGACGGAAGAATTGCTACGTCTGTTGCCTCTTCTGTGTCACTGCAATGCTGAAATCACAACAATCTCATCTAGTATACTGCGGATGATAATCCCGTTCTATTTATAGCTCGTGCCTAAGGATAAAGATAATCAAATACAATTTGGTTCACGGCGACGGTCTCGAGCATCGCGTGAATCACGATATGAAAATACTCCTCGAGCTGAGGTCGAGTGGAGGTCTCGCCTTGCTCCTTTGCTATTGTCATGTTTGTTGCTATTTGAGATTTTGTGTAAAATGTAACTTACCCATGTACAGGCAATGATATTTACATATAAAAAGAAGTAGATATGTCATCAGCACGCCGCAAATGAAGCGCAGAAAAAGCTACAATTGTAGCCTCATTGGTCTCAGTCACTCTGGAATAAGGTCCAAACTTGCGCGCAAATGTGAAAATGTTCGGAACATGGTTTTTCGTTAGTTTTGTATAATAGTATGGCTGTTCCAGCGTTGAAGTGTCAATAAATTGGTTGTCATTTCATAGGTAACGAAAAATCACACTACCGCTCGAAGCTGCGAGCGAGGGCTCGTTAGAGAATAACATTAAAAGACTTAAGAATTTAAACAACTACGATTAATGTTGATGAAAATAAAATATATACTTAGTACATATTTATAAAGAAAATGCACAAAAAAAATATGGCAATGAGAATGGGCCCAATAATAGCTTGTAAATTTTTGTTCCGTTTACTGACATCTTAGTTGCGTTTTTTTTCAAGTACCTTCTGCTTATGTCAGTTAATGAATAAAATCAAGGTCTGGTCAAAATAGTTATTTGTTCACGAGTACTTTTGGGTGAAGGACTGCTGAAGACACGTGTGTTTTGTAACACACTTCCTGTGCAATTGAAATTCCGGATGTTATATTTATTTGTGTGTAGTGTAAGAATAACAAATAATCTGCACCTACACAAGTGAATTGAAAGAAAAAGTGACGAAATTTAAAAAAAGGTTTTACCGTACGTATAGTCGAATTTTGCTGTGGCGGCAAGCTTTAGTGGTGTTAGTCTTTTAGTTTGTAATTTAATAATGTTTAAATCTGTACCTATTTTCTAAACAAATACTGCAATAAAATTGAAATAACAACTGATACTAACTGAAAACGTGATAATCCATTGAATTTTGCTGTATTTTAGTGTGATTTTTGCACTTTTTGAACTGACACGCGGGCATTTTTACGCTTGCACTGATAACAACTTACTGAGAAATTAAGAGTAAGGTTTAGCCAATTGGTATTCATTTGGCACTTATACGGGCGTTTGTATAATGTACAGTCAGCAGCAGAAGTAGCTGAGCAACCGAAGTGGTCACAATGATCTACACAAGCTCTTATGTCTGTAACAAAAGAGCCGTGTTTAGATTATTGTGAACGCGTCGGTTGCTTAGTTACTTTTGCTGCTGACTGTACAGGTATAAGTATTAATAGATTTTTCAATTCATAATCTTAAGTTTTCTGCTTAAAATGCCAACAACTTTTAGGACAACAACAAGAACATTTAATTAACACCTTTTTTCTCGCTGGAATCACTTAACTTGAATGTATTTTTTGTCATGTTGTGTTTCACTAACGTCCAAATTGAAAATGTATGGAAGGATACAAAAGAAAACAAAATTGAATTATTTAAATTTTTATTAAAAATAAATTATTGTAGCAACTTGCACCAATAACAACAAAATTTTGGTTTGAACAACATGAACCGCATAACTTCGCGTTCCGCACAAAGCTGAATCATTCTGATAGCATACACGATACTAAATTAAAATTATACTACACGGTGCGATGGTTTGACCAATACATATTAAATTAGTATAACAAGTATGCCTTGCATCTACTTAAACTGCTCACTGACTTATAAATAACATTTAAAATAAGATGGAGCCTTAATAAGGTTGGAATATCGAAGTAATTGTGACATGCTTTCAAATCTATCAGTCAGTAAACAGTTTAACACCCACAACATAGTTCGAGATTCGCCCTCTAATCATAAGTATTTCATAAGTTTCATAACATATGTTTACGCACAGCATAATGTTTTATACAGAAATAGCAATAAAATAACTGCACTGATTTTGCCTCTAGTTAAATCTTGTGTCATTCTTTCCACACTGTTCACATGTTTAGATTAGAAAAACATTCATCCTTGTGGCATTCTGTGCACATGTTAACAGACTTTTACTAAATAATAGACATTTAAAACCTTACGTCAAGTAAAGTTAACCTTATCACGTCAACTGATTGTTTTTGTCTAAAAAACTGTTAAAAAGTTGGTGAAGATGCGCACAGTTCCTTAAAAAACAGGGCTTAGGTAGAAGGCACGGCTCAACATACGAGTATTTTCTTCTTACGCTACTTTACAAAGTCATGTTTATTTAAAAGGTATTACACTGAAAACGAGCATACTTACCGCTCCTGGTTAGTTACAAAAGAACTTTCGAAAAGCGTATTTTTAAGTGCACCGATGTTTCTATAAAAAAAAACACTCTAATTTCCCATACTGCGAGTCTAAAATATGAATATTTTTTTAAGTTTATACATTATCACCTACCGTTCTTACAACCCAAAAAAAAACTTGAAACAATTTCACGATATGCGTGCTAGAACCATAACATTTTAACCTCTTTCAATAAAATAAGTAACAATCAAATATCGTCTACCCCAAGCCAATCATACCGGATGCGTATATTTTCTTCTATGTACTTATAAATTTATTACAATTTTCCATATTGAAGCAATGAATATCTTTGTCCAAAAACTTTAAGTACATCTAAATGTCGGAATTAGTCTTGATTGTTTGGAGTTTGCATATCGTGGCCCACGGTGTTTTCACTAACATCATCTTCGGTGAGTGTTGTTTCATTCTCTATTTCTACTAACAGAAGCCTTCAATTTATTCATCATAATGTATTATAATGCCTCATAAGTAGGTACGTTACTTTGGACATATTTGCAAGATTTCTTATGACAAAGTTGCCAATTTATCCCATAACCCCATCACGCTTCTACTTACCTGTCACGAGTATTGCTTACGAATTTACCTAAATTCTATTATTGAAAGTGACATGCATATCACTAACTTAATTGAAATATTTAATTTTCTAGGGAAAGTCTCGAAAGGTGCTTAAGAAACAAAGATAATATACACTGAGAGGACATTGGGAACGTATCATGTGACATTGGAAGTTGTAAATGATAAACATGTTCGCTATTCGGACGGTTTTGTGTACCTATAAACTTTACAAGTTGGCCTCCAAATAATCAAAAACTATAAATACGGTATACAGGAAATATAGTCAGCATGCTGTACATTTTCTCCTCTCAGCATTTTATCCACCTTTCGCATTTACCTTACGAGATTGAAGAATAATATAGTGATCGTCTCAAGTACCAATTGTATGAAGAGCCAAAGAGATGATAGTTATAATTGACTGACCGAGAAACGACGTTCCTCATTATTTCTATCAAAAAATGCGGATATTAACTATAGAAAAAAACACTTGATTTAATTTTAAAATTTGCCTAAGTCAAACAATTTCGACTGCTACTTCGCGTTTATAATATTTTTTTGGGCCGTTAAAAATACATTTTCAAATACCGTCATTCAGGTTTACACTTATCGAGAGTTAAACGATATTACTATGAAAGTGAAAAGTGACTAAAAATTATAACGAACACATTGTACTGTGATAGGATACTAAAGAGTATGGTGACGTAATCACAGTTTAGTCTAAATATAGCTGGGCTGCTTTAATAAAACAGATGGTAGGTGCTTACAGCGGGGTGTCCACTTAAGTCTAATAATATGTTTACTTTAGTTTTATTATCAAACACTTCCGTTTCATTAAAATCGTCCAGGCTTGCCGCGATCTCACAAATTTGCGATACAGCATTATTATCTAGTGCAATAGGGTTATTGTTATTCGAGTTGTTTGTACATGTCCTCTATCTGGGGTTTGAAGTAGTTCCTGATCTCTGGCCGCTTGGCTTTCATGGTCGGAGTCAGTAGGCCGTTCTGCACCGAGAACGGATCTGGGTGCAGGTATATGTCCTTCACCTGCAAACAAAGGTTTCTTATGTCACAAGATTTCCGTAAGTGGACACATCCGGCTTTTGTCTTATCTACTATGAACAACATTGAAGATAACTGTGACGAGACGTCTATGGACTATCGTATTCTAATTTAGGAAGGGATTGCCATTTTTGAGTAGTCATCATCATCATCAAACTTAAGAGTTTATCTCATGTCGGTGGAGTTTCTTCCAATCATCTCTCCAATGATTTTTTTTTATGCAACGAGGAAGGCGAACGAGCAAGTGGGTCACCTGATGGTAAGTGATCACCACTGCCCATAGACACCCGCAACTCCGGAGGGTTTGCAGATGCGTTGCCAACCTAGAGGGCTAAGATGAAATGCCTCTTGTGCCCGTAATTACACCGGCTGTCTTACTCTCCACACCGGAACACAACAGTGCACGTGCAGTGCAGTGCAGTGACGGTTCTACGGTATCAAATATGATCTTTGGTTTCACGCTCGTAATACCAAACTTTGACAGTCATACTTCAGTAAGTATCTTAATCTTACTCGATAGTGGCGCCAACTGGTGAGTACAAAAACGATAGCCCTGATTCCAAGAAACAACTGCATAGGAATATTCCTTAACTATAACAAAAATAAAACTATACTTATACTCGTACGGACCTATAACGTACATTTAACGTCTATGTTTTTGTTCATATCTGCATAGTTGCATATTAACTGCTGCTTAGCGGCAGGATTAACGAGTAAGATGGTGGTAGCGATCCGGACGGACCTCGCACAAGGTCCTACCACCCGCAAAAAATGAGCCAGTTCCTTGACCTTTTGAGTAGTAAAGATGTAGAATATCCTTTTTTCGCATTGTTCAACGAATGACTAAACTAAAATAAATGTACTAAATGATGTTGGCAAAATTAATTATCACCAAGCATTTCGATCAAATTTAGCGGGATCTCAATTTCAAAAACCTATCGAGCTGCATAAATGCTAATGAATTCTCAATTCAAAATAACATTGTACTTTATTCTTACAAAGATGACATTAAACTTGTGAGGATATTATAATTAATATGGGTTAGATAAACAGAGACACAAGCGTTATATGGGCGATGAGCATAACGACGCGAC
This sequence comes from Clepsis dumicolana, assembly GCA_963691665.1. Classification (NCBI taxonomy): domain Eukaryota; kingdom Metazoa; phylum Arthropoda; class Insecta; order Lepidoptera; family Tortricidae; genus Clepsis; species Clepsis dumicolana. The sequence goes on from OY829519.1 coordinate 8,691,583, forward strand.
GTTGACCATGACACTGATGTGATGACGCTAACAAAGAACATGTGCATATAATGAAGCCGCATTTAATTGACAATGACACAGATGACGGTCATCAATGGAAGTCCGTACGATGTAACGAAACACTGTATAAGGATGGTCACTCTTAAGTACGTTCATAAATAAAAATTTAGGGTTCGTAATGTCAGTGTCATGATAAACGCCTATTGTGCACCTATTGTTTATTTTCTGCCTTTGTTTGGTTCAATGGGAGAGAGCTCATCAGCATCAATGCGACCAATTGAAAATGTTTTGTAGACTGAGCAATAAAAATCAATGAACCAGACGGACATTCATTGAAGAAAAAAGGATTGATATAAATAAATAGCCTTCACGCTACGCAAATGGTCATTATTAACTTTTGGGTATGATTGTACCTTCCATTTATATTACCAACGAAAAACTAATGACTTTTTACCCAAGCAAGGTCCAGTATATTCATCAACAGGCACTGAAAATGTGTTTAAATATAAAATGATGAATGACATGTGGCGGTAAAAAGGGCAGATCTTTACCAAGCAATGGAACACTCCAAGGAACTGAGAGAAAAACTCTGATAAAGAGTGTGGAAAAACTCCAACACCGCTTATCTCTTCAGGCAGACCTTATGACTGGGGATCGCAGTCCGGAAGAGAGTTGAATGATGTTTTTATGCATCTGCGACTTTAGAAACTTCGATAGCGCGATTGAGAACAGCGACAACGTCACACGCAATCGCTAAACATTCGTTATTACTTACCTTACCATTGTCTACAGGATGAATAGATGGCGCTAGGGTCGCTGCAAAGATTGACTCTATTACCTGTTCAAAGGTCTTGAGTCCAGCCGTGCGTCCCCACTGCTGCATGTCATCGATGATCATGCGCTTGACCTTTTCGTTCTCGCAGAGCGCGCTGAACGTGCCCTTGATGCCGTGCTCCAGGGCCCAGCACTTGACCACGTCCACGTCTGGCACCACCACGGCCACTATGCACGACTGGAAATAAACGACAACTTTATAGAGCCATGTAAAAAGCCTGGCAGCCAAGTGGTCTGACCTATGGTCATTCAAGTAGAGGGTCATATGTTTGAGCCCTGTCTCGCGCACCTCAGAGTTTTTCGATATTTAAGTACGAAATTAGGTACATTAGTAATTAACTAAGAGCTTTTCGGTGAAGGGAAACATTATGAAGATACGCACACACTCCTGCAAAGCAATTCAATGATATATGTGTAGGAAGTTTCTAATTGCTCTGAGAGGAGGCCTGTGCCCAGCAGAAAGACATAAATAGGCAGGAGATGTACAGAGTAGGCTTGAGTCGGTCAGGAACTAAGAACTGTTAGGAATGAATTCCCGTCGCGGACCGAAATTAACTAAATCCTTTCGCACGATTTGAATCGGTCTTCGCTCCTTTAGTTCAGTAGGTAGAGGAGTGGAGTGGATGAATCGCTTGAGCGGAACGGAGCGAGTGAGAGTGACCGAAACCGAGGAGCGAAATAAATAGCGCTCTTTCAAAGTGTCTCTAGAGCAAGTGGGAGCCAGATGAACAACTATCATTCCGTTCCGTGTCCTTCACAGATCAAAACAGTTTTAACTCGTTCACTGAACTACTGAACTAAAGGAACTAAAAGTCCGAACTAGTTCCTTTCACCGATTGAACGAGATCGGAGCGCTCCCTTTAAAGACCGAGTAGGCACAACTCTAGTACAGAGCCATCAGCAAAACAGAGTGGCGATGGTCTTATTTTTTTACAAAAAAATGTGATACTTGACTAGGTATTGATAAATTACCTACTGACTCCATCTCCCATAGCACAGAAGCGTGTACAGCGGAAACGAAGCATTCACCTACTTAAATATTGTATTGATTCAGGCGTAACTTTGCGGAGGTCCATGTTACAAGTAACGGATTAAATTAATTTGCTCCTCCGCGAAGTAGTGCAGTATAGTCATGCAAAATAGCCTCGTCTGCGCTGAGTATTTATTTTCATGCACTAATTTTGCCGCCCTCCCTCCGCAAATTAAAAATAAAATAATCAACGCAAACGCTACTAAGCCCACAACCAAAACTACCACCACCAGTAAAATAGTACCGGACACGTGTTTCGCCTCTCTCCGAGGCATCCTCAGCGGACGTCGTCGATGTTGACACCCCGACCGTCAGTCGAAGAATGAGCTTGTAATAATAATGGGGGTAGTGAGGGTATAAATACGGCCAGCCGTTCCCAACCGAAACGCCAAAGATAGGCTAATCGGGTAAAAGCCGCAGAGAGGCCAAGCCACAAGATGGCACAAAGAGACCGACCCATTGCTATGGAACGCGCCTGAAGCCGACTCAAAGGGCATGGAGCCCTGAAAAGTCCCCCCCACACCCACCCGCGCTTCGAGCGGGGAGGCGTGTGAGACGACTCGCAGATGAACAAGCTCATTCTTCGACTGACGGTCGGGGTGTCAACATCGACGACGTCCGCCGAGGATGCCTCGGAGAGAGGCGAAACACGTGTCCGGTACTATTTTACTGGTGGTGGTAGTTTTGGTTGTGGGCTTAATTTAATCCGTTACTTTTATTCACCTACTTCACAAACGTCAAACTAGGTAGAGAAATAATTTTTGCTATTGTCTCTTGTGAGTCGCAGTCGTAGGACTTTATGTTATAATTTCTCAAACCCTTGATCTTGAACAAACTGATTGCGCACGGAGTGATGAAAAGATCATAATTATCTCATACCAAAATAGCATTATGGACATCATAGGTATAAATATATATCGACGGTACTCTGACTCAACCTCGCGTATAAACTTTGACGAAATTGGAATAACCACTTTATGTTCGCGGTCTACAATGGTTATTCCAATTTCGTCAAAGTTTATATACGAGGTTGAGTCAGAGTAACGTCGATATTTGAAAATTCGTTTCGTCCCTAGTATGGTAAATGGCTATAATTATTATTGGCATCGGCACTTTAATTTCAATCATTGACACCCAAATTTTGACAGATTTTCCACCTATTTGCCTTGAGTCTCGTGAAGATGATAACCACTTATGCAAACTTTAGGTACACTAGGTCAAAAAAAATCTCCTTACCTTCAACGATTCACCATGAACGAACACTTGCTCGACGTATTGACTTCTTATATAAATATTTTCTATTTTCTCAGGAACTATGTATTCGCCTTGCGATAGTTTGAAGATGTGTTTTCTTCTATCAATTATCTTCAAGGTACCATTCTGAAATAAAATCAAACTATAAATTAAAAAACCATCAACGGTCAAGATCCTGGCATATTTTAAGAATTTTTGCCCAAATTGACATTGAACTGATAATAGTGATTGTAGGTTTTTTATATGAAATGGAAGGCAAATGAGCAAGTGGGTCACTTGATGGTAAGTGGTCACCACTGCCCATAGACACCCTCAACCCCGGGGGGTTGCAGATGCGTTGCCAACCTAGAGAGCTAAGATGAAATGCCTCTTTTGCCCGTAATTACACCGGCTGTCTTACTTAAAGTTATAGTTAAAGTGAGAAAAGCTTTCCCCCTTTAAAAATATTTATCTACACACATATCATAAGTCCTCTATAATGTGTTCAAAAACCGTAGAAAATGACCAGCATTTCAGCATGTCGGCTGCTCGCCGCCAGCAGTAACGAAAACAGGTGACAGGTATGTGTATGATATGGCTTCGGCTTCTGAACCCATCTTAGAGTACTTGTGTGTAGATAAAGTAATGTATGCTACTCCACATAATTACGCCTTAAAACACTCGTGTGATCCTATTATGAAACTCAACTTCGCGTCGTTTCATAAAAACACACTCGTGTTTTAAGGATCCTCATTAGCTATGCAGCAGTTTGTCGTGTGTAAAAAAAAATAATTAATTTAACTTTAATTTTTGGTCATCTATGGGTATTTTAATTATTTAACTTTAATTTTTGGTTATCTATGGGTATTTTAATTATAGTAATATTAATAATAATTACAATGGGAACAATCTATATTCTTATGAATGTATTGGAGCTGGTGGCGATACTCGCGAGCAAAGGGAGGAGAGCGTTGAGGTCTGGCCTCCGATGAACCGACTCCTTACACACGAACACTTGTTTAGAAATTGGATGGATACTTACTAAAGTTGCCGGATCTCTCTCGGATTGCTTGGACCTTTTGAGTCAAGGACCGTAGCTGGGGATATGGTATTTCACTGTTGATAAAGAAACTAAATAATTGTGAACAATACTACTATATTGTCGATAAGACCTAACAGTTGGTTACATGGCGGTGAGACCGCAGTGGAACATAGGCATGCCTTAAAACCTAAATATAACTGGGGACATGGTCGGCGAGAATCTACACCGAGCCTGGGATAATCAAGCGCAGTAAAGCGCGGTACGGCGCAGGCAAGCGGGCTCCCGCGCAGAAACCCGGTGGCGGTCCTCGTCGACCAAGTCCACCGGCAAACAAACGATCATTACAATGGGGCACCCCTCTTGATAAACAGAAATGGTCTTAACCTACGCGGACGCGGCGTTCGAGTAGGAAGACGACACGGTAACGTTCTTGAGGTCACACCTCTATGGCCATAGGGTTGAATAAAAATACGAACCGCACTCACGCATGTGGTCGCTCAACGCGGCGACACGGAGATGGGTATGAAGGGGTGGCGGCCGCGCGACAACGCGCGCGGGCCAGCTGGGCGGGCTCGGTGCTATGCGCCGGCAGAGCGCTCGTGGGCCTCAGCCATGGCCGCCGAGGGGGCGGCACGGACACCGGCAAGATCCCGCGGTTTGAAAAACCGGGGCAGCGTCCGGCGGACCTCCACGGCCGTCACGGCCGTAGTGGGACGACGCAACTGTAGAAGCGCTGGCGTGGGCCGCGCGTGCGGCTTCAAAAAGGCTGGGGTCCGTTCACTGGGCCGACACCAACACACAGCACTTCACGTTATCCTTCGGGGCACTCACAGCGTCACAACGCGCGGGGCGCGAGGAAAATAACACCCTACACTCTCTCCCTCACATGGTTGAACGTAAAACAAGTGAATTCAAGCGAGCCGGGCGCGCGCGAGCCGAATCGGATGACAGCTGCGCGACCGCGGACGGACGTGAATCGCCGCCGTGTTTTAGTCCCGACTGCCGTACGGAAACCACGCAATCATAGACAAACCACCCTCGTTATCGTTGCGTTCAACGAAACGGACGATCTTCCGATCGGATCGATGTGTAATTTTAATTGTATTTATTTATATTTTCTTATTGATAAGATGCTACTTGGATCAAGAGACGTATCCTTGGTAACGAGGATCTTCACGGATACCTGGTTCGACAGTTAAACGCGTTTTAAAGAAAACCGGTTTTTGTTAAACTGAACGCGGCGTAATGGCGGCCTGTGGACCGACCTGTCAAATTATGATGTTATTTAATTATGAAAATAATTACCGAATTTCGAGAAACTAATACTACCAACGCCTCGGGCTCGTCTTTGCGAGTATTTTGATATATTGGACTATATAGGTTATGTTTGTAGTTTCTGAGAATTCGGTACCGACAAGTAACTACAAGTAGTTATGTTTTTCTTCATGTAAGGGTTTGCAGGTGACTAAAAAAAATGATTGTGGTCTCAATTATGAAAGAATAACAAGCGCAGATGAGATTTTGCTAACCAGTTCTAAATGAAACATGTTATTCTGGATTTGCAGCGGTGGCAAAGATGTGGACAAAATCCTAACCTACAAATATTGAGTTATGTCGTATTGTATACGACAAGTTGCATAAACTATTATATTATGTTGTCATAAGATTGATTTTTGCCTGGCCCGTTTGAAAGGCTCGTCTACTATACGTGTATGCTCACCGGCAGCCACTTGCCGATGTCGCCGGTGTGGTGCCAACCGTCCTCGTCGATGACCTCGCGCGTCTTCTCCGGCTCCTTGAAGTAGCCCTTGAACACGTTGGCGCCCTGCACGCACACCTCGCCGTGGCCCTGCGCCGCGTAGTACTCCATCTCGGGCACGTCCACTAGCTGCCGACATACATACCTACACTTTTAGCTATTGCTATATAACTGCTAGGAATAGTGTTGTAAGAAACTCGAGTCTAGGAGTCTTATTTTAAAACTTGAGCTATTTTTGAAGACTCGAGTCTTATAAGTAACACTTAGAGCTCAAGTCCTTCAGAATTGGGAATTTTTTGTAATAAATACTCGAGTCCTGCTAAAAAGAACTCAAAGACTTATATTTATAAATTTGCGTTTCAAATGCAATTAAATTGTTACAATTTTTTATTGTGCGATTTATTTTCAATCAGATTAGTAAATAAATATTGATGACGATATAAAATCACCCAGTATTACCTGTTATAATATTTATAATACACCAACTGAAGTTCATGACTCAGTCTAGCTCGAAGAACTTAAAATACTCGAAAGGACTCAGAACACTCAAAGGACTCGGACTTATGTGACTAACGAGTCCTAGTCTTGAAAATCTACTCAAGTCTCGAAATCAAGACTAAAAGACTTGAGTTTTTTACAACACTAGCTAGGAATGTATAATTCTTCCGGAAGCGACTCACACTCTTGCGAACACGTTTGTAAGAAAGGCAAGGATATTTAATTGTTTATTTAACGCAACGCGCCGGCAACGCGTATATGCGTTTTCCTGACTTTCACCCAGTGCCTCTGTCGCAATTTTCCAGGTAAATTGAACGCACACGTGCATTTGCGGCAACTGAAAAGCTCTTGTACCAAAGGGGTGGCAGCGAATGCGTTAAAAAATGTAAAAAGGTGCAGGTTTCAACAGATACCTTATTATGGATGTTTTCGGTGAAGTGACTTTTTAATCGCCAACAAGGAGACTTTGCTTCGATTGCCTGTGATCTGTGACTGACATTGGTGGCCAAAAATCAAAACTGTCACACATTAAGCCAAAAAAATGGCTGAGCCAGTGGCAGGTCCGGCTACATCTGTCTCCAGTTCTTCAGTTGTCGCCGCTGGTAACCGAACATGCGGCTCTTTCACTCAAAGTAATAACACAGAAGTGATTCATCTGCTAGTCAGATACTTCTTAGTTATGGAGTCCTGATCTTGATCAGAATCCTCAAGGATTTAAGGGCAAAAAGGATTAAGTACCTTCACTTTGTTACAAGCGACGGGAGGCCCGACGTGTTCAGGAACGTGGTCGCCCTGAACTGTTAGAGTAACCGGCGCCGTGCACTCAGTCTGACCGTAGCCCTCCACGATCTGCACAAAAACACACAGTCAATACGACAAACAAAACCGGCCAAGTGCGAGTCGGACTCGCGTACGAAGGGTTCCGTACAATTATCCTAACTAATATTATAAATACGAAAGTAACTCTGTCTCTCTGTCTTTCTGTCTCTCTGTCTGTCTGTTTGTTACCTCTTCACGGGAAAACCGATGCACCAATCTAGATGAAATTTTGTAAGAAGATAGTTTGAATATTGAGGAATAACATAGGCTACTTTTTATTCGAGAAAATTATACAGTTTCTACGGGATAGCGATAACCGAAATCTACGCGGACGAAGTCGCGGGCAACAGCTGGTCTATAACAAAAATGAAAATTAAAGTAGACTGAAAAAAAAAAACAAATCAAGTCATTGACAGCGCCATTTAGTGGCGAGTAGCGGTGGTTCTAGAGCTATTTTATTTTGTCTAAGATTCAAGCTCAATGAGATAGCTGCCTAGTTACACTACTCGTCTAAATCAAGTCTGTTGTATGGGAGCCCCACTTAAATATTTATTTTATTCTGTTTTTAGTATTTGTTATTATAGCGGCTGTCTAACTATCACGATTCATGAGATACAGCTTGGTGACAGACGGACGGACAGACGGACAGACAGACAGACAGATAGACAGACAGCGGAGTCTTAGTTATAGGGTCCCGTTTTTTACCCTCTGTGTACGGAACCCTAAAAAAACGGGTATTCTCTGAATTATCTTTATTTCAACGTACTAGGTACTGTTTAAAAGATACAGTCTGGTGACAGTCGGGTGAACAGACAGCGGAGCCTTAGTAATAATCCTTAAAAATTGTGTTTCAAACCTGATGTAGCGTCATCTTTAATTTTACTACTGCGTGTTACATAGCTTTAGTAGTTAAGTAGCTAATTTAATTCATTCGAAGACCAGAGGAATGTTGAATTATCCTATTTTTAGTTATATAACTCATCTGTAGCTGAAGATCACGGCCCAGCCTTGATAGATGATTCAAAATATTATAACTGTAAATATAATCCAGGATGCGGGTACTGAAGTTTATTTCGGTATAATTTATTATTATTACGAGCATTGAGGGCAGAGTAGTTTTCCTCAAATTAACAATATTACTTTATGGCCCGTTGGCGACTTCAACTTTTCGCCAAATAAACACCATAGCAATTAATCAAAGGTTTTCCTCAAAGCGCATAATCTGGTTAAAGGGAGAACGTTTGTGTTGGTTACAACAACGCAGACGTAAATATATCTAGTATAAGTTGAGCGGATAGCGGTCGAAGAATCGTAAGAAGGCGTTGAAATATGTAACTAACAAGCACTTTAAAACCAAAAACGATGCGTTGTCTCCGGTTTCCCCTAAAAAAATGGTATCAAGCAGTCACCCACCAAGTGCCGTTGGCACATCTTCGGTACACCAGATTTTTCAGGGTCGTGAAAATACACAACACATACGAGTGGGTAGCTACTATTAATAAAGAAAGAGAAAGCCAGGATTCCAGGTGAGGAGGGGAGAGTGAGAGGTTGTCAGTCAAACATACACCCTTCTAGAGCCCTGCCCGTGCCTTGCGCCGCCCTTGGATATATGGTTATGATGATAATGTCTTCCTATTTCTCCATTTATACGTCTCTGGCCCCTTCTAGCTTCAAATATGCCTCCATGGACCGCTTCCGCTTCTCCTACCACTGGTTCACCACTCAAAAGCTGATTTGCGAGGCATTGCTGTCCTGCCTTCTTACGGTGTGGCCAGACCCGCACAGCAATCTCTCGATTTATTAGGACTTGGGTATCGTTTTTCCATGAGGTCAATGTTCGATACGTGATACTGACCAGACAGCCGAGCGCGCACCGCGAGAACGTAAGCACGTTGCCGGCGAGCGGCGCCGAGCCGACCACCATGATGCGCAGGCGGCCGCCCATGCCCTCGCGCACCTTGCGGAACACCAGCTTGTCCCAGATCGAGTCGCCGCGCACGATGCCCCTGAAATAACATTAACATGGTAATAACGGCTGTAGTATCTGCTCTCGTACTGCGTACCCAGAGATATCAATTAATTTTAATGGCTACGGAACCTCATGGTAAAAAAAAATGAAATCAAGGTTTTTATGAACTCAACAGGAAATTAAGCTGGTCGGTTAGAAATCAGAAGAAATCACTTCGCCACTTTCGGGATCCAATGAGGAGTACCTATTTTGGCAGTGATACTTACTAAAAAAAAGTTTCGGTTGACATTCATAAAAATTTCGAATAGGTACTTAGTGGGATTGCATTGTAAAATTATATGCCGACGACGTGACAGAATGTGTGAAACGGAATTGTCAACCCTAGCGAAATTCTGACTGAACAGATAAACATCGCTAGGAAAACTCTCATGAATCTATTTATATACATAATGTGCATTAGCTGTTTATCGGTAACGATTTAGTTTACCGCGACATACTTAGACGCGTAGTGCTTGAGTAAACATCTTAACGTAATATAAAATAAACTGATTATTTATATCTCAATTCCTGCTTCGCCTCGTAAGGCTCCGTCAGTCCTTCCTACATTACGATGAAAGGAAAAGTCCTGACTGATTGAATCTCAATGCCTAGCGAAAACTATTGGATCTAGAAAGCTGAAACTTTGCAGAGAGGTTCCTTTTATGACGTCGAAAGGGGATAAATAGGGATCTTGCGAAATTCTCACTGGATAGAGAGTTCCGTAAGTATGATAGTAACTACCTTTTAACTTCAGACTCCTTCGCTGAGAGAGCCATGTTGAAGATCAGCTTCTTCAGTTTCGAGCCGGAAATCTCGGACTGGGCTTTATCGTACAGCCGGTTCAGTAGTCGAGGGACAGCCGGCATCATCGTCGGCTTCAGGGTCTGCAGATCGTCGGCGAGGCGTCTGATGTCGCCGCTGTAGAAGCCGACAGCTCCTCCCACCATGTAGAGAGCATTCTGAAATAAGGAGAAACAAAAAATTAGCAGGATTCAGAAAAAAATTACGCTGACCGATGGCATTGCATTTGTCCCTTCGAGACCATGGACGCAACGTCGCGTCCGAAACGTATTTTTACGTGATTAAAAAATAAGTCCAGTGTCATGAAAATGTGTGAAAATCGCGAAAGCTTAAATCAATACGTGTGATAAATCAATAAGTGTAAAACGATGATTAGCCTAACTGAATCAGACTAGAGAAATTAACAATCCTAGAAAAATTGCTGTGTCGTATCACCCACCTCACAACATCGCTCCAGCATATGGGCAAGTGGTAGGAAGGAGATCATGACATCGGTCTTGGCTGGCCTGTGTTCCCCTAGCTGCATAATGACGCTGCACATAGACGCCACAACATTCTCGTGGGTGAGCATAACTCCTTTGGGCATTCCAGTGGTCCCAGACGTATAGCAGATGGTACAAAGGCTTTCTGGTTTCGGTGGCTGAGGAACAAAAACTTCATTGTTAGATTCCAAAGCGCCGCGCACAAAAATATTTTCAGATACTTTCAATAAGGTTCCTAGGAACATTTCTATTTTTGCTTTTATTTTTTTGGGTCGGTACTAGGAATCTAAATGGCTGCTTAGGAATGTACGGCTGAATAGCCAGAACTTTATCTGTCTGAGAATGTTTGAGACTAGACAATGGGAACCAAACTCTACTACTACATAAATAGTTTATCTTTAAATTCCTTGTTAGATCTTTAAGATTATCATAAAAATACTCACAACAAAGGGATGGTCCTTCTGCGCTCCTAGAATCTCGACGTCACTAAATTTGATGATTTCAACACCACGACTTTTAGCTCTCTGGTGCGTAGAGGGCGACACTTCCTTGATCGTGATAAGTTTTCTTAAACACCGAGGCGATTGGTCGAGCAGGAGGTTGGCTTTTTTGTCATCTTCGCAAACGACGACCGACATCTCAGCTACACAAATAACATTCAACGATAAGTTAGTTTTCTCTCCTTTCAACTGATTGATGTTAACTTAATAGGTATAGATACCTATTAGGTACTGCAAAACCCCAACCGCGCTACCAAATGGTAGGTACGTGTAAAAAAACATAGCTTAAAAGCATCTGACAACAGAAGGAAGACAATATTGTTTAATAATCATGTTTTGTTTTGTTAATTTGTCTATAAGCTTGGCCTTCGTCACTCAAAAAGTGCTGTGACTCTCGTTGCAGCATACGCTGAGCTGCAACGTTTTCGACGTCGAGCAACATCATTTTTAACCGACTTCAAAAAAGGAGGAGGTTCTACCTTCCACTGTATGTATGTTTTTTTAAGTTTCCTTTTTTTCCTGTTTTTACTTTGTACTGTTGTACTGTTATTGTCCTATCCGTCAAATAAATGTATTTTTTAATTACTTTCTTTTTCTTTTCTTTCAATGAGTTTAAAATCAAAAACGTACTTACTCTGATTAACAATAAAGGCACATGCGTTGGCTCCTAATGTGTCATACAGTGGTACGATGACCATTGAATAACAGTAAGCAGCTTGTTCTGTCATGATCCATTCTGGACAGTTCTGTGAGTAAATACCTGAAAGATGAAATATTCAATTTATCAATCGAAATCAAATTCGTAGGGATTTATTGTTCTAAAGAGATATAATAAAAGCTGAATGTGGCTGCGGCATTCGAATCGGGAGATATAAATAGAAACAGTCGACAATCTTACCCACAAATGTGTTCTGGCCCGGAAGCAGACCTTGCGATATGAGGCCGGATCCAAAATTCTTCGCTCGCAGCAAAGTCTCGTTATAACTTTGCCACACGTAAGGCTTATTCGGACCCTCCCTCCAACCGAGACAGTTGCCATTATCTGTTGAGTAAATTAAACAAGCTTTTAAACTTTAAACGTTTATAAAACCTGCTGCGCGCATTAACTACAGCACTACAATGTAAAACATTATCGCGTTAATTTATTATCCTGTTGATCTTAATAGTGTCTCAAAGTAAGACTGGCAAGCTTAACACAGGAATATTCCACCGAAAAACTGCCTTTTTTTTTAGACAGTGCTGTTGGACGCAATAAGACAGCAAAAACATTAATGGTTCCACTACTCCAGTGGCATAAAATACGTTTAACTGTTCCCGGTAAGCCAGTTTGTTAACAATATTTTGTAATGGACGTGTATTATCGTATTTATCGTTAACGAGCGGAAATGTGGAGGGAAATGAGGTGGGCCCTAGAATTGTGCCTTGGGGCACTCTCTGCTTCGCAATTGTGAGTGAATAATTTCACGGCAACGGCTGCAGGCAATGAGTCACGATTGTATATCTGAGCTCTAAGCTGAGCGAAATTACGGGTCTCATATACGATAAATAGAAAAACATAATTCTTTGAGTGTCATGTCGAAATAGGCCCTTGAATGCAGACGCATATTTAACCATTCTTGCATATCTGTGTTTTAAAAATGCTCTTACTTGATTCTTTTACTCCCCTACGGAAAGTTTCGTATAGAGTGCGCGTGTCTTCGTGAAGGTAACGGAGAAAGCGTCCAGCTTTTGCTTCTTTATAAAACTTCGACACTCGTACCATTTCAGGGCCCTGTAATAAATAAAAAACACGTTTGATCATCTACAGGATATATATTTCCTAGCAGTGTGTTTACAATACTGAGTGGATATTTATAAATTATTTCATAGTACGGAGAATCGCTAATAATAAAGGGTCATTGGGCTGAATCCTTGCAACACAGGGATCTCATCAGTTGTAATCTCTTTAACGCAACCTGTATTTGTAAACGGGTTATTTAAGCGCTGCATATAAAACCGACTCACGACCTAGTGCCGTGCATCTTGTGCCTATCTGCCCATTGCAAATTTCAAATATTTGACGCTTCCATTGACCTTAAACGAGTAACCAAACAGAGTAACTTCTGAACATAATACAAAGACTCTAATATAATATGCAAATAACTCTCCGTTAACCTAATGACTTGTGCGTTTGGCCTGCTAACTCCGTATTTTGACTCGGAGAGTGAACCACTCTTACATGTTACGGTATAATACAAATAACTATCGCAGACAATGATAAATAAGACGAAAAACGGGTCAAAGTCATTGTGGGAAAGACACAAACATTTTTGGCAAGGCGCTCATAACATCGCGAACGGTGTTACTTAGCACGTAAATGTGTTTATGGGTTATGAGGTTGTTCAACTGTGATCTTGAAAGATCACACTTAACACGAATTTATCTTATGTAATGTCAATTCTTTTCTTCGTGGACAATCAGAAATAGTTTTGAATTTTTTCAATGCAAGTAGTTTTAGATATTAATGAAATTGTTATATTCTTACGATTATGACTATAAACAAACATCAAATTTAAAAGCACAGTTAATAAATTGAGCTGCACTGAAAGTAGAACTCAAGAATCACCTAACGGAGCATTAGCTGACAGATGTATTTCCTTTACTAACTGTCTAATGATTATGTGACTAATTGTTATTTTAGCTCTATCAGAAAATAAAACACTCCAAACTTATGGAAACAGTAAGACACTAGTAAAAAAAAAAAATAGAAACATCTCACTGCAAAAAAATTGAGAAACGTCAGGCGATGGTTTTGGATTTAGTATGCAAGGTTAAGAGGAAATTGGCTTCACGGTGCCAAGTTAAAAAATGTGCCGACGTTAGTGGCAGGCTAATTATAGCTAGCGCGGTGACACGATGGTCCGCCTGCTTTATTTCTGGAAACGTTAGGTTCTGACCACTTAGATTTATAGAGTTATAATTAACGCACCCTTGAATATTTGAATGAGATATTTTTGAAAAAAAATGTGTAGGTTTCATCACCAGCAGGTATTACTAACACTGGTTGTATTTTTTTTTACTGGCCCAACTTTATAAAGTTACATAACTGAACCTATATGGTACTTTAAAAAAAAGTGTATGGTGGGTTTATCAGTAAGGCGCTGTAAAATCAGAGAAATATGTGCGTATTAACTCGTATAGTTTCAACCAATCTTAAGTTTTAATGACCTGAGAATGATGTAGATGGACGTTATACTCGTACCTAATACTGAGTTGGTAACCATAGTAATTTTGAGTAGTGGTAAATTGTATTACATCACCATGACGCGATTTTCAACTATCTTTCTAATGAAAATAAACTTTCTAGGGCATAGTTTTTCTCAAAAACAGGAAATTCTGGAGAAGGGCGTTTCCATATCATTCTTTCTTGGCAACTAAAAATGCTTTTTCTCAGAAATACTTGACATTGTAACAGGTTTGGCACAAGTCCTAGTTCCGCATTACACGATCTTGACTGTTAACGGGGCCCTATCAACCGGACGTTTTACTTTTAACAGAATGAATTACTTTAATACGTATTGAAATAACTCTAGTACAAGACACTATAGGTACAGTGCGGTGCCGAATTTATGTGTAGCAAAGCTTTAGCGGTATAAATCTAGCTAGGACATATTAACATTGTGTTATTAATAAGGAAAAACCAATCAATCATTTGAGTACATTTAAGCACTATCGGGTTTTGTCAACATTCTTTTTTTACCTGACTGCGGCGCAACTCAAAAGGAAAGTTATTATTGTATTAAATTAACTTGTTGGAGATATATTTTTTAAATGGATTTTTGCAATATAAATACTGGTTATTTTTACTGGTACAGTCAGCAGCAATAGTTACTAAGCAACCGAAGCGCTCACAATGATCTGCACAAGCTCTTATGTCTATAACAATGGAGCCGTGCTTGTGAGTGCTTCGGTTGCTTAGCAACTGTTGCTGGTGACTGTACAAGTGTACACTCTAAGTTGTAAGTCCAAAGCTGAACGTAAGTTTCTTACTTCCAAAAATT
Organism: Clepsis dumicolana; assembly: GCA_963691665.1. Taxonomy (NCBI): domain Eukaryota; kingdom Metazoa; phylum Arthropoda; class Insecta; order Lepidoptera; family Tortricidae; genus Clepsis; species Clepsis dumicolana. The sequence continues at coordinate 8,706,629 of OY829519.1, forward strand.
ATACCAAGTAAACATTACATACCATACATGCTTAAAAAAAACTAGACAGGCTCGTGATAAGTGTAATTCTTCGACAGTAATGAGACACACAAATTGGCAAAGAATCTATCGTCACACGACAGCTCCACCTGAAATTTATCGACGTGAAGCCCCATCAGATGACGAATAAAAAATTTAAAGCTGACGCAGTGACACCAAGTGACATGGCAACACTCGAGGTATATTTATTATTGTATTAGAACCGCCCTTTTCACATAACAGCGATTCGACAGCTATTTGGCTACACACTGTTTATGTAAGAGTGTTGCGCTTGAGCCTGTAAATGTGTTGTTGCGATGTGATGATGTTGTCAACAATGATCAGAACTAGAACACAAGTAATGTCAGACAAAACGCCGACGACTACATTGTACTGGCGTGTGAATACGACCGTGATCTTATCTAACATTCGCACAAAATTATTTATAGTTCCGACTTCATTTGATGTTACTCAAAGGAATGGCATCCGGAAACATCTTGGTTTACCCCAACTCTGTGACTGCATCAAATTTAGTTCAATGTTTAGACAAATGCTTCCGACGCGATAACAATTCAAGGCACGTGCCGATAGTGCCAATACTGTGAATTAATGGAATGAACTGATCCGCTTGAAATTCATTATGGATGAGATGAAGTTTTTGAATGAGACATGTTTATTGCTGCTCGAGTTATTTCACAATGCGAACGACTTTGTTATGGCTAGTTATATAAACTAATAAAAATAACTGTGTTTGTTTTTAGAATCGTTTATATAATTTTAATGACTTTGTGTTTCAATATGTGATTTTCAATTCGTCCCGTGACTTTCTTGGACACTTTGCCAAAAATTCGAAATTAGTCCATACATCTGAATAAAACAAATTGTTTTTGTTTTCTAATGCGAAGGTAGGAGTGATATTGGCCTTTGGGACTTCGAAAATATTAGCAGCATATCGAAATCAGTGAGCTTTATACAGCTATAAATAAATAATTCAGAAATAAATTGAAAGATTAGACAAATCTTTCTGATGCACAATTTAAAACATCTAATTGCTTGCCAATGCCTATCAATTACGATAAGTTTCCACCGTGATTAAATTCTCGAAACGAATAATAGTAACAGGTACATTTTAATTTAAATAATCTTAGTTAACATTCATACGTCCTAGTTATTTGAAAAAGTACTAAGTAGGGTAAATTGACTGCTATTTTTTTTGCATAAATTTTTTGAGTGGTTGTGCTATAAGAGTTCATACCAAATTTCAAGTTTCTAGGACAACTGGAAGTACCCTTTAGGTTTTCGGGGTACGGCAATTTTTGATTGCGTTGACTTAGAAGGTTGATTTTTTCACAGCTTCAAGGGACCGCAGCCTTGAGTACCTGTTTGATATTAATTTCAGCATGCTACCTCCACGCGTTCCAGAGAAAAAGGGTCTTGACAGACAGACAGACGGACAACAAAGTGATCCTATAAGGGTTCCGCTCTAAAAACCAGCCAAAGCCAAATTCGGTTTATTACGCTTTCGGCTTCTGAACCCATCTTAGAGTACAATGTGTGTAGATAAATTAGTAATGTATGCAACTCTACATAATTAGACCTTAAAACAGTCGTGTGATCCTATTATGAAACTCGGCTTTGCTTCGTTTCATAAAAACACACTCGTGTTTTAAAGACCCTCGTTATGTAACAGTTGCAAAAACTGGTGAAAGTCATCATCATCATCAGCCTATTGACGTCCCACTGCTGGGCACAGGTGAAAGTATTCATACTCAACATCGCCATATAAAATTGGTGGCTATAATAGTAACTGGATGACATTAAAGTGGCGAGTTAGGTGGCGAGTTCGTGGCAATTTACCCTACCATGTGGAATAGAAATTGTAATAGCCAGAGAGCTAGAGCCACGGAAATAGGTATGCAATTTATAGATCAACGAAATCCCTCTAGTAGTCTAGTTAGTGTGTAATTGTATCATTATTAATTGGTCCGAGTGCCTGGCATCTGTTCAGCGGTGGGGGTGAGAGTCGTTTGACAACAACTTTGTTGGTGGTAAAAGAAATTGAAGGTGTGTAATTTACAGTGCTGGATTTGGTGCAGTAAAATGAGCTAATTATTGTATTTAATCTTTACTTTTCTATACCTATAAAACAGTACCGTGACTGACTGACTGACTGACAGACAACGCACAGCCTAAACCATTGGACCTAGAGACTTGAAATTTGGCAAACATATACCTTGAGTATCCTAGAGGTGCACTAAGAAGGGATTTTTCGAAATTCCCATGGGATAGAGAACTAGCCCATTTTGAAGTATTTCACGGGGGCTAAGCCGCGTGGCATAAGCTACTTCTAATATGATATAAGGCTAGGTGCGTCGAAGGTGCGTGCGTGAAAAAAGCAATTAAGTATCAAAATGATCTCATGTCAAAATCTGGGCCAATACTTTTTTATTAGGGTGGATCGTCAAAATCGAGTATCCAAAAACACGGACGTAAATATTCAGTCGATCACGCAAGTAGGCGACGGCAATAAGCAAGAAATCCTCTTAGCTTAGACCATAAAAAATGTATGACGTGAGCAGATCAAACACTAACTATGCAGTGCACTCGAGGTTACATGTTTTGTTTACATTACAAGTATGTCGCCCTACTTTCATCCTCATAGTTTGAATGAATTGTAATAATAAATAATAATGTAAACAAGGGCCGCACTTTTAAACATAATTAACTTCCTAATAAAAAAATTGTGCATCATATAATTATTATATTGAAGACAAGGGTTCCAAACACTTTTGAATGACCAAAAAGACGAGACATTGCCCCTGATTTTAAGAGAGGACCTAGACGCATTTGAAAGTTAAGAACCGACCAAATGAGAAAAGAACCTGTATTTTTATGACGCCAATCAAAAGAGTAAATGACAAAGAATAATTCTCCTCATCCTCCGCATCTGTAAACCCTCCGGGGTTGCGGGTGTTTTGGGCAGTGGTGTTCACTTACCATCAGGTGACCCACTTGCTCGTTTGCCTTCCTCGTCGTATAAAAAAATATATAATATTTTGGAATAAAGGAATATCGTGAAATTTTAGATTCAAGTTACTAATATCTCTCTCTCTCTCTGACAATGTTCATACTAATTAGGTATTGTTTAATTTTAAAAATAAAGCAAAGTCTCCATAAAGAAAAATAATATCGTATCTAGTACTTTCCATTTCCCTTTGTGTTGCATAGATGTGGGACAACCTGTATATTCAGCAACCAGGGATCTAAATGATTCTCATCTAGATATTACCGATCATTGCCAACTCTTGTAATCCGGAACCTACAAAGTAGCTATGATGGCATTAAATTGAATCAATTAATTAAGACGGTGAACAGCTTTGTAACTAATTAGATATATTGCTCAGTTCTACAAAGTTCTGAGACCGAACCACTTTGGGTCGTAATTTATTATGATTAGGAACGAAAACTTTCTAAATAAAAACACATGTAACGTATCTTTCCACTAGTCAAAATTTTCAAAGTTTGTTTTTCATGCTTATCACATGAAACTTACTTTACAAGAATCAGATTGTTCGGCAAGGTTTATGGGAGGGCGAATGGGCGCCACCCCGGCGCAGCAAGCGCAGCACGCCATCCTCGCTGTTTTGTTCTTAGCACACGAAACGCACCGAGCCTATCAGGCAAACTATTACAACACTATATTGCGCAATCAACACTGTCTTTTATACGCAACGAAGCTTATTTGCGACATTTTACACTGCACTTTAAACTTTACAAAAATTTGAATTGTTCGTAGTCCGTTAGCTGGAGTTGACTTTGAATTGGCTGAAGAGGGACGCGGTAACTTCTTATCACTTTCGTTGGAGATACGCCGGCAGAAGAGCAGTAGGCAGGGCTGTTCGTGGTACAATGAGTTAAAAATACCGCTCGAAGACGCGCTGTGCCAAGTCCAGAGCGGGGGCTTGGATTAGGACTACTTGAGCTTCGATACCGCATACGAAGGAGTTCCCTTTCGTCACCATTATATTTATAATTTGATCCGTTTTATATAGAACGTGGTGCGGATATTACAGTTGTCGTGTTGGAATGAAAATATTATTTGTCACACTTCCACGATAAATTAGAAAATTTCTTGCTTGAAAATTTGCTAAGAGATGTCTGAATTCATAAAAATTTTAACTGACTCATTTTTTATTTATAATAATCGCTCTTACAACAGAAATGAAGGACGAACCTGAAGTGATAGGTATCGATTGTTCCCAGCGACTTATAGATTAGGAGTGTCAGTATGATAACAAAGCAGTAAAACCTTGAAAATGAGTAGAGTCATAGAACGCCTCAAATTAGGTTATTTAGGATTCCTAACATGACATTTTGCAACGCTTACGCGACGGCCACGTAATTAATCCATTCTAATGTAAGTAATAAAGAGATTAACAGAACTTCACGTGTCAAGTTATTATACAGAAAATGATTGGCAACCCTATCATCAAATCGCTATCATAGTGAAATAAACGGATCACTCACGTATGTCAGTCGAGTATAGCTCGACATGTTTCAGACTAATCCGTAGTCCTTCCTCTGGGAGCACACGCCACGCCGGCGTTTATTTCACTATGATTGAGTCTCACGGTAGTTTCATGTTAAAAATCGCTATCAATTAAAAATTCAAACTCCGACACGATGTGTGTGTCTTGGTACATACAACAATCTTGCCAATATCTCTGGAAGTAATTCAAAATAATAATGTTCCAGTATTTTAAACAAAGTGATAACTGAATCTGGCATATCAACGGTCGAAGGTATTTTGAAGTAAGTAAGAATTCATTTATTCTGGAAACTTAAATCTGACACCGCATTTAGTAGTTTAGGATACAGTGCCCTAAGCACGACTTGTCGAATCCTGCGTCACGTAAAATCGAATAGTAAACTATAACGAGTTTGTATGACGTTTGGAACAGCGCCCGCCCGTGAGCGTATTTGTAACAAAAATTTAGTACGAGATTTCTCGATCTCGATACGATAACCGTAACGTAACGCAGGATTCGACAAGTCGTGCTTAGGGCACTGAAACACTGAAGTTTAGTACGCCGTCAATCTCGTGCGCCGACTTTAATATAGTCCTAACTGACTGGCTGATGGCGGACCCATGGACAGTAATATTGACTGTAGTGAGCAAGTGTACATTATGTAACTTTATTTATGAATATGGAGTATCTCAATCGCGAGTATTTTAGTGTACCAGTAATAGGTAAGTGGGCATTTTCAAAAACTGTGTATTTATTTGTCAGTTTGGTGACGGCCCATATAGAATGTGTACAATACATTGGGCTTGAGACAATAAATTCTCACATCAAAATGCGCGTTCGAAATTGGCGCGCATCGGTCCGGTCACTGAACCGATGAATTGGAAGATAACTCTCTTTTTCGCCGCTTGGTGGCGCCACCGAATACTCGAAAAACATGGCTGTTTGAAAAAGACGCCAGCCGGCTCGCGCTGCTACAAATTGTATCAAAAGAATTGTAATAACGTTATAAACTAATGTGAAAGTGCTGTGAATGTGTCCCGGGACTGAAGGATCATAAACCTATGGAATAAATGTAAGTGAGAATAACGTATCTCTAGCCCAATTGTCCAATTTTGTGTTCTCAAGTTAGCATAGTTCAACCAGAATGTATGTAAAAACGCGTCACAAAACTGACAAAAAAATTAGGGACACTTTTTCTTATTATTTAAATAGATAGTCCTTGTGATTCTGAGCAGAAATAATCTAAAAATTATTAGGTTATTAAAAAAAAGTTAAGGGTATACAGTTTTCTGAAAATGCCCAAGTATTTACTTAGTGTGTATAGGATCTTAAGCGTGATGTTAGAAAATCGCCTCTAGCAGTCTCAGTTTGTGCGTCAATGGCGTGAAAAAAAAAATTCGCTCTAATATTGTGGATCTACAACGCAACGTATAGTTCCCATGCGTCCCTGATCCCTGTGATGTTGCAAGGTATAATTATCAGGAGATACGCCTGCTTGTATCCTCCCCAGTTTCTAGTCAAACCGGCCAAATGCGGAGTCGGACTCGAGCACCCTATAGGCACAGTGTAAAGAGCTTATACCTACCATTGGTCCGACGCCTTTGTTATTTGCGTAAATGCCGACACCGCAACCGCATGGCCAAAACACCAAGGAGGGCGAAAGCTCCTAACTAATCGGGCAGTGGCGGCGTATGCAAAAGGGGCTCGCCCTACCCGCCCCGCCCCCCCCCCCCGCACGATTGACCTGTCTAGAGGCCTTCGTCGGACGACTGTATAGACTGTGCTATAGATGAAAGTACCGTATAAATAGGTTCTGATTTGGAAAAAAAACATACATACAGTGAAACGTAGAGCCTCCTCCTTTTTTGAAGTCGGTTAATAATAAACCGGTAGACAGAAAAACTAAACTTACTTACTAAAATAATAAACTTCCGAATGAGTCTGACTTGGACTTTTCGCACGTTTTGTATTACAGTCAGTACGATTTAGTATTAGGTTAGGTTGGGTTATTATTTTTCGGTGGTTTTATTACTACCCTTTTGATTTTGCTTTGCGATTGGCAGATAGACGGACATCAGCACATGTAGCACGGCGCGCCATTTTGTCGCTTGTCGCGCAGTGCGTCCCTTTCATAGTGAAGGGCGCACTGAGCGACAAGCGACAAAATGGCGCGCGTGCTAGCTCCCGGAGGGCAACGAAGTGATCCTAAAAGGGTTCCGTTGTTGCCATTTTGGCTACGGAAACCCTTAAAAAGGTGCAATAGGTATTGGCAACTTACCGGTTCAAGTAGGCTCTGTTCGTGGAGCGTGACGAGAGGCTTCTCTGGCTTGGGCCTGGTGCTCAGATAGAAGGCGGAAGCAGCCGCGACGCCGGTAAGGGCGAGCGCGCCCGCCGACCCCCCCACCATCCATAAGTACTGGTCGATTTCGCTCACTGTGGACAAAATGACCATTAGATTAATATACGCAAAGACACCTGGCGACCTGGTAAAGATCGCGGGACGGCGGTGGATGCGGAAAGCACAAAACCGGTCTGAGCGGTGAGCCTTGGGGGAGGCCTATGTCCAGCAGTGGACGTCTTTCGGCTGACTTGATGATGATGCTGACTCATAGACGTACGACGACCGGATAGCCTAGTGGTTCAGACCCTGACTATGAAGCTTGAGGTCCTGGGTTCGATCCCGGTTGGGGCAAATGTTTGTATGATGAATACGAATGTTTGTTCTCAGGTATTGGATGTTTAATATGTATTTATCAATACAAGTACGTTTATCCGTTGTCTAGTACCCATAGGCTTTGCCTAGTTTGGGACTAAATCAATTGGTGTCAATTGTCTCATGATTATTTATTTATTTATTTATTTATACATAGCGTATGGACGGGCCCTTCAGTAGGTAAGTACTCCGTTTTTATTGCCAATTTTGTGGTACTAAAATTAGTGTCAGTTACATGAGCCTCGCGAACGTCCCGCAAGGGTGACGATGGCCGCACGCACCGCTCCCCGCCGCCAAAACGCTAACTCTGTCTGTCACTGTCTTATTCTCCACACCGGAACACAACAGTGCAAGCACTGCTGCTTAGCGGCAGGCTTAGAGAGTAAGATGGTGGTAGCGATCCAGACGGACCTCGCACAAGGTCCTAGTTAATATGTCCTGGTTGTCACAATACGCAAGCTATTGGACATTAAAAAAGTTCCGCCATAATCCGCTAGATGGCGCTTTTCCGCACTTAGGCGAATAATATTAATTTAAGTAGAATTAAAATTGCATCGGTTGTAAATTAATTAATTAACAACCGCTACTTGCACTTAGCCAACATAAAACACATAAAAAACTACATTACACACTACACAGAAACAATACGTTGGTATTCAAAATGAGAAGCACGGACACGCCCATGGGCGTCGCCCAATTCAAAATCTTTTGGTTGTCCGTATCCGGTCCCACTCAACCATAAAACCGCTTGTACGGCTGGGAGACCCCACATTTCTCTACAACTCCTGAGTGGAACCAGCCAGCCCAGAACTTGGTAAGAATACTGATCGTTTCTGTACTTTATCATTGTGTTACACTACTTGTGTCTTTTATTGTAATTTATTTAATTCTATAGGGTTTCCACTCTGTTACTCTGTCCGAATCATTACTGTACCTTAATAGCGCTCCGGACAGTTAATTATAATTTAATCTTTCCCTATTTCACTGCTCTACGGTTATAGACGTAGCGCTTATTTTAAAACCTAACGTCTTCCTAGAACGGTTGGAATTTAAAGTTCCAACGGTCACTTTGTGTAAATCTGTTATCCACTCTCACTAGAAACCTGTAAAAGCTTACTCTCTGACTCTAGCTAAATTGTAAATCCGTATGACCCTCCGTATTGCCATGCACTGCCAATCTGGTTCCCACTCCCTCGGGAATGGTCGGACTGGAAAGCGGAATATGGCAGTGCGAGCATACCATGGACGTTTGGCTCACACCAGCTTATTTACAGGGCAACTACGCTACCCGTGGGAAATCTCTCCACCCACTACTGGTTCCTAACGGACCCCTGCCGACCTCTCGCAGCCTACTCAGAGGCTAGCCGTTGGCACGCTACGGTCCCCTTCACACCATCTCAACACCACGTCATCACACGAGCCCTCTGGTCACTCCTGGTTGCTCTACGACGCCTGCGCCCTATCTTCGCCGTCGCCGGAGGATCCAGACACCCGAGGGAAGTGTAGGCCACATTAGCGTGTAATCGAACCCAGTATCTTCAAAAGTGTCTTCGAACTCAATCCCCTGAGATTCTCTATTTTAATTGTCAATTTAGCCTACCGATTTTGTAGAAATAAATGTATTAAACTTGTAATTTGTTTCCTTCACAAAACCCTAGGTAGGCTACCTTAAAACAGACTGTTTCCCCTCATGAAAACGGCCTGTGACATGGTTGACTTCATTTCGTACCCATAGTTACACCCTGTAGTTAATCGGATCACAATCTGAGAAGGCATTAATTGTAATGTCACTTAACAATACAATTTAATTCTTCCGCACTTTTAAGACAGCGCCAATTAAAGTTACACGGCGAGATTAATGTAAGATGCCATTATTCTACATGATGCACGGAAACAAGAAAAAAATTCGATGTCAGAGAGAGCAGGCTGTCTGTCTGATTAATAACTCGTTAAAACCAAATAAGGTGATACTTTAATGACAGAATCCATTAATAACTTTACAAAAGGCTTACCTAGTGGGACAAGTACTTTCGATAACAACCACCCGCTATCGACCTTCGATGTCAATCACTGCTCGAATAATGAAAATTGACGCTCTCTTTCAAATCAAGTTGAACTTTGTAAAAGTATTGGAGATAATAATAAAAACCCTTATCAAGGTAAGGCCGAGAAGGATTTAATTATATTGAAACTTGACGCGAACGCGACCCTCACAAAGTTTAAAAATACGAAAAGGGATAAACGCGCATGAGTCATATAATAACGCTCCCTTTGAACGTCAAGAACACCTAAGGACGTCGCGAGCCAACGTGGCTACGACGCCACCGACGCTTATAGGCGTCCGGCTGCACAGTATAAATGTGACCTAGGGACGTATGCTTAAGGTCCGCGTTGACGTTATGCCAACTTGGCGTGTGGATGACAACTTTTGTATACGTCGTTGACGTTGAAAGGGTCATCACAGGTAGGTACCTACATACTTTACGACTTGTTGATTCATATTTTTATAGCAAAAACAAAGCTAGAACTGTATGATGTACTGATGATAATTGGTTTTGGACCTTTGGTAGATTCCTTATCAGTTTCACATCACAATATGCCACAATAATTATATTCATCAATTTCATCATCTCATATAAGAGTTTTACTCTTGTCGATGCAGTTGTCTCCAGTCCGTTCCTTCCAATGCAAGTTCTTACACCTCCTGATACGACACAACGTCTATCTTCTTTTTTTGTGTATTACATAACAATAATATTAATTGAATCATTATCGTAATTGAGCGACTATATAAATAATGCCGACACTATTTAGTCTAAGTATATCTAACTTAAGAAACTGCATGCAGAATAATCTATCTCTTGCAACAACACCTAAGATGCTTTACCAGCCCGTTGTTACAATCCATCCAAATAAGGAAATGTCAATAAGACAACTTTCATGCGGCCAAGTAGTTCCTGAACTATAAACTGCGCAGTCTAGCCAGTTTAGAAAGTGGAAACTGGGGAGCGCGTGTGCGCTGCGCCGACTTCGCGTTAGCGCATAGATTTCTCGGGAATCTCTCGCGCTTTCCACTGACACACTTTTACGTAGTAATTTGAGATATTTCTATAATTATAAGTGCGGTGCGGGAATGTAGAAGTGCATTTGTTTTAACCATGGTTTTCTGTCAGGCAAAATTTCGCTAGGCGGCATTAGTAACATGAGGTCCGTTGGACATATTTCTGGCATGTTTGGTATCAATTGGCTAATTAACTTAAGCTAATTAATGAGCCAATCACTAACAGCTACCTATATCAAACTAATTCCATCTAGCAATTCCTCGTTGCGTAAAAATGCTTGACTATTGAGCTATTTTACGGCATCTATAAAATCTCGTCTTTTTACGAACTTTAAAAAAACGTAATGTCACGCATTGTCCTTTCTTCGTTTCTGTGTACAGTCAGCAGCAAAATTAGCTCAGCAACCGAAGCAACCATAATGATCTGCACAAGCCTTTATGTCTATAACAATAACGCCGTGTTTAGATAATTGTGAACGCGTGGGCTTGCTTAGCTACTTTTGCTGCTGACTGTACATAGACATTCATCGTCGAAATGTTCCTTGCGTTTTTATTTTACAGTACAATATCATCATCAGTTTCGTTGTACTGTATGCGTTCAAATAAATTGCAATTTTATTTCAATATTTACGTAAAAGGGTCAGTACTCGTAGGTTTGGAGAACTACTAAAACTTAAAGAAACGAAACTATATTTGATTTCTGCTTTGTATACAAGCCCGGATATACAATTATTATTATTATCTAACATTTTAACAACGCAAACACTAAAGAAGATAAAACGTCGAACATAAGTTCTTTGTTATATTTTGACATCGAATCAATGAAGAAACGCTGACACTGACACATTAAATCGTAAGCATAATAACATCATTGTTCTTCAATGTTATGCTTAAGCAACCCACAAAAGTAGTACACCTCAATAAAATTAAGGACAGGGTTACCATACGCAAAAGTCAATCTTTTAAGCATTAGAAGGGCGCGTATCTCTCGCATACAATTTGAAAGCGACGCCTAAGGTCGTGATGTCGACCTCGATGTATTGGTTGATTTCAAAAGCTCGAACGTTGCTGCTCTAATTTCCCTTCATTGTAGATTCAAAGAGCGTAACAATCTTGACGGCCCTTCAAGGGCCTTGTCGGTAACTATGGTTCGCTTATGATTTTAATATGCATTTTATAGCGTCACAGGAAGTGGTCGCAGCTATGTTATGAATGTTGTTGGCTTGGTTAAGATTGGTTACTTACTAGTTGGTTAGTTATTGGTGGAGGCGGAGGTGTTGCATGGAAACATACATTTGCCGCACAGATATAACTATTTGTCATTAGTAGTCGCGGGTGAGCAAAGTAATTGTTTTTTAGTTCATAAATATGGACCTCCGCAAAGTAACGCCTGATTCAATAAATTATTTAGTTACTATTATAAATAATAAGGAATAAGCAGGTGTGGAGAAATATCCCGTAAAATGAATTACTTAATCCCGGGGATGAAAATGACAGCTAAAAGTCGCAGCGTATGTGGAAAACCATTATCGTCTCCGGGATCAAAAAATAGGATTTAAATATAATAAAATAAACTTAATTAACTTACAACCACTGCACTGGTTCCACCAAATAGTCTTCTCCTTGACATTATCAGTCTTCTGTGTTTGTTTCTCAGTCTTCTTTAATTTCTTCTGGATTTTCCGTATGCTTTCCTTAACACTAAACTCAGTCTTGTTAGCCTCTTCCGTCACCTTGTCCTTTTTAACATTGAAACCGAACTTTCCGCTACCCATTTTGTTTATTCTTATATCACATAGTTTTTATATTCACATTAACATTTTCCTTCGCACTGGGCTCGCGCCTGGCGTCGGCTGAATTGAAAAACCTAAGTACTCATTTAAGTAAATACCAGCGCTCGATTGCTGTAAAGATATTCGATATCGCATAATTTTGTTGTGGAATGAATCGGAATCTATAAAACTAAAAGGTTTTATAGTTATATCGAGGACAATATGGCCTTGTGGGGTTCATTAACACCGTCCCGTCCGGTATCAAGGAAATAATCTAACTTCTGATTCCGAGAGACATCTTATCGGTCTGCCGTTCAATGAACTGCACGCGTACCAGATATTGTAATTGCTATGGCAAATCGATATTATTATTTGTATAATAATATCCAGATCGACGGGACTTTACATTATAAACATTGTGTAAAATCTGTAATGGCTGCGGTTTGCGTCTCTATTCAACTGTGTCAGTCTTTGGTTTTCCGCTCACTAGAGCAAGACACAGACTAAAATCCAACGTTTTTTTGCAATTTATTACAACAATGAGAAAATGAGATGCCGGTAGGTAAAGTTAAATGTCTGGATGTTTTTAAGATATCAGTCATAGCTGTACTAATTATAAAATCGTATAGGTAATCGAATGTCAATCCACAAAAGCCAAAGAGCAAGATCTTGCAGAAACGGCGTGACTATTTAACAAGCCTAGTGTTAAACTCAAATGTCAAATCTTGCAAAAAGCCGGTCGGTGCACTTGAAACACATATTTTACGACAGCCTTTTGATTGCAATTTGTCGTGTTTACGGATTTATTAAAAACGAAACAAAGACTACGCTTTTACGCTTTGTACAATAAAACAAAGCAGGAATTCAAAAGGAGAGGTATTTGTCCAGTAGTGGGACACAACCAAAGGATTACAGGAATAAAGTCCTATCAAGTATTAAGAATTATGGTGAAAACGAACGACATAAATAAATGAGGAAGGGGAAGAAGGCAGAGGATATAGATAGATCAATTAATTAAAAAGAAGATAGACGTTGCGTCGTGTAGGTGAAAGAACTCGCATTGGAAAGAACGGACTGGAGAGAACGACACCGACAAGAGTGATACTCATAAATAAAATTACGTGATTAGTGAATTTGCAAGCAATTTTTCATTGTTTGTTTTGGTTTAAAGGTGCATAGGTAACTAAAGTGACACGGAAAGTCAAGGAACTGGGTTCGATTCCTAGACTAAGCAGCTATATATTTTTAGGCTTTTTATGCATTCTTAGATTTAATATTTAGAATTTTTATACTTATTTCAAAAACCAATTGAATAAAGATAAAATATGAAAATATTCCAATGTTGTGTGTGCAGTAATCATAATCACAGGATGCAAGCAAAAAAAACTAAAACTGGAAATCAGACCTATGTACTTTTATGATCTTCGGAGACAGTTCAATTACGCAGAGAAGGGCCCACACATACACATAAAATAAGCATTTATAGCGCTTTAAGTCACCTGGGTGATTACTCTAGGATTATAATTATAATTGCCCTGGTTGTTGCTTGACGGATAATTTCAGTCCATTTTGATGTGAAGCTTGTGATTAACGACTATAAACTGCTTGGTTATATTACGACGTTCTCATTATTATGGGTTTTTAATAAATATCAAACGTATTATTCAATTCTCATTTGAGAACTTTACTGATTTAATAAGGACGAAGTTAAACTTTTCATCAAAAAATTTTTTGCTTTAGAAATACGAACCTAAAATATGTAATAATTCTAGAACAGAGAAGATGCAACTGAAGGATTAACGACGTGAAAAATTAAATACTGAATTGTGACAAGACAATCGAACACTGTCTTTAAGTTAATAGAAATAAAATAACTCCAATTTAGACCAAGTATTTTACATTGGAAGTTTGAGTTGATATAAGAAACTGAGCAAATGAAAATGAAACAGTTATTATTAATACGGAAAGCAGAATGAATATGAAACCAAACAATATTAGCAGTCAATTAAGAGCGCGTGTAATCGTACCTATAGTTTACTAATAGGCTTAAATGGCTCTTAGCAACAATCTCCACAAAGCGATAACTTCTAATCCTCATGGCGAGTGTACAACGTCGTAGTTGACCTAATAACTTGATAGCACAGCTATACAATTTCCTAGAGAACTTAAGCAGAGATGAAGATGAATTAAAGGTCTAAACAACATAACTGACACTCGTGATCAAAAAAGAAGAGCAAGTTATAGTCAACCTGAAGCTTGCAGAAGCCAAAAAATCTAAAGCTAAAAAATTACAAACAGGACGACAGTGACTTGTGACTAGAAATAGAAAGAAATTTAAGTAAGACTCACCCACACAGTAATGTTATAGTATTAACAGTGTAGGCGTCCATTAAAGCAAAAGGTAGAGGAACAAACGAGTCGATTATTAATTGCCTCACCGAGCGTCCGGCTTCTGGCAATAATTCATAAAGCGACAACCAACACCAGTCAACTTTACTGTTTCGGGTGCGCTATTTAATACTTCTGTTTGGTTCTGTTACGAACGGGTGTAATTTATTGCTGCGCGATTGGGGTCAATGTGACAGGAGTTTTAGCAACAATTGTAATTGATATTACACTCGCCAGTAGGAAGCGTGCAAGTTATGGACTCTTCGGGTATTCTGAATCTGGGTTTGTAAATATTTTGAAAAGTTCTGTTGAAATTACTAGTAGGTTCATGCTTTGATCACGTTTCATGACCTTTGTATAAGGATGGAAATGGTTAATTGGCAAAACCCAAATTTAAACTTCAAATTCAACACCTTACCAAAGCTTTTGGCAAAAGTTTTAGTTGAGTCACGAACGGATAAAGTTCGCTTAACACAGTCATCCATTGTTAGAACTGTGATAGTGGTACTACTGACAACCGTTTCCGCTATCGGCACATTCACACCTAACGGTTGTTCTGACATTTCGATCTGGTTCACGAAACAATAAAATTACACGCCTGTCACCGAAACTCGTTCCATCGTAGGCCCATTCAGGTGTCATCACCCTCTTTTATAACTTTAATATAAAAACACTATCTAAATTCGCAGTGATGTCATTGTTTACAGCATTATCGGTCGTTAGATAATGAGCGATTTATTATGACAACCATGTTGCAGGCAACTGCGTACAAGGTATGCATATGCATGTGGAAGCGTTAAGGCGTACAGAGCGTGGCACAGTTCGATAATTGAGGTGTGATTGTAGGATTGTAGCATGTGGACCGGCAACAATAAACGCCAGGTTCAACGAACTCTGAGCGCAACGTATTTGATAAGGTCGCCAATTCGCCATCCGGCATTTTTTTCTTGAGAGAATCGCGATTACAGTTAAAAAACGCTACGCTGGCACGGCGGACCGTTTTAATTGCTTTATAGTCATGTCGCTGCGGTGAAAATTTACCGTTGACGGCACGTGATCCGCCAGAGCAAACCGGATAGAGACCCATCCGGTTTGTTCTTTACTTATCTTTACAGAAACGTTTTTCGGGCCAAAGCGCGAATTTTCCATTAAAAACAACTGTTTCTCCCAATTAGACAGCAAAGTCTGTACCGCAATTTTAACAACGCATTTGATTCTTCTAGTAATAGGATTTCAAATTTATGTTTTAAGCCATTAAGATTATCAAACACAAATACTAGAATTTTAAGTATAATTAGTACTGACGAGGCACGACAGGAAAACTATGATTTAAAATAAATAGCTCCTTTCGCGACGCACGTACGTGACCGGGTAGATACTGATGTAAATCGAATGCACTTCCTAGGAGTTGCGCGCGCGCATACGTAATGAGACACCCACGGCAAACTGACTCATGGTGCAGTACACAGAACAACAATAGAAAAAGAAAACATTTATTTAGCCTGTAATAATTCAATCTGTGATCTATTCGGTTTAATCAGGCAGGGACGTTTTTTTTTTATACGACGAGGAAGGCAAACGAGCAAGTGGGTCACCTGATGGTAAGTGATCACCACTGCCCATAGACACCCACAACCCCGGAGGGTTTGCAGATGCGTTGCCAACCTAGAGAGCTAAGATGAAATGTCTCTTGTGCTTGTAATTACACCGGCTGTCTTACTCTCCACACCGGAACACAACAGTGCAAGCACTGCTGCTTAGCGGCAGGATTAGCGAGTAAGCTGGTGGTAGCGATCCGAACGGACCTTGCGTGCTGGGAAAATGCCTCTTCCACGGTTTTCTACTTCTCCGTCTTCAGGGAATTTACATCTGGCCAGTCAGTCGTTTAAAGATTTGATTTACGTAACAATTTAAATTCCATCACACCTAAAAGCGTTCAAATTAAAAATTAAGTTTGTCGGCAGAACCGAAAGGTGCAACGAAATAAATGAAGCAACAATGCGGTTTTCGAGTGAAAAAGTAGGAGTAAAATGATAGAGTAAGGTATGTACTCGCAATAAAAAATTAGATGCGGCATTTTAACAGTTTCGGTTGTTCTGGTCTACGGCTTTTCGGACTGTTTCAACACAGTTTACTGCGCTAATGTTTACACGAGCAACCAACTTACTTACTACTTGTGCATCGCATGTTTCAGTAAGACAATAACGTCGTTTATTATGCTACGCAGTGCCCTAAGCACGACTTGTCGAATCCTGCGTTACGTTACGGTTATCGTATCGAGATCGAGAAACCTCATACTAAATTTTAGTTCCAAATACGCTCACGGGCGGGCGCTGTTCCAAACGTCATACAAACTCGTCATAGTTTACTATTCGATTTTACGTGACGCAGGATTCGGCAAGTCGTGCTTAGGGCACTGGACTCGCCGACGAATGGATTAAATGTACGCGTGACGTCTACATCTACATCTCTGGTATCTTATGAGAATTATTATGGACTGTTTTGTATGTAATGTAGGTGCTTTGTCTTATCTGTACTTACGAAGACTTTGTATGCACGCAAACTTGAAGATACTTGATACTAATATGCCTTCAAGTATCGCAAGTAACACAAAAATTTTGGTAATCAAATTATTATAATAACAACTAATTATTTTTAACAATCGGTTAGGTACGTACCTAAATGCTGATAAAAGAAAGAAACGTGTTCTGTTTAATATATTCTTAATTGCTTTAATGTTATTGCTATGCGTGCAACGCAAACAAAATTGGCTTTTATTAAAAGTTGAAGGACTCACTCCCATTGTAATGATATTCAATAGGATCAACTTATCCCTCGCGAAAACCAGTGAATAGGCACCAGTAAATACCTACGTACTTTAATTTTATAGATTCGTGAACCAAATAAGGCCGAACGCGAAGGGTCCATTGAAGGACAGCTCAAGGGCGACCGTTATTTTGAATTTAAAGGTCATCCGATGTGAACGGAATTTAATATTGATAAAAGGCGCAATCGATTTTATATTCGATCTTTCAGGGACTATTAAGACTGAATGAAATAAAGGTTATAATGAAGTTTATAAAGTAAACATACCGACCGTAATAAATGAGATATAGTTCAAAGTATAGATGAAACAATGGATCCACTATACGCTAAGCGATTGGATCAGTTGACCCACAAACACACGATCACAATGGCTATCGAATTTCTGTTGAACACGAGCTGAGAATGCCTCGGCCACGATCGGCTATCGCTTTTTGCAGTCGACTTGTTATTAAAATAATAACCACTTCAACGAGGCCTTTTCAAGCAATAAATTTCAATGAAAAACAGCGCATTCGTAGCACTTTAGATTATTTTACAAGTGATACCAATGAAGCGCAGCAAATAGGCTGGAGTGCAAGGCGGAAACGCTAAAGAGCCTATTGAACTGAAGGCCAGTTGAATTAAAAGTCAAGATTCCATCATATATAGCATTGATAGTCATTAACGAACAATTAAACTGTAACATGTTTCTCTCCATCGAACACAAAAGGATATCAATAACGATCGTTAACCTGATTAAAACGAACAAACTAATATTAAGACACGCAACAAAAAAAAAAAAAAACTAGAAAACAACACAGTGCCATAAAATTTGACGTTCCTCAAACCATACGCAACCTATTCATTCCGCACAAAAATCAACACAACGAATACCAATACTGCAAACAGCGATCAAGTATACTGTACGATATTTACAAACACTCGAGTCGGCTTATATATCACGTAGATCGTCACTTGTTCGTTTCGCGTATGCGCCTGAGTTCACGCGCGGCCGTTGCGGCGGCCGTCCCTTGCGACAATGCGGCTGCGTGCTGCCGTGGCATGTACCCTGTCCTCCTATTCACTAGCCACCTCTCTCTTTTGGTTTACAGGCAACGGTAAGCTGGGTTGTTTTCGCATTTTCTCGTTTTTCGAATTATCCGTATAGAACTTGGGTGCTGCTAAGCCAAAGCAATTTGCGCAAATTACAACAATGACAGTTATTAATTAACACGAGGATGCTTAAATGGTCGCAATAAAAATCCTAACTTCATAATTGGTACAGTGAATGATGGTTCGATTATTTGCTTTGAAAATTAACGACGGGGTGAATGACCTTATAAAATATAAGAAGACTGGTTTTGTATTAAAGAAGTTAACACCTTACAATTAATGTGTTACGGGGATCACGGATGTCGTTAAATGCCGATTTGCGAATATGTGTGAAAATTTGACGTTAAATATAAAAAATAACAAATATTTGATATCAAAGACAAATAAGTTATCTAAGAAACTGTTTTAAATTTTTCAAACAGAAACGTAAATATACAGAAAAACCAGAAAAACAAATTCTCGAACTGGGATTCGAACCTAGACCTCCACCATACCGTAACAAGATAGTTAGATGACCGTAAAAATAAAAATACAAAATGTTGGTTTAAAATCTAAGAAACTGTAAAACCAGTGTAAAACCTCGGGCATTAGTAAATTGGATTATGTTCAGCAATAATCTTCTACGTAATTTGAATATTATTGCAATCAAGGCGAGTCAAATAGCATCTTGGTCATTGTTGCAATCCTTTTACGGCTAAAAACATACCGACATGCTACTCCAATGGTATCAATTTTATGAAAAGCTACCAGAACATTGTAAGAGCTACGTGGAAAGATAGGCCATTAAAGTGTGACCACGATTCATTTATGATCAAGTGTCACATTTACTTTGGCTTATAATATCAATGAGGTGCCTCTTTATTGGTAGGTAAGTCAGTAAGTCAGATCAGATATCACGTAGAATCACTTGATATTGTCCTGTATCAATGATAATATACCCCCTAGTGTACTAGGGTATTATAGTATTAGCATCTTTGTCAATATTCTTATGGTTTTAATTTAATTGCATCAAGCGGCGCTATAACGTCTACATAATATGTGCCTTATGCGTTGCAATTTTCCAGTGCCTATGTTATTTTCAATCGCTATAACGTCTATCACTTGCTGAAACAATTACAGTTCACTATCAGACACCACTGGTATATTCCACGCTGACCGGTTTCATTAAAAGATTTTAACGCATTTGCTATCCGTCGACATACATGCATATTGCAGTTGTGTATATGTGCAAAGTATATTAAAACTGCTTGCCCTTGCTCAATCCCATCAGGTAAGGTAGTTTCCAACGTTTATTATTAAGAAAAAAACGTTACTTGCCTCTACTACTTTACTGTAGTCGCAGTGGTTAAGATGGCCGACCAGTTTAACCCCGTTCACCCGCAGCATCGCGATGGTATCACCATTGTCCGTAAATACGCGTCGTGCTGAAGCCATTGGGCCACTTTTATTACCCATCTAAATCGTTCCGCAACGTTTAGCTAGTCGGCTACAATGTTATTCCTTGCCATTATTTTGAAGTGGTCGGTAACTTTTACTGTGAAAAAAAAAAGTATTAGTACCTGTCTAACTGGTAATGGTGTGTCGCACAAGCTATATACCTGTAGTCAACGTCAAATACATCTCGTCAATTTTGTACATTGTGGTTCTACAAAACTCCGTATAGGTATAGTGAAAAAACCTTTTCCACGGGCCAGACTAAAATCAATCTCGTGACAATGTCATAAAGATTTTGACAGGGAAAAAAAATTCTCACTTAGATTATACCTACATGTAATACACCAAAATCATCATGTACCAAATTCATGTAAATTTCTCTAGCTACGGAAGCCATTTTTGGAGTTAAAACTTTTCATTTTTAATTTAAATTATTATAATTGCTAATTAGTAACGGAACGGGTATCTGGAGGGCTAATAGATCCTAATAATTGGGCCACACTTTATTGTAAGTATAAATCTAACTGAAAAATTCAAAAGTTATTTTGCTAAAGACCGCGTATCCTTTACTTGGATACGTGTACAAATATGTCAACATTTCGAAATGTGCTTAAACCTAAAGGACTAGTATACAAACAAGACGAACTAGACTAAATAAATATTGGCAGTAAAGCTACAATCGTAATAACAACTACGAACAAATCGATGTTTTGAGAAAATTACTTTGAACTCAAATGGAATGATTATGATAACACTCAACAAATATTATATTATGATATGAGCAATAAAAATCATAACCAAAACACAAGAAAGGAAGACGACTTAAATAAAACAGTCAAATTAGAGGATCGAAGAAGAGTGTAAATTGAAGGATACAAAATTTATAAAGATTCTAGTCTAAAACTAATTAGCACCTAACAAAGTTATTTCTTGAAATCTTGGCTACATTTTGCACATCCTTGACAAAACAGAAGAACCTTTATACTGAATTGCAACAGAAAATGTTCGAAACATTATTTATCTACGACCAATATTGACGAATACTAAAGTTAACAAAGTATCTATGAGAATCGCCAACAAGTATTTACAAATGCAGTAAGATAGTTAAAGGCACAAAACCAACGATTATGAAATTTATGAAGCACATTCTCCACTTTTGTTACATTATTTAGGTGCTAATATACTTAACTTATTTAAGTACATCACAGATAAGAGGTACTTCGCTAATCTCCAGTTTCAATTACTATTTTCGATACCGACCTATCATAAAATTTATTACAGTGTATTTCTAGCTTATGTCCAGAAATAGAGTCACATTAGTGTGTGCATCAACATTGCGAACGACTGAATTCGTGTGTTAATGGTTGGGTTAGTCGGTTAGAGTTTTCAGACAAACGAGAACTATTTAATACGACAAGGATTTTATGTGAATTAAATGTACTTCAAC
Source organism: Clepsis dumicolana (assembly GCA_963691665.1). Lineage (NCBI taxonomy): Eukaryota > Metazoa > Arthropoda > Insecta > Lepidoptera > Tortricidae > Clepsis > Clepsis dumicolana. The sequence continues at coordinate 8,727,909 of OY829519.1, forward strand.
TTTTATTGGTTATCATCGTACACGGATCGCATGAAATAGTTTCTATGGAAAATGCCGATGATAAAACATTGCGGAACATTGGACGAGCTTATATTACAAACCGTACTTCTGCTGCTAACTGTACAAAGAATAACAATTATAGTTCTTTGCGTTCGATTCAAAATTGTAGACGCTCCGCTCACCATAATTCGGAAAACGATAGATTCCAATTTGATACACGATGACGTGAATTAGGTCGGTATCGATATGACCGTGACAATAACTTTAATGCTGTCTCTGTCATTACCTAAGTAATAAGATATCAGTATTGATTCGTCAATAAAACTGATAAATGTCAAGGACGGTTGTCCCTGTGTCGCACTGCGACTGATATTGAAGACCTATCGGAGTTAATGGTTAGGATTAGATTTAAGCACGGAATGAAATACCATAATATGTACATAATAAGTACCTACTTTAGCTCTTTACTTTTTGGAATAATAAAATTAATTAAGATAAAAAATCACAAACTACGCGTTGACGAGACAATTAAGAAAAGTGCTGACAACTTTTGTTATTACATTTATTTTATTATAGTTTAACATCATCAAGGCCAATAAGTCAACCTAGAACCGTTTGCATATTTTAAAGGATACGACATAAAAAAAATTATTATGCCCTCGTAAAACTAAAAAGCTTCTCAGCGTCACTATGCCTGAGATAAACATCGTAAAAGGGTTTTATACTAAATTATTTGCTCCATTTTTGATGAAGATATTCCAAGCTATTCTCGTTTTGCTAAAATAGTAATACCTACCTAATGGTAATGACGAACCCGCCTGTTTGCTGCTTCCCTTGTCAAGAAAAAAAGTTGACCAAGGCTAGCAAAATTTAGGACCACACAAAAAAAATGTGATGGACAAAGAAATATAGTCCTGGCAGGCGATAAAGAGCCGTCGTTTGACTCAGCATACGGGTCAAAAAGACCATTCCCACAAGAATATTCGAACTAATAACGCCGTAACCGCAGATAGCCCTGAAAGGCCTGCAGGTGCTCGTAATAAACAGAATTAAGTGAAGTGCGACCCGAGAGGCCTCGGGGCTGGTTTCGTTTTTAATTCCAACAACTATGAGGTAATCAACATTGCTCGTCGTAAGGTGTGAAATGGAAAAGTTGATAAGGTGATATGTACATGTAGAGTTTGATGAAAAATTCTAACGTGTTGATGTTATTCCGAAGCGTTTGTAGTTAACAGAAAATGTTCGGGATACACCTGCTTCGTTAGACAGCTTTATAAGTATGTTTAAATTAAACATTTGATTTGGACGACTAAGGAGTAATGAAAGAGTTAATAAATTATGTAAGTATAATGTTACGTAACATAGGGAATCCCCATGAGGATGGTGATATTATAGGTGATGACAATATATGCGAATGCAATCTACAGTCATCTCCTAACCAACAGTTGCATCGGCAACAATTCTCAAGCAATCTTAATAGCTGACACCTACTAATATTATTTTTACATCAACACTTGGAGCCCATCTGGGGGTTGTTACAGGGTTTATTGAACCTGGACTGCGGTATCTTAAAACCCGACAACATATTAAACTCCTTACAATGGCGTCATTAATCCTTATGGGGTCGTTGAGCCCCAGTGATAGACAATGGTGGTAGTCGCGTTTGTGAGCGGAATTAATGTGAATGCACATGCAATGGGAAGACCGAGATGACCAGCCTTGAACTTCGGTGCATTCGATGCAGTGCGGGGTAGAGGCGCGTGACATCGAAGACGGCAGCGTAAGTAATTTCTGGCAAATAAAGAATCAGGTAAATCTGAGCGGAGGTTTCTAGAAGGCATTTACAGTTTCTGTCGTCTTATCTTGGTGAAACTAAATAAGACCTTTGTAATAGCCTGAAAGCGTCACGCTTAATAAAAAAAAGATGTCTCAAATTGTTTGAAAAATATGCTGAATATAAATAAGAACAACACAAACTGACTGAAAAGTGAAAACTTTCTGCCCGTTCATTCATAAACTCTCGACGAGATGTACGTGAAGAATTTAGGTTTTGAAAACTACATAAATGGCTATTATCAGCAATTCCTCCAAGGGAAAGTAAAAGATCATCTGTAACGAAAGAAATATTTTAAAGGGTCTCTCCACCTTGGTCTTCGTAGACCATTTTCCACTAATGTCATGGACGGTCACACAACATCGCAAAAGCGCGTAGCTTGGTGTCGTCTTTTTTGCGATGTTAATTTACTCCAATATTATTGCAACAGTACTGAAATATACATGTGCCCAGGAAGCAAATAAATTAAAGTTGGCACGAGTTATTTCTTTGTATTTAAAACGGTTCGGTGACGCATCCAGTGTTATCCTGATCTAAGGTCGATGCAACGCAAGCGATGAATGCGAAAGCAGTCGCCATTTCTAGGCCCATCATATTCTTATTACGCACATGCACAAAACGAGGCACACATACATAAATACTCAGTAATCCCTTTCCTCTAATGTTGTTTTGCTTGAATTTTGCTTGCTCAAAACCCGCTGGGCGTTATAGTAAGATTTATAAAGGAAGATGCAAACTAGTTAAACTTGTTGAGGAAGACGATGAAAACGAAGTTTAAAGAAAAGCGGATCTTGTTAACAAATAATATACAGCACTAAAACTTTCACAGATCCCTTGCGGATGAAGATAATTAAAGCTTAAACAAAAACGTGATGACAACAACACAAAACTTTACAACTTAAAACATTCAGAATGCAGACTAATAACAATAAATTTGTTATAATTTATATGCAACTTGCGGCTATCGGTGATCTTTAGTGGCTATTCCGCAAGGGCTTAGGCTTATCTTAATGTATGTCTAAGTAAGCCTTCATAACTATCGGGAGAATGGAATTATACTAGGTAGTACAATAAAATGGCGAAATGAGCGGGCCAGGCTGGCAGTAGGTTGCGGGGTCGTCGCCCTGCCAACCGGTCGGGCTTTAAGCTTTGGCGAACTCAACGCGGCGAGGCAAACTTGGCCTAATTTTATAAGACATATCAGCAATATTACAGTACACGTCAATTTACGTTCTCAGTCACTCAATGGCAAGACGTTGATGATTATTTTATTGTTTGTTTGCTCCTTGAAATGATCTCGTTATTAAAAGCTTTGGCGTTAAATAAATTACATACACACTCGTACACAAACTTCTACATTTATTAGTAGAATTAGTAGGACAAGACTGAATGTTAAACTTCGCTTGAAAAGCGTCAACCAGCCAGCCAGCCAGCAGCAGCAGTCAGACCAGCCTCGTAAACTATTCAGTAAGTACCTACCTAAGTATTGGTTGCTATCACAGTTAGAAACAAAAAAACTGATGATCCAGATAATAAGTTTGCTTGATTTTTCCCTATTACCGCCAGAAGTTCAATTACGCTTAATGGATTTAATATACGAGGTGACATTAGTCTTGTCTATCTTGGGCCAATCTAAAAACGACTTTTCCACTTACGTATTTCAAAAGTCGCATTTTGAATCAATTCTTGCGTGTGCACTGGCTTTAAATGCTGTATTTACGTTAAATTTCTTCGTTCACATTGTCTCGTCTGACATTGAAAGAATTCCAACGTTACATCGGCCATTTGTCATGATTTATTACGCAACGCTGACGTTTACGCATCTTGATTTACGATAATTTGAAGGACGCAGCGAAAGAATTTTTTACAAAATAACGATCCAATTTCATTAAAAATTGGACATTTCGTTTTATTACAGTTCCAGCTGTAACTTAATTTACCTTTGTGTCAATTGAATTAGATTGATTTGTGGAGTTTTAAAAATACATTACTTTTTATTTAAACAATGATCTGCCGATAGAAACGCGCTTGTTGAATAAATGACAAACTGTTGTTGATTTCCATGTGTACGTCAAATGGCCTATTTCTTAATTGTAAATTGATTTAGGATTCTATTAATGTGATGTAAAGATTGGCCGTTACTATTTTTACGATGACGTTAACATTTTATTATTATTATCGTTGCTGGGCTGGTTTGACAGAAAAAGGGTCGTTCCTCGACTTCAGTCAATTACTTAATTAACTTCCGCGATATTTATAGGCACATATTGGCCATAAACATTTAAATCTTGCTGAAAAAGTACAATAATTATAATGTTTGCACTTGATAGCAAATAAAACACTTAGATAAATTAATATTCCGAAATCAGCGAGTTTAGTCTCATCATCCAATGTAAAACAACTAAAGCCAGAAATACGATTATTTTTGAGTATAATGTAGAAAACAATGGGGTTGCGTAGTACTTTTATTATAAAGTACCCATCTACCCATGGCAACCTTCCGGCTCCATCATCAAATCAGCTCCATGTCACAATAATACTAAATTGTCGTCCGATTTACATATGGATGAAAAATGCAGCTCAATCGAAACCTGGGATTTAGGTCACAAGATTTTTTGAAATGAAAATCAAATGAAAGGAACATGAAACGAAACATTATATATGTCTATATTTGATTACAGACAGACAAACAGAGACCGAGACATGTGAAACTAAAATAAAAGCTTCTAAAAACGTGTGTGCATAAAATACACTCAAGAGCAAAAAAACTGGTCACTTTGTATGGAATTGTTCATACAAAGTGACCCGTTTTTATTGTTCTTGAGTATATTACCACAGCTTAAAAGCTCCATGCCTCACTATTACATTGACGGTGCTAGAAAAAATTAAAACGGATGTTAGTCCAATGCAGAAAATTGCGTTACAAATAAACTGACGAAATGTTGACTCAATATTTATTTGACTTGAGTGCCTATGAGTTATTTCCGGAGACCGATACAAACTGATAGAAAATATGTGACTCGATATTACAAGTCAAGAGACTTTTAAATAATAAAAACCGGCCAAGTGCGAGTCGGACTCGCGCACGAGGGTTCCGTAGAAAGATTTTAACGCTTTTCCCCAGTGTTTTAAGAAGTCCAGTGTAAGCAGAGCCCTGCTCCTAAGCAAAATGTACCCAGTGTTGGGTCAACTTATATTGGTCCTCGAAATCTAGAGGCAGACATAAAAATTTAAGATTTTGAGACTTTTCTGAGTGGTTGTATGTACTATAAGAGCTACCTTCATACCAAATTTCAAGTTTCTAGGACAACTGGAAGTACCCTTTAGGTTTTCTAAAAACGGCAATTTGTATGGAAATGACTTTTTAAATGACTGTATCTTTTGATTGCGTTGACTTAGATGCTTGATTTTTTCACAGCTTCAAGGGACTGCAGGTTTGAGTATTTGATATTAATTTCAGCATCCTACCTCCACGCGTTACAGAGGAAAAGGGTCTTGACAGACAGACAGACGGACAACAAAGTGATCTAATAAGGGTTCCGTTTTTCCTTTTGAGGTACGGAACCCTAAAAAGAGGTGTAGGACTGTTTCAATGATTCGAATTGTTTATACCTAAATCTACCTAAATTTTGACTAACTTCGAGTTGTATGTAAGACGACGCAAAACGAGGGGTATTATAAGTTTACCCTGTGTATCTGTGTAGGTATCTGTCTGTGGCATCGTAGCTCCTAAACGGATGAACGGATTTGGACGCGGCTTTTTCATTCGAAAGCTAGTTTAATCTAGATGGTTCTTAGCTAAGTTTTATAAAAATCGATTCGGCCGTATTTGAGATTATACTTTAATTTCTGGGCTTGGTCATTTAATAAGGAATTATAACTTTTTCGCAGTTGGGTGCCGTAGGTACGGAGGGTCTACACACCCAGAAACTATTATTTTTATTTTTTATAGGTTTTCTTATTAAGGTTTTATTTGTAAGTCAACAATGCAGATCAACGTAAAATTGTATGCTTAAATTCTCGTACGTATACGTGTAAGTAGGTGAGGTTGTCAATTTGACAACATTTCAAAATGATAATGATGCCTAAATCGAAAACCATTTCGGTAAATATGCTACCTGAACGTAATAAAATAGTTTTTAGATTTTTTTCATTACTAGTTTTCAAGAAAATCGTGAAAATGTATAAACCGGAAGTGTGACGTCATTACTGTGGCTGTAAAGGAACAATACTTTAGTCCACTATACTGTCTATACTTAAGAAAATTTGAATCACTTCCGGTTGTCACAAAGTTCAAATTAAGCTGTCATTGTGACTGTGACATTCATACGTTTGCTTTGACTTTCCTCGTTTCTCAGCGTTATTTCGAAATTTGGATTGATATTCTACGACTTGGCATTACTTAATTACGGACATGGCTTCTTCTTTTCACTGTAACTTGGCTTAGAATTCGGACTTCGTTGCTTCTTTCAACGGTAACCTGGCTTTTTAAATTGGACATCGCATCGCATCGGACTTGTTTGAGTTTTCTCTGCTGAAATGAATACTTCAGATGGATTCATGCAAGCTAGCAGCACAAACCTGCCCTGGGTGGACACTGCAATGGTGCTGGAATTCACGCAAAGTATAATTTGGCCGGAATACGAGGTGCAAAAGCTGCTTTGTCATCTCGAACTTCGTACGTCTCAAGTGCAGTTGGATACGTCGAAGTTTGACGAGACTCTGATAAATGTTATGTGCAATATCGTATTGTACAGGTTATTAAATAAAACGTTTGTTTTTAAATTTATTATTTTATTTCAAAGTTAGTAAGTAAGTAATGGGAACAGTTATAGGAGTTAATATAATTATATGACTTTGAGGCTTAAGATAAATCCTTCAGATATATTAGGAATCCGGTCCAGCCCTGCCGCTCGACACCATTCCGCTTGGCTTCCAACAGGCACGCAAAAGAAACGTTTTTGTGGTGTAGTATTATTTTCGCAAGTGGTTATATAACAGTATTTAGCCATGGGCAGGGGTTTATAGGGCTCTCGAGATGCCATATTTCCTTACTTTTTTACGTTTTCTTACTCGGTACACAGAACCTAACCTCAGAAAGAAATGAAAACAATTTTATTGACAGTTTCAACACTGACGCGAAACGAACGCCATATATATCAACATTGTCAACGCTCAGAGGTATTTTCAGAAAAATAAGTGGCACAGGTAATACAGTCTTACAGCCACACTAATGACGTCACGATTTAGTTACGACCTTTTGGAATTCGCTACTTTTAGATTAGATATTTTTGAATGAAAATTAGGATTTTAGGAGAAATAAAAAAACACGTGCACGTTCTTTATTATTTGACATTCGAAACAATTTTTAACATTGTATCATTATTCATTCTAAAACCTTAATATTCTATAAGAAAGTTGAAACAGTGCATAGCAAATGGGACTAACACTACCTACAAAGTAAATTAAAATATTAAAACTAAAACTAACTTAAAAAAATAAAAATTAAATACCTACCAAACCTGAACATTAAAATTACATTTTCTTTCGATCTAGAACTTAAAATGGACAGCATGAAAGTTTGAAATGTTGTCAATTTTGAAGGACTTCTCAAGTTCTTGGTGTTGAATTTGTTTTTTGTGTCAGCGGCGTTCGCAATTACATTTTATAGAGCCTAAATACGTAATAATCTGTAGTGGAAGCCCGAAATCGAACACTGATAGGGCTTTCTGAGCCGAAGTTCGTAACGCCTGTGCCGCCAGTGAAACGTAGAATGTTTTTGCGAGGAAACTTAGCGTGCAATGCTAGCCATTACAGCCCTTGGGCATTACGGGAGGAGAAAAGGTCCGAGGGTTTTTATTTAGGATATGCCAAGTAAGGTGCAAGTATGATGTAAAAAATAAATAACGTGAAGTATCTGAATACAAGTGATATAAAGTACAAAAAGTAAAATAAATTCATAATTGCAGAGAACGATATTGATAAATGGTTTATAATTATTGCCAGCCATTTTAACGTTCACCATTTAATATTGAGCGGCTAGACGTCTGTGAAGGATGAAGAAACCACATGATTTTAATACTAACTTACCTTAAATATAAAACGCGTGTGTAGGTATATTATATTACAGTAACCTTAAGCTTTCAATTTATTTAATGTCAAGTTACCTAGTCAATCAATATAGCACATTCACGGCTGGATCTTACCTGCAAGCTATATATCCCACGGCCAAACCGGACGGTTTCACCCTGCCACGAAAACTCTGGTGTCGTTTAAACAGACTGAGGACAGGTCATGGACGCTGTAACTACTTCCGCCACAAGTGGGGCTGGCGCGACTCTGCCCTCTGCGACTGTGGCGAAGAAGCCCAAACCATAGAGCACATTATACAGCGCTGTCCTCTTCACTACTACCCAGGCCCCCCGGAAGATCTGTACGATTTAACACCTGACACAATCTCGTGGCTAGGGACCCTGAGTGTTGATCTATAGTTATTTTTAATTGATTATTATTTGTTTTGTTTTAGAAATGTTTATGTATATACGCCATACGATTAAATAAATAAATAAAAATCAATATAGCAACAAGATTTATCGAAGATTCTATTTCTTTTATAATGGCAGATATATCAAAGATATACAAAGGTACTTTTCATTCATTTCTAAGGTTTTCTTCAACATTATCATCGCATCACTTCGTAAGGATTGCAAAGCTGCAATAATGCTTGATGGACACTGATGCAAGACACAAAAAGCTAATATTGGAAGGAGCCTTTAGTTTACCCTGTTCCATAATAAATATCTTTTAAAAGGATCTAAAACTTTTTACCACTTGTGACAACCGGATAGCCTAGAAGCTAACCCTGTTATTCATAAACCTATTTTAACTAAAATGCCGTTAAAGTTCGTTTGTCCCTTTTTGTCACATTGACATTTCCGCTAGTAAGAAGAAGACAAAACCTATTTTAGCTAATAAAGGCTTGAGTGATGTTTATGAATAAGGGCATTATAGTTTAGAGAACCTGCATGCTTATTGTCTAACTCGCTCGCAATCAGCATCGTGTTCATTTTGTATGGGCTGACAATAAGTACCTATTGGAAACAGCTAGCTGTCACGGCCGTAAATAACTGACAGTTCAATCCGATGACAAGTGTAAAAATACTTAGTTACGCATTAGAGCCTCTGAGCTTGAGATCCCGGGTTCAATCCCCTGTCCAAATATTTGTATGATGAATTCGTTGTCTAGTAGGTACAAATAGTACAGGCTTTGCCTAGTTTGAGACTAGATCAATGAGGGCTATAGCGAGTCAAAAATCTGCTAGAATAGCTTGTGCAGAGTGAGTTTCATCTGTCATTCTCCACCAATAAGAGGCAAGCTACTGGCCTATGATTGGTGGAAATTGACAGAATAGACCTCAGTCGGCATAGGCACTAGTGATCCTAGCGGATTTTTAACTCGCGCAGCCCTCACTGATGTCACATTGAGAATTTGTGTCATGATATTTTTTAATTACGTACCTATTACTATAAAAAGCCGTGATAACCTAGTGGTTTGACCTATGGCCTCTCAAGCAGAGGGTCGTGGGATCAAACCCCAGCTCGCACCTCTGACTTTTTCGGAATTTATGTAGGGAATTACATTTGTAAATTATCATGAGCTTTTCGGTGAAGGAAAACATCGCGAGGAAACCTGCACACTCCTGCGAATGATGTGTGTGAAGTTCCCAACCCGCAGTGGGCCCGCGTGGGAACTATAGCCCAAGCCCTCTCATTCTGAGAGGAGGCCTGAGCAGTGGGACGTAAAAAAGGCTGGTGATGATGATTACTTTCTATGATTCATCGTAAAATGACTAGCATTGCTTCTAGACAGTGCTAAGCCTACAGACGCCCTTTGTGGCCGCCTGCGCAGACGGGTCACATTAATCTTCCGCTCGCCGGTTACTGTGTCAACTAACGGTAAACCAGCAGATGGAGCCAGTTTCGCCTACTCTCAGCCAAAGAATACTGCTGCAGATGCGAAAGTTGAAGACATTAGGTAAAGAAGTGATTTGATATATTTAGTTTTAAGGCTTAGATATAATGAAAATGGGATATTGACCGCGATTACCTTATAGGTTTAATGAGCTCCCGATATTTCGATGCAGTTACATGCATCAGGATCACGGGCAAACTGACGAAACGAGGGTAGATACTAATGTTGCGCAGACCGGGCTCTATCTACCCGCATTTTGCTGTCTAATGCAATTAACCGCGAATCATTTAAAACTGTTATTTTAAGGCTTAGTATTTAGGTAAAAGGGTCACACTGAAAACCAGCGCTACGGCTTGCCGCAGCATCATTCGGAGGGTGACCCTTTAAATAATAATCATAATAATTTAAGTTGTCTTTATTTAACAGTGAGTCCAGTGTTTGTTTGATTATTGTTTTCTTTTTAACCGACTTTTAACGAAAAAAGGAGGAGGTTCTCAATTCGTTGGGATGTTTTTTTTATTGTATGTGTAGGTATGTGTCGAATTAGTCTCTAATAAATACGATTTTTCTTTCTTTCTTTCTGATATTGCCAAGAATACGTAGCAACACCTTAGCGATCCTGGGACATTTTAACAGCAATTACGAGTACGAATGAATACTTAATGAAATTGATAGGGTATGAATTTATAATTTAGGTAATACAGTAACAATCGATCGATTTAACATTTAAAACTTTGTCGAAATTGAGTAGGTACTAAATCTTATTCTAATGCGTTTCCGTTTATTAAATAAGGTCGAATCGAGTATGAGACAGCCTCATTGTGTACTCAGCACGACAAGTGTCAAGTTATAATCTGAACGGAAGTTAAAACCGTAGATCGTAAACCTAACAAGCAGCAGCTATTCAGTTTTTTCTCAGTTGCTAGATTTTTTCTAAATACATATTGTACGAAGTCTGAGAACCCAAAATAAGAGACGGCGTTCTTGGGTAAACAGCTTTTGGTAATGCGAATACAAAAGAAATGAAATTTAAAAATGTTCTATGACTGTATTTCTCTTTGATGGTTTGTGACATCAGAATCGATTGGGTAGCGTGACTTAATTATATGGCTATTAATTAACTATAATTGTAATTGGCTATGAGTAGGTAGTAAATTTGTTTGACTGTCTGTCTCGATCAATTCTTTGGATGCGACTCGATGCCAACGATCTGAACTCGAGTTGCATTGTGTCATGCGCAGTTATGTGATGTTTTTGACCTATATCTTCGGTAATTGTAGAAAAACTGTCCATTGTTCGTGTTATGCTGATGCCATAATTGACATTTTAATTGTTATGGGCAATATATCAAATGAGGATTTGAAATGGTTAAATGCGGAGTTAAAAGTAGTACGCATACAATTAAAAAGTAATTTGTTGTAAAACATCTAGAACACCGAGAGGTAGATGCTTCAAAGGGTAATCCAGCCTTCAGAAAAACATGTAGAAAACGGCTTAAGCATTTTTCAGGACGTAACGAAATACAACAAAGTCGAAACCAAAAAAAGGCTATCCGCTGAACTGTATCTCAAACCGCTGAGTTGTTAAATCAGACCGTTACAACAATCATATAAGAGAACGCAAAAAAACTATTCGTACGAGTAAAACGTCATGCGAGATTACAAGTCAAATGTATAACCTCAATTCTCGGGCAATAAAAAATACATATCTTTACAGTTATCTATCGAATCATAATATTATATCTGGTGTGGCAGGATCGGGGTGAACGGCCGCATCTCAGGTTTTGGTTTGTCATCTCGTTGGCAAAAAATAGTTGGAGACGCAAAAGTACGAATTCGTTGACTACAGCTGCAAGAAAAGCCGTTAATCTCTCATAAAAACGTTTAAAATTAAAATATGCATACTTTGCGGCAGGTTAAAAAGTTTTCGGCCCATTAAAAGACGATGCTCTTTAATTGGAAGAATAAATTTGAACCTGACATTACGGTGTTTACTGGTTACCTGATTACGTTGAATGAAGTAATAAGAGCTTTAGAGAGAGATAGAGACAGAGAGACATTTAAGTATTCACACAAATTCGACACACACACATAAAAGCAGTATGTCTGAAATATAAAAACAAAACTAAATAAAACAAAAGCAGAAACTTAATAATAACTGTTTAAAATTTAAAGAAATGCCGAATAGTGTGAAATGGCGATTTTCACACATTATCATGATACTCGGGACTTGATCGCGTAAAAAACTTTTATATCTAAATTTGAATTGCCGAACATTTACTGGAATCAGGACCAAACCACTGGATTGAGCTTCATAACCCCACGATCCTCTCTACTGAGCGGCATTTTTATAGTAGAATTGTACGTGAAGCAGTTGAAATCAGGAAACATCGTAATTTCAACCGGGAGGATGGTTTCAAGCTTTCATCTTCGTGGAATCCGGTAATCAGTATGTGTAAGCGTCATCAAATATCGTCTCATAAATCGCCGGATGTTGTGAGTGTTGTGTGTCGGACTGGTGGCAACCCTGGTGAAAAAACTAATTAAAAAGACCAAGTGCGGGTAGTTCGAGGAACCCGTGCAGCTAGGAGATGTTGATACCCGCCTCTTCAGTCCTTTCGAGACCATGGACGCAACGTCGCGTCCGAAACGTCGAGGTATTTAAATTCAAATTTAAATATAAAAGTTTTTTACGCGATTAAGTCCCGAGTATCATGATAAAGTGTGAAATGGGCCCCACTCAGCATGAGCCGCGACGCTGTTTTTCAGCGGGACCCATTTAAATTAAAAACTCATTTAAATTAAAAACCCGCATCAAAATCGATCCATTAATTTGGGAGCTATGATGCCACAGACAGATACACAGACACACAGGTCAAATTTATAACACCCCTCTTTTTCGTCGGGAGTTAAAAACAAACACACATACTGTTACAGTTTTAAACACTATTACACTTTATTACGTATAATTATAGTGTAAGTTATATACAAGTACCTACAGACAACAACAATTTTCCACGATTTTGAACATTTAAACCTCTCGCCTTTCCTCGCGCCGAACAGCGCATCTAATCGTAATCCAATAGGTAATACAGCCATACTATGTATGTCATGCCTAGGCAACCTAGCTCATCATAGCTAATCCACGGGCATAGCCAGCGGCGGGTCCGGTTGGTCTGACACACAAACCCGATGGATGACGCAGTGACCCAAAACCAAAACGACTCTCACCGTAATTGCGAGTGCAACGACCGCTCCACCAGAGGCCCGAGTACGAATAATCGAATCCTGCGTAACGTAATCGAGTAGTGACGTTATCGACAAATTTGTACGATGTTTGGAACAGCGCCCGCCCGTGAGCGTATTTGGAACTAAAATTTAGTATGAGGTTTCTCAATTTCGGTACGATAACGTAACGTTACGCAGGATTCGAAAAATCGTGCTCGGCCTACTGTTCGTGTTACTTGCACGTGAACTGTAAGGGTAGACCTCTCCATCAGTTTTGGTCCTTATCGCAGCTATACAATTTGCAAAAACAAACCGACGAATTGAGAACCTCCTTTTTTTTAAGTCAGTTAAAAAACGGTCAAGAGCGTGTCGGACACGCCCAGAGTCTAGAGTCATTTTTGACACAAGAAAAGGTCTCGATCCCGTTAGCGTTAGAGTTTCAATTACTATGGGCAAGGCACTGGAGCCTTTAACGGCACGAATTATTCTCATAGTATTTAACATGTTAACGCGAACGTGATCAACACTTACGTTTAGTAGTCGATTCGATTACACTAGGCCCTCAGAGGCTCTAGTGTAATAGACGGCCAAAAAACTGTGAACCCTTTTTGCCAAAAAAAGTCCTAAATTTTTCCATAGAAAATTTATTTGTCAGTTTAAAAAAAGTAAAAACGCGTCACAAAACTGACAAAAAAATGCGGGACACTTTTTTTATTATTATTTAAAAAGATACTTATAGTCCTCGTGATTCTGAGCAGAAATAATCCAAAATTTGTTAGGTTATAAAAAAAAGTAAAGTTTTTTGAAAATGCCCAGATACGTTTGGAAAGCGTTTGCGTTAAAGTGTCAAATAGCAGTTATGAGAAACTAGCCCGAAACCGAAAGTTCAGATGGACACTACAATGCGACCTTGGTGTTTATAAAAATCGATCCACCAATAGGCACCAAGATGCGGCGACATTGCAATGCTCCTGACCCAGTTCTAATGTCAAGAAAGACAAAGACAGCGAAATTAATAAATATTTAACACTGGAGGTATCGTGTTTCCGGACGTACAAAGACAAAAAACAGCTAAGTTAATAAATAATTAACACTGAGGATATCGTGTTTCCAGACGTATAATCGATAGGTAAGAACATTGAACTGAAATGCACAAGAATAGCGATTTGTGTGTTTTAAATAATATTGTTCAATGCATATACGTACATTATTTACTCGCCAAATGAAGATGGTTAGGTTAATACACAAAGTTTTAAAAGTACAATAGTCAAAATATATAATGTGGCTTCTAAAATGGGCCATATTTTTACTGCAACATATGGACGGCATCTAAATAGGAGTCTTTGTCTAGCTTTCATAATAAGAGTCAGACAGCAATAGTTGCCGGCCACATGTTGCAGAAAAACGTTACCCGTTTAGAAACCCCTTTATGCAATTATCTCAGAAATTGACTACTTTACAGGAATGTTAAACTAATCCTAATAAAAAAAAAAAAAAAAAAAAAAAAAAGGTACGTCAACGTCAACACGATTTCAAATAAAGCTCCCAAATATTTTAATAATTAAATACTAATAATAATGTTTGTTTCATGTGCATCCCGGCCACCTCGACCTCTTTCCACGCCGGCCTGAGTCCCCGCGACTCCCGCACGCGCCGCTCTTGGCGGAGCCCCGTCAGTGCAGTTTTGTCGCGGCTGTCAGACTATTTTTCTATTTAGTTTTCCGTTGTGTTGTGTTTTTATGCCCTTAGATCATATGCAGAATGCAACGCAACCCGTAGATGGTACGTCACATGTATGCCCAATATGCAGTAGAACATTTAGTAGTAGTAGAGGTTTGAATATTCACAAATCCAAATTGCACAAATGTTTAAGTCAGAATGCCCCCCCCTTGTACATAAATCCTGTCTCCCCAAATACAAACCGTACTCCTACTAATCCACCCACTATTCCCTTCCATCTGCATTTGAGCCACTTAAAAAACAATGTTAAGGTGGTAAAAAGAATTCCCCGTGGCGCCCGGATCTCCGTCGCTACTCATTTGGCTCAACTTATAACGAAATGTTTGGACAATAATAGCTATGCGGACTGGCAGAATTTGTTACTTTTCCCATTTAATACACTTCACGTTAAAGACGATAAATCGTCTAAGATTTCTCTTACCCAAAAAATAAAAAACAATTGTTCCAATTATTCACCGCCTTGCCTTACAGTTTTTAGTACAGGCAAAAATAGCAATCAAAATTATTTTAAAAACAAAGTGGAATCTAAAGTTAGCGACGGAGACCTGAAGGGGGCCGCGCGGTTACTTTTTTCCAGTGACGTACTATCTCCAGATAATAGCGACACACTCTCGGCCTTACAAACTAAACACCCTCGAGCTCCTACAAACGCATACTTTTTGGACCCGCCTACGTCGCCCGATGTTTGTTTAAACATTCACGAGAAAGACACAGTGAATGCAATCTATTCATTTAAAACCGGTTCTGCAGCAGGTCTTGACGGACTTGCTCCCCAACACCTAAAAGACCTTACCTCTCACTGTGTGGGCGACGCAGGCAAACATTTAATCCTCGCTTTAACAAAATTAATAAACCTCATGCTGTCTGGCAATGTTAATCCCGAAATAGTTCCCGTTCTTTATGGAGCCAACCTAATTGCGCTCACTAAAAAAGACGGAGGTGTCAGACCCATTGCGGTCGGCTCTACATTTCGGCGATTAACTTCTAAAATTTCAGTTCGTCACATAGTTTCAAAATTGCAACCTCAGTTTGAACCAATTCAATTAGGTTTCGGTACTAAAGGTGGGTGCGAAGCGGCAGTCCATGCCCTGCGCACCTACCTTAATAACGATCAGTGTGAGGTTTTACTCAAAATTGACGTCAAAAATGCATTTAATTCGGTAAACAGGGACACCTTGCTCACAGAAATTAGGAATAATATTCCGGAAATTTATAATTACCTACTTAACTGTTATCATGAACCTTCTAAATTAATGTACAAAAGCAACGAATTATCTTCTGAAGTCGGCTGTCAGCAGGGTGATCCCCTCGGACCAGCCATTTTCAGTTTAGCCATTAACCCCATCATTCAAAATTTAAAGTCCAAATTTAACGTATGGTATCTTGATGATGGTTCCCTAGGAGGTGATGCAGTTACGGTACTTTCAGATCTCTCAGAAATTATAAATAAATTTAAGGCCATTGGTTTAGATCTAAACTTTAATAAATGCGAACTGTTCATAAACAACGCGATCCGATCCGATCTCTTCCAACATTTTAATTTACTTTGTCCAAATATCAAAATTGTCGATAAGCAAAACTTAAGCCTCCTAGGGTCACCAATCTTCGACGATGCCATTCCAGATTTAATCGCAAAAACTGTTTCAAAATTTCAAAATTCTGCAGACCGGCTGCTGGAAATCAGTGCTCACACTGCTATCACTATTCTAAAATTTTGCCTTTTTGTGCCAAAATTTACTTATTTGCTTCGTTGTTGTCCCTTTTGGAAACATCAAAATTCTCTGACCTTAATTGATTCCCTTATGAAAACTTCTTTGGAATCTATACTTAACTTACAATTCAATGGGCAATCTTGGACCCAGGCTTCCCTTCCTATCAGATATGGTGGGCTAGGTATCCGCAAAATTTCTAGTGTTGCTTTACCAGCGTTCCTATCATCTGTCCACAGCACGTCCACCCTCGTAGGTAAAATCCTAAAGGATTGTCCTTCAAACTACGAGACGACGGGTTTGGTCGATGCTAGGAATGCTTGGCTAATGGCTTGTCCGGGTGAAAATCCTCCCGCTTATCCAAATTTCCAACGGAGCTGGGATGACACACTATCCAAATTAACTTATTCTAATATTCTCAGTTCCAGTTCAGGCCCAGACCGCGCAAGGCTTTTGGCTGTGGCAAGAAAGGAATCCGGTGACTGGCTTCATGCTTATCCTTCCGTTAACACCGGAACCTTTCTTGAGCCTGAAACACTGAGAATTGCAGTCGGGCTAAGACTGGGTGTTGCGCTGTGTTCACCACACCGTTGCCTCTGTGGCACCAATGTGGACGAAACGGGACACCATGGTCTTTCCTGTCAAAAGAGCGCCGGCCGTTTCTCCCGTCATGCCGCGCTCAATGACATAATCCGCCGGGCTCTTGCCTCTGCGAACGTGCCGGCCATTTTGGAGCCAAGCGGCATTGCCCGCGACGATGGCAAAAGGCCGGACGGTATGTCTCTGATTCCCTGGAGAATGGGTAGGGTTCTGGTTTGGGATGCGACCTGTGTCGATACAGTAGCACCCTCACATCTCCAGGGAACCACACAAAAAGCTGGTGCGGCGGCAGAAACGGCTGAAAATAGAAAAAATTCTAAGTATCAATCTCTCGGTCCGAATTATAATTTTGTTCCTGTCGGGTTTGAAACTTTGGGTCCATGGGGTCCCAGCGCTTACAAGCTTATTTCTGAGTTACAAAAGCGCTTAGTTGATGCAACTTGTGACCAAAGGGCTGGCAGTTTTCTCTCTCAAAGAATCAGCATCGCTATTCAGCGAGGCAACGCTGCCAGCCTTTTGGGCACTATGCCACGGGGGCCTTATTTAGATTTAATTTAGTTTTAAGTTGTAGTTTATTTAGTTTAAGCTTAGATTTAATGTCATTGTAAATTGCTTTTATTATGTAAATAAAGTAGTATATCCTAATCCTAACTAATATTATAAATGCGAAAGTAACTCTGTCTCTCTGTCTTTCTGTCTCTCTGTCAGTCTGTTTGTTACCTCTTCACGGGAAAACCGCTGCACCAATCTAGATGAAATTTGGTAAGAAGATAGTTTGAATATTGAGGAATAACATATAGGCTACTTTTTATCCGGGAAAAATACATAGTTCCCGCGGGATAGCGATAACCGAAATCTACGCGGACGAAGTCGCGGGCTAGTATAAAATAAAGTGAACGTTGCATTATATAATTTGACAATGAAATGCATTTTGACCATTTCGCTTTTTAAACTTTATTTTATTTTATTTGATAAAGACACCGTTGGTGAAATTTGGTCTCTATGTTTAGATCAAGTTAACTGTAATATCTAAGTGAAAAACTCTGTTTGATTAAAATACTTTTTATGTCTGCGTGGCACATTGTTAATTTATTAGTTTAGGCGTTAGGTATTTTGTGAAAGATTGTATCAATTTAACTTGCGATTTTTTTTAGGTACTTACTTACTCCAAGTCATGTATGTATCGGGTAGGTACAGTCAGGGTCAAAAGTAGCTGTCAGTTTTGCACTTTGTCACTTTACAGCCAGGTACAAAACGTGTGCCAATGATTGACAAAATCGTGATGGCCACTAGGATCACCTATTTTGATCAACCCAGTACAAATCTCGTATGATTGGAATCAAAATAAGTGGACCCTAGTGGCCATCACGGACAAAATGTGCTATTTTATTTGGGCAAGACAAAAGTTAGCTAGCTATTTTTCATTATGACTGCACACGCGTATAGAGCTGATGAGATGTCCGGGAGAGCTGGTTAGTTCCGATTTTGATGGAGTGTGTTTATCGTTTCGTTGTGAGGTGTTTCACATAGATGGCGCTATTCACTCAAAAACCGTGAATAAAGTACCTAGCTGAATACTTATATTTATATATTTTCTTAATCATTCTATTTTAGTGTAAGAGATTGCACGTGACACAGAATGTCAAAGAGAGTTAAGTTTTATAATACAATTTAACAGGGAAACTGTTGGAAAAGCAAAATTTGAAAAAAAACTACTAAAGGATACTGCATCGTGAAGGCGAGGTCCATATAACTATTGTTTAAAAAAAAACAACAGCCGACTACTTATTTTGAAAATAAGGCGCAGTAATTTTATTTATCTGAGGTCGTAATAACGTAATACGTAATATGCTGCCAGTCTCTTGGTTAACTGTTAGGTAAATATAATTCTTACCTGTTCGCAAAAACCCGGTTAGCAAATAAACACCACTTCGTTTCCCCTATTCGGGGTAATACGACCCCCATTTTCCCCGCCGTCGGCCGCACAGTACCCCATTTATTTCGTCTCAACCCTAATTTAATAATCAATGGCATTTTCGGCTCCAAAAAGCTAACAAGTAACAACGTGTCTGATATAGGTAACCTGGTACAGTCACTTTGAAAATGTCGTAATTGTAAGATTCTTTATTGCACAAAACGGAAAATTAACAAATAACAGGACAGCACACATGTAAAAAGGCGGACTTATCCCTTAAAATCTTAAAGGAAGAAACGCGTATGGGAATGCACAAGAAATGAATTCTTGAACAAATTTAGGTACGAGTGCTTTATTCGCGACTGAAATCAGAATGGGTAAAAACTGTTTTCAATATTTCTTAAGTTTATCAATAAAGCCAAAAATGTTGACTGATTAGACGTAAACTATAGAATGCATGAAGCTTAAATGTCGATAATTTCATTTCAATTTTTCAACAGTATCAAAATGATAATATAACAGAAAACTTTTTGCGCTCTACGTGCTCTACAATTTTACTATGTGGTAAAATTAAAGTAAATGTTGACGAATTGGGAATGTTGACGACTTGGAAATGTTGACGAACTGGGAATGTAGACGACTTCGGAATGTGGACGAATCGGGAATGCGGACGAAATGGAAATGCAGACGAAATGGGATTGTTGACGAGCTGGGAAGTTGACGAAATGGGATTGTTGACAAGCTGGGAAGTTGACGAAATGGCAATTGAATGTGGACGAAATGGGATTGTTGACGAGTTAGGAAGTTGACGAAATGGGAATGTGGACGAAGTAAATCAGAACGGATTTTAAATGCAGTTACTATTAAATTTTATATTGGTAGGTAACTTAAGAAATATATTGAAAACAGTTTTTAATCATTTTGAACTTCCAATCGCAAATAAAGCTCTTGATTGTAAGAATATTCTCTTAGATAGTACCTTATTTGTTCAAATTTTCTGGTATAAATCCCTAAAACGGAACTCATACTCATATCATAATAAACCTATTTGGCTAACTGTATTTTTCTAGTGCAAGGTCCTGCCCAAAAGAGGCTGAATCATAGTGATCATTGTCGATTATAATTTTATTCGACGACCATGCCCGCATTGCAGCACTGATACGAGACGCTCATGTCCTAGTTGTACCACGGAATAGATAATAGGTAGTACGAGTTATACTACAACATCAGTTGTCGATAAAAACAACTATTACGAAACAATATGCCTAGAGAATAACAAAAGCTAAGCATATTTTTCATGAAAATATCATTTGATGTGAAACGCGATAAGGCTACGCAATACAACGGCAGTTATCATAAAATATTGTATGCCTATAGCTGTATTGTTTATTTCATACGCAATGATTTTGCAGGTTAGGAGGAAAATGAAATAGTTAAACACCTTTGAAAGTTTTGTGACTGAACAGTCGAAGAAACTGTGGATCCTTTTCGCCGAAAATGCCATGCTGACGTAAGGTGAAAAATATATTCACTTTTAATTACTTTTTCTGTTATAATACGAGGGCTGTTTGATAAGTACCCGTTTATGGAAAAAAAAAATTTTGTATACATGCATTTATTTTTCTACGTAGTCACCTTTTAACTCTATACATTTGTTCCACCTATACTCAAGCTTCAATAAACCATCCAAAAAGTTTTATTTTGGAAAGTCATTAAAATAGGCCTCTGCGGCGGCAATGACTTCGTCATTTGATCCAAATCGCTTGCCACCGAGCCATTTTTTTAGGTTGGGAAACAAAAAGAAATCGCATGGAGCCAAATCTGGAGAATACGGGGACGAGACAATAGTTCGTAGCGTAACTGTGCTAATTTAGCCGTCACAACTCTGGACGAATGAGCCGGGGCGTTGTCGTGATGAAACAGAACTTTTTTCTTTTTTAAATGGGGTCGTTTGTCCTTCAATACGGCGTCAAATTCATCCAATAAATTGGCATAGTACTGCCCTGTTATTGTTTTTCCTTTTTCTAAATAGTCAATATGTATAATACCCTGCGAATCCCAAAAAACGGTCGCCATGACCTTTCCAGCCGATGGGACGGTTTTTGCTTTCTTTGGAGCAGGTTCACCCGGTAAAATCCACTGCTTCGACTGCTCTTTCATTTCCGGGGTGTAGTGGTGGACCCACGTTTCGTCCACGGTCACGAAATGACGCAGAAACTCCTTCGGGCTACGTTTGAACACGGCCACACACTGCTCCGAAGTAGTCAGTCGGTTCCTTTTTTGCTCCTCCGTGAGTAAACGCGGCACCCACCTCGCCGATACTTTCTTCATACCCAATTTTTCTTCTAATATGTGTTGTACCCTCTCGATTGAAACGTTTACAGCATCAAAGATTCCTCGAAGTTTAATTCGGCGGTCGGCTAAAACGATATTTTCAATTTTCTTAACCATATCGTCTGTAGTCACCTTAACTGTCCGGCCTGGGCGATCCTCATCAAAGACGGTTGTTCTCCCCCGCTTAAACTCGTTATACCAATATCTGACGGTTGTCATAGAAGGAGCACATTCATGGTAAACCGCTTGCATTGTTACTTTTATTTCATCACATGTTTTTCCTTCCAAAAATAAGAATCTAATTACAGACCGATACTGTTCTTTCTCCATTTTAACAATTTTAAGTTCACGCCTTCACTGAATCGTAGTCAAATGAGAAAAAAAACAAAAGAATGGCATTTTTTTTTAATTTTCCCGCCTCTGAAAAATGGCTTAAAAAGGTGGTATACTTATTTGCGGCCAGTGATATTAATATATTTAGAAAACGGGTACTTATCAAACAGCCCTCGTATAGTCAGCAGCAATAGTTGCTAAGCATCCGAAGCGCTCACAATGATCTAAGCACGGCTTTAGTGTTATAGATATAAGAGCTTGTGCAGATCATTGTGATCGCTTCGGTTGCTTAGCAACTATTGATGCTGACTGTACAATAGTTCATGTAGTAACGAAACAGCCAATGCACATATTTTAACTAAGGTGCATGTAGAGTTTGTGAAGTTAGGGCTTGTAGAGTTGGGGCTTGTAGAGTTGGGGCGTGTAGAGTTAGAAGCTGGACTCTACATGAGAACTGTTAACTTTTTGACAGTGCGAGCCATTATGGTCTCGTCTTGGTAACATTTTACATGAAAATATTTTTGGTGGGATATTTTTTTTGTAAAGTGTTTATAAGTGTTGTACACGACTAGGTACATAAATATAAATACATTGCTAGCGTAACATCTATACCCATACTTTCAGGCATCTATTTCATCAAGTTTACAAATATCTCTTTACAATGACAATTCGGTGTCAATAGCCGACTTAAATCGAGTTTTAGACCTGCAAGAAAAATCGTGCAAGTTGCAATTCATTGCGGTGTTCGATCGCCCACTCCAAACTCGTTCGCTTTACGGCCTCGTATTGTATTGCAACTTGCATGATCTTTCTTGCAGATATAAACTCGGCTTTAAAGAGATTATTTTAGTCAGCTTCATATTAGCAGTGAAATATAGACCGAATTGTCATTGTGAACTGACAATTGTAAACCTGGTGAAATAGGGGCCAGTTTGTTCGAAGAACTGTCGACTATGGGATAGTTGGGGCTACTTAGTGTTGCTTTTTTTTATATACAACGAGGAAGGCAAGCGAGCAAGTGGGTCACCTGATGGTAAGTGATCACCACTGCCCATAGACACCCGCAACTCCGAAGGGTTTGCAGATGCGTTGCCAATCTAGAGGGCTAAGATGAAATGCCTCTTGTGCCCGTTATTACACCGGCTGTCTTACTCTCCACACCGGAACACAACAGTGCAAGCACTGCTGCTTAGCGGCAGGATTGACGAGTAGGAGGAAGAAGTAACGAGTTGCTATGCCAACTATGGAAAAAGACCCGGTAAATGAAGCTTCCAAATCTAACAGAAGCCCGCTCAGTTTCGGTCAAAACGAACCACTAAGTATCGGAAGTTGAGATCCCTGAAATAAAAATGATCACAGCCCCCATACTACGAAATTCGAAAATCGAAGTTCGTATCGTATTGTCCCGCTCACTCTCGTGTTAAATAATATTAGCTTGAGAGGGACGGCACGATACGAAGTTCGAATTTTGCACTTCGTAGTCGGGGGGCAGTTCCATAAAACTTAAAAGAATTATAGTTACCACTTACGTTTCGACATGATGCGGCACCGGACTCATTCAACGTGAAACCGCTCGTGCACCTTCGGAAAAAAAAAACTTCGTAAGCACTCCAGTTATAAACACATAATAAAACACTGCGAAACGTAGTCAAAATAAACTAACGCAGCGGGCGTCTGAACCTACTGTGAGGTTAACGAGTACGATAAATTTATCTATTGTATTATCACGCGAATCGAGTTAATGTGTACACTTAAATGAGGACATGCGAATACTGGTTGTAGTACATAATAACGTCTCGGCATATAATGTATAATGTCTTTAAAAATCTTTCAATACTAAACAATGACCATTTCAAAGGGAGTTACGCCTAATTACACTTTTTTTTACGTGTTTTTGCGGACTGTGGTTATTATGTGTGGTGGTTAATGGATATAAAAGTGGATCCCTAACGTATTGGCATGACATAATATTTAGCCAGACATATTCAGTACATGCCGCCGGCGCCGTATCGTTAGCGAAGAAAAGTGCATTTTCTTATCAGGAACTTTTGGGTAACTTTTATTGTAGAGACTGCCATTACTTTTATTCAAGAGTCATGTTTTCATTCAAGTGCTTCATTTTTAATCACTGAAGGAAAGGGAATTGAAGTTAAAATCATTCATCATGAGAGGGCTTGGGCTATAAGTTCCCACGCGGGCCCAGTGCGGATTGGGAACTTCACACACACCATTGAATTGCTACGCAGATGTGTGCAGGTTTCCTCACGATGTTTTCCTTCACCGAAAAGCTCATGATAAATTACAAATGTAATTCCGCACATAAATTCCGAAAACCTCCGAGGTGCGAGACGGGATTTGAACCCACGCCACTCTGCTTGAGAGGCCATAGGTCAAACCACTAGGCTATAAATCATTATCAAGTTTTAATTGGCTTAAAGGCAGTTACATATGAAGGTACCGTCCGTGCCGTAAAGGAACCGACGTTTAAACACATAAAGGCTTAAACGTCGGTTCGAAGGTTGATGAAATGGACCTTAATGAGATAATAGTAGTTTATGCAACTGCTACATAATGAGGGTCCTTAAAACACGAGTGTGTTTTTATGAAACGAGGCGAAGCTGAGTTTCATAATAGGATCACACGAGTGTTTTAAGGCCTAATTATGTGGAGTTGCATACATTACTTTATCTACACACATATTATAAGTACTCTAAGATGGGTTCAGAAGCCGAAGGCATGTATCATACCCATACCGGTCACGAATTCGATTGATTTTTTTTTAATCATAGACAAATATACTGAGCTGACGTTTCGTAAACTGTTTTTTTTTTGTAAAAAAAAAAGTAAAAAATATCACATTATTAATTATACATGTCGGACTGAACTCGACTTATATACGTGAGTGATCCGTTTTATTTCACTATGATTGTAAATTACGTTGGTTGTCAAATTCGATACATCGAATTCGATATCGAAAAGTCATTAGTCAAGAGTGCGGAAAGTATGCAATTCCCAACATTGCACGTGTCGGTTTACGCTTGTCTGCATTTCCACACAAATTTCATACAACGTTATACAATGCATTATGCCAGGAAAGTGCCACTTAACGTGGGTCAACGTGTTCATAGAATGTTAATATAATTATATTAATTTTTCGCACGCATCCGCATGTGTGCAGAAGACTTGTTTTAATATATTTTTCCACACAATGCGGCAAACTTTATATAGCTATGTGGACACACATGAAGTGGTACTTTCCGAGCACGTGCATTGTAAAAATATATGTACTTTATAACAAATCTGCGTTAGTACATGGACTCTAAATTATTTAATTTTGATTATTTTTTTATTTTATTTTATTTTTTAATACCTAACTTGATTAACAACTTACATATTTGTAATACGTTTACTTTCAGATGGGCGCGTGTAAGAACTCATGAAGAACTAGAAATTTATATTTTCAATTTCAACGAAAAAATGTACAGAAAGTCATAGGCCAAGTTTCATTGGAATAAATAAATTTGTAAGGCGTCACATGAATAAAATTAAAGTTGAAAGTTACCTTGAAAGTACCAAATGTGTACACTTTTCACATTTGTACCGAATTCAGCTAATCACAACGGACAATTTATGCGGTTTATTTTTATCGTATTTGCGAGAAAGCACGGGGGTCCTTTTACTTCATATTTTGCGGCGCGTTCCGTTTTGACGTATGGTATTTTTTTTTTTTCATTTTTGTCTATGACGTATCAGTCAGTATCAAAACGTGTTTTAGTTTCCAAAAAAGGTTTGTATGCATAATTATTATTGTTATATCGACAGTGAGTGTTGCCCAGATTTATTAGCTCGTTAATATGTTAATTATTTCTAATTCGGTAAGTAAATAAGATAGTATTTACATGTGTATTTCGTCCATGATTTTCTGCATAGCCGCAGTAAGATTTAATGATATTAATTAGCAATTTGTAAAACTTTAAAGATAATTTCCCGTAACATAAATCAATGTGATAATCAGCCTTCGTATATTTTTCATGTGGTACCAAAATACGAATCGTCAAACTGGTATACTAATTCCCCTGTCAAAATGTTTATCATATTGTCATAAGGTTGATTTTTGCCTGGCCCGTGGGAAAGGTTTTTCCACTATGTCTATAAAGCATAATTATTGACAGACTTCACCTACACCGCTAAACTACTTGAACCGATTTTAGTAAGTAAATTTTTTAATGTACATAATTTAGGTTAAAAATAATGCTACATGGAATGTTTTCAATTTCAAACCAATTGGTTTTTTTCCTTATCTTCAATCATTACCACAACCAGCTATTAAATGACGGCAGCAGTTTTACTTCATCATTTCCACGTACCTATCGTGTGTTGCCGACTGGTATGGCATTGATTTCAGCTTTACCACTAAGGACCTATAAGGTTTACCTTGTACATACATTTTCTTGGCACCTGCGTGTTATATCATGTCTAATAAAGATGAATAGGTACTTTTAAAGCCGTTCGTACGTGTTAGAATATATTTTATGCTACTCACCAAATGTTTTCCACAAAAATAGGTAATTTAATCTAAAACTCACTACGCACAACCCATTTCAATAAAACGACAAAACAATCTAAGAACATGTTTATACGCGCGAGATCGATTGTACTATTTTCTGTTAACATTTAAAATAATGACTACTTATATCTACAGGATTGACTTAATTTTTTAATACGATCACAGTTCTTTCCTAAAATAAGTCTTTTTTTTTATTTGCACCGCATTGAGCGCGCTACTACGGTGATGACTCCCCGGACTCGGACATGGCACCCGCATCGCACCACCAGTGGTTCCAACGCGCATGCCCGCACCATTTTCAGGTTATCTACTTTCCCTTTCACATTTCATACGGCCAAAAGAGCGAGAAGCGTGCGGTAGTAACATGCGCAGTGTTATTGATGGAAATATTGGCGGGAAACTGCAGGTACCACTTTAGCCGACGAATGGGCTGACTACGGACATTATAATAAACAAACTGTTTTAGAAAAGTGGAGCGCTTACTTGGGATCGAAGTCGAGATTAAACGGCCGGCTAGTTACATCAAAATAAAACTCTGGTAATGATTGGCGTGTTTCCAAGGCTGGCGGTCAGAAATTGTCGTACGTTTATTGTTGCTGCACCTACGCTGTTCGCGGCGATAGACGTTGTCTCTGTCGCGGATATTTGGAAATGACAGAGATAGAGCGCTTGCGTCAGATACGTGGAATACTACAAAAAGCCTAGAGCCTTTAAAAGCTTTAAATGGCGCCCAAAAGATTAAACAGTTTTTAGCACTACGCTCAAACTTACAGTTTTAATTTTTTGACTCGGAAAAATATCTCAATTTTCGTCGATTATTATTTGCTTAGCATTTGAATAGATCTAGACTAGGTAGTTGTTGTCAGTCACGTTTTCTAGGAATTTAAAAAGTTGTTCGATATAGTTACTACAAGAAATACAGATACCCGGGGGGAAATATCTTCCAAACTAAGCCGAATTGGGCAAACTTTTTAATATTTTTTAGACTCCTTAGGCGGGACCTTCTAGCCACAGCACAGGGCCGTGGTGCATCATCATCATGGCTTCAGAAATGCGTGGTTAAAATCTTTCGCATTCCTCCCGGGCATCCTGTATATCAAAAGATCACAAAAAGTAAAACAGTGGATCGGATTTGATTTTCCTATACCTGTTCTTTGGTTAGCCGCTCTAAACAGAGAGACAAATATACTTAAATAAACTTAAGTACCTAGCTACGCGAGGCTTACGCATGAATTGAAGTCAACATAAAATACCTACTTACCAATGAAAAGTTTGCGGTCGTTGAAAATGTAGAACACATCATCACCATCATCATCATCATCTCCAGCCTTTTTTACGGCCAACTGCTGGGCACAGGCCTCCTCTCAGAATGAGAGGGCTTGGGCTATAGTACCCACGCAGGCCCAGTGCGGATGAAGAATACAACTGAGTTAAAATTATAATCCAGCATAAAAAGACCAGATTCCGACAAATATTAAGATACTCGTAAAATAAATCAGATGACCAAGTTACGAAACGATATGCATATAATAAATTATTTGAACAGATGATTTACAAAACACACCTCTAACGTCACATTCTCAATTTCGGATCATTATTTCTAAGTAGAAACACGATTCACTAATTAAAATTTTTATGAAGTCTAAAAAAATTATAAACCCGTGGCTGCTGAGGGTAGAATCACAATTTAATCCACAAAACTCTATGTTAGTCCTACGACTTTAAAATGTGTATAAAAGCGCCATCTATGTGTCATTGGTGAAACTAAGGTCAGTCGTTGTACTCCATCTTCCTTGTTACTACACTCATATTCACGGCGTTTATTCAGTGTTCAATTCATTAAGAATACTAATAGATGGCGTTGAATCACAAAATTGGGTCCCTCCCCTTCCCAACTCAATCCATCTTCATTGCGAGTTTTTTAAAGCCGCCAAAGCTGGACTGGACCATTTATTTTGTAATGTCTTTCATGAGAGCGCTGCTATTATTGTGATTACGTGATTTACCTAATATACTTAGTAACCCTGAAAATGACATAAACACTTTGACGTACTTACTGGTGGTATTCTGGTGGTCTTCTTCTTCCGTTAATGGTGGTCATCGAGACCTATTTTGAATTTTACATTCCATAGAATTACCTACATTTACATTTACCATACAATCTCACATTAATTACTTTTTGCTGTCGAATACTACGAGAATCGACGCCTTGTCACTAGTTATGTTGGGCAAAACACTTATGTACGATTTATGATTTTTGCACGTTTTCTTTCAGCTAAACCTCAGATCAACATATTAAAATTTGAATTAAATAGATCATATCGATGGCCACCAGGATCGGGGCCGGTTACTATATTAGTAACAAAAATAGCGCCCTTGCGACAAACCTCACAAAAGAATTGGTGCGGCTTTACCTATATACGTACCTACCTACATAATTGAGGACCACATTTTTGCCGCTATGTATACTTAATATAACATTCACTCATACAATTCATTTGTGTCAGCCCTCTTGTAAAGTCGAGTTCTCCAATATCTATACAGTCAACAGTTCAAAAATATCTATACACAGACCTTATTGCCAGTTACATAAGGTCTGTGTTTAGATATTTATGAACCGTTGGCTGTACAGATATTGGAGAACTTGACTGTACAGTCTAGTCTGCAGCAGAAGTAGCTAAGCAACCGAAGCGGTTCCAATGATCAACACAACTTCTTATATTATATTTTTAATAAACTCACCGAAACATGAATACACAGAAAAACCAGAAAAAATACCAACCCCGGGAATCGAACCCGGAACCTCGACACTCCGGGTCGCGTGCTCACCCTTACACCATAATTGGTCGATTCCCGGGGTTGGTATTTTTTCTGGTTTTTTAGTGTATTCATGTTTCGGTGAGTTTATTAAAAATATAATTGATACTCACGGGAAGACCGTAAAAATAAAAAAAATGGAAAAAATAAATAAAAAAATACAAAAAGATTTTCCAATTGAGATCACAACTTCTCATGTCTATGACAATAGAGCCGTGCTTGGATCATTGTGATCGCTTCGGTTGCCTAGCTACTTCTGCTGCTGACTCTGCCTAATCATTTGTATTTTGTTATGCTATGATAAGATAATTATTGACCTTATCTGAAATCGAGAATCTAATAATGCAACTAGGTATGCAGCGGAACGGTCTATTTAAACCTCTTTTAATAAATAGCGGAAAGAAGCGAAATAATTCAGTTAATTTTTGTTTGACAAATTGTAACGTACTTACCTACTAATAATGTAATGCTGGGGTATGTAGTAAAATCATTCTATACAAGCGGTTAGTCGTACTTAATATTAATAAATGAAACGTAAGCATTATTTCAAAATTTGTTTAATCATAAATAAATAACATTTTTGTTTGGAACAAAACAACCTCCATATTCACACACCATACAACTCATCATTTAGTGAATTACAATTATTAATTGTCTATTTACTTTCTAATAATACTTAAAGCAATCTTAATAGTATAGTTGTACATAGTTTATTACCACAATTAATTTGAGATTTTCTTCTTGTAAATATCTAAGGTTTCGGCGTATAATAAACAACAAATCTTGCATATGTCGACACAATAATTAAACTAAAATTATTTTCTATTTGAAAAAGTCCCTGGGTGTGAATTTGATATTGTTTAAGACTTAAGTACAACGTCATGACAAAAGGGGTAATTTCTTGCCAACGATGTTTCTGCATTTCAGGGTTTTAAAGTTTGAATTTGAATACAATAGATAATGTGTAATAGTTCGGCCCAAAAACAAATATTAGTTAGCCCATTGCCTATGCCCATTTGTATCATTTATTATTTATTACACACCGACACCTTATACTTATAGAGAGATATTCCAAATTGAAAATATTTTAATTTTGCATAATTTTCCTTTACCGAAAAAAATTGGTCAAAGTCTTGTTTAGTTTCAGGGGAAATTATAAACCAGATAATGTATTTTAAATATTACTATTTTGACATGGAATGAGTAAGTACATTAAAGTTTTCGTACAGGTCGAAAACCATTTTGATTTTTGAAAGATTCATCTTGACATTACAAAGATTACTATTGAGTAAAGAAAAAAACAACTCACAGGAAAAAGTGCTAAATACATCCTATTTGCATTAACTTTACGTTAATTGACAATTTTAATTTGCTACAGGCCGATTGCACATTAATAATAAACCACGCCGTATGTTCGGTTCGGGCCCTTGACAAAGGGGCTTAAATGTCAACTTAGTGTTTGTTATTGGGCTTGCGCAGACATGGACAACACGAATCGTTAATTTTAAGATACAAAGATTGGAATGGATCATTGGGTACCGTAACTGTCTTAAATACTTTAATCGATTTAATGAGGTAATAGTAAAAACCTTGGGATTTAACTACAAATACAAGCTCCATGAGATACCTGCGAGGGTACTGTTCCATGAGAAAAAAAAAGAGTAGAAATGTACCGAATCCGAAACCCAGACCGGAACTTAATATAAGTACTCAGTGAAGATTATTTTGTTAGTTACATTTCTGAACCGTTATTATTTACATGGTGCACTAGAAAATTTATTAAACATTAGGTATGTATGAACAGATTATATCGTATTTTATCATATCAACGATATATATGCCCCACTGAACTTAAGTTTAAATTCTGTTGTACCAAAATTCAATCGTAATACTCAAAGCTTACAGAGTGAATTGACGAACAATTATAATAATTTAGTACTTACGTCGTCGTACATTTTTGGTTTCTTGGTCAAATGTTTGACACGTTACGATACTTAATACCTACTAAACAACAAAATGTCATTCAGTTATAATTCCGACTAAAACTTCGTGTTATAAAAAAATTATAACCAAAGTTTTATAATGTCATTCAGTTGTATTTTACTTCATATGCCGAAATATAAGTTATTTCGTTAGTGATCTAAACAATTATTTTAATAAATAGTTAGACGTCAAAGTGGATCATTTTCGTATTAATCAGACACACAGTGTGACATTTTGCATTAAAATCGAACATTCTCGTTTGCGCCTTCATCGTACTTAATAGCAAAGGATTTAGTCCTCGAATCAAGAGTCAACATCGTAGTTTGTTAATTTCGTACCATGTCGCTCCATATCCAGGTACGAAAAGACATACTCTATGACCGATAAATGTGTTATTGCAACAAGGTACAAAAGTGACAAGCTACTTATAAAGCCGACTGTATATTCTTCTATACTCCTTGAAATATGAATACACACGAAACTGAGACAATGTAACTTTTTATTAGAACTTTGTGGATAAAGAACGCGAAGCTCGTTACAGCGTGGGACAGACGTAAGAAATAAGTAGAATATGGAGTAGGTATAGTTAGTACCAATTACACTCGGGATCTTTATTCAAACCAATATCTCATTTGAAGAGTGGTACGAGGATACCCGACCTTAATCAAAAAAGTTCATACTGCGTTAACAAATGAAATACGAGTATACAAAAATAGAGCAAGGACAGGTGACACCTTAT
The DNA here is from genome assembly GCA_963691665.1 of Clepsis dumicolana. Classification (NCBI taxonomy): domain Eukaryota; kingdom Metazoa; phylum Arthropoda; class Insecta; order Lepidoptera; family Tortricidae; genus Clepsis; species Clepsis dumicolana. The sequence continues at coordinate 8,759,679 of OY829519.1, forward strand.
TGAATAAACGCCATGCGTTTTGAAAATTCATTTGACTATATCATATATTTACTACATAAATATCACACATCTGTTACTTGCCAAGTGCTCCATGTGAACCGTCAAAGACCTCCTTCCAAGCAGACCAATAGGAACATCGATATGAACTATATTAAAAGAAACTCTGAAATAATAAATTGTCACTTCAAAATAAAACGAACTGTACAAATTAAAAATACGAAAGTCTTCTTGTGCTGTGCGGGGGATACTTAGAACGGATCTTAAAACTATGAAAAACTATCTATCTAATTGGACGATTTGGCTTCTCTATTGGCCTTCGAAAGGTCGACGCGAAGTCGGATGTTTTTAGTTAACGTCGTTGATGTTGTTGAATTTGCCTTGGAGTACGAGCGCGTTGTTGGTTAGCAGACCAACCACTGGGTTTTCCAGGTTCTCGTACTTGAAATTGGTCTCTGAAGAGAGGCTGACGGCTCCACTGCTGTCTCCCTCGTACGGCTCCGTGTCGTCCACGTGTGAGCTGAGACTGGACTTGTCTCTCTCGGGCTCCTTCTCCATGTATTCGCTCTTGTCACTGTTGGACAGTTCGATCCAGTGCGCGCGGTTGCTCTTCACTCGATCCAGCATCGGTTGCAGAGACGATGACAGCACAGCGAATGCCTGTAAATTTAAAGTGTTGTGTTTAGACTTATTTTATTTAACTAGGTACTTTACTAGCAGACTTCTTTGACACACTGATAAAATATTACAATCACTTGCTTTAGCGCGGTAAAAAAAAAAAAACAAATACAAAAAAGTAGCTACCTCGTAAATGGGCAAGCAAATTGTGTCAATGAACTTGACTTGCATGGCGGGCAACTCGTCCTCTTTGTCTCGATTCATCAGATCCTGAAATGAAAAACGATACGATTATTTACAAATGTTACTAAAATTACTTTAGGCTAGGCTAGTTAGGTTTTTACTTAAAATAATTCATTAATACGTTGACCGAAAACTGTACCGCTCTTCAGCTACCACTATTTAACGAACTCTTCGATTTACGATGGGAGCCAGAGCTTAGTGATTGTCCCGTGATCGAACACAGTCCAACACGACTCCAATCGCCCCAAGAGAGTGTTATTGTACCGCTCGATGAAACCACTTATTCACGGGTACTAAGTACCGATCTATTTTTACATTGATAGAATAGATATAACCACTTACGATTGGAGTCAAATTCAAGTTCTGCCTCTCCAGATCCCCTTGCCGGAAGAACTCGCCAGCGACCAGGGCGGCCACGCGCCGCTCGACGGGCCAGGGCTTGGTGATGGCGGCGAGGTCGCACGCGGTCATCAGCATGGCGCGCAGTAACCCGCGGCGGTCCTCGCACTCGCCCCACGCTGGTGTCACTGTACGCTCCTCGGCTACCAGCTCGATGAAGGTGTTGCGTTTGCTGTGAAAATAATCTTGGGATTATTTGTAAATCCGACCTGGGCTAACTTAGAGTAACTGTATCGTCTGACGTTACGTTACCCACGAGTTGACCACGAGTTAGTGTCTATGCCAGGACGGTGCAAGTCGGCCTTAGTGAATGTATTGTTTTAATCGAATGTGTTTCCCATTATTTCAAGATAAACGGCAGGTACTAATACCAAATGTACCAAACTAACGTCAATAAGAACAGCAGCTTTCGGTATTTTGACTTAAGTGGACGTTGTCAAGTATGAAAACTGCAAGTTTTAACGCAGGTCTTATTTCTTGTTATCGCTGCTCAAACCGACAGTTTCCTTGTTTCTTTTTGTTAGGAACACGGAACAGGGTACATTCACTTGCAGCGAGTCTTGCTCACTTTCTTGCAATAAATATTCTAATCATAATAGTACTATTAATGTTTTACCTAAAGTAAACCGCCAGATCAGTGGACAGGATAGCGTCTTCGAGCACTTTCACGACTTTTTCGTAATCATCAGATGACAGGTGCGACAGTATCTGGTTGCCCGGTGAACTGAGGATCATCAGACACTGATCGAAGTGATGGTGTTCCATGGTCGACGTCGAATACAGCTGCGCTAGTGGTGACGATGCCCTGAAATTTGCATACTTTAGGTTTAGGTAAGATTAAGTAATGGTGTCTTCTTGATCAACAGTCTTGTCTACTAATATCGCGAGTCTGGATAATCCAGGATTCTCGTAGATTGCAGAACGTTGTTAGATGTGCTTTTGGTTATATGCATCAGCAGCCACCTAGCCCGCATTGCTTATAAAAGTCGCGGCTAATTCATAATGTTCATGTTCTCAGTCAATAGATCGAAGCGACGGTAAATAATCAAATAAAGGGATTCGTTTAAATCCGACAATCCCATTCCAATCGAAAGCATCAAAGAATCTTACATACGTTTACAGAACGGATATACTCTATCAGAAAATCAGAAACAAAGATCTGTTTACAAGGAATATTACAAGGAAACGGCAATATGCGTACTCACTTGATCTGGAAAGAGTTATTGGTCCCTCTGTGATCAAGGTCGTGACACAGGCAGCCGATTATCAAAGCGAGGCACTCGAGCTCACCGAAAATCTTCCACCATTGAGTTTCCTGGAATTTCAATATTACAGTACATTTTCGGTTCGAGCGTCGTATTAAAATGCTAACATAATTTGAATGTGGAAGGCGAAAATGTTGAGTAATCAAATCAAATAAGTACATTTATTTCAGATAACGAATGATTCATTTCGTTAGTTACTTATTTGTATGTAATTAATAAATAGCTTTAGAGAGTTTTGTTTAAAAAAAAAAAACAAGTAACTGAAATCCAAACGTATCTAAACCTGGTACATGAGGACTACGACGTTTATTACGTTATAGTAGGTACCTAATAAAAAAATACCAGTAGATAAATAAGGTAAACGCTTTATTTATAATTTTGAAATGAGACTCCGAGACTACAGCTAATAAAATTCTACACCAAGGAAGCTACATTTACGTTATAAACGGCAATAAACAAATATTGTACCTAGTTGTTGAACAGTCATCTTAGCGAGAATTGGCCACTGCGATCTTACGGATAGGTAATCACAAATACTTACGGTCAATATAGCGAACATCATTTGCGCAACGTTGAAAGCGTGCCTCCAGTTGTGGTACGTTACATTGCGGTAATTCTTCTTGACGCTGAGCAGCCAACGGCAAAGCACGCTGTAGTCGATATGGAACCTCTCCACAAAATCGAGATCGAGGAACATGCGGAGACAAGCGCTGAGGGTATCGTCGTCTGACATATCGATGTCGTCAAAGTCAAGGTAGTGGAGACTGAAGTGAGCTGACGAGGGTATCCTTAGCGTCTGAAATGAACAAGAAAAATCATGAGAAAATGTTTTAAAGATAACATGAGATGGTTTATTAAAACGGGAATTGTACGCGCAGATTAAACAATTTTTTTATACGACAGGGAAGGCTAACGAGCGTGTGTGTCACCTGATGGTAAGTGATCACCCGAAGGGATTGCAGATGCGTTGCCAACCTAGAGGGCTATAATCAAACTTAGAAAAGTTGAAAAACCCCCGACATTGTCATTTCAAAGTTCAATACTTCAAAAACGGGTGAACCGATTTAATGAAACTTATGTAGCTAAGAACCATCTTGATTTTGTTATGTTAATCTAGGTTTTGATTAAAAAAAACCGCATTGAAATCGGTTCATCCGTTTGGGAGCTATTATGCCACAGACAGACAGATACATAGGTCAAAGTTATAACACCCCTCTTTTTCGTCGAGAGTTAGGTAAAAATGAAATACCTCCTCCTGGGCCCCTGTGATTCGCTCGGCTGTCTTACTGTACACACCGAAACACAACAGTGCAAGGAGTGCTGCTTAGCGGCAGAATTAGAGAGTAAGAGGTGGTAGCGATCAGGAAGGATCTCGTACAAGGTCCTACCACCCGCTGAATGTATTTGGTAGGTACTCAATTACAAAGAAAACTCCTTTCATTGTTGTCGTAGTAGGCGTCTGTACTACACGCTTACAAGCGATATGGCTACACTACGCTAAGGAAATTCTACGAGTATCTCACTCTTAAGCACATGCGTTTCTGTAGATAATTTTAAGGTTTCTGGCATTATTTTATTTTTGTTACTTAAACGGGAATTACTTTTAACATGCGCGACTACCAGCATGGGGTGTAAAAGCATGGGTGTTAGTAAAAATCTTTTTCATAAAAATCTGTCCCATAATCCAATTAGCTTACAAGTTGATTATCCCAATAACAAGCTTGGTATACTCGATAAAGAAAACGAAGTAGGTACAAACGTTAATTACATTACTTACTCGTAACCGCTGCGCGTCGTCTAACGTGGCAGACGCATGATAACTTAAAACCTGAAATGTAAATAAAAATCAATGAGTACAATTTTACTACATTCAAATTCATAGACTCAAACCTTGAGTCCGGAACAGATTTTAAACGGAGGGATGACATTAACAAACAAACAAGGGGTATAGACGCTAAGTAAAGGTGGTAAACAAGACCTTTACCGATTTGCTAAATTTATACACCTATCGTACTATTAGTAATCTATTTAAGTACCCACAGACGCCACCACCAGACCTTTCATAGTCATTAAGATGCCAAGATAAAGCGAACGTATGGTCAGTTTTAAGAGCGTTGAAGACTTCATCTTAAAATATGTAGGGTCGAGGAAATTAATTCCTGACCCACCATGGAACCTCTGCACAGTAAGCGTCATAGTGGCATCGGATAGCTTGACAAGGAAAATCGTTATGACGTTTACAAAATGTTCTATGGTGGATCTGGAATTAATTTCCTCGACTGTACATGACATTCCGTGTACGTGTATATAATTATGTACATGGCATTTCGTGTCATGTGCCATTGCCCTTACACCAACGTTAGCTATGGTAAGGATATTGAATTGAAAGGGAATTGAAATTTCTATGTACTCAAAGCTCAGGTTGTTTATCAGTGTTATATGCCGTGACCAACAATAAATTGAAAAAACTTACGTCAAGAGTAACGCTTTGCTTGGCCATGGCAGTGATCGCCTTCTCGTACATATGCGTGTTGTGGATACCCATGCCGCAGAATATTGCGAAGGCTTCAACGAAATTCTCGTCGTTCTTCGTGAAGAGTAATTCGTCGAATTTGTTCACCAGCTGAAATTAAAATGAGATTAAAATATAGGACGACATAAAGCCCTCTTCAAGTAATCCAACGAAGAAGATAAGTATTTAAAATCATTGTGATACCATCATACCTAGAATACTTATATCCAGCGAATATCTGTTGAATAAAATCTCATCAAAGGATTTATTGTCGTCATGGTATTCGACGAAGCGCGCTAAAGCATGTTGAGTATGATAAACTCTCAGATTCTCCAAAGCTTTTCGTTCTCCAAAAGGCTTTTACGATTCGGATAGTGCTTATATTTATTACGCTGCTCTGCCTATAAATTAGATTATTTACGACCACTCGGCTCATGGCAGCAGATATGAAAAGCGTTTTCAAATCTCACAGCCTATCAACAACGTCTTTTTCGACAGCATTTTTATACATCGCTGTTACTTCTTTTTACAGTGGATTATTAACTATTAATTCTTGAATCAATTTGCGAATAGGGTTTCGAGTAAGTAAATGAAACCTTTTTATTTCCTTGGAGAGGTGCCCTTAATTCGGGGTGTAAATCAGGTCATTAATTAAAGTCCCACGGGATAAAGCAATCTTGAGCAGACGTATTTGTTATTTTTCCCGAGGGACAAATTTGTGCAAACCATTACGGCGGCATTATGTCGTTGGTGGGTTAAATGTGCGTGTAAAAATTTGAAAAATCGGCGAGATGAAACGCGCAGAATAAAATGCTTAGGTTTTTAGGTAATGAGTCAACTGTCCTATACGGGATATTTAATTATGATTTAGTGCGTCTGCTAGTGACGGCTTTAATTTATATACTTACACAACTCTTGCTAACATTCACGCCGGGTCACTTTGAACATTTGGTTAACATTCCACGCCCTCTAGAAATGTATTCGGGAATTCATTTTAGGACTGACTTCAATAAATCTTACCCCACTATAATCCCTTCTTCTGTCTATGTATAAGTAAGATAACATTATTGACCTTCATCTAGTATTGTTTTAGAAAATTATAGGTGTAACCATTAACATTAATCAAAACATGTTTTTAATTTTCAAGTTTAAGCCTAAGCCTAAGAAAATAATGTAGGTATGACAATACACTATAACTTGACAGTAATCCTTGCATACATTAAAAGTATTTTTTATACAACGAATTGGTTTAAACCCTTTCCTACTTATTGCTTCTAAACTTAGAAAAGGATATCCACAAATCCTGTACCCAAAACAAATTAGGGAAGAGAAAACGCCTCGTAAAAGCTTACTAGCATTAAGGCTGCATTCAAGCTAAGTCGGGGTGGTTAGCAATCCGACTTCTTAAGAAATGAAAACAACTACGTAGATAGATACAGTACGATTATTCTAAGTTTACCACTGACAGATAGTTTGCTTTAATTTCATTTTCAAATTTAAAGTCGTACAAATAACCAAATCCGTCAACATGTTTACAGATTTTGAAATAAGTATCTTATTTGTACGACATTAAATTTGAAAATGAAATGAAGGCAAACCATCCATCAGTGGTAAACTTAGAGTAGGTAATCGTTCTGTAAACCACTTTATCTAAAACAAAGTTTACTCTTGAGCTTGGTTTAGGAACTAATATAGTAATTATACATACAAGAACAATGACGGCGAGGTGAGTTTGACTTAGATTTGACAAATTAAATTTTGTATTATGAAAAATAAGCAAAAAAAATAGTACAAGCTTTTTTGCCTATTGTACTTTGCCTGTACTTGAATTGTTATTCAACTAATATGCTTAACTAGGTATATCAAATTTAATTTCAATGCCATTAATCGTTGAAGAGTTCCGGGCCACTAGAACATCACTATCAGTTTAATTGTAACCAAACTTACATAATTAGTACGCAAAATTTCATACAAAGTTAAAAATAAACAATGTCATTCTACAAATATTTCGTAGTAAACGCGTTGGAGAGTTCAAACGCAGCAAAAACAATTCACTAACGTCAGATCAAATACATTTACGTGACAAGATAGTTTTTTTTTAATGGCTGCCGTTCGGTGTAGGACAATTTCGCCACTTACAACGTTGAAGTCTGGCTGTAAATGTAGCCTTAGTCTCAGGAGATTCGCAGACAAGCTAGCGGAAAGTGGACCGTTGCAGCCTTTCGCGAGCACGAGCCAAATAAACGAACATGACTGCAATTAGGATAACGCAATGCGCTATTCTAGTTTGGAATAAAAAATAACTTTTATCTACACACATATCATAAGTCCTCTATAGTGCGTTCAGAAACCGTAGAAAATGACCAGCATTTCAGTACGCCGTCGCCTTCTCGCCGACAGCGCCAGCCCCAGCACCACCACCACCACCTCCAGTAAAGTAATAGTCATTACGACACCGAATTCGATATCGTAATGAGTTTTCGATATCGAATTCGATGTTTCAAATTTGAAAACCAACGTAATTTACAATCATAGTGAAATAAAACGGATCACTCACGTATATAAGTCGAGTTCAGTCCGACATGTATAAATAACAATGTGATTTTTTTTTACAATAAAAAAAAGACAGTTTACGAAACGTCCACTCGGTATGTTTGTCTATGATTAAAAAAAAAACAGTCAAATTCGTGACAGGTATGGGTATGATATATGCCTTTGGCTTCTGAACCCATCTTAGAGTACTTATAATATGTGTGTAGATAAAGTAATGTATGCAACTCCACATAATTAGGCCTTAAAACACTCATTATGTAGCAGTTGCATAAACTACTATAAAAGTATCGCTGGTCAACATAAAGCATAGCTTAATGTGACATATGGACGCAGTACCCTAAAGTAGAAAAGGAATAACAGTTGGTATTTTTCGATGAAAATCACAGTAATGTAGTCCAAGAAACATCCCGCAAACCGTCAAAAATACCGGTTCCGGTCCCAGTCCCGACTGAATGATATTTTCGTATGAATAGAGTGCATGTGCTGTTCTTTTTAAAAATAATATAATCTGCGCCTGAAGCTTCGCCATGGAAGTCTATTGAAACGAAAAATAAAGCAGTGACACAATGCAAACAAGAGCAACACGCGAAAATAACCGGCACAAAAAAAAAACAGCTTCGTTGGCCCGAAACAAACTGCACCAATAGAATCTCTTTAACGACGAAACTGGTTGGAAAAAAAAGTTTTTAAAGGAAATTAAAAATACACTCGGGCACAGTGACAATCATTGTGACAAAGCTGTTGCGCATTGCGGTCGGATGCGACAGAACCGACGTATGGCACATTAACGCGGTACGCGAGGCGGTAACGAACCCGAACGACTTAATTAGCTACTGCTGAAACAACTTCGGATGAATAAATATTCACCATTCAATTTCACAGCTTCACGTACTGTCTTTTTATTAACCGACTTCATAAAAAGGAGGAGGTTCTCAATTCGTCGGAATATTTTTTTTTTTATGTATGTTCCCCGATTACTCGAAGACGGCATGGGATCCCAGGGAAATCGAGGGCAACCCTCAAATTTTATAGGGATGTATCATTCGTTTCATATATTTTCCAAAGCTATTCAAGTATTTGCGTCTGGTAGTCATCATCTCGTGTTGATGAGGTGATGATGGAAGGTACAACTCCTTAACGGTTAGGAGTTGGAGGATAATATTTTAAATATTAACGTAACTAAAAATTGTGAAATAAAAAATCGTTTAACAAAAAGTAAAACCGCCTTCAAAAAAAACCTCAGAAAAAAACATAAAATAATGCCCAAAAAGCCATGAGTTTCATGGCCTAGCAGAAATATGAAGTCGGTGCTTCATTCCAAGAATATTCCGCTAGCACCGCACCGACTTCATATTTCTGCTAGGCCATAAAACTCATGGCTTTTTGGGCATTATTTTATGTTTTTTTTCTGAGGTTTTTTTTTAATGCGGTTTTACTTTTGCGTTTTTTTTGTGACTTTTTACACTAGTGCGTATTGCATTTTTTTTGATGCGAATACGATGCGCGTTTAACGAACGCTGCTACTGCGAGTAAATCTTGTTTATGCACGACTTCATGTATAAAAACTTAGTGTACGTCATGCATAATAGGCTCCAAACTTAATTGAAGCGACGAACTATGGCATGCAATAAAGTACGTTATAAATTCCTAATAATATAAAAAGTTAAAATAATACCACTCTTGTATAAAAATAGCGTGTCAATATTAAGATTCGCAAAACCTTTTTAGTTATTAATAGCCTAAAGGAGACATAAATAAGCCTAGATTTATGCTAGTTTTAGCTTTAACAAATATTGCTTCACAATCTGAGAGGACTAAAAACGCTGTCTCTACAACGTGCTACAAAATATCCCGTAAAAATATAGGGTTCGGGTTTGCATATTACATAAAAAAAAGTTTTTATTTTATTTCGTACAGTGATTCAAATACTGTAAATGGATTCTTTACAATGGACCATTTAACCACTTCGGCTTTACGGGTATATTGTAACAGCCTGTAAAATAAATCCGTAGTAGCAGACACTCTAATTTAGGCTCGTAATCAATAGTGAAATGAAAGCTACCGAATAGCTTAGTGGGTTAAAAAACTTATTTATAAAACTTGGGTCCCGGTTCGATTTCCGGTATTTACTTGTATGATGATTACGAATATTCACTCTCGAGTTTTGGATGTTTACTGTGTATTTGTACAGTACATTTGATTCCTGACCCAACCTAGAACGTTCTCACAGTAGGTGTCATAATTATTTTCCTAGTCAGGCAATGCGATGTCACCATGACATTTTGTACGAAAAGGTTCCACAGTAGGTCACGATTCAGTTGATTCGATAGTATTTATTTACACAAGTATGCTTCTTCGTTGTCTAGTACTCATAACAAAAGATCTGCTTAATTTGGTACTAGGTCAATTCGTGCCAATTGTCCCCCGATATTTTCTATCATTATTTACTCATAGAGAAACTAATTAAAGTTCTTAATTACCTGAATGACGCCTATTATTCTTCCCTCGGAGTTTTTGATGGCCATGCACAAGATAGTGTTGTGTTTGAATCCCGTTCCTTCGTCAACTGAGGGGTCGAACCGAGCATCCAGATATGCGTCAGCTATGTTCACCGTCTGTAACAAAAATATAGTCGTTTATGCAACTGTTTTTTTCTGCAATATGTGACCGGCAACTATTGCTGTCTGATTCTTATTATGAAAACTAGACAAAGACACGCATAGCTGCCGGTCACATGTTTTATTGCCGCAAAAATATAGCCCGTTTAGAAGCTTCTTAATAATGAGGGTCGTTCAAACACGTGGATTTATGAAACGAGGCGAAGCAGAATTTCATAATAAGATTACACGAGTGTTTTAAGGAGTAAGAGTTGCATATATTATTACTTGGTGCACACACATACTTTATAACTATTGTAAGTACATACTCTAAGATGGGATCCGAAGTCGAAGGCATAACAAATCTGTCACGAATTTGATTGTAATTTGTGCTAGCTAGCTGTTGCTTTGGCCCTTCTATCAAAAATCTAAGTTCTAACAAAGAGCTTCACGTTCCTTTTTTAACATGAAACTACCGTGAGACTCAATCATAGTGAAATAAACGGATCACTCACGTATATAAGTAAATTTTAGTCAGACATGGTTGCGGTTTAACGTAGTACTTCCTCTGGGAGCGCACTATCCAGCGGCAGCGAGACGCACACTGAGTGCAAAGCATCTGCCCGACGAAAATGAAAATGACGATGAAAACGAGGGTAGTTGTGCGCCGCTGTCAGCTGCGCCTAGTAGTCGCGCGGGCAGAGCCTTGGCATGCAGTATTTCTCGGCTGCCGCTGGATTGTGCGAATACTACGAATCAGTATGAAACATCTTCCTAAACTCGACTTATACGCGAATTACGCGATATATACGTTCTACTCACCCACTATAGCTTCTTGCTCCTTCTAAAAATACATGAATCACGACTGCCTCAATCAAAAGATAACAACCCTCATGCACAGCCGAAAAACGTTGACGTACAATCTGAAGCGTAAACTCAATTTCAAATTTTCAATTCACAAAGGGCGTGATTAAAATTACCTACGTCATCCGAGCAAATAAATGCGAAAGAGCCCGCCCTGACGTATTACGGGAGTCCCAAAGGAAGTCTGTCCTTCCACGTGACAGAAAGGGTTAAGCGATCACGGGGAAGATTATGAAGTACCTATTAGTACCGCAATTACAGAGTCGTTTAGAGCTAACGCTGCGACACGCTATTCTCTGGGCATGAAATTAATACACCATTTATCACTAGGGCGAATAATGCAAACGTAGGTACGTAATGAGCAGGCCGAGCAGAGCATTTATTAGGGTTCGGTACCCAAAGGATAAAAACGGGACCCTGTTACTAAGACTCCGCTGTCCGTCCGTCTGTCTGTCTGTCTGTCCGTCTGTCTGTCTGTCCGTCTGTCGCCAGGTTGTATCTCATGAACAGTAATAGTTAGACAGTTGAAATTTTCACAGATTATGTATTTCTGTTGCCGCTATAACAAAAATACTAAAAACAGAATAAAATAAATATTTAAGTGGGGCTCCCATGCAACAGACACGATTATTTTTGCCGTTTTTATAGATAATAGTACGGAACCCTTCGTGCGCGAGTTCGGCTCGCACTTGGCCGGTTTTCTAACTCTGTCCACACTATGCAGAAACGGTGTAAAATTCCAATTTTATATCTCATTCTAATGCATAGTGAAGATGAGAGGTAAACAGGAGCCGATTGGTTCACGAGTCAAAACTCCGCTAGAATAGCTAATTATCAAGTGAGGTTTATCTTGTCATTCTCCCCCAATAAGAGACAAGCTACTGGTCTATCATCATCATCATCATGTCAGCCGAAAGACGTCCACTGCTGGACATAGGCCTCCCCCAAGGCTCTCCACTCAGTCCGGTCTTGTGCTTTCCGCATCCACCGCGGTCCCGCAATCCTTACTAGGTCGTCGCTCCATCTTGTTGGAGGCCTACCGACAGCTCGTCTCCCGGTCCGAGGACGCCATTCGAGAACCTTCCGACTCCATCGGCCGTCAGTTCTGCGAGCAATGTGCCCCGCCCACTGCCACTTAAGTTTCGCAATTCTTCGGGCTATGTCGGTAACTTAAATTCTACTGCGGATAACATCATTTCTGATTCTGTCCCGCAGAGGAACCCCGAGCATAGCCCTCTTCATCGCCCTCTGAGTGAATTTGAGCTGGTCTATGATTGGTGGAAATTGCCAGATAGACCTAACTCGACACTAGCAATCCTAGCAGATTTTTGATTTGTGATAGTCCTCATTAGGTACGTTCCTTTGAACTGATTTGTGGATTTTTTATAAAACGCTTTAACGCGTTTGCAATCGTCAATGCATTCTTCATCTCTTTCTACCGCCATCTTGGAATGTTTGACAGAAAGAAATAGTGAATGCGATGGCGATTGCGAGCGCATTAGACAGTAAGCCCTCGAATCAGCACAATAATATCTAGTACAGTAAAAACGTGACTTATTCATATCTCTAATGTTACTTCAAGAGTAAAGTGATAAGCGTAAGCTTTCTGCGAAAGATATTTCAGCTAAATCTGTATCAAAGTTTTTGTTCCGAGTTACCCGGTATCCGGGCCACTTGGATTGTAGTGGATTTATCTTTCTCACCTTGATGTTTTCCGAGATTTGAGAGTCAACAATCCTTTGAAAAATTGTTTCATGGAAAATATTCTAAAGTCATGACCGTAGAAACTCTTGAAATTGAAATTTCTATGATCTAGTTTAGTAAATAGGTGTCGGCATTATTCGCATTTTAGCCTTTTGTTGTCCTTTGCAATTGGAACACTATTTGGAAGTGTTACTTCTTTATTTGGTACAGAAAAAAAATGGAAACCATGGATTAAGAGCCTAGTAAGAACTTTTATGACTCTCTGAGCATTGTCACAAAAATTTGAGGTACAGACTGAACGAACAGGCTCAATAGGTTTATGAAACTTACTTCTCCCGTGGTGGCGACATATCCAGTGATGCCAATGTTGATGGGAAAACGGCTTTCATACGGTGATGTCCGAGGGGTGCCCGGTTCCGTTTCATCGCCAGCCTCCAGGTCGAAGACCCGAGAAAAACTACCCTTCGATGCTTCGTGAACTAGAAGGACCTGAAAGAAAGAAAAAAAGATTCAGAAACGGAAATAAAGTGGGAGAAAAGTTGACATTAACACACATTCATCAATAAGGGTGAGTCGTCGTTTTGACACACCCCCATATACACATGCTTATAGAGCAAAGGGCATAAATTCTCCTTCCAACAAGAGATAAAATACAAGACAAAATTATAAGGGTTTCCTCCAGTTTGACAGCGGAACACTGAAAAGGTTGAGCAGATAACATTCTTGTTCATAATTCAAAGGCTTTATGTAAGTTGTCGTCCCGAGGGTATGGATGTAATAAAACATTACAATCCTAGAGCTCAGTTACAGCGGGAGAAAGTAGTTTATTTTCGATGACTTAGACAACTCAGCTTGAGGATAAATATGACTTAAGTAGGTACAATGTTATGGATTCAGAATTTCTCGGGCAAATACATTTGTTACGGGCTGTTGACAAAAATGTAACCAAATAATGGATAGTGGCTCGAGTTAACGGCACCCGCATTCAATTTAACGTAGTTTACACAATTCTAAACCAATCGGACGCATATAGCATGAGAATAGTCTGTTAAAAGCCGAGCAAGACGAGTTAAAGATCTCACGAAACATTATTCGAGCACATAAAACATATTTCACTCCCAAACTGACCATTAAGATCCTATTCATTCTCTTTACGACTCCCTCAAATCACTGATATTATCTGATTTGGTAATAAAGTACATTTGCGAGCGTTATCCAGTTTTGCAATACCATTATCACGTCTTGGAATGTTGGCACAAGATGTAGGATTTTGAGGCCAAGATTTGCATTTTCCCAAAAAATATATTGGTTAGCGAAATTAAGGAAGGGCAAATGAAGCAAACAGAGAAGTTAGTAGCGTAAAGTTAGCCGCTAAACCGCGGCTGCAGACAAGGTTCTATGTCTCAATAAATCAATATATTTCAAACGGAACTTTGTTTAACATTGTGTACCAAAGAGCAGCATGGTAAATAAATAAATAAAAATCTTTTAGCTGTCAGCCAGCGAGACATCTGCCGAAGGAAACATACCGCTCGCGTGTTACGTATCTCTGATTTTCCACGACTTCAAACGGAAGGAACGGAAATGCCCACTCTACGTGTTCGTGTGAAATGCGCTCTTTGATATAACCGGCGATTAACCAGCCTTTCATCATTGTTTTTACGACGCCCTCGATTCACTGACGTTGTCTCTAGATTTGATAATAAAATACGTTTGTGTGAGAAATCCTGTGGAATGACAGCACTTTAACAGCGACGTTTTAACAATAAAAACATAACATACAGTGGAACGTAGAACCTACTCCTTTTTTAAAGACGTTAAAAATATCAAGTGAACAATATAACAATTTTTATTACCTCCGTTGAGATAACTGTATAGATCATTGTTGGCTTATTTTCACTGTAGGAAGTACTTTCATGTTCATAGTTTTTACACATTATTTAAACTAATATAAATAGCAACAATGAGGGAGATAGTCTCTTTACTTCCCGAAAAGTTCAACTGACAACTTTAACTTTGGTAAAGATATGCAAAGACTGGAGTTTAACAAATAGGGTCCCTTTTTCTGTTTTGTTTGTTATGTGGTGTAATCACCACATAAAGACTTTTGTATTGTATTGTATTGATATGTACTTTTGCAAATTCTTACCCCAAAATGCTCCGATGCTCCGTGAAATGGTCTCCAATTTGTACATGTATAACAAGACTACACTGACCGCATGAAAATTAAATCTGAACATTGTTATCCGTGCAAACAGCGTTAATTTTGGGTTCCGTAGCGGAATTTCATTTTGGTCCAGCTTTGCATGGGTCAACCATTCGATTTAATTTCATTTGGCGACTCGATATAAATGCAAATTTTATTGTTAACTGTATTGTTGTGGGAAGTAATTAACTAGGCGGTACGTGATTTTTATTTATAAAAGCCTTTCCGCAAGAAGTTATATGAGGCCCGAATTTCTTTTATTCCTTCTACTACTTCACTCCTTTACATTAATTTTATACTGAAATTCTCATAAATTTTAAATTTCTGCAGAAAGTTTTTTAACTCAATTTGAGAGCTTTTTCTGCTGAGCTGAATTTTTGATACCGATATTAAAATTAACGCAATTCTTACAGTTTCCATTGGTGAGAGTTTTTAATGTCATTTTTCTCATTTTTAGGTAATTTAAACACAATAACGCTACATTTACAATAATTGAATTGGTTACATAGGTAAAGAAAAATTTTCGGTTAGAAAGGGCCCACTTTCTAATCGAAAATTTTTCAGAAACTCTCGTAGTTAAAAGGTAAAAGATAAAAATAACCTGACCAAGTTAGAAAAGTTGAAAAACTCCTGGCATTTTCATTTCAAACTTCAATAGGTATCTCAAACTGATGGTTCAATCAATTCGAGTTTTTTTTTTCACTTTTCGGTGTAACCTACCTATGATGTTCAAGCTTTAAATCCAGTAACATTTCCTTAACAAATCACTAGTAAGGGACGGATATGGTGCGCGCAGGGAGGAGGAGTAAACTCCGTCAGTACGCACAAGGTCATTGGGAGCTATTTTAGCCTTAAGGGACTCTCATTATTTCTATTTCATCACACTGTTTTCACGATGATCGAGCTTCTTGTAAATGATCTAATAAAATATTTGCCCCGGGACAGACTCGACTTGAGATTCCCCGCCAGTACGCCACCTTGGATTATTAACTAGCTTTTGCTTCAGAGGTATGTTTTACCCACAAGATTTATGATAACCTTTTTTTTCTTTATTCTTCTGTCATACCTGAGTAATCCTACCTTTTTTTTCATCGTAATGGTCTAATAATCAAGCAGCAGCCTTATTTTCAATCCGATGACGAGTGTCAAATTAGTTACGCAAATGCCCTGCTGGTCTCATGATGGTAAGAATCTAAACACTATCGGGAGCACCCATGGCATGGATATTCAAATTACGGTGTATTTAGGACGGTCAATATAGGTACCTCCTTTAGAAATATGTAGTTTAAATGGTCCCAGAATATCAGTGAGCACTAGTGTAAGTTTAGTCAAATAATCCACTACTGGAGTATTAAAATAATAATAATTATATCAATAATTTGTTAACATTTCACAAATTAATTAAAAGTAAGTGACAAATTACGTGATCAAAGCAATTAAATTCCGATAGTCGATTTACCTACTGTACCTACCTATGACCATGACTACACAAGGTATGCAGAGTATCAGGATGATTAATTTCTGTTTCATGTTCCGTACATTCAGACGTTTCCATTATAGATATCCGTACCAAAATTCACCAGAGAAATGCTTCAAGATTAATTGCTCTGAAATACTGTTTGAAAGACAAAATTTAACACTTCAATCACTAGAGAACGACAAATCCGGATTCATATATATGAACGCTAGAAATTTACGGAGTCATTTTGCGCATGAATGTCACTGGCAACAGAAATCCGCAGAATTAAGCCCCCAAGCACAGTATTAGATCGTAAAGACATGTTTTCACAAGATAGCAGAAATGTGGTTAGAGGCGGTTGAGGGCAAGTCCCGAGGGTGTGGGATTTCTCGCAAAAGCCGATCGTTTTCTTTTGTTATTAGAGCTTACGCCGCCCTTTTAGCACCTCGGCCCCTTCACGCATTAATTTGGCTACCTGAGTCCTAATAGTTTATTAAGGATTAATTTTGTGCTGCTCGCGGTTAGATTTACAAGGCTCCAGGGAGAATGGACGCCGACACTAAAATTAGACCTTCATTGACCGTAAAAACTTCAAATAACAGTACTTAGGTATTCCGACGTAATCAAACAAGTTAAAAAAAAGGCAATTAAGTACAAGAACGACAAGCATTTTCTTGCAGACTGTTCTTTTTATTGGCTGTAGGTAGGTACTTACATTTTCGTTCAGTCTACATATTTATGCCAAATATCAAGTCAATCCAACCACAAGAAATGGATTAAATTTAACTTGCTATATGTATAAAAGAGTAACGTAAAAACAACGTTTTCCTTATACAACAAGGAAGGCAAACAAGCAAGTGGGTCACCTAATGGTAAAGTGATCACCACTGCCCATAGACACCCACTTGTATTAAATCATACATAACTATGTTACTTTTTAGATACCTAAGCTTTTAATTAGTTTCGCCCGTCCCGGTGTCTGTCCGTTTGTGAGCTACCTATCAAATTTTGCAAGTCCATTACTATTAATTAGAGTAGGTTACAAAATTTACAGTCTACAATGACAATTGGATCTACATTTCATTGCCGATACGAAGCGAGCCCAAAACCCCTTCAAGTCAGCAATATACACCGAATTGTCATTGTCATTGTAAGTTGACATTTGTAACGTTGGTAATAGGGGCCAGAATCCAACTAACCATAAGCGTGTCAGCGAAACTTTTTTACAACTCCGGTTCGGTAAAATAGATTATCGCAATTTTTCTCTCCGCCCACCATCTCAAAGTTTCCGTGTTCTGACCGATGACTCGAATGATCAAGACGTACGATAGTACTCGAGTTTCAGGATTATCCGAGATATCTCGTTATCTATGATGAATGAAAGATTCCCAGTTTATTTTCACTTTTTTGTGATCGTACTATGAACGTCTATAAACTCGTAAGAATGGCATACTAATTCAATTCAAGGAATGAAAGGGCACACATACATCAGTGGCGTTTCTTTTCACGCAAGTAACCTATATATTTGTATTCTTTGATCACAAAGCGATGAACATATTTTTTGCATAGACATTGTTGGTAGGGAGCTGATTAAAAACACGAGCGAAGCGGCTAGCGCAAGAATGACTGAATAATAGATAATGTTTATCTATTTATTAAATAGCACCATTCATCATGGTCAAATGAATTTTGATGAAATAATATTGAGTGAAAAACTTAGTTTCAACACTTTCACTGTAAATTCGCTTCAGCAACATTCCAGAACTTTGTTCGAAAATAAGTTAATTTCACGTTGCCAACTTTGACAACGTTATTCTCTCGGGGCGGGCAAAAACTGTACTGCCGAACAATGTTCGCCTGATAATAAATGACCTACTGTACCGCTCATATTCGGGGAATAACCCATTGTAAGGGTTAATTACCTATTGGTAGTGGTGGTGACAGCTTCATTGTAACGTAATAGCTTTGTTTTGTTCTTCAATCACAGTATCGAAGAAAATTGTAAACAATAAACACCAATTTCCATTTTATTACTATTTTGAGCCTAATAATCTGTCGCATTGCTGAGCAAAGCCGCTTCCTAACGCTTCCATTGTTCCCGGTCTGCTGCAATTAGCGGCCAGTCCTTCAAAAAGAACTCCAGTTCATCCTGCCATCGCATTCTAGGACTGCCTAGTCGCCTCTTTGAGTTTCTGAGACACCACTCGGTGGTTACCTTAGCCCACAACTCATCCGACATGCGGCATGTATGACCCATGCAGCCCAGTCCCATTTCAGCTTACACGCCTATACGAGGGCTGTTTGATAAGTACCCGTTTTCTAAATATATTAATATCACTGACCGCAAATAAGTATACCACCCTTTTAAGCCATTTTTCAGAGGCGGGAAAATTAAAAAAAAATGGCATTATTTTGTTTGTTTTTTTCTTATTTGACAACGATTCAGTGAAGGCGTGGACTTAAAATTGTTAAAATGGAGAAAGAACAGTATCGGTCTGTAATTAGATTCTTATTTTTGGAAGGAAAAACATGTGATGAAATAAAAGTAAGAATGCAAGCGGTTTACCATGAATGTGCTCCTTCTATGACAACCGTCAGATATTGGTATAACGAGTTTAAGCGGGGGAGAAAAACCGTCTTTGATGAGGATCGCCCAGGCCGGCCAGTTGAGGTGACTACAGACGATATGGTTAAGAAAATTGAAAATATCGTTTTAGCCGACCGCCGAATTAAACATCGAGAAATCGTTGATGCTGTAAACGTTTCAATCGAGAGGGTACAACACATATTAGAAGAAAAATTGGGTATGAAGAAAGTATCGGCGAGGTGGGTGCCGCGTTTACTCACGGAGGAGCAAAAACGGAACCGACTGACTACTTCGGAGCAGTGTTTGGCCGTGTTCAAACGTAACCCGAAGGAGTTTCTGCGTCGTTTCGTGATCGTGGACGAAACGTGGGTCCACCACTACACCCCGGAAATGAAAGAGCAGTCGAAGCAGTGGATTTTACCGGGTGAACCTGCTCCAAAGAAAGCAAAAACCGTCCCATCGCCTGGAAAGGTCATGGCGATCGTTTTTTGGGATTCGCAGGGTATTATACATATTGACTATTTAGAAAAGGGAAAAACAATAACAGGGCAGTACTATGCCAATTTATTGGATGAATTTGACGCCGTGTTGAAGGACAAACGACCCCATTTAAAAAAGAAAAAAGTACTGTTTCATCACGACAACGCCCCGGCTCATTCGTCCAGAGTTGTGACGGCTAAATTAGCACAGTTACGCTACGAACTATTGTCTCACCCCCCGTATTCTCCAGATTTGGCCCCATGCGATTTGTTTTTGTTTCCCAACCTAAAAAAATGGCTCGGTGGCAAGCGATTTGGATCAAATGACGAAGTCATTGCCGCCACAGAGGCCTATTTTAATGACTTTTCAAAATCATACTTTTCGGATGGTTTATTGAAGCTTGAGTATAGGTGGAACAAATGTATAGAGTTAAAAAGGTGACTACGTAGAAAAATAAATGCATATATACAAAAAAAAATTTTTTTTTTTCATAAACGGGTACTTATCAAACAGCCCTCGTATCTAGAAACGGGCTGAGATTCAGGGCAAGTCTATTTCAAGTTTCAAAGCTATATCCGGCAAAAATATTTTTTACGGTATTGTGTTTATAACAGCCAGGTTCCGCTAACATTATGACTTCATCTTAAAAAGCATTTTTTTTATAATCTGTAATTTTCAAGATCGACAGTCCGTGACAATAGAAAAGTGTAATGGATATTTCGACGATTTTGACATCATCTATAGCATAGTTAAACAACTTTTTAAGTATGGCGATTTCATTTCGTTTTCATAATGATGTCGTCTTACAGTAAAATAAGGAGTCATCCCCGAAAAACATTCGTTTGAAATATTATTCAAATATGGAGACTTAATTGCCTATCCAAAACGACGACAGCCAATGTAAATATGAAAGGTTTTAACCGTTTTCCAGGCGGCTTAGCAAAAAACTAAATGAGGTATGAGGGGCATTCATTTTAAGACAAGTAACTTTTCTATGAAATTCAATTTGATTTTAATCTTACATCTTGGTGCAAAATTCGAAATCGTACTATGCCTGGAAGAGGTTTAACGATTAAATAATGTCATTTATCAATACTTATTTCAATTGGCATTTTCTCATTCAGCTAGAAGCCAGATTGGTAATCGCATTAATATTTATGACTTTCAAATGAGGTGGAGCTTACTTAACGTTCAACCCTTAACCAGGCCCGTGTCATATATTTACATTTATTAAGAATTCAAATTTTCAGATTTGTGGTGTATACACATACACTTGGTACAAATAAGAAAAAATGGCAAATCTGACTTTTATGGCAGCCTTGAAATTGTACGAATTAATATATATTATATCCATTCATTTGGATTTCTCCAATAGAAACAGTGGTAGTTTTAGGAATCTAACTCTATAATTTGCATCAGGTCTCAGAGAAAATACTACTAATTTTAATAGATCAAAAAACAGAAACTTCAATTAATTTTCATCCATAAAATGTCAGACAGTTCAAACGAGGAAAACTAAACGGGTAGTTCGGTATTCATTTGCTCCCGCGCTTTAGGGAGTCAAGTCAAAAGTAAACCGCAAAATCCTTAGATAGTCAAATAAATTACGGAAAAGAAACAAGCATCGTTGTTTCAAACACAACCGCGGAAAATACGGCGAGACAACCGCAGCACTAATGACTGTGTTTGCTGGTTTTGCAAGATCTATTGTGAAATGTGTGTACGTTAGCAATGACATCGTGTATTATGTGTGTGTCATTGACTTTGATCGATCATAGAATTAGAATTTTTGGAGAACTAAATATGACAATTCAAGAATGACATAAGTAAGTAAGCTCGCAATAGACACGTAATTTATAGGGCATAAAGGAAAAGCCGGTTATGGTAATTAATGAAAATCTGAGAACCATGTTGACGTCAAAAAATGTCAAGAGCAAGAACAGAGGAAAAAGAGTTATTAGCATAATTTAATTCACGTACCAACGGTTCTACCTCAGTTATCCCGCCGTTCCGAAAAGAACGCTGCTAATGTATGTTGGGTGCTGTGTTACCTTCCATTGTTTAAGCCATTTCCTCTACACAATAATAGACATCATTACCTATCTATTTATTTCGAAATACCAACAGCGTTAATTAAAAACCTTCCGCGTACTCTGGATGGACTTTCGTTTATTAAAAAGCTACAAAATTAAACAAACATTTTTGGCATTGAATCATTTTTAATCCAATCTTCAAATACGGATTTCAGTTTTAATTTAATTATAGCCTTTTTTTACCTTTACGTAGGTACCTATAAAATGTTGCGAATAAAATTGTTTTTATTCACGAAAAGGGTCGGTTGCCTAAGGGCTGACTGCTAATTAGAGACCTTAGGGGTTTGCTATTGAAAAAGTTTATCTCGTAAAATGTTTCACCTGCAAGTCCATTTTATGTTGGTCACGTACTGACCTGAAAACTGGATCGGTCAGTATCTAGGATTTCTCGCCAACACCAATTAATTGGCTCTTTGAAAGCGTAAATCATGAAGAAACACGAGACCATTTTGGTTGTAGACTATACGAAAAGCTAGGAGTCACTTTATCTTCCGCAAAAATAAATAAATATGAACCAACTTTAGGCCAAAAGATACGGACAATTTTATGAGATAAAAGGGCACTTTACTATTGGAATCCTGTTCCGAAACAAAGCTCCGAATGAGTTCCTTTTTTTTACTCGTTTTTTGGCGCAGTCATTTCCTTTCTTGCTTAATTTTTGACTCACCTGTACTCGTTGACATCGTATGAGGCTCTGCGTGTGTGTTAGTATCCTCAACACCATGTGTTCGATCGTGCTCTGCTCTTCAAATACCATCCTGGCCAGGTCAAGCAGCACCTGGTTTCTCTTCACCTCCAGCTGTGACCGTTCATAGAGCTGGGCATTCCGCAGACCGATCCCGCAGAACTGGAGGTACGATGAGAATACTTTCTCATCGTTCGCGGTGAAAGGGCCGTCATTTTGTTTGTTTATCACCTGAAATAAAGACCGGACTTGATGTGGAAGCAAAGGTATTTCATGTAGTACTTAGCTACTATAGACTAGGTATAAAAGCAGTCTTGCATTCGTAGGCATGAAAGCACAATCTTTTATAGTCGGCCTTTTTTTGGGAAGGCAGCGATGAATATGCACATGTTTAATATTAAGTCTTAAAGTCTACCCAATTATAAAAGTGGCTGCCGTATGCAAGAATGACAACTTCATGTTTGTGAGAAGATCGATACTGTTTAAGCAACTGAGAGACTCAACGAAAACTATATCAGCAAAAACCGGATGAAAGATGTACCTAAGCTAGTGAATGACTTGATTTTAATTTATACGAAAACGTATAGAGGTAATTATAGTGCTTAGTAACTTAATTTAAATAGTCCTAGAGCCTTTCAAATGAAGTACTCTAACGATAAAGCACGCGAAGCATTTAATAAAGTGCAGATTTCATAGAGGATAGAGCTCACTCGAAATAATAAATGAACAAAATGAAACATTTGTCACTCGGGCTTTTTGGCTCGGTCCAACTTTTCTAATTAACCTTTCTCTCACTGTGAATAGGTACATTTTTTAGCCTGCGAGTGATATCAACAATCACTCTTCTGTTGAAGACTAATCGGCTTAATCCGACAGTTTTGGCACATACGTTTGTAACCGGATGTAATCCTTCTGCAAACGATTAATACATGTATGGGACCCCAAAAGTCAATCAACCGAAATTAGGTACGTCACTTATATACGGTTCACGAGACACTTCATTTCCCCTACGGCCCATCGGCAACAGGCAGATGCTGCGAAATAATCCCAACTTCTGCTAACATTTTCAGGAGGCATTCGCAAATAACTTTGGAATATTTAATCTTATTACGATAAGGGCGTGGGAAACTTTTTTAATTTCATCTTTTACCGAGGCCCAGCATTTTCTCATCTGTTCCTCGAACGCATCAAACGAACGTGTTTACAAAAGTTAATTTACTTGGCTCAACAAAAAATCGTAATATCGTAAATAAATTTAATGAAGTCTGCGTACCTGCTTGTGACACCGATTTCTTAAAGCAACACTAGCTGCCTTCGTGCTCAGGAGTACTCGTAAATATTAAATTATGAAGTTCATGTCAGCTTGGACGAAATGAGAGTTTCGAGACTGGCACACTCGGGATTTTAATTAGAACTATATCGTCTACACTGATTATTGCATTATCTCGTAGAATGAATACATATTTTTCTGGCGCAACACTTATGTTAACAAGAAATGTTTTCCCTACTAACCTGGGCCACTCCAATGACTTCTCCATTGATGTCCTTAATAGGCATGCAAAGTAGCGATCTTGTCTTGTAACCCGTTTGCTGGTCAATGTCGTGGTTAAACCGCTCGTCCTGCAACAAAACCATTGTTCATAAAAACATAGTTATAACAGAGAAATTACAGAGAATTTTATGGACCCCGCTAGCTCTAGCTTCCCGCGACAGAACTCTCTACCCTGTGGATATTCCTTTAGTCCCTCCCCATCCCTATCCTTTTTATGTATGTATGTAAATTGCATGATCGTAATTTAAAAATTACATTTTTCTCGTTCAAACTTCCACCCCCGTTTTCATCCCCCTTAGGGCTTAATTTTTTTTTAAACGGTGAAATATGTGTTTGTTTAAAAAACGGCGAGACATGTGTTCGTTTATCTATTTTGAAAATTATAATTATTGACCAAGTTTCATGATCGCGACTTAAAAAATAACGATTTCCCGTACAAACTTTCACCCCCGTTTTCACAACCCTTAGGGGTATAATTTCGAAAAAATATCATCAGTCAGGCAGTCAGTCAGTCAGTAGGTCAGGACTTTTGTTTTTATTTAAATAGATTATTATAATAGGGCTTGAGTGCTTTAGGTTACTAGTAGCCTGTGTGCTAATTGTGGCATAGCGACAACAAGGGAGCATCTTGCGTTAACAGAAGTGGTGCTTCCAAGCAAAACTCCATAACAGTAAGTAGCTGAGCTGTAATCAGAGGCGGTCAGCGTCGGCCGCAGACCGCAGCCTTACTCGCCTGGGAACTATTCTAATTATTCCAATTGCGTCTTTAACAACTCTAGATGTTAGTAGGATTAAACGAGACACGACGCGGCGACGGTTTTACGTTCCAAATGAAATATTGTAGTACCGTGTGTATTCTTGGCTGCGCGTTTCTAATATTTGCTACGGATGTTTCACAACACAAGTTTATATCAAAAGATTGAGTAAATCAAAACCGGGTTAAAGTATTGGCCTATATTTAATGTTCTATAAACGGGAACCGTGAAAAGGCGTCGGCTTTATGTTGTACGCTCAAGCCGCGATACGGTAAACTGTGAAAGCGAACATTTCTGTGGAAACCGCATTCGGGCATATGGCCGCTAGCCAAAACGAAACTACACCACAGTACACTGATATTCGTAAACAATTTTTTTTAACTAAAGGGGACTACCGCATCTTACTGTAGGTATCACCGATGCACAGAGGCCCAACCACAAAGTTTTCTAATCCTGTATAACATTACGTTATCGTAATCGAGAAATCTCATAGTAAATTATAATTCCAAATACGCTCACGGGCGTTTCAAACGTCATACAAATTACTCGATAATGTTACTACTCGATTGCGTTACGCAGGATTCGAAAACTTCGTGCTCGGTCTCATAACTAAACCAACATCATAGAGTCGAGATTCGTTGCCAACCCAGAAGGCTAATATGAGATGCCTCTGGTCATCATTTTTCCAGCTTTCTTTGCCTTAAAACCAGAACAAATCTGTGCAAGCACTGCTGCATAATGCTCTATGTCACTATATAAAAGTGTATAAAAATATACGAATGAAGTCTAGTGCAACACAGGGCGAGAAAGCGAGTTGAGATATTTTATGTCCGTCCGCCGTCCAATATCAACTTATCTGATAGTCATTAAAATTTACCTCGAAGCAGACACACTCTCACACACACACAATTACACTCGTATTAAAGACACCATAAAATTTGTTAGGTATTGCATTCCAATTTTTACCGCCAAAGTTTCACATTTTACTTTTATTTTCTATGTGTTAAACGAAACGTATCACAATAACTAGAAACAATTAATTGCTCACCCGACACCACACTAAATACAGGTACCACATGTGATCACAGGTGAGCAAATTAATTGTTTTTAGTTCATGAATTATGAAGAAACGTATCGTACTGCGGATATTTAACACACTATGATTATAGGGAGCTACCGTCCATTATACACGCCTGTCAACTAGCCAGATTGGTTTTAAATCGTTGACTGAGCTCATGCTCACAGATACGAAGTCAATTCCAATACGTATTGTTAGTTTGATAAGCACTGTTGTTGTGGGAAAGAAAAGAGCTCTTTAAATTAATTTAGTTTCAATTGATTGTGGAATACGCTTAAGTTAATAGACTCAAAATACCTACTGTCTGAATGCGATAACTTAAAAATTAGATACCCAACGGATTTTCTGAGGTATTTAATGTACCTATGTATTTATTAAATTAATGTTTATTGCCGTTCAATAAATTTTCGAAGAGCCGATGAAGATTCAAAACCTCAAACTCATTGAAAACGGAACCAAAGTGGAGAAAAAACTAGCTCCCACTTAAACTCCATAGCCATAAACCATTGCATAAAATTCAATTCTCGAGCGACTCGGACAGAAAATAAAAATTTATTTTCTCCTAGTAGAAAGTAAAATTTCAGAGTGTATTCGATGTAACTTCGCAGGATTTGAAGAAACCAAAACCGGGAATCAGAATGAAATGTGTTCCAATTCCGAAGTTCATTTTACGACTTGATCTTGGAAAGTATCGTAAAAGTAATGGGCTACAATTTGAAGATCTGGAGTTTCTCATTCGATTTTTTGGAGTGGTAAGTAATTTGACACAGGATAAACATTGTTTAAACTTCCTTTTCTGAAATATAGAGTTAAGATTTATTTTTCACTGAGGGGTAAGGAGTTAAGTGTGTGTTTGTTTAGAATGTAGTTGTTGATCATGGTTCAAATTTAATCACAAATAAATAAATAAATAAATAATTTATTGAATCAGGCGTTACTTTGCGGAGGTCCATATTTATGAACTAAAAAACAATTAATTTGCTCACCCGCGACCACTAATGACAAATAGTTATATCTGTGCGGCAAATGTATGTTTCCATGCAACACCTCCACCTCTCCACGAGGCCATTTGTTGTGCTTCGTAAATGGCCTCGTGTAGAGTGCCGAAACGCGTCAGCGTTTAGTATAGTGGTGGTGGTGATAGTTGGGTCTGTGTGGCATGTGTTGATTCGTGTAGCAGTGGAGGTGTTGCATGGAAACATACATTTGCCGCACAGATATAACTATTTGTCATTAGTGGTCGCGGGTGAGCAAAGTAATTGTTTTTTAGTTCATAAATAAATAAATATTGGTATCATGTCGATGCCGATATTGAGATTCAAGTTAAATTACAAACTAGTGCACATCAAAAAAAATAAGATAAGCAAATCAATGGTCACAACACAAATTGTGTATCTCTTCGATCCACGATTTTATTACACAATATTCATAGCCTTATAGCGTAGCATCTGCTACAGCGAGCAAGAAGCACTGTGAAAAAAATGTAATCACATTTATCATCGTACTAACAAGCTCTAAAAGAAACATTACTGTGTCACGCTAACGCGTTATTTAGTTTTTTGGTCAAATCACCCTCTCATTTACGTTATTGTCCCTTTCAACAGGATTTTTCGCGCCATAAAATGTAACCATGTTACTGTTGCAAGCAGAAACTCAAAGCCGAGCCAATGTCGACCTAAACCGTACGTTTTAAAAGCTGTGTTTAGTGAATAACAATGTAATGTTTGACTATGTAGTGCTAAACTTGAACAGTTTTCTCCGTCCAATGAGGCATTTTCCCCCGAATCATAACATAGGTTCACGCTACGGTATTTTTGTCGACGCCGAGTGACATGACTCGGTTTTTATACGTCGGCTACTGTCATATAAATCACTAGGCATATCGTCGGCGAGGCTTATGATGATTTTCGTGTTATTCGCTGTAGCTTATCTTGTTAGCTAAATTTGATGATGATGTCTGTCTTTGTCATCGAAGGTAAATATAAAAAATATTAACAAAAAAAAAATTACATTTCTAACGTTCGTTTAACGATTGTATTTATGACCTGTTTTCTTAGAATTTGTATTAGTCAGTAAATAAAGGTTATAATTCAGAATAACATATACGGAAATTTCCTATAGCCTTCATGGATATTGTCATGATAATAACTGTTTCCTTTGTCGAGCGAGACTATCTAAGGGTCTGGAAAACCTGATTAGCATAAACATAATTATGCAAAATTCATTATTATGCCAAAGTATTTCCGCACGCACGTATTTATAATACTACATAAGTAATAAACATAATAGTTGTACACGTCATAGTTTATTTACAGTCCCAGTTACCCAAGGTGTTAAGTAATGAAACGATTGAAAGAATCAAGATTCTACGGAATACATTATGTCATACTTCTTTTGTTAGGTATTTATAGGTTATTGTAACTTAGTTGTTACCATATCTTTTCCACCTTTTTTTCTGTTGCGATTCTAATGTCCCAAATGATAAAGCCATCATGATTAGGCTCACTAGACTATAACTGATCTAACCATTCAAATATACAAACATGAAATACCACCCCAATACGGATAGCGTAACCGGGACGTTTTTTCCGTCAACCTTCTTTCCCGTCTACAATATATCCTTCTGACCTTAATCGACGTGTCATAGGGTACTTTATGAATGACGCCATTCGTTATCAGTCTAAGAAGCTAGAAATTTATATTCACATTCATGTCGAAATCGTCCGACGTTCTAGAAATAATCATAATGAAATATTATTGTTTACTATAGAAGAATACATTGGAAACAAGAAATTCCAATAACGTTACATGCGTTCTCAGTAACATACGAAGAAGGCAATTTTGCGATGTAGCTGAGCCACAATATAATTCAAACTCAAGCACATAAGCGGAGTTTCCACACAAAACATTATGCTCCGAACACAACATTACGCATATGCTCTGTTAACACTACGGTGTAAGGTCGGAAGTTGAGCAGATACAGCGAATCATAGATTCACTATCTTTCCAGCGCGATCATTCAGCATTTGTATGCAAATTGTTTTTATAAACTATGGATATGCGAGCATGAACTGATGCTGTCGGCAAGGCCGCGAGCCTGGAGGCGTGCCAGGGTGACGTCACGTACCGCTCCTAAGATGGCACCGAGATGGAAAGGAATTAGCCATGATGAATTGATTCGAGGGAATATTGACCTTGACCGTTGCGGATGAATGGGGAATAAAAGGATGGCACTTGTATCGATTTTCAACGAGACTATCCGGCACTGAAACATGAAATCGATCATCGATTTTAAGTAAGTACGTTACCACACCATTGTTTGTATAGATACTGTGTGAAAACAGACTACGAGTATAAACGTTTTTTTTAGCTTTTGATATTGCGAAAACGCGTCAAACGGAACGCTGTCAATCACCGGTTTCGTTCGTCACAATATTTTTTGCGTCAAACCTTCGCTCTCCATTTACCCGGAATATATTGTCTCTGTGAAGTTAGCATATCAAGTGCCAGCATATCACAAAAAAATAGGAGTTCTGTTCGCATGCAGCATAGTTCTATAGTTCCTGATACTTTTTAGAAATAGTTCTGGCTATTTTCCTTGAAATTTTTAATTTTCAATTTTTGACATAATGATATGCTAACTTCCAAGTAAAAATCTCAGCATATCAAAAATTAAACCGAGTTCTCTTCGCATGCAGCATAGTTCTATAGTTCCTCATACTTTTTAGAAATAGTTCTGGCGATTTTCCTTAAAATTTTTAATTTTAAATTTTTGACATAATGATATGCTAACTTCCAAGTCAAAATCCCAGCATATCAAAAAATAAGTTGAGTACGGTTCGCATGCAGCATAGTTCTATAGTTTCTGATACTTTTTAGAAATAGTTCTGGCGATTTTCCTTGATTTTTTTTTATTTCTGTTTTTGACATAATGATATGCTAACTTCCGTGATGATATGCTGTGCCACCAGGGTGAGTTCCAAGCTCGCTTTTGGTCTCAAACGATAGATATGGTGTTATAGTCAATAGTTCTAAGGAGTTCTGGCTTCCTAGTAGCTTAGGAAAAAAAAAAAATTTTTTTTATCAATAATGATATGCTAACTTCCGTGATGATATGCTGTGCCACCAGGGTGAGTTCCAAGCTCGCTTTTGGTCTCAAACGATAGATATGGTGTTCTAGTCAATAGTTCTAAGGAGTTCTGGCTTCCTAGTAGCTTAGCACCCTGGTGGCACAGCATATCATCACGGAAGTTAGCATATCATTACTGATAAAAAAAAACTTGTTATTTTCCTAAGCTACTAGGAAGCCAGAACTCCTTAGAACTATTGACTAGAACACCATATCTATCGTTTGAGATCAAAAGCGAGCTTGGAACTCACCCTGGTGGCACAGCATATCATCACGGAAGTTAGCATATCATTACTGATAAAAAAAAACTTGTTATTTTCCTAAGCTACTAGGAAGCCAGAACTCCTTAGAACTATTGACTAGAACACCATATCTATCGTTTGAGACCAAAAAGCGAGCTTGGAACTCACCCTGGTGGCACAGCATATCATCACGGAAGTTAGCATATCATTACTGATAAAAAAAAACTTGTTATTTTCCTAAGCTACTAGGAAGCCAGAACTCCTTAGAACTATTGACTAGAACACCATATCTATCGTTTGAGACCAAAAGCGAGCTTGGAACTCACCCTGGTGGCACAGCATATCATCACGGAAGTTAGCATATCATTACTGATAAAAAAAAACTTGTTATTTTCCTAAGCTACTAGGAAGCCAGAACTCCTTAGAACTATTGACTAGAACACCATATCTATCGTTTGAGATCAAAAGCGAGCTTGGAACTCACCCTGGTGGCACAGCAAATCATCACGGAAGTTAGCATATCATTATTGATTAAAAAAAATATTTTTTTTTTCCTTAATTACTAGGAAGCCAGAACTCCTTAGAACTATTGACTAGAACACCATATCTATCGTTTGAGACCAAAAGCGAGCTTGGAACTCACCCTGGTGGCACAGCATATCATCACGGAAGTTAGCATATCATTACTGATAAAAAAAAACTTGTTATTTTCCTAAGCTACTAGGAAGCCAGAACTCCTTAGAACTATTGACTAGAACACCATATCTATCGTTTGAGACCAAAAGCGAGCTTGGAACTCACCCTGGTGGCACAGCATATCATCACGGAAGTTAGCATATCATTATCGATAATAAAAAATTTTTTTTTCCTAAGCTACTAGGAAGCCAGAACTCCTTAGAACTATTGACTAGAACACCATATCTATCGTTTGAGACCAAAAGCGAGCTTGGAACTCACCCTGGTGGCACAGCATATCATCACGGAAGTTAGCATATCATTATTGATAAAAAAAATTTTTTTTTTTTCCTAAGCTACTAGGAAGCCAGAACTCCTTAGAACTATTGACTATAACACCATATCTATCGTTTGAGACCAAAAGCGAGCTTGGAACTCACCCTGGTGGCACAGCATATCATCACGGAAGTTAGCATATCATTACTGATAAAAAAAAACTTGTTTTTTTCCTAAGCTACTAGGAAGCCAGAACTCCTTAGAACTATTGACCAGAACACCATATCTATCGTTTGAGACCAAAAGCGAGCTTGGAACTCACCCTGGTGGCACAGCATATCATCACGGAAGTTAGCATATCATTATCGATAATAAAAAAATTTTTTTTCCTAAGCTACTAGGAAGCCAGAACTCCTTAGAACTATTGACTAGAACACCATATCTATCGTTTGAGACCAAAAGCGAGCTTGGAACTCACCCTGGTGGCACAGCATATCATCACGGAAGTTAGCATATCATTATTGATAAAAAAAATTTTTTTTTTTTCCTAAGCTACTAGGAAGCCAGAACTCCTTAGAACTATTGACTATAACACCATATCTATCGTTTGAGACCAAAAGCGAGCTTGGAACTCACCCTGGTGGCACAGCATATCATCACGGAAGTTAGCATATCATTATGTCAAAAACAGAAATAAAAAAAAATCAAGGAAAATCGCCAGAACTATTTCTAAAAAGTATCAGAAACTATAGAACTATGCTGCATGCGAACCGTACTTAACTTATTTTTTGATATGCTGGGATTTTGACTTGGAAGTTAGCATATCATTATGTCAAAAATTTAAAATTAAAAATTTTAAGGAAAATCGCCAGAACTATTTCTAAAAAGTATGAGGAACTATAGAACTATGCTGCATGCGAAGAGAACCCGGTTTAATTTTTGATATGCTGGGATTTTTACTTGGAAGTTAGCATATCATTATGTCAAAAATTGAAAATTAAAAATTTCAAGGAAAATAGCCAGAACTATTTCTAAAAAGTATCAGGAACTATAGAACTATGCTGCATGCGAACAGAACTCCTATTTTTTTGTGATATGCTGGCACTTGATATGCTAACTTCACAGAGACGAATATATTGTGGTATCCTATCAGTTTCTAGCATCAACCCTTCTAATATTAGTTTGGCTAGATAAATAGCCAGCCAAAATCATTCGAAGAAACTCTGATAAAACCACATGCTACAACCGTTCGGGTTCGAAGCCGTCACGTGCCTCGGCATTCATCACAGAGGAGGGAAAACATTTTAAGTACACCATATATCCAGCTGGGTGGCATCCGAATTATTTATGCGTCATCGTTTGGCCGAATCTCAGCCTCGGTTGCGATTCGCAGATTTCTTCGCAGAAATCTTAAGTAAGTATGTATAATAATGCTTTAATAAAAAGATGTCATGATCAGAAGCGTTTTCTTCTGGCTTCTTGTCAAAAGCTGGTACACCAACGCCATGGAGATCGTTGCACGAGTCCAGTTGCTTTCATTCGTTAGTAAAGCCTTTGCGGCTATTGAGCCGCAAAGGCCGCGAGCGATTCATTGGAATCACGCATCCATTGAAAGCAGCCTTAATTCGTCTGCCTTCCTTCTGACAAAAGTCCTCTACTCATCTCCACATCTGATGATTCATTTGCATGCACTGGTCGCAATCAGTCGCATAAATAATACTAAAACTGAGGGGTAGATTTAACGCCGTCTGCCGTCACATTTAAATTTACAATTTCTTAAAAGTCCGTTCTAAAATTCACAAAGGAGTGATTTCTTATTTTTCGAGCAAAAAAAAAACTTTGTGGTCATACTGCAGATTCTTTCTACTGTGACTGTCTGCCCTCGCTCGCCACTAAAAGATTATACAAGAAATTGGTTTGAGTTTTGTTTTCTCAATCCCCAATAGAAAAACAGTTAAATTTTTTAAATAACAGTGACCATTGAAAACACTGATTAACATTTTTCCAATTGTTTAGGCACCTAGAATTCTCCCTGATTACAAAATTTGAGTACCTACACCGTTTACCCGCTCAAATGATCTTGAGACGAATTTTCTAAGATATATATAGACATTGATTTTAGCTATTTACAAAGGTAAGAACCACGTCGGCATTCCGTATCAGCGCCTGACGAATGAAAGGCTTCGATCGTCGCAGGGTGGATGAAAAACTGATGGCTATGAATAAAACTCGCGGCAACTTGACTGCTGACAACGTCCGCTCCGCCACAAGCCTAAGGATGAAGCGGTAATTCTGACAATTATTTGTCTACTCAATTTTTCACGTTAGAAAAATAAATCGGAATTAAAATTTAAACTGTTTATTTCGAATAAAGAAACAAAAACTCATACTTTACGAAATTAACTAATAATCCATGAGTAATCCTTAAATTCTAGGATTGTTTCAGTTAATATTTATTAACCCGTGGGGGCGCTCCTCAGGTGTGATCATAATTTAATATACCTACCTAATGTCCTAATTTTAATTTTATTAAATTTCATAATAAGATCATAATTGTGATCACACCTGTGATCATAAGGCGCTCCTCGGGTTACCAATCTTGACACATCAATAGAACTGTGTTGTATTGTTGTTCTTTTAGCCGGCTGTCCTCAGAAGAAGGTCTTGTTTTTTAAGTTGGCATCATTTTTTGCTTCATGCATTATTTGCTTCAGCTGAGCTTACAGGGTAAAATGAGATCAGTAAGCATATTTTCAAAAATCTTCTTAAGGCTTACTACTTGTCACTAACTTAATAACTTATTTCTGTCTTTGGTCCATCTCGATTCTTACTGTCTCGGTTATATCTAGTCCTTTGAAATCCTTTTCACCTGTGGCCTTTTTGACATTTTCACTCATGTTTTGTATAAGTAGTGTATGTATTGTATATGTAGGTATATGTTTATTTATGTAGTATATTTATCTGTAGTTATTAATTTAATTTAAGTTGTTGTTAAGGAGAAACTTAAAATCTCCTTTCTGTTCATTTCTGCCACCTATTTTAGCTTCTTCATCTTGGTTTCTGTATTTTGGTTGTCTGTAAGAGATCGCTTTTAAGCGATAAGACCGCCTATTGTCTACCATACCTGTTTTCTGTAATCTCTTTGTACTATTTTGTGGTTTTCAATAAAGAATATTTGTATTGTATTGTACTGTATTGTATCTCTAAATAAGAGCCTAGGTATCTGGACGATTAAAAATCAATCTTTGGAGTCGTTTTCTAGCTTAGCTCTAGTTACAGGAATGGTATCCCAAAATTGATACACCTAAAAAAAACTATCATACACCGTGATCCTTCCAATACTTCAATTCAAAGCACATACATACCCATATCCCAAGTAAGGTTAATGATATGCAAAATAAATCACTAATGACAGGTCCGGTAAACCCCGCTAACACGATTGCGTACCTTGTGAATACCGTTAGAAAATTACCCAGTTTATTTAGGGTACAATGTGTATCATTACAGTATTTTCGGCCTCATTTAGTTCAGTAATTTTCCAGCCTTTTTATTTCGGTACGAACGAGGCTAACTGAGTTAGTAATACGCAACCATTTTCTGCAGTGAAAAAGTGACAACGAAGTAGATACGTAGTATAGTACCTTGCATCTATTTAATTTTTACTAAGCTTTTCGAAGTCAACTGTTGCATGACGCGTCTTTATTCAATTTTAAAACAGAATGTCTCGAAACAGTGCAATCAATAATTAATTTGGATATCGCTCTCTGCTCTATTATAATGCTGCTTCTGAAGAGTTTTATCCGCTTGGCTAGAGCGCCAGGTCAGCCACCCAACGAGCCAGGAATTAACGTTATCTACGCTATTTCAACTTCCAACTAAAGTTATACGCTTGGACAATCTTCGGGCTTCCGATTTTGTTTCAAATTTGACTCAAGTCTGTCACCTGTCAGTCACAAGTTGATCGGAAGTAGGTACTCGTAATAATTTACAACGCAAGATGTCCGGAAATTAGATGCATGGGTACAGAGTAAGTCGCAACCTAAAGAATGTTATGCTTAATGACTGTGTTTTTATAATTAAACACGTGATGGTCCGAACTTTTAAAGTAACTTGACAGTTTTTACATGTTGGTGCTGTTGACGCTATACTTCCTAGTAAAAATATTTTGAATTTATAGATAAAGGTAATAAAACAGTTTAAAACCTTCTAAGAAAAAAAAAACATTCTTGTTTTGTATAACATTGTACGTGAAAACAAATTATTTGTACTGTACAGTGTCACTGGAGGATTTAACACGCACATCTCAGTCTTGAGGTTCAACAGTTCCATTCTTCACGTTTCGTAGAAGCTTTTGAAGTGTAGTATATCTCGGATCAGTAAAAAAATTATATCGAATTATGTTTTGTCCCCAGGCGGTGATTGATGTTACATCTCTGAGTAATTGAAAAGTTTCAGCCGCTTACATCACACTTCGGAGATCAGTTACCACGTCACTATCGGGAACCCAGAGCATCAAATCTAATCACTAATCAACCCTATTGAAACCAAAGTTCCCCCGCTTATAAACAAAATAAACCAGACGGGTAGTAGACTATCTGGCTGAGCATTTATGAATTTGCGAACATGCTGCCAAGTCCCCGCTTTTGTATTAAAACGAGTAATGTAGCGTGTTTTGATAAATAGCCGCCACATGCAATAAAAATGCTACTGAGAATATTAATAATATGGTAAGCAGAGAGTTATCTTTCATTCTCATCGTGTACTTACGAGTATTGGGCGTAACTTGCTTTAACTAATAACGTTCGCTGATTACGAAAATGTAGTACAATAGCAAACTTTTCTCTCGTCATAAGTGAGAGCCTGTTAACTTTTGACGGCGTTAAGCCACAACACGATTAATCAAAATGTTTCCGTATAATTATATCTCCAACAATAATGAACGTGGTGTTTCGGTAAACATGAATATTATTTCTACGCCGTTAAGTGAAAAGTTCGCCTCACCATGTATTTCTAATTAATGCTTGGAAATTTTCCAAAGCCTGGGAGCTTATTTGACGTGGGTATTTAATTATTTTGGTTTTTGAGACAATTTTACATTACTTACAAATAATAATACATTTATAATTATGTAGAGGTACCTGATTAATATTCGGTTATCAAGAGAAAAAGGTAGTTCAAATATTACAAGTTTTTTTTTTTAACTAAATACCTAACTCTTAAATTGCCATCATTTTTTGCAGAAAAACGGACAATGTTCTCTTATCTGTAAAAGCTTCAGATTTTCAAGGGTTCCCCCGGGCAGGTGCGTGTAATGAATTGCTCAACCAGAAGGCTTACAACTCTGGCTAATGGGCAGCGTCCGTCCGCCTGACATATAGAGAAAATAAACAACAGATTTTAGCATTTCTTAGCTCACAAGTCTTGCGAGACTGTGTAAGACGATGCTCCCCCTTCGAGTTATTTTTACGCTCCTTATCCTTAAGAGCAAACTAACAAGAAATAATCAACCCACTGCTATTTGAACTACGACTGACTATGACTAAATTTGTACGGAATTATAAATGTCCTATGGAAAATTGTGTACAAAAACAATAACGTTTTTGCATAAACTTATGTTATCCAATCAATCTCATATGTTACAATTTAGCAATGAAATAAGGATACTATGCAAATCACACGGACAATTATCGTACGTAATCTCGTGAATACGTTTTTATGCGACCAGCATGCGTGGAATACGACATACGATGAATCGAATCGTAAAATGAAGACGAGTTTCACAGTTCGGACCTCACGACGTGGACTGAATAAAGCAACCCGTGCAATTCGTATTCATGTTGCGATATTTTTAATCACACTGGCGAAAACATAACCGTCTTTCGGCAGTCGGTTCAAAACACACAGAAACAGAGAAATTTTCAGCTCAAAATACCTAACTCCCTCCTGGTAAAATCCACCAACATCTCATTTAACAATCTTATTTCTATAAAAGTATAAAAGCCACATCTAATCATTGTTAATTTTGTCACACGTCATGTTATTATGCTCTTAATGTGGACAGGTGAAAAACTTTATGATTTTTTCTTTCATTACGGGAGATCATCGCAACGGTTACGGTAATAGCGGTAGCAATGTAAGTCCCTGGCATTGTCATTGTTTAATGGCCAGTCGTAAAAGGGTATTACCGTTTCATTTTTAGTCTTCTTCGTAATATATTTCACGTCTCGAAACAACAGCATAAAACCTCCCGGGCATAACATTAAGGCTTGTGGATTTCCCTAACTTTGATTCCTTACATTTGCATAAGCCTTAACTTGCTGAAATCCCATCGGTGCGTTACGCGCACACAAAGACAGATAAAAATAGCCAGTGTTGATGAAAGACTAAAAACAAAACGCTTCTGGCACTAGAAAAAATATAAAACGTTTTTTGGCATCCCGTTCCGTTCGGAAAGCTCAAACAATGCAAATTGAGAAAAGAAAATAATAACCCTACGGTATTTTTGGGTGTTATCATCTCACGCGTCAAGCGGAAAAAAATACAAGTCGCGCGTGATGGCGGGCCGCGACAAAAACTGTCGGCGCGAACGTTTTCCATGTATTGAAATGAGTCTTTGTTTCCTCTGAACTCTTTCCGTTTTGTTAGCATTCAGCTGAAAACTAAATCTAATAATAAAACTGAAAAGTGGTAGACCTGATACAATACCACCGAGTGAAATGTCTCTCTCTCTCTCTCTGAAATGGAAGTTCAAATCGAGATAGTATATCATATAACAACCTTGCACAATCTTTGTCTTAGCATATTACATGCGAGTTATTTAGTCCAGCTGAAAAACAGCAGTTCACATTTTCAGTTCTCACGACGTTTGCGTTTACAATTGAAAGTTCAACCAAGTTTAGAGAACTGGTGCTAGATATATTTCCGTGTAGTATAAATTTCATAGTCTAAGTTTTATTATTTACAGCTTTTCTAATTAGGAAACACATGGCACTAATTAAAAAGATGTTCCGGGGTTTTTATACATCTGTCGGTTCATTATTTTTGAGTACCTACCTTCCTGCTGGCAGGTACATTATGTTTAAAATTGCTAGTAATCTTTGGAAGTCGAGTTGCGGACGCAAGCTAATTATTGTATAAGAACTAACCTTGTAAGCGTCAGGTATGTTGACAGGCTCGCCGCTCTCAGCCACGTAGCCGACGATCCCACTACCCCATGTGATCCGGATCTC
The DNA here is from genome assembly GCA_963691665.1 of Clepsis dumicolana. Lineage (NCBI taxonomy): Eukaryota > Metazoa > Arthropoda > Insecta > Lepidoptera > Tortricidae > Clepsis > Clepsis dumicolana. Next base: position 8,797,877 of record OY829519.1, read on the forward strand.
ATCAAGGTGTTCCATCTGTTCCGGCGTCGACTTAGAACACACGTCGAACAGCTTCGACACGAGGCATCTGTCAACAAGAGACGCTTCAGTATTTGCGTTGGAGTGCAAACAACAACAATTTTGTTCTTTGAACGGGTCTGTGAGTTTAGCTCCGGACCGCATTCACAATAAAGCTAAGGGCGGTTTGGTTAACATCGCGAAACGTTTCATATCTTCTATTCACATCTGAGATTTGGCAAAATCAATAGTACTAAACTTAATCTTATAATAATCCAACACGGACAGAAAAATACCTTAATATTAATGGATACTCTTCTAGCTTAATTCTACAGTAATTTTGGACATTACTCTGTCTTAACATTTCACATTACCAACATGACAAACGAACAAACATTCAAAGGTTAAAGATAACGAGATAAATTAAATGTCCTAAAACGAAACAGTGCCAAGAAAACGGCAGGTATGGCCCCATAATCGAATACCCAACGGTCGTTCAGGGAGTTTCCCAATCGGCAAAAAGCAAGAATTTGTTTAATAAAACTTCTCCGGACAAATAATATGAGCCGGCTGTCAGTGGCGCATGTGGTCGAACAAATCGATGCGACATGTGATACAGCCTCGCCGAAACAGGGGGAGTAATTGCTGTGAAAAAGTTGCAATTCACTCAAGCGTGTAACCCGCGATTATGCCGCAGTAAACAAAAGAGGGATATTCTTTTAAAACTTTAGCCAACTCATTATGGCGAGCGCTCGATTAGGTTAAAGTACCTACCTATCTTCTGTTAAAAATACTGCTTCGGAAAGACATTATTAAAGATAGGCTTCCGCTGTGACGGAATAAAATATAAAATTTTACCTTCCAATAAAATTGTTATTATTATTCCCAAACGTCCGAGGTCCGGCCTAGAGAGACATCGCTGCGTTCAGCCACAAGCCGCTAGATGTCGCTAGTAATTCCGTGCTGTAGGCTCCCGCGCAGTTTTCCTTTCCCGCCAATTTGTCTCCCACCCACCTGTCAACTTTTAAACTTACGACTAACGAGCCGCCATGTTTGTTCCTCATTATAAGTACTAGAAGTAATGCAATTAGGTGGGACCACCAGGTAGCCATTACTCGGACCTCGGACGTTTGGGAATAATAATAACAATTTTATTGGAAGGTAAAATTTTATATTATTAGTTCCGTTAACGTCCGAGGTCCGGTCTAGAGACATGTTTGTTATCACCTGGTGGCGAGTTTGGAGAGAGACGCATTAATGTGATAGGAATAGGTAATAATAAATCATTATTAGATTGTAATGAAAACAGAAAATTGTTGAATCATCTCTTGCGAATTTACTATGAATAGCATGTTGAAAACCAAAATAATCTTACCATAATTAGCTAGTCGATTAGCACTATCATATCTGTAAACTAGTACTGAAAATAGTGTAAACTAATTTATACGTACTGTTCATAATCTTGAT